>NOXB01000002.1:1200000-1800000 GCA_002901145.1 Cladosporium cladosporioides
CAAGTTCATCAATACATCGATGATCGACTTCAGATCAGGCAAGGGTTCCGGAAGGATCACATCCGGAGCACAGCCTGCAATCGATCCGTACATCCTCCCAGTGATGTATGGTATGCTTCGGATCACGAATACCTCGATCAAAGGAAACGACCTGACATTCATCCTCATTACCAGAAGGTCAAGGCACAGGACCGGAACCAGATATATGACCAGAGGTATCGACGGGGAAGGCCATGTTGCCAACTTCAATGAGACTGAGCAGACCATCATCTTGAATGACGCTTCTTCTGGTGGACTGGGCGGCTCTGTAGGTGGTCAAGGCTACAACAGCAAGCCAGTGGGAGGCTCTGAGACGCAGGTCTTGTCATATGTGCAGACAAGAGGCAGTGTGCCTTTGTACTGGGCAGAGATCAATACTCTCAAGTACACCCCAAAGCTGCAGATCCGTAGCGTGGAATCTGCGGTGCCAGCGGCCAAAAAGCACTTCGACGAGCAGATCCAATTGTACGGCGAAAACTACATGGTCAATTTGGTCAACCAAAAGGGCCGCGAGCAGCCAGTCAAAGAAGCATACGAGAAGATGGTCAAGCTCTTGCAAAGCGGTTCGGATGTTGAGAAAGAGTCTGATCGCAGAACCTCGGAGAAGGCGAGGGTCATTGAGCCTGAAAATTCCAAGGGCTGGTATGATCACTTGCACTACGTCTACTTTGATTTCCACAACGAGACCAAGGGCTTGAAATGGCATCGCGCACAGCTTTTACTTGATCACCTGAAGGATGGTCTTGTAGCTGGTGGCTATTTCCACGGCATCGATATGCCTTCAGGTGGTGTCGATGTTCGCAACAGGCAGACGGCTGTCGTGAGAACTAACTGCATGGACTGTCTGGACCGCACAAACGTCGTACAGTCTATGCTTGGCCGCTGGACACTGACTCGCATGCTCATTGACCTTGGTATGCTTCGCCCTGGCGAAACCGCCCAGGATGATGCCTCGTTTGAAAACCTTTTCCGCAACAAGTGGGCTGACAACGCCGACATCGTGTCGAAGACATACTCCGGCACTGGTGCTTTGAAGACCGACTTCACCCGCACCGGTAACAGGACCAAAGCCGGCGCACTTCAGGACTTCAACCGTAGTGTGACCCGCTACTTCTCAAACAATTTTGCCGACGGTCCCCGTCAAGATAGCTTCGATCTGTTCCTCGGTGCTTACAAGCCGGACACCGCACCTTTGGGAGTGCAGCACTTTGCCGATCGTCGCCCGATTGCAGTGCAGTCCATGCCCTACATTCTTGGCATGTGCGTCTTCTTCGTTGCTGTCAGCTTGGGTACTACCCGGCTGCCCGACTCGACAGTATGGCCGCTCAGGATTTTCACCCTGGCTTGCCTTGGTGTTGCCTGCCTACTCCGCAAAATTCATCCTAGGACACGGTTCATTATACGTAAGTCTTTCTAATCCGCTATTGGGCGTTTGTGATGAGTACTAATTCGTGCAGGTAAACTGGCCCAAGCTCAACACACCGCCCTGGGCCGTAGAGGTATACGATGATGTCCTCAACAAGGCACACAAGGACCCTGTCGTTGGCCCTTTCCTGGGCAAGGGCCGCACAGATACCGGCTACCTCGAGGAGGGCAAGAAGAGGCGCGAGTAGTCCAGCCAATTACCAGTAGATTTCCTTGGCGTCTATAGATAGCATATTTAATTGATTATTTACAATGCCACCTGCAACTAGGGGCATTCTCATCATGCATGCTATGTTTTACAAATCTCCAGTCTCCTCATGCCCTTCCCCGAGCCACCAAGAGAACAGCTTTGCCGTTACAGTCAGCTATGGGAAACCCAACGATAAGATCACCAAAGACCGAAAACTCCATCGGATCGCCACCGTGGCCCGCAAATTCAAGCAGACGCTGGATGATGTACACCTCATGCGCGCACGTCGACTCGAAACAACGAACGCAATTGCCACTTTTCGTCAGGATGCCATCGACTGGTCTGTATGAGCCTAACATCACTGACAAGCCTGCATTGGTTGGCAGTGGGATGTAGCGAACTCCGAACGGACACCGCAGCTGTGGCCATGGGTCACTGACAACCGACAGTGAGGGTGGCCGAGACTTTCCATTCTGATGAGAGGGGCGGCTGCCCAGGCCTGGCAGACAAATGGCGACGTGTCGCAGTTCAGAGTGTAGATCGAGGCTTGTTGGCCGGGTGGGTTGACGTAGTAGGCCGGCGTCACTTGGTCAAAAGCAGCATTGAAGCGCTCGCAGTCGTCTTTCGAAGAGCAGGTTTCGTTGCCGGTGATGTAAATCCAGGAATGGCGAAGGTCTTTTCGCATCCAATTCTGGTCCTCGCTGAGGCGTAGTAGAGCTTTGTACGAGTAGCTTGTGAGAGGATAGATGTTGAAGCCGTCGGGTCGAATAAGTCTATCTATTTCGGCTTGTACAGATGGAGAGTTTGTGTCCCATGGCGAATCGGATTTGTATTCTTTGTAGAGGGATGGGCCGATGTATAGTGAGAAGGATAGCACGGCGGCCAATGTGCTGAAGATGGAGAGATATGTGCAGTATTTGATCGCTGTTCGGATCTTGCTCCAGAAACCCATGTTTGACGATTCGTCGTTGCCAGCGCTTGTCTTTATTTTTCAGTCTTTAAATGTGCACTAAGAGTCAAACTTGCGATTCAGTACAGTTGTCAACGATCAAGGGGATGTGAAGCTTGAACCATGGATGCCCTGACGAAACCTCGCTTCTCCGAACCTCAACCGAGAACGCTATCGTCATTAGTTGCATATGGTATTCTTCACGTTGTAACGAGAGACATTTAATATATCAACAACAAGATCTGCGCGCGACTCTGAGCAGAGTATGGCGTTTGCGGCACAAGTCTGTCGTTATTGTAGTGTGAACATCAGATTTTGTCATCGAAGATAGTAATTGCAACATTTGGTCCTTTCAAAGCTATCCGGCTAATCGTACGTGAACTTGTTGCGCGTCTCATCCTAGGTAAGCTCTTGCAATGCTCAGGTTCGCCATGGTGATCAGAACAACTATTGATCACAAGGAAATTCTATATTGGCAAACGCTGCCGCATAATCCGGCTACTTAGCGCTGTATGTCTATAGAACCAAGAGATCTTAATGTAGAAGTGGCTTAATTTAGCCCCAGCCATCTGCAGCTTCTCCACGTTTCCCCAAGAATCACAACTGCCGACGACCAAGGGACACGCGTGGCGCTGTCACGAAGGCCGTTCAGCACGGCTGATCATGATTTCACCCCCTCTGAACCGAGCGTGTGGACGAAACGGGTTGGTGTTACGGACTTGCGGACTTGGAGAAATGCGATACCGAAACGAAGTGGCGGCTGGTAGCGATGCTCGTTTCCTTAAGATGGCACTCCGTGACCGACAGTAGTCTGAGTCTCATTTGTTCCGCCCTCGCTTGTGAATCGATCAGACGGACAGTATGGTTGGTCTTGCTGTAGAAGTCAACGATGGAGCTGTCCTCCAGACACTCAGGTTCCTGCGAACGTATTGGCTACTTGTTCTGCCACTTGCACTTTTCTGTCGATTCGTGTACTATCGATATGCTTCGCCTCTTAGACAATACCCTGGCCCCTTACTGGCATCTGGTAGCCGAGCTTGGAAAGTCTGGAGTACTCACAACGGGAAGACAGAAACAGACCATATCAAACTTCATGAAAGATACGGTATGCTTCTTCCTCAGTCGTGCGAAACGCTCCGCTCACAGCAAGTTACCTAGGGCCGATCGTCCGCATCGCACCAAACGAACTATCGTTCTCATCACCGTACGCTGCACGCGAAGTGTTAGCAGCCGGCAAAGGATTCCACAAAACCGACTTCTATGGTGTATTTCCACCTGCAGAGAACCCCGACATCTTCACCGAAACCAACGAACACGCACACGGGCTCAAGAAGCGGTACGCTTCCAATGCGTACTCTATGGCGGCGATGCAAAATCTGAGCGAATACATCGAGGACACCCAGAAGTTGCTGGTGGCTAAATTGAACCAGATCTGCAGTTCTCCGGAGCGAACTACTGATATGGGAAATTGGCTACACTATTTCGCTTTCGATGTCCTCGGTGAGATAGCCTTTTCGAGGAAGTTCGGATTCTTGGAAAGTGGCAGCGACCTCGAGGGTGCAATCAAAACTATCGATGAGGTGCAATGGTATGACGGCATCGTCGGTCAGATACCAGAGTGGGACTTTGCATTCCGCAGGAATCCATTGGCAAAGTACTTGCCAGGCATGGATCCGAGCAAATCGTTAATCACTCGTATGGCGCTTGAAGAGCTCGAGAAGCGGAAGAAGTATGGTGAGAAAGTCGTTGACCGGAAAGACCTTCTCAGTCAGCTTATGGCTGCGAATGAGAAGGCGCCCGAGACTTTCAAAGAAGGCGACGTCTTTGCTATAGCTCATGGAGCGATGTAAGCATTGTGGGCTGACATCATTTGGATATCATGCTGACTCTACTTTAGCTTTGCCGGCTCAGATTCCACAGCTTCCACCATGCAATCCTTCTGCCACCACGTTATGCGTGACCCAGCCGTCCACACAAGACTCATGGAGGAGATCGATGGCGCAACAGCTTCCGGAAGCTTGAGTCAATTCCCACAGTGGAACGAAGTCCAAGCTTTGTCCTACTTCCAGGCGTGCCTGAAAGAGGCGATGCGTGTTCGTCC
This sequence comes from Cladosporium cladosporioides, assembly GCA_002901145.1. Lineage (NCBI taxonomy): Eukaryota > Fungi > Ascomycota > Dothideomycetes > Cladosporiales > Cladosporiaceae > Cladosporium > Cladosporium cladosporioides. The sequence continues at coordinate 1,204,705 of NOXB01000002.1, forward strand.
TGCTGTTGGCTTGAACATCACCCGCTTAGTCCCGCCAGAGGGAGCTGAGATCGGAGGCAAGAGGTTCCCAGGAGGCACTAGAGTAGCTGTCAATGGCTGGGTGTTGCATAGGAGCGAGGAGATCTTTGGTGCCGATCCGAAAGTTTACAGACCAGAGAGGTGGTTGGAAGGCGATGCGAAGAACATGGAGCGCTACATGTTCCAGTTTGGTGGAGGAAGCCATCTGTGTGAGTGAAGACAAGAGATGGCCGCGATTGCGTTCGACCTTGTGAGCTGACATTTGTTTGAACAGGTATTGGGAAGAACTTGGCCTTACTCGAGATGAACAAGACGTTGCCACTGCTGTTCAGAGACTATCAGCTCGAGCTGATCAGGCCACAGGACGATTTGAAATACCACTCTACCTTCTTCGTTGTGCAGCATGGCTTGGATGTCAGAATTTCGAAGCGACACACGGCGTAGTGTAGACCGACATTGTTTCTGTTGATTTCAATCATATCGTACAGTCTATCGTGTGGATTCCTTCTCACTTTCAAGAACCTCGATCACGCCGCCTACAAGATGTAAGCTTCCAGTGACAAGCACTTCAACTTGTCCCTCGGGCACTAATTCTCGTGCCTTAGCAATAGCTTCTTCGATTGTCGGCAAGACGTGAACAGTTGCGTCTGGATCGATCTTATCCCAGGAATCTGCTAAATCTTTCTGAACCTTGAGCGTGTCAACGTCACTCTTGTTCGTGTTGATGGACACGAGGTCGGCCTTGAAGCCGGCATCTTTATATGTTGTGTTGGTACAGAAAATTGCGTGCTTGAAGGGATGGCTGTCATTGATGGCAGACGCGAGTGTGTCGTGAAGCTTGCGCGTTAGCGAGGCTGCATCGCGTGTTTGCTGGTTGAAGATGAGGATGCGTGTCTTCGCTTGTGTTGTGCTTTGCGATTGAGCTGCCAGGCTTGCGAACCAAGTTGCAGCCATCTCAATACTCTCAAGTGTATGACCACCGTCGATGTACCAGGTCAGGCCTTGTTGGCGAGTGTCTGGCCTGCTCTCGCATCGTCCACCAAGATGGACTTGCTCCAAGCCGGCAATGAATTCTGCGGGTAGAGCTGCATCTTTATCGCGAGGATCAGGCAGACCGGAGTAGCCTAGCTTCTGCAAGTGTGCAGCACAGACAGCAATAGCTACAGAAGCATTAGTCTTCTGGAACTCCCCACGAAGGCCGAGCTTGATTTGGCTAAGAGCGGTGTATCGAGGAACCTCCACCAATTCCGTCTTCCGCTCCAGTGCGCGCTGGTGCATCACTTTCAGAGCAGGTTCAGGTTGCGGTGCTGTGAACGCAGGGACACCTTCTTTGAAGACGCCAGCTTTGTGCCATGCGATGCTCTCAATGGTGTCGCCAAGCATTGCAGTATGGTCAATGCCTAAGCTGGTCACACCAGTAGCAGACGGCTTGATCAGGATGTTAGTACTATCATACTCGCCGCCGATACCGCATTCAAGGACTGCAGTTCCGACCTTCTCCTGCATGTAAGAGTGGAAGGCCATCAAAGTAAGGAAACGGAAGTACACGGGCTTCGTTTCGGTGCTCTTTGGATCAGGATGACCAGCTTTGGCAGCTGCTTCCTCTAGACGATCCCAAACGTCGAAGAAGTACTTCGCAAATACTTCCTCCGACAGAGGCTGATTGTTGATCTGAATACGCTCTCTGACGAAGCGCAGGTGAGGGCTCGTGTAGAGTCCAACACCAGACGGAAGACGTTCGGCATGTATGCTAGCCTTCGAAGGCAAGTATTGGGCCAATATAGAAGAGATAAAGGAAGAAGTACTGCCTTTGCCTTTGGTACCAGCTATATGGATAGGATTCAGCTGGTCGAAATCGGCAGGCTATCAAGCATTAGTGATTGGTCGTACTGAAGTTCGGCGCAATACATACCTCATAACCTGTCTTTTTGACCCATTCAATCATTTCCGGGATGGCATTCTGATTCATGCCCTTGCCGGATTTCCTAATCGCATCCACGATAGAGAAGTTACTCTGCAAGGTGTTGAGCGCGGCGACCGCGGCATTGTAGTCGCGGGCCATGCTGCTATACCGGGCAAGTTGTTTGTGAAGAGGTGAAGTCGCACGTCGAAAAGCACGCGATATCAACATTGACACATCACTCGAGCATGTCTGCTTTCATCTCAACCAGTAGTGGACCAGAATGACGATGCAGCTGGGAAAAGTAGTTCCGGAATTATGCCGGCATCGGACCCTGGTGAAGCGCGGCTTTACCACGACTTGGACGCGACGCGTTCACTTCCACTTTACGTCTGAGACATTCGTCTTGCTATCATCGCATTGTCGTTGTTGCTGTCGATCAACGCAGCATACACATACACACACATCATGGCACGCGGCATAGAAGGCAATGAGATTGCCACCCCTCGCACTGCACCAAAAAAGACCGGCGGCTCTACACAGAAGTCGAACACCAAACAACAGAGCATTGCCGGCTTCTTCAAGAGGACTCCAGGTCCGGCTCCGTCGAGCCTCGCTGCCAATGGCAAGGCACCTTCATTCAACACGGCACTGAAAGAGCAGGAGTCGAGCACCAATACCACACCTGTGCCGAGCAGCGTACCTGCGTCAAGCCCACGTACAACATTAGAGTCTTCGCAACCAGAGCCTGTGAACACGGGCCGCAACAAGGAGAATGGTAATTGTGAACAATTGTGCTGACTGACTTGCGGCTGACTTACTGAACAGAAACTCCAGATACCCTCCAGTCCAGCCCGAGCCGCAAGGCTAAGAAAAAGGTCAACTACGTCGATTCAGATGACGACGAGGATGATGTGTTCAAACCGCTGTCTGGTAACGGCAGAGCGGCCAAGAGGAGGCGGATTAGTGTCAAGGAAGACTCAGATGACGATTTCGGTCTTGATGCAGCTACTCAAGCTGCTTTAGAAGACGATGACGGTATGTTCAATCACCCTTGCTCTACCTCTAGGGACAGTTACGATCTTGAAGCAGTGCTCTCCAGCATACATTCGTTATCGTCGCAACGACCCGCTCGCGCCCTCCAGGCTGACCAGATCAAACCAACAGAAATGGACGATTTCATTGCTCCAGATGACGATGAAGAAGAAGCGACGCCTCGCCCAGCTAAAAAATCCTCAGCATCGTCCTCTCGCAAAGCGTCCATCAAGCCACCTTCACCTCTGAGAGAGGACAGCGAGGAAATTCCTACAACCTCAACTGCGCAGCAGTGGAAGTTCGATCCCAATGCACCTCCGTCGGAAGAGCCAAGGAAGCCGATAGCCGCAAAGAAGAGCAGTTCTTCTGGCCCACAGAAGAAGCAGAAAGCACACGTCACGGAGCCTGAGAATCGGTATCCATGGCTCGCTCATATCCTGGATGCTGACCGCAACCCGACCGATCATCCTGAATACGACCCAAGGACCATCTTCATCCCGCCCATGGCATGGGGCAAGTTCTCACCATTTGAGAAGCAATATTGGGAAATCAAGCAGAAGTTCTGGGATACCATTGTGTTCTTCAAGAAGGGCAAGTTCTACGAGCTGTACGAGAAGGATGCCACCATTGGTCACCAGCTTTTCGATCTCAAGCTCACAGACCGTGTCAACATGCGAATGGTCGGTGTGCCAGAGGCAAGCCTTGATCACTGGGCGAACCAATTCGTCGCAAAAGGATACAAGATCGCTCGTGTTGATCAGATGGAGACAGCCCTCGGCAAAGACATGCGTGAGCGCGGTGACGCGAAGAGCAAGAAAGAGGAGAAAGTTATCCGTCGTGAGCTTTCCACAGTGCTCACGTCCGGCACATTGGTCGACGGTGGCATGTTGCAGGACGACATGGCCACCTACTGCGCAGCGATCAAGGAGACAGAAAGAGACGGCAAGCCATGCTTTGGCATCGCATTTGTTGACACTGCTACGGCACAATTTCACCTTACCGACTTCGTGGACGATGCTGATATGACTCGCTTCGAGACCTTTGTGGCACAGACCAGGCCCGGCGAGGTTCTACTCGAGAAGAGCTGTGTGTCTGCGAAGGCTCTCCGAATCTTGAAGAACAACACCTCTCCTACCACCCTCTGGAACTACTTGAAATCAGACAAGGAATTTTTGACGGCTGATCGGACCCGGATGACTATCGATGGTGAAGGTTACTTTGACAAGTCTGTTGAGGACAGTATCGATACTTGGCCTACAGTACTGCGCGAAGCAAAAGATAAAGAGAACGTGTTTTCTGCTTTGGGTGCCTTAATCTGGTATTTGAAGACGCTGATGATCGAACGCGACCTCATTACCCTCGGCAACTTCAACTGGTACGATCCCATCCGCAAAGCCTCGAGCTTGGTACTTGACGGACAAAGCTTGATCAATCTTGAGATCTTTGCCAACACTTTCGATGGAAGCACTGATGGAACACTCTTCACAATGCTCAATCGCTGCATCAGTCCGTTCGGCAAACGTATGCTTCGCCAATGGGTATGCCATCCACTCGCTGATCCGAAGAAGATCAACCAACGCTTCGATGCAGTCGATGCTTTGAACGCTGATGGAACGATTATGGATCGCTTCACAGCCTCCCTGGCCCGTCTGCCTGATCTTGAGCGTCTGATCTCGCGTGTACATGCTGGCAGATGTAGGCCGCAAGACTTCGTCAAGATCCTCGAGGGCTTCGAACAGATTGAGTACACCATGTCTATGCTGGGCTCTTTCGGCTCGGGTGAAGGTGTCCTGGGACAGCTGATCTCCGCCATGCCAGATCTCGCAGGTGCTCTGCATCATTGGAAGGATGCTTTCGACAGGACCAAGGCCAAGGAGGAAGGTCTGTTCATACCGCAGCCAGGCGTTGAGGAAGACTTCGACGAGAGCCAAGAGCGAATCGACAATATTCTCAAATCGATGGATAAGCTGCTGAACCAGTATCGCAAAGAGCTCGGCTCCTCCGCTATCAAATACACCGACAACGGAAAAGAGATCTATCAGCTCGAGGTGCCCATCAAGGTGAAGGGAACTATTCCGAAGAACTGGAGGCAAATGTCTGCCACAAAGCAGTGCAAACGCTGGTACTCGCCAGAGCTGGAAGGACTGGTCCAGGATCTTAAGGAGGCACAAGAGATGCACGCTCAGACTGTAAAGCAACTTGCTGGTCGCTTCTTCGCCCGTTTCGACACTGATTATGGTGTATGGCTGGCTGCTGTCAAAATCATCGCTCAACTCGATTGCCTGATATCTCTGGCCAAAGCCTCTAATGCGCTTGGTGTACCTTCCTGCAGACCAGAATTCATCGAAGATGACAGCGCTCGCAGCGTGCTAGAATTCAAGGAGCTGCGCCATCCATGCATCGAGACCTCGACGACGTTCATTCCAAATGACATTCTTCTTGGCGGGGAATCTCCATCTATGGATCTGCTCACAGGCGCTAACGCAGCTGGCAAGAGTACCATCTTGCGCATGACTTGTGTTGCTGTCATTCTTGCGCAAGTTGGCTGCTACGTGCCTTGCGAGGCAGCACGCATGACACCGGTCGATCGCATCATGTCCGTCTTGGTGCTCATGACAATATCTTTGCTGGTCAAAGTACGTTCATGGTGGAGCTTTCGGAAACGAAGAAGATCCTGTCCGAAGCAACCCCTCGCTCACTCGTGATTCTTGACGAGCTCGGTCGTGCACGACAGCTACGATGGTGTTGCTGTCGCGCAGGCAGTCCTTCACCACGTCGCCACACACATCGGCGCACTTGGCTACTTTGCCACTCATTACCACTCCCTTGCCACGGAGTTCATGCACCATCCCGAAATCGCCACCAAGCGCATGGCGGTGCGTGTTGAGCACGATGTCAGAGAAGTGACCTTCTTGTACAAGCTCGAGCCGGGTGTTGCAGAGGGCAGCTACGGCATGCACTGCGCAGCCATGTGTGGCATTCCCGAGAAAGTCATCACGAGGGCCGAAGAGGCTGCGAAGAGCTGGGAGCACACAGGCCGTATGAAGGAAAGCCTGGAGCGTGCGAAAGAGAGCACGTGGTTGCCGCTGGGCATGCTGAGCGATCTTAGCTGGTTGCTAAAGAGCGGCAATGTCAACGACGAGAACGAATCTACGATCACGGAGAGCAGCTTGGAGGTGCTGAGGAAGAGCATCGCAGCTTTGTAGACATCTCTGATGTTTGTGCTGATAATTTTTCGGTTTGTGTTTTTAATGATCAGGGGGAGAGATACGGACGAGCGAGCAGTAGCTTTCTGTGTGGTGTAGCATTAGATTTTCAATTCGACTGATCATCTTGAGGATTCTGATGGCATCTGGGATGTTTACAGCCCGTAAGGATCCGTAATGGTTCTTTTGGTTTTTGCTCATAGATGCCTGTACTAGCAGCTATTGAACAGGACTATATTACGCCTACCAGTGAGATGAGACCGAAACACTAGGGACGCCATCGAGAGCTTCTGATTGCAAACCTCTAGTACCCAAACCCATAACATACTTTTAAGAAATCGTAACGAGTGTTTTACGAGTACCCAACCATTTCCCTTGCTTCAATGCCACATACCGCACATAGCTCAATTGCATTGCATTGCATTGCAACCCCAAATTTTGCGCGTTGCTCGAGCTATCACCTCTATCGTTCACTCTCAAGCAGCCGTCGGAACGGCCTTGATGAAGGAGCCTGTAGCGTAGTAGGTCGTAGCTGTCGCGGCATGCAAGCCACGCTTGGCCAAGGGACAGATGACCTGGCTTCCGAATCCGCACGTGTTGTTGGGCACCTGGACACAAGAGGAGCCGTCTCCGTAGACAACGGTGCAGAATGATTGGCTGGTGGTTGTCGTCGCAGGATCTGTCGTCGTGGGAGTGGTGCTGGTAGTTGTGTCTGTTGTGGTCGGCTGCGTGTCTGTTGGTGTGGAAGTCATTGTCATGGTCGTCATGGAGGTGTCTGTTGGGGATGGGCATGAAAGGTCGGGCAAGCTGCTGTCCTGGCGTTTCACCTTCGCTGCTGCGGCACCACAGCCATCGAGAGCGTCGCCTGGGTGTCTGTTCCCTATTTTGATGTCAGTACTTGCTCGTCCCAGTCAATGATATATGTTGAACAACTTACAAGCAACCACAACTGATCCTGCATCAGGTCCGTTGTAGCCAAGGTTTGGCGGCACAGGATCGTTGTTGCGCTGTATCCTGGCACTCAGAACGAAGAACTGCTCCATAGCACGAGCCACATTACCAGCTGGCCAGTTCTGATCCAGTTCAGAAAGTGAGAAGAAGTACGCTGCCATACCCGCTACAGCCGGCGCTGCGAGCGAAGTTCCGTTGAGTCTGTCGGTCGATGTATCGCTGTCGGGCGTTGCGACAAGCACCAACCGAGCAGCAGCATACAAGGTAATGTCTCCACCGTTACCATCGTTGGGGTTGCTGAGGGTGAACAAAGAACCATCTTGCTCCACACCAGCAACCGTGATGAGAGCATTATCAGGCGTACCCAAATTTTGCGGCGTGACCATGGCCAGGCTGGTTGGTGCTTCATTACCAGTTGGGATGGTGACAACAATGTCATTATCTGCAGCGAACGGAATGACTCTGTCCATGATGAGTTCGTGAAGAGTTGGTAAAACTCCACTTCGGGTGAATCCTGCATGCAATCAGCAAATGTACTCTTGTCAATCGTTGACGCTCAGCTTTACCATAGCTCATGTTGATCACGAACTTGCCAGTGTCTCCATTGTTCCTTCGGGCAATTACATCGTTGATCGCATAGTCCCATGCATCGCGAAGTGCTGCTGCGGTCACGCCTCGTATCTGATTTCGCCCTATCACAGCATCGGCGGCAGCATTTCTGAATTTGATGATGACCAGGTTAGCTGGGAGGCAACGCCTTGAGAGATGCCGCCGGCTACAGAAGCTACTGCTGTGCCGTGTCCATTGTAGTCTGTCATGTCCTCGGGAGAGAGTATGTCGTTGGGGCCGACGAAAGGTGAAGCTTCCAGAGTGAAAGCATTCGGAACCACATAATCGTCCACGGTTCGACCTGTTGCTGCAAATTCCTGGTATGCTGTTAGTCAATGCGCTCAAGACCACATGCTCTAGCATCGTTACCTCGTGGGTTTGGCGATAACCACTGTCAATAATGTATATCGTTTGGCCTTTACCCAACTGGGTGTCGAATTCGTAGTCGGGCCACATCGTTGTGTCCATCAGAGCTCTCGGCGCAGATAGAATGCCCAAGTGATAGTCGCTCCCGACTCTTGGAGAGTCCTCACGTTTCATGACACGAGGCTTGCGGGTAGCAGCGATACCTGCTTCGCCGTCTTCTTCGGTGATCTGACCGACAATATCGACGATAGCGTTCATCTTGATCATGTCTGCCTGATCTGATGTCAGGTTCTTTGTGACATAAGACTGCCATGGTATATTGTCGTAGGCAATGACGTTGCCACTGCCTTGATCGGGCAGAGTCTTTATGAATGCATCGAAATCGCTGCGAGCAGTGTTCCTCTTCGTGCTGATCAGCCATGCGGTAGGAGTTGGTGTACCGCTCGAGGACGACGAAGTGGTCGACTGAGTAGTGGTTGTGCCTTGGGTGTTGTCAGTTGCAGTGGTCGTAGTCTCTGGTGTAGTCGTAGTGCCGGGTGTAGTAGCAGTCGTGGCGCCATCTCCTCCACCGCCGCCGCCGCCACCGCCTCCTCCGGCTCCACCGCCAGCACCTCCAGCTGCACCACCGTCAGATGAAGTCGAAGTCGAAGTCGTCGTGGCCGTAGTGCCAGAATCTCCTCCAGTGGTGGTAGTCGGAGTCACGGCAACGACAGAAGATACAGAGCTGCCAGCCTCATTCGGCATGGTGCCAGTCACAGACGCCGTGACGGTCGATGCTACGGTGGTGACTGATATCGTGCCAACACCGGTCTGCAAGTTGGCACACTCCGCAAGAAGGGTGCAGAATGCACCTCCACAAACGAAAGATTCTGTGCCGCAGCAGTCTAACGGGACAGCAAATGTATCGCCAGTAGTAAGGGTATCGACACCAGGATTTGCATTTGCTAGACAAGTAGCGTTGAGAAAGTCGTCAGAAGCGACTTGATCGAGAGAACCCGCCGCGATAGATATATCCTGTCCACAAGCGAAGCCGGAAAGTAGCACAGCCGCAGCTATTGCTTGAAGGATCGGGTGGGGCATTGGAGCTAGAAATTGAAGTAACTCGCAAGGCTTGACCAAAGAGACAAAAGATGAAAAGAAATACTGCCACAGCTATATCGCTCTCTGATACGTTTGCTGGATCGAATGGTTTCTTTCATCTCGGTTTGCTCGCAATGACTGCGCATACTTATACAGATTTCTACTCATCGCTGGCATCGCACACGGTCAGCCATAATGCTATTCTTGTTCTACATCTTTGCGTACAAGAAGCAACGATGTGTTGGATGTTGGCGTTTCGAAAACGCGTACGGCTGGACGACATCCTGCCTAGTTGGCTTCTCATTCTACACATTTCTCAAGATGGCTTGCGCAATTCACCAGGAGAGTATCTGCTATGTTAGCCATCGGCTGCAGCTGACGGTAAGCATGGAGGAGTTGGGGCGGTTTCAGATCCAGAATTCGTCTTTGGTCAAGCGAGACCTAGGCGCCTGTAACACAGACGCGCAGCAAAAGGAATAGGTGTGCAACATGATGTCTTCAGCTCGCAACAAGACGCATCCTGATACAGTATATACGGATCCTCGGTGAGATTGACCCTGGTAACATCTCGTATAGCCATCTTCGTGTTGTCATATCGTCGTCCACGAAGTGTCGGCTCATGGTACGATCACCAAGTTGATTCTGTTGGACTATGCACCTCGCTGTCAGGCCGCGTAGCTGTTATTCGTGACTTTGTCGCGCGATATGTCCGAATTCGTAGGAGGTGGTTGCGAACGTAGGAAGAGGCGCGTCGTCTGCGGGTGTTGTGTGGTGGCTGGCAGAGATCCACTGACAAAATCCGCAGTTTCATGGCGCTGCTTTCGTCACCTCATCCATCGAACTTGTAGCAACGCCCTTACCTCCTAGAACGGACACAAAACGCGATTAGTATGTCAGTGTCGCAATTTTGAATGTCACTAGGAGTATTCAAAAGAAATGCATGTAAAAATACCTTGGCCGTTGACGATAGGTCCGTTTGTGCAATGCAACCGCCACAATGCTTTCATCGCCTTGTTCGTCCAACCAATATCCAGCAACGCCAACAATTCCATCAAACATAAAGTCACACTGGAGTATCCATTCTACTGATGATCATCTTCACGGAATCCATGTCACTGAAACAAGGCTTCTGTACTTTGGCTGACACAGAACGACGCTGTTCTTTTGCCATAAACAATTTGCTTGCTAGCCACAATCATGTCGAGACCGCTATGACGGCATGCAGGTGATTACGGTAGTTACCTTACGAAAGTTGTGCTTGCACGTCTCTTTGACGAACGTATTCGATTTGGTGGTGAGAGCCACGATTATCGGCATCAATAGCATCTCAACGTTGATACAGCCCGTCAATTCCCTCGTCTGTTGATGGCGCTCATCTGTGAATCAATTCGTCCTTACGATATATCGCTCTGTGAACAGAATCTCTGATCACGACTCGACGGCTGCTAAGCTAATGTCCAACGGCCTCAATGCACTGCACCATCTGCCTCAGTCCATGGCCAACTTCTTCAGCGCCATGCAAGAATACTTTGGCTGACATCCTCAGCCACAAGTAATCATCTTCATCGCGTATGTCACCAGGGCCCAAAGTGGACACTTCAGGAAAGTCGATGAAGGCACCTTCGAGGAAAAGAGAATCTGATTCCCAACGCTCGAGGTTCGAAGATGTCTGCAGGTTCTTGAGAAGGTTTCTCATGTCGTCTATGCTGCCGTCCCAGAATTCTAGGGACACCAGTTTCAAGCTCGTGAGGGTGTTGCAATGCTTGAGGACGAAAGCCACGAGGTCATGCATGTAGAGGTCGCTCTCTTCTAGGTGCAGGGCTTGGGAGCGATGCTAGCACAGGTACTCTGGCGAGCTCCTTCCATGCGAATATACTCATTTCGCCGCCATCGAACTTCAGTTCAAGACTAGTTAACGTTGAGAGATCGCTGAGGCCTTCGCAAAGTTGCTTGCCAATTCTCTCGCCGCTACAAGTGGTTGTCAGTACTATCGTAATCGGCAACATTTTTTCTGTCACTTACGCTTTTTCTATCGCCTTGAAGCTATGACGCCGAGAGGTGAGAAATCCAAGATCCAGCTCTTCAATGTTACCCAACGCTCTCTTCCCGGTCACCATGCCTTGAGCATTAGTCAGGCCAGCTGACGGTCCGATTCCAAGAGTGCCCATTCGCTTGATATGAATGCCTGCACGAACGACGAGAGACATGAAGAAGTCAAATATTGAGCTGATGTCGTAAAACATTGATCCGACCCGAATTGGATGCGATGGCGGCATGTGATCTAGCCAATCACCATGAATATGATCGGCAAACCGCAGCTCATCTACATTCTCACATGCGGTCAGCGCTTTGAGGAGACTGTCCTCATGGCGCAAAAGTGCTGCGGGTACCATCTTTCCGAGTGTCGCAGGAGGGTTCGGGAGACCAATAGAAGCCCTGGTGATATCTCGCGATTGTTCTTGAAGCATTGGAGCATCCGCTTGGGCAATATGGTCACCAATAGCAACCATGTGTAGCTCAATGCGCGACAGGGCCTGGGCGATGTCGGAAGTGGCAGTCATGGCGCAGAACCTCTCGATGCTTGCGTCTTCGAATGTATTGATCGTGACAGCACAGCACTGTTTCGTAAGGAAGTAGTGGCGATCGATTTCTCCACATAACGACTTGTGCGGCGGAGATTTCTGAGAGTAAGCATTCGCTCGGGTCCCTCTGTGCTTTCATTGTGTACACAGTAGATGTGCTCGAGGAGCTCCGGCGGGAGATCTAGAAGTCCGCGCATGGTTGCACAAGTCTTGGATCTTTTGATGGTGTCTGTAAGGATGTTTGTCGGTTCGAGATGTAGAGATTTGGTGCGTGACTGAAAAGCGCTGCAGGGAAGTCGCGACCACGACTGAGGCACGCGCACGTCACAGAGGTCCTGTGATCACATGTCTGGGTCAACGCACCGAATATGAATGAAGCGCCACAACTCACAGGTCAATCACCTGTGTGACTTCGTCGATTCAAGAACTCAGACTTCTTTAAGGCGACCTTTGTCGAATCCTGAATTGTGACGCTGATGAGTGAGGTCAGTTTTCCGCACACCTCACCTTCATGAGCATTTGACATTGCTGGCGTACGCTTTTTGATCCTGAGGTACCGCCAGCCCTGACATCTAGAACACGATTCAGTCTCGCTCAAGGCCTCTGGAATTCACTGGAGAAGGCAATGGCGGCATCGTAACAATCGTATTCTATCGTGTAAGCCATCTCGTATAGCGTTGTATCCCGCAAAAGTCCCACCTTTACCCCATATGCTTTACGACACGAAACAAAACCGAATTAATCCAAATCCTCACTCTCCTTCCCCTTCTCTTCCTCCCTCTTACCTGCAGCGGGCTCCTCCTCCTCACCATCCTTCGGCTTAAGCGTAATGACAACGACAAACAGCGGCTCGTCAGTGGCACGGTTCTTCATCACGTATCTGATAGAGTGCGAACTATGCGTCAGCAAGAACGGGGAATAAATCAGCCTTCTCTTGCTCATGACAGTAAATAACACATGGAGATTTTCTCGTTCTGGGGAGGTGGAAGATTGAGAGGAGTTCCTCCGCGGGGCGAACATACCGGAGTGGTTGGCCGTCCCAGAAGCTGATGATGGGGATCGTGATGCCGGGGATCAGGCCGTAGCCGGGGAGGCGCAGGGCGAAATCTGGTGATTAGGTATGTTAGTCTATACCCATAGCCTTCTGTCTTCATGTCTTGGCGCTGCTCCGGTTCTGCATACCGTTGAAATCCAAGTAGGGGTTGAAGAAGTCGTTGCTGTATTGCCTTCCCTTCTCGAAGGTGAAGTTGTGCAAATTGCTCTCCGTCAAGAAGTGCTTTTTCCTCGCCGCGCCAGTGGCAGGTAGACCCTTCTCTTCGCGGACCTGCTGGCCGTCGCCGTCCGCACCCTCCTCGATCACTACCAGTTCCTGGTTTGCGCGCTCTTCCTCAATCTTCTCCTGCTCTTTATCATCTTTGGGCCCCATCCGCAGCACATTCATGGAGCTGAGCAAGGGGCCGTAGAGGTAGGGTTCGTCTGAATAGACATCGCCGTAGAGACCGGGGTCGATTGAACCACTTGACAAGGTTGAAAGCCTGGTTGAATCCGGGAGGGAGCTTGTCTTTGATCGGGTGGTCGAAGTCGTTGCCAAAGACTAGGTCGTGGCCGCTGATGTCTTCCTTGAGGGTGAAGTCGAAGGCGAGCGAGTACAGGTCGCTCTTGTGTTGCGGGTGCGAGAAGTAGGGCGATGTCTTGGCAGCACCTTCAGGTAGACCGCGGTAGTTTTGAATACGAGCTCGGAGGTTGACGCTGCATTTGGGCGAGTCGATGTGTGTTTCTTTCTCGCTGTTGACGGTGATGGGCTTCTGGTCGGTGTAATTCGGGCCCGCGGTGACGGAGAGGATGTATTTGTCCGCCATACTGTGTCGCTGTTCAGATGGAAGATCTCTGCGGTTTATGCTCTTCTAAGGCTACAGCAAATGTACATGCACATTCAACGGGTCCACGTTCATTCACATGATCGACTTTTGGTTTCCAAACGTCATGGCTTGGCAGAATTCGCTGCAGGGTCTACCAGCGATGGTATAATCGAAGTGTTGTCACATGTCGCTCTACATGTCGTAATAAATAGTGTTACACAAGTAATGTGTGCGTCAGAATAGTTCAAAATCTGGTCTTTGCAGAATGAAAATGGCTTTGCATCAAGTGGTCATGGCGTGCAGGATATCAGTCGTATTCACACATGGATATATCTATACAACCACTCTAAAGGCGCCTGAGGATGTCCTCGGTGACCTCAGTAGTCTTAGCGGTACCGCCCATGTCAGGGCTGAGGAGCCTGCCCTCGCTAAGGTTGGCATCAACAGCCTTGTAGATCATAGCAGCAGCCTTCTCCTCGCCCAAGAACTCAAGCATGAGTGCGACAGAGCGCAGAGTGGCGATAGGGTTGGCAATATTCTGGCCCTCGATGTCGGGAGCGGAACCGTGGCAGGGCTCACCCATGGCGAATCCATCACCAACGTTGGCAGACGGGACGAGACCGAGCGAGCCGACAAGAGCGGCGGCGCCGTCGGACAGAATGTCACCGTAGAGGTTGGGTGCGACAATCACGTCGTATGTGGAAGGCTGGCGGAAGAGCTTGTAGACCATGGAGTCAACGATCTGCTCCTCAATCTTGATGCCGGCATCCTGGAAGCGCGCCTGCTGGAGGGCAGCGCGTGCAGTGGAGCGGAAAAGGCCGTCGGTTTGCGACAGGACGTTGCTCTTGTGTGTGATAGTCACGACGGCATCCTTGGACGCGTCGTCGCCAGTGCTGGCCCTGACGCGCTGTCTCCTCGCTGCGATCTCACCAGCCATGCTGGCAATGCGGTAGCTGGCATTCTCGGAGATGCGCTTGATAGCCTCGGCGATCTTGCCATTGGGTCCATCGTAGGTCTTCTCTTCCTTGACGTACAGATCCTCGGTGTTCTCGCGGACAATGACAAGGTCGATAGGGTCGGGGAATGCGGCGGTGGGAACGACAGACTTGACGGGACGGACGTTGGCGTAAAGGTCGAGGCGCTTACGAAGGCCGACAATGGGGCTGCTGTAGCCCTTGGTAGGGGTGGAAGGCGAGCTGTAGTACCGATGTGTGAGCGGGCTGTTCTTCAAAGGATAGGCAACCGGTATGCGACCAGCATTGCGCATTGAGTCCTCACCTGACTGCGCCGAACAAAGCACCGTCGCACTCCTTCTTCAAGGTCTCGACAGTCTTCTCGGGCAAAGCAACGCCATTCTTCTTGAACTCGTCAAAGCCAGCATCGAGGTGGACGAAAGAGAAGTCCAGACCCAGGCTCTTAGGCAGAGCCTCAAGAAGCTTCCTGCCAGCAGGGATGACCTCACGGCCAATGCGTCACCGGGAAGGAGACCTGCAATTGAATTAGTCGTAGAGCTTTTATACAGTCTTGAATTACAAATTCACCAATGCGGAGGGTTCTGGAAGCCATTGTATGTGTATTGGTCGAGCTCGAGGTGACTGGGAACTCGGGAAATTGTTTTGGATGCGCCGCCGATCTCGCATCCCCAGCTTCCTTTCGTCAGATTGCGGAGGAAGTCGGTGCTCAAGGGAGCTACTCATGTTTTAGCCGAGCATAAATACCATGTCTTTCTTGAATGGCGATTGATATAGATGATGTGGATCAGTCCTCTGTCGATTGTAGACCTAGGGAAAGATCTGACTAAATTCAAATGTCGATGATTGCAGCTTGTTGTTTGGAGATCATTAGAGCATGACTGCGTCGAATTTGGGTTGGACGTCAGTTTTGATGGGTTCCATCTCAGATTTGATAATATTGGCAATTCTACCTCTAAATGGCACGAGACCACGACATTCAGATTACGGGCGGCTTACAAAAGGATATAAAACGGTTTCCAATAGAAATCACAACATACACTACGCAAGGTGCGCGTAAAAGAGCGTATTGCGAAGAAAGATGCTCGAAGCGCCTGCCCCATCTCGAACCCTGACTTCACACACGTGCTCTTTTCGAAAATAAAAATCAGCAAAATGACACCGGGAGCGCTCATGAAGCACGGCTGAAGGTGAGATATGTTGATGGGTTGAGTAATTCACACATTGTTCTCACGGCAACGAGTTTGGAGAACAGAAAAATTTCGTCTCGATTTTCGAGCACCTTGAAAAATCCATAGCACCATCGTTATGATAGCTATGAAGCTGGAAACTGATTCGTTGTGATCGTAGGGAGATGTACTACGTAAAGGCAGTCTTCAAGGTTGTGCAAAAGCGTAACGAGAAAGATCTAGACAAAAAAACCAAAAGGATAATGCCTTCTATGAGAATCGAACTCATATCTGAGGATATCTACAGCTGCGCTGAAGTCATAAGCTAGTTATGAGACCTCTGTTCTAACCGTTAAACTAAGAGGGCAAATCGGGTATATTTGCTTGTCAAAAATCAGAACTTTTGCAATATATACTACTATTTTTAGACACCGAGATGTCTAAATGCATAAACGACCATAAAGCAAGTAGAATGCTAACATGCACTTTATATTTACAGGCCGCGACATCCTCAAACCCTTTTCCTCACATATCAGCTTTAGATTGGCTCTCTAGTTGTGTTGATTCGCCTAATACACAACATACAATGGGAATTGCGCATGTTGAAGCCCAAATGCTTTCCACCACCACCGCACGCTCATCTATAGCCAACCGGATACTCTGAGCATACCAGATACTACGGGACTGCTCAGTGGCTTCGATTGGGCTGCTTGAGTAGGACATTCGTGCTTAAATACGTCTTGATGGGCCTTTATTCAGAATTTTCGCTCTGCCGCACAGGCTCTCCAGATGCGCCAACCCACCAGGACAGGAAGCCATCGATGACTAATGAACATGTGATTACGGAGTGCCACGCAATATGTCACAAGGTCATTTGCAAGTTTCAGGTCGAAATGGACGATAACAGACGTTGTGATCTGTTCATTAGAGGATTCGAGTCTGCACCTGCATCCACTTCAGCCTCAGATAACAACGAGGATAAAGAATTATATATCCCCCTTGATTAGCATCAAAGTCAACTGAAAGTCGTCTTCAGCTATGCTTTCGAGGTGTAAGGTCTCTCAGTCAGGTTCTTGAAACATCTGTACATTTGCAGGAGGAAGATCTCCAGCCAAACACTAATCCTGCTTAGACTAGACCATCGAGCTTGTAATTAACATCGCATTTGTCTTCTATAAACACAATAGATATCACTGTGTTAATTCGAGCACGGTAGCATGTCGAGTAGCGATGACAGGTACAGGAGTCCCACACATATATTCAAACAGCTAGTGATCGAACCCTAAGCATGCTAGTCTTGATACTACAATCGATCAGCTACATCAAAGGAAGACACAGTCCAACAGCGGTCTTTCCAGTCGATGTAGGGCTCATGTCCGTTACTGCGATCGAGGCCATGATCTCCAAGTATCGATACCTATCGTTAAAAAAAGTATCTGCATCACTGGTAGCTGTAGCGAAAGCGACGGGTTTCATTCGGTTTACAAGCATGATATGCAGCATTAGGAATCCTCCTACGCTCCAGGTGTTGCGTAGGATCGAGCCGGTCGTATCGGCCTTTCGATCCGTCTACCTCCTGCTTCTGTACACAAGCGAGACCAGGCCCAAAAAGACAAAAGAATGCATCGGCCGGGAATCGAACCCGGGGCTAGCCGAATCATTGAGATGATACATCTCGAATGGCAACGGCTAATTTTACCACTAAACCACCAATGCTTTCGATGTTGAGTCTTGTAGAAATGTACAACAAGACGCTGCACAACAATGGTGGAGCGTGAAGCTGTAGGAAGGCTCGCGTTCCAAAGGAGGTAATCTGACGACTATACATCGCGTCTCCCGGTCATTGGAGTCGATCTCTACGATAAGGCACGTATTTTGTGCATTTGGATGCGTTATTGGCTTGATGAAGGGCAACCTTTCCCGCGGAGCGCTTGCGTGTCGTAGCCAGTAACAGATCTTTGTCGATATCGTTGAGCACACATTCTGAGAAGAAAGAGATCGATTGCATAGAAGAAGGTGGAGTGCTGCGGGACGTCCAAGCGGTCATGAAAGCTCGTTTATTCCAGTCGTGGCTGGACAAATTGAAGACCGGCCCGTATGAGTATAAGACTGCTGCACCAGAGCCTCGAGACTGCCCGGAGAATTGGTCTAAGAAGGACGAGATTACCAAAGAATTTACGAGCCACTCATCTGTTGCGTATTAGCGACTGTCTAGAGTGATGCAGTGATGAAGCAGGCGTGCGATAACAGTGTCCGTTAGAAGAGTCTCCGGCACTGCTACTGCGCTTTGCGACTGTAGACGGGCCATCTTTTAGTACTAGTATTGCCTCTCGCGTATCTTGACCATGATATGAACTTAGCGAGTGTGATAGCACCACTTCAGTGCACGGCCGAGAAATTCATTATCTCACAGGCGTGTGACTTCGCTTCCTCGTAGTAAAGAAGCGGTATGTATGAAGTGGCTACCGACGGGCGGCTACGGCGTGTACAACAACAGGAAGATAACAATAGAACGCTTAGCGGTGTGCACCTGTGACCTCAGCCACATGCACGATGCATAAGTCGTGACACTATGGCTGAACATGTGATACAGAACACATGGTATAACAATGGAGCATCGTGGTGGTGCAGTCAGCATATATCATGTGTCTTGTCGTCTGGCCTCACGACCTGCTATCAAGGGAGACCGCGCAGACGCCAAGACGACAGCTCCTCAGCCCTAACGCCACCAGACCTTTACAGCTTCACAGACTTCAGGCGGTGTCAAAGCAAGACGGCACGGACATGACATGATTGATTGCAGGATAAAGCAATCTTTTGACAGTAGCGATGGTAGTGAGTGTGGATTGAGTCGCCGCGACACTGATCCACTTCTTCACAAGGAATCCCTATTGTCATCATCCGGCCAACAGCGCTGGAATGCCAAAATCTAGGCCCTCGGCGAACGCAGCACCCGTGCTCGCGCCCATGGGGTTTGCTTGAGCCTGGGTCATCAGACGCAGGGTACGATCCCACACTTCTGCTCGCCCTCAGGCTTCCCGCAGCCAACCGTGCGCGCGTGTTTAGACCTAGCGCTGCTCTCGGCGGTCTTGGAGGTCGTGAGCCTGTTCTACACGGCATTCCGTATACATACACAGCATCTGACTGCTGATATATATCCTCTGGTAGCATTTGGTATGATCGAAGGGTGAGAGCCGTTACGACCAGCCTCGGAGGCAAGACAACATCTTTACCCCACGACCATGTCGACCGTTACCCAGGTGGTGACCAGCGTGGTCTCCAGCGCTTCGGGCGCTGCGAGTCCATCAAGTACAATGCGCGCGAAGCCGCAGGGTGGTATCTTAGAAGGCGAAGATCCAACAGTCTACGATTCGAAGAACCCGATCATACTGTTCATCATTCAGGTAAATTATAATTATTCTTATCCAGCAGCGACGACACACCGAGTAGCTCTAACAAGTCTTGCGTCTCCATAGGCCGGCATCATTATCCTTTTCTGTCGATTGCTTCATTGGCCTTTGTCACGCATTCGCCAACCTCGTGTCATTGCAGAAGTCATTGGCGGTATCCTGCTTGGTCCTTCAGTAATGGGCCGCATACCTGGTTTCTCAGCGGCCATCTTCCCAGCAGCCTCAATTCCCAATCTCAACCTCATTGCTAACCTCGGACTTGTGCTATTCCTGTTCCTAGTCGGACTGGAAGTCGACATGCGATATTTGATCAGCAACTGGAGGCCAGCCGTTAGTGTCGGCTTGGCCGGTATGGCGTTACCATTTTGGACTCGGATGTGCTATCGCCTGGGGTCTGTATCAAGAGTTCTCCGATGAGCCAGATACCGTCCACATAAGCTTTGGTATTTACTTGTTGTTCATTGGTGTCGCTATGGCCATTACAGTAAGTCAAATCGCATATGTCTTTCTATTCTTTGCTGACATGTTCAGGCTTTCCCTGTGCTTTGCCGTATCCTTACAGAGCTCAAGCTACTTTCTACACCCGTCGGTATCATCGTCTTGTCAGCTGGAGTTGGCAACGATGTGGTAGGCTGGATCTTGTTGGCTCTCTGTGTGGCTCTCGTAAATGCTGGAAGCGGACTCACGGCGCTCTATGTGCTTTTAACATGCGTTGCATACGCTTTGTTCCTGTTCTTCGCCGTTCGCCCGGCCTTCTTATGGGTCCTGAGGCGCCAGGGCGCATTGACAGATGGTCCTTCCCAAGGTATCATCGTGCTGACACTGATGATCGCTTTGGGCTCTTCGTTCTTTACTGGAGTCATCGGCGTGCACGCCATTTTCGGTGCCTTTATGGCCGGCCTCATCTGTCCACACGAGGGCGGTTTCGCCATTAAAGTAACGGAAAAGATCGAGGATTTGATCAGCGCGCTGTTCCTCCCACTCTACTTTGCACTCTCAGGATTAAACACGAACATCGGCTTACTTGACAACGGCATTACATGGGGATACACAATTGGTGTTACTGTCGTCGCTTTCTCTGCCAAATTTATTGGTGCTTCCTTGGCCGCCCGTCTCACAGGGATGGTGTGGCGAGAGTCATTCACCATTGGGTCGCTGATGTCCTGCAAGGGTCTTGTGGAACTTATCGTCCTCAACATTGGTCTGCAGGCCAAGATTCTCAGCACGAGGACATTTACCATATTTGTCGTCATGGCTTTGATCACGACTTTCATCACTACACCGCTTACTGCTGCACTCTACCCACCGTGGTACCAGAGGAAGCTTGAAGCCTGGAAGCGTGGAGAGATTGACTGGGACACTGGCAAACCGCTCGACGGCAGCGATGGCGACACTGAAGTCGTCCAAGCAAAATTACAGTCTAACAAGGTGAAGAGCCTCTTGGTCTACCTTCGCTTCGACAATATGCCCACACTACTCGCATTCGTCTCACTACTCAGTGTGAAGTCAGGCGATAACATGAAAAGAACCCACCCATCTCTGGGGAGATCTGCTACACCAGTTCCTCAAGAGGAAGTTGCCACTGGTCAAGAATACCCTAGGAAGAAACCTTTGCAAGTGCACGGTGTAAGACTTGTAGAGCTGACAGAGCGTGGCTCAACGGTGATGAAAGTCTCGGAAGTCGACGAATACTCCCTCTTCGACCCGGTGCTGAATGCATTCCGAGTCCTTGGCCAGATCTATAATCTTGCGGTATCAGGCGAGGTCACAATCTCGCCTATCAGTTCCTACCCCGACGTTCTGGTCAACAAAGCTGCAGACGAGTCATCGGACCTCTTGCTACTACCATGGAGCGAGACAGGTGGTCTTACCGAGACTCAAACCATTTCCAACGACAGCGTCAGAGACAAATTCTCCAGTGACGCTTATACCCAGTTTGTTGCCAACACGCTTTCGACGTCTACATGCAATACGGCGGTCTTCATCAACAAAGGCTTCAGTGGAACGCTCCGTAACCGACCATCTACTTTGAGTCGATCAGCAAGCAAGCTTAGTCTACGCAGACACAGCGAATATCAGACTATGCCAGCCTTCGATCGCAGCCACCACATCTTCCTCCCATACTTCGGTGGCAATGATGGTCGCGCTGCGCTGAGACTCGTGCTACAACTAGCCGAGAACCCAGAAGTGACCGCCACTATTGTGCATCTGACATCGAGTAGCTCGTCTAGCTTATCAGGCAGCGTTGAACACGTCACAATCACCACCGGCAGCAAGGAATCAGCAAGCCCTGAGCACTCTGCAGAGTCCGACGCCGCATTCTTCAGCACAATGCGCAACTCTCTAGCCAGTGAACTCGCCGAGCGTGTTGTCTTTGACTCGGCCTCGGTTGCTTCTTGCCTTGATGCATCCCTCGATCGTGCGAAGGCTGAGATTGGACAGAACCCGAAGAACGGCGGAGACATCATCATCCTAGGCAGGGGTAACGTGAGTGAGGGCAACAGCTCCGGAACCGGTCCTGCATGTCTCGGAGTCGCTGCTGAGAAGGTGTTGGGAGCGAATCTGCGAGCTAGTCTGCTCGTTGTTCTGGCAAAGGGATCAGAATGATCTTTTCTTCTTCTTGTGATGCGGTGTCTATTCATTTACTTACGATTGCATGATACCAAGTTTGAACGAAATACACAATATTCATATATATCATCACACGGCATTTCCATTGCACTGCATTTACCTGCGCATCGAGACCACGGCATATCCCACTCTACAGCACATTTCACCATCCCACGTCCATCTGAAACCGCATATGAAACGAATCGCTAAAAGGCCCACCCTACGCTGTACAAGGTCGACGAGTCTTATTCACATGCAAGCCCATAACAGCAGCATAACGGCCCGATCTGCAAGGGGCCAGCACATGAAAGTAGCTCAACAGCGGGAGCTGCTATAGGCTCGCCTGGGCACAGTATGCAGCGCGGGCGCAGTGTCACGCGTGGCCGAAAGAGCGGAAAGCAGGATCAGCTGCTTGGATGCACTGCTGCTTTGGGGTATGATGTTGCTATTACATCCCACGTTGGGTGTGAGCAACTGGTCAGATGGCGCGAGAGGTAAGCGGGCTGTGGCTATGGGGAGGCTTGCGTGGACGGGTAGGGGAGGCGATGATGGTGGTGAGAGGATGGGCGGAGGTGTTCGGCTCCCCGTGTGCGTGTTTGTTCCTATAGGAGGCAGTCAGGCCGTGTCGCCCACGGCGTACAGATGCCACCAAGTACCGGTATCCCGCGCTGCGTTGCCTTTCGGGTGTACCTACATGTACAGCGTGATTGCATACCGCCCCCATGTCGCCTTATGGCGGCGTGCGTCATGTTTTTGTCACCTGCATCACATGCCTCCAGTCTGCTTGCCTGCTGGTGCTGTTTGGTTGCTCTTCTCCTGTCCTCCAGTGCCTCCTTAGAGCTACCTTGCTACCTTATCAGTCGCTTGCAACGCTTCTCTCAGCCCTGCATATGACTCGAACGGCCTGAGACCGGTGGCCTGGTGATACATTCTCACATGCCAGATTGGCCGCCTATATGTCAGGAGCCACAACACTTGCGTGGCCGCGCTATAGTACATAGAACGAATGGCAACACCTCCTCTCGTCCCGTACGCACGAAACACAACTCATCTTGACTTTCGGGTTTAGGGAGCGTCATTCCCTCGTTTGAGTTCAGCCCGCTCCACCGTCGAACATGTCAATCTTCACGGGACCGTGGTGAAGCCCGCAAACCGCCCACTGCCGGCGCGCCTTTAGTCGCCTTAGTAGTTCGAAACAGGCATTTGCTTTGCCGTCCTAGTGCGAAATTACCCTACCGGTAATTCCGCATCCGCGCGTGACCAGATCGCGGTGGCTCCGTCACTGGCGGTGAATCTGGGGCGTTGTCGTCGTTGTTCTTAACGGCGGTGCGTCCTTGCTGACTTGCGAGTCAAAGGTCCCTTCTCGCCCTGCTGCAAAACAAAGAAACACGCGATTCGCAAAACCTGTAGTTCTACACCCACATACGCAAAAATCAGCACTAGCGCGATCGAGCGCATGGAGCCTATACTCGCTTCTGCATGGATCGCTTGTACGACTTCAAAACGCCCATTGGACTGGATTTGTTAGGCGGGCATGGGCAGGTGACTTGGGACGATGGCGGGAGGCCGATCAAGAAACAGAGGACTGGCAAGGCTGTGGGTGGGTACATCTCGCTTCTCCAGCCCTTGACCCAGCTGGTGCGGGATTCGCTCGACACTGTACACAACATCACCGAGACCATCGCGACTCTCAATGTCGGAGGCTATGCTGCTGGATTCTCGGACGAGCAGCTCAAGTTGGCGCTGGAAGATCAGGAACGGTTAATCCAGACGGAAAGACTGCAAGCTGCGCGCGCGCATGGACAATGGCTCAAAGCCGCGAAAGAGCTGGATAAGCTTGACGGGTGCGATGAGTGGAAAGCGCAGGATGAGGATGATGATTACGATCATGAGGATTTGAAGCAAAAACTGCAAAGTCTGGAGTCTGCGAGGGACAATGAGGATCTGGCTCGCATGCTTCGCGTGATTCGGACAGAGCTGGGTAGAGATGTCGCGGGCATTGGAAACCCAAAACTGTACGAGCATTGCCGCATTGGGACGAAGGACCTTATTGAGAGATATGTCTCGACCGCGGTGGACACGATTGAAAGTGCTATGCGATTGGCAGCAAGAGAAAGAGACGGGCGTATCGCAGACAATGTGCGACAACACGTTGTGGAGGCCAGACAGGCCTATGGAAGAACTGGCCTTCTGCTGTCGGGTGGCGGTACCATGGGCATGATGCACATTGGCGTGATCAAGGCCATGTTCGAAGCCAAGGTACTGCCTCGTGTGATCTCGGGTGCTTCGGCTGGAAGCATTGTCGCTGCTGTGGTATGCACCAAGACGGACGACGAGATACCTGATTTGCTGGGTGAATTTTGCAATGATCTCGAAGTCTTCACAAAAGGCGAGGATCAGGCAAGATGGAGCAGCATGATGTACAGGCTCTTTACGAAGGGCTCGCTTTACGACATCAAGAACCTTGAGAACGTGATGGAGGGTCACGTCAAGGACATGACTTTCCAGGAAGCATACAACCGTACCCAACGAATTTATCCATCGCCGTGTCTCACGAGAACGCGAAGGACGAACCACTCCTCCTCAATTATGCCACTGCTCCGCATGTGCTCATTCGCTCTGCAGTCGCGGCATCTTGCTCTGTTCCTTTCATATACCGACCAGCGCCTTTATATGAGCGAAACCCATACACCGGAGCCATACAGCGTTTCGGCGGAGAGGACATGTACTTCATCGACGGCTCTGTCAGCCACGACATCCCTCTCCAACGTCTTCGGGCGATGTTGGACGTGAACCACTTTATCGTATCTCAAGTCAACCCGCACGTTGTTCCTTTCATCCGCAAGGGACAGGCTAATGCCGAAGTGCACCCTTCACAGCGCAGCTGGACTGACGCATTGACCGAGATGGCACGCACGGAAGTAGTCTATCGTCTCCGCCAACTTTCAGATATTCCTGTGCCTGCCATTAGGAAACTCAGTCACATCGGCAGCTCCATCCTTGAGCAAACTTACACCGGCGACATCACCATCCTTCCAGAGACAAGCTTCAGCTTTGCGGTTCTCAGTAATCCAACGCCACAGTTCATGGTTGATGCAGTGGAGAAAGGCGAGAGAGCAACCTGGCCAGAGCTTGACCGCATCGAACGCCGAACAGCTGTTGAGCGGGCTATTGATAAGTCTGTTCCGTACTGCTTGTGAGCGCGTAGTCTTCAGTGACTCGCAAGTCGACTTGCGCCTTAGCGCCATTCGCAGACAGTCCACAGCCGAGAAATTCCGACAGCGTGGACGCAGGCGACGGTCAAGCGCAGGCATAGGCTACCGTAATGCTGAGAGCATGGTCCTGACCGGTTCAGATCCGATGGGCTCGTATCCTCCTTCAATAAATGATGCCCGAGATCGCAGTCCTCGAAGCCCTCGAAGTTCCTCGGAGGATGGTACTCGTCTCTCACATGCTCCCTCTCTTATACCAGACTTCACATCCTCGTCGCCGCAACTGTCCGATACCGACGAATCGGAGACTGATGAGATGCACTTATCTAGGACACACAGACCTAGGAAGAACAACACTTGGCCTAGACAGCCCAACATTGGTATTCCCAATTGGCCCTACGGCTCAGTATCGCAGCCCGCCACTCCATCCATCGCCTCAAAAGCTTTCAACTTCTCCAACTCTCCCTCGCCTCGACCGAGCTCACCGATACTGACGCACGCCGCTACGTTTGCCATGACTCCAGCCTCACCCGCTGCATCGACAACAAGCGCGACGCAACCCTCGCAATCTCCCAAGCCTCCCAGCAGCCCAGAACGCCACTACAAGAGGCTCTTTCACGGCGTGAAGAATCTTAGCATGCCACTTCATATCCGTTCGGCAGGCTCGAAGTCGCCAGGACCATCAACGACCCCAGCACCTGAAGAGCAGCGACCTCCGACTCCTTCACTACTCACTCGGAGAGGAAGGCGTAGTACAAGCACGGGTTTGAAAGGCTTGAAGCCTCCAGGACGGCAATGATCTTGCTGTTAGATCTGTGCTCGTGGCTGGTCACTTGCAATTCATTTCTTTTGTGCAGTTTACTTGGTTTGCAATGGAAAGGCATGGGGAATGGGATGCAACTATACCAGATGGCGCGCGACTCGGGGAATTGTATACCCTAAGTTTTGATTTTGAATTTTTTTTCGCTCACAGATGGCTGCGTCGAATACCTTGTGGGATGCATTGGAGCGGCGAGAATGTTCTCAGGCGACAGAGTTCGGATCGCGAGATTGAAATCATACATTGGACAGGAGACTACTATATCTTTACACAGAACAAAGAATCAGAAATAATAATATGATGATCTTACAAGTACTCGTATCTTACAAACAATCGTCACAGCTGGGCGTCGACGAAGACTAACATAGATGGTGTTGTACAGCAGCACTCACTCACGCCTGCTCAGCTTGCACACTACTCCCATCCCGGCGGCGCTGCAACGCTTCCTTCTAGCAACATCCTCTCGAACGTCTCGTCGTCAAGACCTCACTGACTCCACTTGCCGGTCCGCAGAACAAGCAGCCCGTCCTCAATAAAGTTCTGCACATCCTCCATGCCCTTGTTCTTCACGTGAACAAACCTCGACTCCGACGTCAGAGCTACAGAGTCAGACTCGTGGCTTCCAGCCGTGCTAGTAGCGACGTATACGCCTCCGCTCTTCATCAGTCTCGTACCCTCGGACTTCGACGATGCGATGCCGGCGTGCCACAGGACTTTCGAGAACGACGATCCGTGAATCAGAGATCGGGGCAGCTTGATGCGGTCGCCTGTGTACTCGTTTGTGGATTTGGGGTTGCGCATTGCTTGGTGCTCTGCGCGCGTGCGGTCTGCTACTTCCTGGCCGTGGACGAGTTCGAGGACTTCGCTGGCGAGGAGGTGCTGGGCAACGCGTTTTCCTGGGTCGGCGGTGTGTGCGGCCATGGTTTCTGCGATTTTGGAGAGTGGTACGAATGTGAACAGTGACAGATAGCGAGATACGTCTGCATCAGAGGAGCGCAGGAGGAAGCCGTAGAGGTCGAAAGGCGAAGTTAGGTTCGCGTCGAGCCATACGGCGTTGCCTGCACTCTTTCCGAATTTGTCGCCACTTGCTGTGGTGAGGAGTGGAACTGTGATACCCATGGGCATGGCTTCGGGTTTCAGTCTCGCTTGGTCGTCCAAGAGCTTTTGATCTGTGATGGCTTCTGGGCTGATCTGTGAGATGTGCTTGATGGCATCCATGCCTGCGATGATATTGCCGTACTGGTCGCTACCACCGACTTGCACCTGCACACCGTGATTGGCGTACATATGCCACCAATCCCAGCCTTGGAGAAGAGGGTAGGAGAATTCAGCAAAAGACATGCCGTCACCCTTCTCCAT
Source organism: Cladosporium cladosporioides (assembly GCA_002901145.1). Classification (NCBI taxonomy): domain Eukaryota; kingdom Fungi; phylum Ascomycota; class Dothideomycetes; order Cladosporiales; family Cladosporiaceae; genus Cladosporium; species Cladosporium cladosporioides. Next base: position 1,231,862 of record NOXB01000002.1, read on the forward strand.
CTTGTTCTTGACCCTGCAGACAATATGTCAGCTATCGAAGGCAGAGTGACTGCTGCGTCACCGCAAAGGACTTACGTACGTATCCCGACCAAGCATAGTCCCTACTCGCATGCCAGTGCCCAGCATCTGCAAGAAGCTCACGACGTTGAGTTTCAGCAGCCAGTCCGCGTTGTCCAGTAATGATTTCTTCCACGTCGCCTTCTTCTCATATCCATGGCGTGCACCATACTTGCCTGCATTATCCCACACCCTCCCTACTTCTTTGTATAGCGCTTGGAAATTCTGTTCGTGCACCGAAGACTGCGTCCTTTCGCGAGAGGTCAGACGACCACTAGGGTCACCAACGCGAGCTGTTGCGCCGCCGACGAGAGACACAGCATGGTGGCCATGATTGTAGAGCCAGAAGAGGACCATCAAAGGGAGGAGGTGGCCTAGGTGAAGCGACGGCGCCGTGGGATCGATGCCAGCGTAGACGCCGACTTGTTTCGTTTGGAGGAGCTTGTCAAGGGCATTGCGGTCGCTATATACATGTAAGTATATACAGCCAGGAAGAAAAAACAAGATGTATGGCATCGCATTGCTGACCCTGCTATTTCCTTGATATATCCTCGCTGCTCCAATAGCTCGAGCACACTGCCATTGGCCTCAGGTTTCGTGCCTTCTCGTGACACTCTCCCAGCGGAGAATTGGCGACGCAGTCTACTGGCTTGCGACACGCATTGTCTGCAGATATATGGCCGGCTTTGACTTAGCCTGGCAATTGTTGGGCTCGCCATGAGGTTGCCTCGAACAGCGAGATGTCGAGTGTCACATGCAAAGCACGCGAGCCATCAGGGTCGGAAAGTTGGCGGAGGGCGCGGGACAGCTCGGCCCGGCAGACTTTAATGTCGACGACACAAAGATTGTTTGTCTCGCGAAACAATTATTTCGACAGGTATCAACCCGATTCGACGATCTAAACGATCGATTTGATTCACGACCGATGGATAATAATAAACGGGATATCAACGACAAACGATGGTAAATCCACGGAGCTATGCGTTACGTGTTGTGCTTCGATGATAGTATCTCGAATGGCCCGAGCCCGAGCAGGTGAGTGTATACAAAATTGATTGGGATATCTCCGGAAGCATTCCGAGGTCGTGGCGGTAGTGATACGGTTAATGTTGTCTCCAACAAATTTTCCTGTCGGTTGTTCAAAACTCGTCCAGCTCATTCCATAGCAAGCCAGCGCTCTCGAATTCTAGTTCGAGTGAAATTCACCTTTCATCGTCTAGATGCCATAGGAAGCGCAATATTACAACAAAAACACATTGAGCGAGAAAACTGGCGCAATATTGGTCTGTACAACCCGATCCATATGCGATATCATTATATTCAGGCGCGATAGGAACGACCCGAGAACGACTCGATATCGAAGCACTAACCCTGCTAACACTATATATACACATCCAGATGCAGTGTCAGTCGCAGGACTGCATCTACGATTGCTATGGTATCATAGGAGCGAGACCCGATTGATACTTATTTGTCTTGATATAGGTAGTTCAAGATCATGGTTTAATGTTGTATGTCGATGCATATATCACAAAAGGCAACGAACTCCTACCTGTGACTACTTTCGGACATTAGTGTGAGCATCTAGGCCGCAATTCCAAACAGTATGTACATTGGATACAGTTTGTTCTCCATCAATTAGGGGATATGGTCTAGCGGTATGACATCTTCTTAGCATCGAACGATCTCGTTCACTGTTAAGTGGAGAAGGTTCCCGGTTCGACTCCGGGTTTCTCCATGACCTGGCATCTTCAGGATGTCGTTCTTCCTTTTGTCTATCGTCAGGAATCGATTTTTTGACCTGGAAGTCAGCATCTATCCAGCAGCGCTCAGAATGTGCAGAACGAACAAATGGCAGACGAACTACGAATCTTATGCTCATTTTCCATACCTCTGAACATCCTTATGTTGTTGGAATGTACATCTGGTTCAGTTGACCCGGGTAAGCTTCGTGGGGTGTGCAGAAGGAATTAACAATTTAGCCCCCGATACATCGATGGAACTGATTAAAAGAAGCTTTGAATGACACCAGTGATACCGCATGGCTATAATCAAGCAAATAGGAATCGCAATATGCGATTGATATCAACGCGGCGTGGATTTCGCGTCCCATCAACTTCACTTCACGCCAGCGGGGCAGACATCGCAAACGCTCACGGGAGTTGCTTCACTGTTTCAACCGCGCTTGTGTAGACCTCGCAACGCGTGTGAATCGACAAGGACCCCGCCCCTTCGTAACATAAGAACTGTCCTGGACTTGACTCTCGACTTGTCACCCATCCTCTTTTGATCATCCAACACCCAACCTAAACCACGACCATCAACGACCAAGACTACAAACATGGCCGCCACCGCTCAAGGCCCGTTAGCATCTGCTCCTTGTTCTTTCTACCATCTGCCCGTCGACCTACGCCACAGAATCTACAATCAGGTGATGCCTCGCAGCAAGTCCCTCTCATCACCTACCCTGCTTAGCCAGCCAACACCAACCGCCAAAGCTCTCAGCCACACTTCGCGTCTTGTCCGTCAGGAATCGATGAATTTGTACTACGGCAGATACACCTTCTGGCACCTGGTGGTCTCTTTCCGCGAGTTCGGTTCTGCCGACGATGCCTCAAAAATGATATATGCAGAAGTGGTTGAACGCTTGGGGCGCTCTTGTCTTCGAGAACATTCGCTCGCTCGAGATCGATGTTTCTGAGCGCCGTAGGGGCGAGTCTTACACGCACAAGATCCACATCGACTTGAACAACATCGAGAAACCTGTTACTACTGAGTTCTCCTATTGGGGACCGCGTGTCTCGCACTGGGGCATTCAAGTTTCCTACTGGGGCCCGAGACTCTTCTTTTGGAACACCCGCGTCACTTATCACTCTTCAAAGCCAGACGACAACCTGGCAGATCTCAACGCGTTTGTTCACGCTATTTTGGCTATCACCTCTCCTGGAGAAAGCAAGCTCGTCTTCACTCCGGAGCGTTTCAAGGCGTTGCTCAAAGGGCTGTGGCACTCGTATGCTTGCGTGGGAGATTCGATCGCACCGAGAAAGCGCATGTCCAGTTTGGAAACGTTGAAGGCGCGTGCAATGAGCCTGTGGAACTCATACGCTGGCGTGGAGGAATTGAAAGCACCGAGCAAGGTCACTGTCATCTCGAAATTGTCAATGGCTTACGGCTTCGCGGCGAAGGATGCTAAGGAACAGCAGCTCGTGATAGCTGGTCTTCTTGCCGGAGACGTCAAGAAAGAATTCGGTGGAGGGCAGGCTGAGACTACGACTGAGGTTGAACCTGTCACTGAAACCGAGATCGAGACTGAGACTGAGGCCGAGACTGAGACTGAGGCCGAGACTGAGATTGAGGCCGAGATTGAGATTGGGAGCGAGTAGAGATTTCTACTTCGCGCTACGCTAGAAATGTTGGAAACCTGAGCTGGAATGTCTGTGAGGTAGCACGCTCACAGGTCTGTCACTTTTCGGATGAAGCGTTGTACTTTTACTGGTTCAGGCGGAAACTATGCACATGATTTTGGCCTGTAGTGTCTCGGCGAGACTGATAGTGTGCAGAGCTGTTTGTTGCTAGGAGTTACAGTGAAAGTTGATACAGTATGGCTCGATTCAGTCTAAGCTAATCAAAAGCCCACCAAACTCAGGTTAATCTGTCACGTGCCTATCAATTCACTTTCGTAGTCAGATGACCCCACTAGGACCCTCGTAAAATGCTAGTCCGTACTCTTTACAGCCAAAAGGCCGTGCGTAATTCCGTACAGAACTGTTAACCGCCACCTCGACAAGCCAAAACGTCGTGCCGAACAGTGTACACGTCTTCTGACTGCGGAGTCTACTGTGGTACGGATTTCTCGAGGACTGCGCAAATCATCTCTAGCTTGTGGAGGTCAGTCGTTTGACAGAAACATGGAAACCAGCAGCGCACACAACGACACTGTTACCCAGTCTGTAACCAATCGTCATCATCTTAGCTTCACTGATTTGCCGAGGGAGTTGCGCGACGAGATCATCCGCCTGATACTAGTGGGAGAGGACCTCAAGGCCGACTTGACCGACCGACCTTGTGCAACCTACCGAGCTCTAGCTCAGGTCACACGTCTTGTGCGCGAGGAGTCCGCAGATATATACTGGTCTTGTTCCCAGCGATCATTCTGGTACTCGACTCCTTTCTCGACCTTCCCACCAGAACAGACATATCTATCCGGGAAGACATATATACCCCTGCTGCCACAACCTGTCACAAAGTTTGAAACATTGCACGCCACTTGGTGGAGTGTATATGACTTTGACGAACTGGAAGCTTGGTACAATGCTTACGGCAAGCTCGCCTTACATCGTGTTCGCCATCTGCGCATCCGGATTAGGCCATGCGCCAGACATCTTGATGTTGACCTAGTGCGGCCTCAGATCCAGATGAAGTTGCAGACCCCTCATCAGGCCTGGGGATGTGAAGATAAGATAGAGGCATTCGCACTCGCTGTCTTGGTCACAGATGGTCAGATCAGATTGACGCTCGAAAGGTTCACGACGCTTTGCAGTGCTTTGGCGAGTGTTGGACTTGCGAAGTTTGGTTTCATGGACTTAGCACCGAAGGACCACGAGGATACCGCAATCACGGAGCTGCTGAGCATCCATGGGTAAGTGAAATCAGCCATACTCGCGAGTAGTGCGGTGAATCTAACATAGTGCTGTAGATACACTTTCCATGACGATTAATCATCACCAAAGCATATCGCAGCGAGAGCGGAAGATGTGTTGAATCTTCGCAGCACTGATACGTCCTAGCCAGTCATAGGCACATCTCATGTGTTTAACAGAGGTCATGGAAAGGTCGACTTGGAAGAATGACAGCAGCAGTCAAGCATTGAGATCAGCGAGCAGCTTATAGTACGGAGCAGGAGCAAAAATACGATCATTGATAGAAAGGATTAGCATATCAAAGCCAAGAAGATCAATGATTATGGAGCTTTGTCCGTACTGTATGACTTCGCGTGACCAGAATACTATGAGGATAGAGTATGAAAGAGGGCCGAGAGAACCTGCATTGATTGACATGATTGTCCAGGAAGCGACGCTGAGCATACTGTTTGAATTTGTGATGTGCTGACGACGTGGCTACGTCCTATCTAAAACCGAAAAATCACTAAGAGAATGTACAGTGTTGGAACATGAGATGACAATGGAGCAGGGAGATTCCGAGGTGATGGAGACTGTACGTATCGAAAGGTTGATAAGATCACCTCTCTTGATGAGAAACTATTGTGGATATGGCCTCGTCCAACAGATACCCTTTTCGCGACACCGGAAAATTGGAAGAGACCAGAGATCAGTGTCTTGAAACATGGTCTTTTGGGAATCAAACCATAGCTGAAACGCTCTTGAAGAGCTCGAGCGCACGGTGGATCAATCGAGCAGAAGGACATTTATTTAGAATCAAGACACAATTCGTGGATAGCATCATGGAGTTTAGCATACGACAAGCACCCTCTAGGAAGATGATGGGCTGTATCGCTCTTGAACATCACAATACAGCTGTGCCGCGGAAGTGAGCTCAAGCAGTGTTTCTATAGCCTCCAAATGTGCACGAAGCACCGATCTGGGTTAGGTCGAATATATTCAATCTTGTGGCCATAGCGGCTGCCGCCGACGTCACTCTCAACCAGAAACAAGTGAAGTTCCGTGATGGTTAGTCCGTACGGAGGCTCGGTAGGTTACACAAGTCACTGTTTGCCTCAACCCCACCAAAGCTGCCTGCCGCGTTTGCATCGCTTCACTTACACTCTGACCCCGCCGTGCTTTCTGCTTTCTTTAAGTACCGGGCTTTCGTCCAGCACCTTACCTCATTCTTGATACACCACACCTCTTCTCCAAAACCTGCACCACCATCAAGCAATTCGACAGACCACCCTCGAAAATGGACTTCCTTTCAGCGCCTCGCATCACGTCTGCCAGCATGTCAGCCCTCAATCCGCGAGCGAAAACGTTTGTTCCCAACACTCTTCCGCCGTCATACAACGTTACAGAAAAGAACAACAGCTGTGCTTCAAACGAGCCCAAGAACTTGGATGCCCGCCACCACGTTGGCTTTCTCGACATACCAAAGGAGCTCCGCGACCAAATCTACTCGCTAGCCATCGGAGACGACAGTCGTACGCCGTGCTTAGTTCACAAGCCGTGCGAAGCCTACAGAAGCCTCAGTCAGGTCTCGCGCCTTGTACGCTCAGAGTCGGCAGACGTCTACTGGTCTGGTCCTGAACGGGAATTCTTCGCCGCTGAATGTGACTACTCCGTCGACTGGGCTTTCGTGTCGCGCATGCAATCCCTCAGGTCCCCGTCAGCCTTTAGCCGCCCATATGTCTTTGGTCTCCCAGGTTTTATGCTGGGCGGGTCCATGAGTCTGAACAAGTACGACAAATTGACAGCATGGAAGGACGCCTATGGTAAGCTTGCTGCGCAGCGCATTCGTCGATTGCATGTCTGTGGTGGTTCAATGTTTGCGAGCGTTAAATTGGACCTGGTACAATCTTCAGCTCAGTGGACTTGCAACCCACACCGGCAGCAGTGGTTTGGAACCGGGATGCTGGAGAAGGTGAATATGTTGGCATTTGCCATCCTGTCACCCGAAGGCCAGATCAAAGTCACGGCCGAAAGATTCGCGACTTTCTGTCACATCTTGGCTGCGATTGAACGCGAGACGTCTGACATGACACGCATTCTGAGCGACGCGCACCCTTCATACCGCGAGAATATCATCAAGCACAAGGATGCCATGATCAATGAGCTGCTGACACTCGAAAGGTATGTCTTCTCATCATACTGTTCGATGATATTATGAAGCTAACATCACTTTGCAGATACACTTTCTACGACGTTTGATGTATCCGCGAAAATTGGAAAGAGCGAGTAGAGGGTGTAAAATTGGAAGGAATGCACGGGACATCACTACAGGCGAATGAGTTGTTGGCACGCTCAAATATACAACGGAGCCGAAGACAATGTCGACAGGATCGACATGAATCGATCGCACGGGTCGGAGTGTCATGGAGATTAGCGAGCAGACATCGGCATCTGGGCGACAAAGGAAACATAGCAGTGGTGAGGGAAAAGGAAACCTGCAACGAATGCAATGTGGAAGGTCAATGAGCTTGAGAAACAGACATAGAAGTGATCATGGGACTTGATAAGTGATGTATAGCTTCGCATGATCATGACCACTGGACCTGTGTATGAGTTGGGTGTGGTCCTTGAACGGTTGATGAACAATTCTAGCTCATACCTTTGCGCACATCCCGATATCGTGATATGCCAGTATCGGCAAATTTAGAGTGAAATCCTAAAATGATTCCTATACAGATGATAGAGGCCACTTCGGAAATTCTTAACTGATAGTATGGTCCTACCTTAAGCACTCATCTATTTCGCAGGATGACTTGCCGCTGAGATGCTGTACGCAGACTTTTGAGTAACAACTGTACGTGACAGAAAGCGCAAGTCGAGGTCTTCTCTTTCAAACAGATTTACAGCTAGACAGACCGCCTTCGAAGTTGCACCATAACAAAGGTGAGCATACTGATGACTCCCGGTCAAGAGAGTATCCTTAAGATTCCATGCGATGCTGATGATCATCACCAAACTACAAATCGATTTGGCCTTCAGGACCGCATGATCACTTTTCGATCGTGGCTTTGCATGTCAAGAATCCAGTATCTTATCGGAAATAGAGTTCGGCATGATTGAAGGGGAAGCCCGACTTACAGTACAGCAAAGCTACCAGCCAGACATGCATCATGTACCAGGTACTCCCATCATCGCCACACTATAGCTTCTCACTATCGTTCACAATTTTGCGTGTTAGCCAGACGTCAGGCTCAGGCCAAACACACTTTCACGCCAGCACCGCACTAGTCGCTTGATCGACAGTCGCCAGCAGGGGAATTTGTAAAGCATGTGGCAGCAGTCCCGGGAAAGTGATCAGGCGGCCTGGTGCTGCCGAGACAGACAGCGCAACAGCCTGGCAGCCATCGCTACTCTAGCAGCATCGAGGAGAAACCGCCTCTCTCGGAGGTCCAGATATTCGTTCGACAGCGTTGCCACCATGTTCGTCGTTAGTTGGATAACATCCAGGTGGGCGCGTGCTCTTGAGGCTCTGCGAACGAAACTCCACGCGCCCAGCCGTGCGGATGCGGAGAAGACCCCAGAAAAAGCGTTGAGGATCAAAACAATCGAATCGGCTGCTGCTGGCCATGCGACAGGAGCGGCACGGCACCGATGTCATGGCGCGTTAGCACTCAGGCATCTTTCACACCCTCTTTTTTTTGGTGTTGCTATCCTGCGTAAAGATAGTCGATGGTGAGGATTAAGGATGGATGTTGTTTCCAGGTGCGGATCGGTGATGCTGATGACTAGCGTCGATTTATCTGGCGTGATAGAGCTAGTCGTTGGCAATCCTGGGGCCGTTGATAATGCAGATAGAGGGGCACGACAGCAGAGGGCAGCTCGGCAGCTTGCTGGGTACCTTTGTCACTCTCGGGACATCGACGATATAAGCTTGACCACTGTCTGGGAAGGTCTCATGTGATGGACTTCGCAAAGGCTGAAGCAATAATGCACACGAAGAGAGCCTCAACACACTGGTATTGCCACTTCTGCTGCGGCGTCTGTCAACTCCACGGCTGACGGCGAGTTTCACACTTGGCGCATACCAACCAAGTACCCATATGCCGTACCATAGGCCAGATGCGCCGGTGCATGGGCGCCTCGGGTGTTGGATCCGAGCGAAACTCAATGCGGCGTCTGGGTGCGACCATTGGAACGGGGTCTTGCGATGTGCACTGAGTGTAGGAGATAGGCCTGGCTGCGTACACGCGGTGGGCCCTACATGAGAATGAAACACTCGCTCCTGTGTTGATGGCCGTGTTTAGCAGGCGACACAGGCCAAGCGGTTCACGGGTGCCGATGTATGCACCGCGATGCAGAGTTGGGTGCGGCGAGAGGAGGCTACAGGGTGTGGCAGGCGCAGGTTGGCGCAATGCGGGGAGATGCAAGAGCAAGAGCCATGGGAGCGCTAATCGCTATCGCCGCCTCTGGATGGAGCACCTCTTGCCTCGCCTCCCTCCCATGCTGACACAAACTTCCAACTCCCTCTGTCTCAACTGCTCCCACCGTGATTGTCTGCTCGCACTACTCCTCTCGCATACCTGCATAACCACCCTGACGCCGCGTCATGTAAACACGCCCAATCTGCCAATCGCATTCCACAAGTCTCAGCATCCACCACGCGCGATACGGCATCCTTGACTTCATCTCAACCAACTGATAACGACTCCACGGCCCTCCCAGCCTCGTCATCTTCCTTTGCAACTCGAAACCTCACGTGCATATCGTTCACGACTTCACTGCGCGACCAATTGACCTGACCATCGCCCGCATCGGCCTTTCCAGACCCACTTGCGCCTCCGCCCATCATCGTCTCGCATCTGATGGCGACCATCCTCGCTCGTCCCGCACCACTGCCCGGCCGAAGCACTCCTCCGCCCGGCCATCTGAACATCAACACTTCACAACGAGGCACTCATACTGCCGTTCCCAACAAGCACATTCCATACTGCTCGCCCGGGCCCCAGCCAACGCCGCGACAGCTCGATACCCCACCAGCTTCCCCACCAACCTCCACACAGCTCCTCGAGACAACTTCACTCTTGCACCCGCCAACATCATTCCAAACATTGAGCAAGGAGCCAGTCTTGTATAAAATCTCTGCGACCGTGCTGGCACAGGCGCTTGATCACATTGCCACTCAGCCGCTTCCATCGACGAAGCAGGTCTTCCCGTGGCTGCACGGACTCCACGCCGACAACCAGCTACAGCTCGCCTTCTTCATCGCACGTAAGAAGACTCTTCGTCGCACACCAAAATGCATTCGTGGCATCACCATTGTCAAAGCTGGTGGCGACTTGTCCCATAGTAAACTCAAAGGTGCCGTAGCACCAGATGAGATTTTGCAATGCACAACTGGTGATTTGGAGACCGACGAAGGCGACTTTTTGGAGATCGATCCTCGGGAAGGGTTTAGTGTGAGAAATTTCCAGATTCAAGCTTGTAAGATGGCGACTGTAAGTGATATCGTGGTTTATGGTGATGATAAAACACCCAGGGCGGAAGTGGAAAAGTTGGCCAAGAGGATCTCTAGAGCGCAGGCGCTTTGGCAGAAAAAGATTGGAGGCTTCCAGGACCAGGAAGGCAAAGCCTTCAACACGTTCGTCGTATCGGGTGAGTGATCAGTAATCGTATTCGCCCAGTCTCAATGTTGACCAAGAGCAGACCCATACACACACATCGAGACCGACCATCCAGACATCATAGCGCTGGATTCTGAGGGTTGCATGACAGGGAAAGTCACGGACTTTTTCCATTGGGAACGCTTGGAGATGTGCTCTATGACCAAGCCTTCTCAAATCTCGCGTAACATATGGATGGGGCCCACTCCAGACTCCAACCTGCAAGCGTTCGCGGACCTTCGTGGCGAGAATGAACCCGAATTCGACATTATGATTGAAGCGAGCGACTTGGCGCAGATTCCAGATTCGAAGGCGTTCAAGCTCCTGGACGATATTCTGGATGGCAATATCCGTTCTGATCTGACAGATCTCGCGATTCCGCAACTGGAATTCCCAGGCTCCGGCGCAATCATGCCACCGACGTGGTCTCACTCGGGGTTGACGGGTTAGTCGAGATTTGTGCTTGGATGTACAAACAAGCACATGGCAAATTCGACGACCGTGGCCGAAGAGACAGCAAGCTTTCTCTCGGCGCAGAAGTTGACGAGGATGGCGACAGCAACATGCACAACGGTGGTTCATCCGGACGCAAGATCTTGATCCACTGCACAGATGGCTATACCGAATCATCCTTGCTGGCGCTTGCGTACTATATGTACGCCGAGAACGTGCCAGTGCTGACGCGTGGCTACAGCTGCACAAAGACAAGAAGCGTAACTTCTTCGCTTATGGTTCTGATGTCGCTCTGCTACGAGCAATTCAGCCTAGGTTGCTGCAGTGCTCACCCAAGCACAATGGTGACATGAAATCTCTGTGTCCACCCGAGCCAAACTGGCTTGAGAAGATGGATGGCAGCCTTCCAAGCCGGATACTGCCATATATGTACTTGGGCAACTTGGGTCATGCCGACAACCCAGAAATGTTGCGGGAGCTCGGTATCGGTCAAGTACTTAGTGTCGGCGAGCCTATAACCTGGGATAAGGACATTGCCGCACAGTGGCCCAAGGAGAACCTTCTCTACGTCGACAAGGTTCAGGATACGGCGTCGACCCCTCTGACTGAAGACTTTGGTCGATGTCTTGAGTTCATTGGTGAGTTTTTCGTTTTCGATGCAAAGTCGTGATGTGGCTGACCTAACCTTCTTGCTAGAACGTGGCCGTCGCAACGGAACTGCAACGCTGGTACATTGCCGTGTGGGTGTCTCACGCTCTGCGACAATCTGCATCGCCGAGGTCATGAACGAGCTCGGCTTGAGCTTCCCGCGTGCGTACTGCTTTGTGCGTGCGCGCAGGCTGAACGTCATTATCCAGCCTCACCTGAGATTTTCGTAAGTTATGCTTTTCGGATAAGATTTTAACAGTCGCAAAGGCATATTCTGACGCATCGCAGATATGAACTTCTAAAATGGGAAGAGTTCCAATGTCAGCGCCGCGGACGACCACTTCGCCGCGAAATGGAATGGGCCACCATCGCACGCGAAGTCGCTGCGATGAATAAGCCTTACTCGAGGCAGAGTTGAGCCATTGGTGGGCTCACGGCAACGCTATCTTGCTGAACATGACACGATCTGTCTCATCCGAGAAGACCGTGTCAGACGCTGTTGATGTGAAACGATCTACGACCGAAACCCCGAAGGACTGGCTCCTCATGCTGTTTTCTTTTTCTCTCTTGTGTTCATCCGGACTGGATTATGGGGTTTGATTTGGGTCTCGGATTGAGATTGTACTGGGATATGATGGATGAATTTCTTTCTCTTCTTTTTTCCTTTTGCACTGGCTCGACGATCATTGTCTTGCCACCTTACCTTTCGTGGTACGAATCTTGACGATTTCGACGATGGGTCACGGTTCACACAAAAGAGAACGACACGACACGGCTTTTTCTCTTTTTGCTATCTGGTTTCTCTGGCATCGAGACCCGGATTGAAAGCAAGATTCGAGTGAACTTGACAGTACCTGTTTAACACTTCTTTCTATGTCAGAGATATGGCGAAATAACAAGGTCCTTTGCTCAGTGCTCAGCTGAAAGTCTCTTCCGAATTTGTAGGATTGTCTTCCTGTGGTGATGTATCGTCTCGCAGGTCGCTCGTGCGCGTATCTACGCAACAACTTTCCTCTCCGGGCTAGGAGACTCTTCTGCCGGGCTTGTTCTTTGCGTGCTCAGATTAAAGTTCCGCTGCCCTAAGGCCCATGTCTGCGGTGTCGGCGAATCCTTTATCTGCGAAGTAAGGTCACATTAGAAGCGATGGCGTATTTTTGCCTACCTGGTCTTATCTTATCGGAACATCTGCGGCGAAGTGGTGTGGGGCATCTCGTCTTCAGTGCTTTGTGGGTAGAGAGGGCGCATGACTAAACCCCGTTCTTCGGACGCTGGTCGATGCGAAGGGACTCGGGAGAGGGTCTTCTTGAGTAATAGTCTCGACAGTGCATGTTCCTGTTCCTTGGGCGAGTAGTTTTTACTTGATTCTTTCCTCCTGCTCTTCGTTACATTAGCAGAATCTATACTCTCGATCGCAAGCACATTCCTTGACAGCACGACATCTACACAAGCGACTTTCCGCATGACACTGTCTTACACTATACACAAAACAATGCCTGCTTCATCACCTCTCCGCATTGCAGTCCTCGAGTGCGACACGCCTATCGGGAATACCAAGGAGAAATACGGTGGTTATGGCAATTTGTTCAAAGAGCTGCTGCACAATGGCGTGAGCGAGGTGCGAGAGAAGGACGGCGTGGAGGTGCCGGAGCTGGATGTGCGGAAATACGATGTCGTGAACGAAGAGTTGTACCCGAGCTTAGAAGATGTGGATGCGGTGCTGCTGAGTGGAAGTCGTGAGTTCTGCCGTTGTTTGAGAAATTAAGAGTAAGAAACGGGTGAAGCTGATACGCTTCGGCGACAGGACACAACTCTTTCGACGACGAGATCTGGATTCTGAAGCTCGTGGAGTTCACGAAGAAGGTGCTTGCGCATGACCGCGTCAGGCTGATTGGCGTGTGCTTTGGACATCAAATCATTGGTCGCGCGCTGGATCAGAGGGTCGGGCGGAGCGATCGTGGGTGGGAAGTCAGTGTCACTCTCATGGAATTGACGGCGAAGGGCAAGGAGTTGTTTGGTGTGCAAGAGCTGGTAAGTCGTGGCCTCATTGAGCCGCTATCACACCGCCTGACTGACACATCCACCTTTCTAGGCCATCCACCAAATGCACCGCGACGTCGTCCACACCTACCCGCCCTCCGTCGAGCATCTGGGTCACTCGCCACGATGCGACGTGCAGGGCATGTACGAAAAGAAGCGTCTGATCACAGTGCAAGGCCACCCAGAGTTCAATGGAGATATCGTGTCCGAATTGCTGGAGAACAGACACGAGAGAGGCATTTTCGACGATGGCATGTACAAGGATGGTATGGAGAGGGTGAGGAAGCATCACGACGGCGTGGCTGTGTCGGCTGCGTTTATCAGGTTTTTGCTGGAGCAGTAGTTATGAGGCTGGTGGTAGAATGTTATACACCATAGACACTTCTTCAACGACTTGAGCGTACAACAGTTTTAGTATCAATCCGCCGCTTCTAGTGGGCGATGTCAGGGTCAATGTTGAGCAGCACCAAGTGTTAGCTTAGGACGCTTGTTTTCGCTCTGAGTTCGACTTTGGTAGTGGTTCAGGAAAGCATACCATTATGGCAAAAGTGCTGTGGCTCCTAATTTTATGTTCGTACCAATATGTATAGCGAAAAGAAAGGGTGGCGAGCTTGCTGCGTCACGCGAATAACTTCCGAGAAACGCCTTTGCCCTGCCCAAACACTTTTAATATGCTCTTCATACCTTCATGAGCGCATCCAAGTCCACCCGCTGATAGTATGAAACGTGCCCGAAACCTTCCCAGAATTGCGCCAGTCGGTTCTCTGAGATCATGATTAGCTGTGAGGGCGTGTATCGATCTGTTGCGAAAGTGTCAGTCACTGGGCAGTTCACAAAGACAACGAACCATTGTCATCCGTCACCACGATGACCATAACTTACCATCTCTGAATCCTCTTTGCGCCAAATGTCCAGCGCTTCTTACAATTCTCGCGCCTCTAAAAATTTCCTCGTCGGCGATTCGCACGAAGCCAGCGGAACCGATGTCAGGCGCAATGAAAGTGTACTCGCCGCGCGGAATGTTTCATGTCGCCTGTCAGTTTGATGGCTTCGAGACGTCCGGATGGCGGGTTTTTAACATCGGTGATGTTATGCGTGGTTGTTGGATTGGGCTCTTCTTCGGCAGGTGCAGCGTCAGGGTGATTCGAATCTGCATCTGTGGGATCCTGCTCTTCCTGCGCACTGGCAAAGCTAGCTTCTGTGCTCTCGCTACCGCGACGCGTTTCACCTCTGAACCATTCGCGCAAGTGTTCGTGCCGTCAGGTAGAGGCCGCTCGTCTTCTTTGTCGGGTTGCAATATGACCAAGAATTCGCAGCCATGACCACTGTAGTCGCCACACCAGATTCCTTGCCAGGGCTTGTCTTTTGTAGGTGTGTAGCACTCTGCCGGTAGAGTCGCGTATGTGGTGATGTCTTCAGGCATGCGCACTCTCAAGTCGCCACCGCCACGTTGCATTGCAGCGAAGTAATTCCTCCAAGACCCATTGCGGCTGATAAACCATTTGGCGAGGTGAAAGACATGATCCGTGGACTTGAGTGGCGACCGGTGTACTCTACCCATTTCCGCAGACGGAAGTTGTACTCACTCACTTCGCTCAGCGTCGATGGACGATGACTACTGATTTGAAGCCGTCTGAGCTGATTTTCGCACTCGCGCGTGAGCTGGAAACTGTGAGGGAGGCCAGACAGCAGCGCCGACAGCGATCGCGTCAGGTGGTAGTTGTCGAGTGAGCATGAAGGAGCCATACAAGCCTGCTTCCACGAATGTCTCCATCAGCGTTTCCCTGCCGTATCGCAGATTTGGGGTGCAAGATTGATCAGGACTGTCCGAGTGTTGAACGGCCTCATCGTCAGCACGATAGCTGTCGACATCGAGCTTGAGCACAGGCTGATTCAAGTCCAGCGACACCTTTGGATTGAAGCTGTGTATGATCACATTGTGATTCTTTTCCCAGAGCTCTATTTCATGTCCTCCTCGTACGGCAGTCACTGCATATGCTTCTATGCATCCTCTGCGCTGATCGTATCTTGCAATGAGCAGTTTGCCATTGGGCTCGGAATCCGAGAACCAGATCTTGTGTCTCGGAAGGAACCAATGCGGGTGATGTGCGATATAGACGTCGCGATAGCGCTTCAGAGGCGCAGGGTCGGTGATGGGCTCAGGAAGGTTCTGAGAAATGATATCCTTCCAGATGCGATCGTCGTAGGACAGAGTTTTGAGGTGTTGACACGAACGGGCGACATGGGCAAGGTCTAGTGGTGAAAGGTAGCTGAGAATGTGGTACATGAGCTCGGCGGGCAGCTCGAGCAGCGAGGATGGATGCTCGGTGTGCTCCATGGCAGGCGAAGGGATGGTCGGATGTTGAATCGGGCGCACGCGATGCCTCGCTTCGAGTATCAGGCTATCAGCAGGTCAACGAGCGCGATCATATTCACAGCAAAGAAAGTGACAAGAGCCCGATGTGCGGGTGGAGCTTGATGGCGTAACGAGAGTCAGCCTTGTGAGCGAAGCAGCAACATCATCACCAGGCGCGGGCAAAGCTCTCTTCCTGGAGCGCCCGGCGGTTGATATGAAGAGTTTCTGTATCTGATGCTACTCGGTCGGCGCGGGCGACAAGTGCATTTGCTCGATCGCGTGCCGTGAACCAGAGCGCTCTCGTACAACCGCGCAGGTGACGATGCGACTTTCTTGTTTGGCTCTAGCCCCAGTGCCGTCGTCGGCCGTTGTTGGTAGTGTCGCCGTCATCGGAGCAGAAAGCTTCACCACGCTGCTGACGGCGCATGGCTGCTCAGCCATACACACGGGAAGACTGCTTTTGCTAGACTGCTGGCTATGCTCGCCAGGATCGATGCGGAAGGTGTTTGGAGGCGCACACCACGGCACACGGCGCCAGCCACTCTCCAGCATTCGCTTATCGCGCCGCGTGATGGGCTGCGTTCTGCGCAACATCGCCTCGTGCCGCAGTCGCCGTACACACCTCGCCAATACCTCTTACTATCAGGATCACTGTAGTATCACAGCAGCGTACTCTACGCCCGGCTATGGTAGCCGCATTCAGCGTTGACGTGACCAGAGCTGCACGACATGTAGCGCGCTATCAATCAAGGCAAAGGCAAGACATACGACTTCAGGCCACCACAATATCAAGCACTCTGCATGATGTTCGAACAGACGGTCCCAACACGTGACTTGCATGGCTGCACCGTGTATGTATGTGATCAGGCTGTTTCATTCATCAATAGGCTGGTGTCGCGTGCTCTCGCGGCGAAAGCACTTGGTAATCTCCAGAAATAATCTGCCTACGCGCGAACGACTCTTTTACGAGGCACGTTTCAAGCAGAAATCACACGCCTCTCGAACCAACATGTTGTGGTCCGCTAAAATCACTACACCATGGCATTTAGCGTTCCGCAGTGCTTTTCAAGAACACCGAAAGAATATGCTTGCTTGACCAGTCGGCGCTGGATATTTACACAGAGCTTAAACCACAGCCTCCCACTAAGGTAACGCAATACTGCACGTGATCCTCGCAGAATCCGCATTTATCTACAGAAAGTGATCAACAGGCACCTTGATTGACTCTCGACGAATCAGAGGCCGTTCCTGGGCCACGCGACGGTGGCTTGCTCCGCCTTGTACTCCAAGAGTGCGTTCTTGGATCTCAAACCTACCCAAACAGAGACGCTTGCTAGGCACAATTGCGTTACACTTTGCGAAGTCCCTGTAAGTCGCAGCATGATATGCAGAGTGAAAGGATATACGGCAATGACGATCACTGGGCGAATTAGGTATTTATCGTCATGTCTCGCCGTTGACTTGTACTTCTTGATATGCTCGTTTTGTGTTCCTTTCCACAATGACTAAGAGCAGACAGCTTCCTTTGCTGTCGTCAACACTCCCGATTGCGAGCTTTGCGGCAGCTCAGTTGAATGGCACCATTGACTATGCCCGATACACCAATCTGTTCCTAGGCAGTACTGGAGGAGGAAATGGATTCCCTGGCGTTGTCGCAGCACCATATGCAATGGTCAAGCTCGGCCCTGATGTCCGAAATGGTACCCAAGATGCTTATTCTGGCTACCTGCCAGAAGGTCAAATCTTTGGATTCTCTATGACGCATGAGCATGGAACTGGAGGTGCGCCAAAATACGGTGTCGTAAGCCAGATGCCAGCTGTTGGAAGCATAGCCAACCCTCTCGAGGACCTTGGAAGGAACAGGACGACCGATGATGTTGCTGAAGTTGGTTACTACAAGAGCCAGCTCGAAGGCGACATCACTGTTGAGCTGTCCGCAAGTGATAGGGCTGGCTTCTACCAGTACACTTTCCCCGATCAAGCCCAAAAATCAGTCGTCGTTGATGTCAGCCATGTGCTGAATTCGTTTCGCGGTTTCGGCTGGGGTCAGAGATACTCTGGCGGCAGCTTCCAGCTTACATCCAATGGTTACTCTGGCCATGGTATCTACAACAATGGTTGGAATCTAGCTCCAGACTGGACAATCTACTTCTGCGGCCACTTCGACCAACCTGCTGCTAGTACTAGAACATTCACTGGCAATGGCACTGAGCTGTACACTTATGGCAACCTTACCTCAACCAGTGGGACATACAGACAGGGCGGCGTCTTCACTTTTAACACTACTTCCGTCTCGTCCCGTGTCGGAATTTCCTTCGTCTCGACCTCACAAGCCTGCAGAAATGTCGATACCCAGATTCCTGCCGGTACAGATATTGATGCTCTCGTGGCACGTGCGCAAGAGCGATGGGCGACAGAGGTCTTTTCGAAAGTGAGCACTACCGAGACAAACGAGACGATCTTGACACAACTCTATTCGTATCTGTACGGTATGCATCTCATTCCTTCCAACCGTACCGGCGAGAACAGCCTGTGGAACTCGACCGAGCCAAGTTATGACGACTTCTTCACGCTTTGGGACCTGTTCCGCTGTTCGACGTCTCTGTGGCAAGTGCTGCAACCGAAGCCCTACGAAGAAATCATCCGCAGCTTGATCGACATTTGGCGGCATGAAGGATATCTCCCGGATGGTAGATCGTCAGAATTTACAGGCCGCACACAAGGTGGCTCCAACGCCGAGAATGTACTCGCCGATGCTTATGTCAAAGGTGTTCGCGGACAGGTAAACTGGGAAGATGCTTACGAAGCCATGAAGACCGATGCAGAAGTCGTGCCTCCCAACAACAATGATCCCATTGCACCGGATTCCTCTACGAAGGAAGGTAGAGGTGCGTTGCCGGACTGGCTCTCGTTAGGCTACATCACTCCGCGTTTCTCCCGCGCCGTCTCTCGTGCTATAGAGTACGCTGGTAACGACTTTGGACTGTACCAAGTAGCTTCAGGTCTTGGGAAAGAAGACGATGCGCAGAAGTACCTTAATCGATCACGCAACTGGCGCAACCACTGGAATCCGAGGCAAGAAAGCTTGGGTTTCATTGGCTTTGTCGCGCCTAGATTCGAGAACGGTAGCTTCCAGGAGCCTTACGATCCGATGCAATGTGGTGGCTGCTATTGGGGCGGTATGTTTGTACCAAAAGGATATTCGCGAACACTTGCTAACAACTGCGCCGACAGACCCTCTTTATCAAGACGTGCCATGGTCGTATTCCTTCAATGCCCACCACGATATCTATCGCATGATAGAACTGTCAGGTGGTGCCGATACTTTCGTTAGTCGCCTTGAAAAGTTCTTCGAGCCTGGCGTATACGATAGAAATGAAGCATTCAACAACACTCTATACAACCCTGGAAACCAACCAGCGTACGTCCGAATCGCTTCTCCTCCCTCGATTGGATGAGAAGGAATGCTAATCTTTGATGCCAGGTACAACACTCCTTACCTTTTCAACTTCGCCGGCAGACAAGACCTCAGCGTCAAGTACTCTCGCTTCACCGCAAAGAGCTACTACGGCATCGACAGCTCCGGCATTCCCGGCAACAGCGACGCAGGCGCAATGCAGACCTGGGTCCTCTGGAACATGTTCGGTCTATACCCTTTGACTGGCCAGACAACTTTCTTGATTGGCTCGCCTTGGTTCGAAAGACTAGAAATTGACCTAGGCGAGGGCAAAACGCTTTTGGTCACAAGCACCGGTGGGAACCAAGAGGATGGCTATTACGTGCAGAGCTTGAAGGTCAATGGGCAGCCGTGGAATCGGGCTTGGGTATCATGGGACGATGTGTTTGCCAATGGTGGTAGAATGGAGTTTGTGCTGGGTACTGAGCCGGTCAGGTGGGCGAACGGGACGCTGCCACCGAGTCCTGCGTCGTAAAATCAAGTAGCATCAGTTACTAAAGTGGTCACAGCTATAATTTGACAGTAATTAGTCCTCGTTGCCATGGCGACGAGATGCGCAGTGCATAAGCACATGATACGTTCTACCTCGGCTGCTTATTGAGGCCTCAATCAGGCATTTCTCGGCATTCACGGCACAGGAATGTCAGGAATGTTTGTTACATTTATGCCTCGTACGTCAGGTGGAAATTTACCTAACTTCTGATCTTGTCTACCGATCATACTTACGACGTTGGTCATCTATTGATGTTCAGAGCCTTGACGCATTGCACTGATCGAAGACGCAAGCTGATATCTTGCCATAAAACCACGCCAAGACGCAACGCAGCGACGGACCCATGAACCACAGACTACAGGCGATCGCGAAGCATTTGTTATATTACTTGAGACCGCCTGATTCATGCTATTCGCCACTTCTTCGCAGATAACAAAGCCAAACTGCTATTGATGAAAGAAACGCCCAGCCATGGCGTCTTGGCTGGCGATGCCCGAAAAGGAAGGAGACCTTCGCTTTGTTCCATGAATTATGTAGCTCCTTCTGCTTTGCAGGAACACGGCAGGATAGCCTGCAGCAATACATAATGCTGGGCCCGTCCCTCCCTTGTGCTGCTGCACAAGCATCCATCATTACACTGAGCTTGCCGTCAAGATGAAGGCCTCAACTCTTCTCGGTCTGCTTCCTGCAGCTGCTCTTGCTCAACAGCTTTCTAGTGTTGCCTTCTTCGCCAAAGAGAAAGCACAGTTGTTGGATTTTGTCTCGTTGAATGGCGACATCGACTATGGCTGCCGTCCGGTGGTCATGGCCGCGCAAGGCGAGCACAAACTCCACGCGATGCTGTCTGATGAGCAATTGAGCCACTACAAGAGACACTTGGTTTCCAGTGCTATTCGCGTGGAAACTCTGGATCACATCAACAAGCGTCAAGAAGCGACTGCTCCCATCGGATCAGGCGATCGTTTCAAAGGTGGCAAGGTCGCTCCTCGCGGATTGGGATCTCGGAAGCCAGACGAATATGTGCAATTCGAGACTGCCGGCATCTTGAACGCCGACGAAGTCTACACTGCAATGAAGGGTCTCGAGAAGGAGTACGGTATTCAATTGTTCACCGCACCCCACGAGACGTACGAGGGCAATGTCGTGGTCGGTGGCGTGGCAAACAAGGCCCAGAAGATCAGGAAGGAGAAGCAGTATATTTACCTGACCTCTGGTATTCACGCTCGCGAGCGTGGTGGACCCGACAATTTGATCTACTTCATTTCGGATCTGCTCTGGGCGAACAAGCACCGCAAGGGTCTGACCTATGGAAACAAGACATACACAAATTCCGAAGTCAAGAAGGTGCTTGGCTCTGGTATTGTGTTCATTCCTCTCACCAACCCCGATGGTGTTCGCTACGACCAGGCCAACGGCAACCTGTGGCGCAAGAACCGCAATCCTGAGAGTGCTGTGCCTGGCAAGAACCTCAGCGTCGGTGTCGACCTCAACAGGAACTTTGACTTCCTCTGGAACTACACTCTGCACTTTGACCCGTCGGTCTCACCTGCGTCGAACAACTCTTCCTCGTCAGCATTCTATGGCACTGCGCCTTTCTCTGAGCCTGAGACACAAAACATGGCTTGGGTCTACGATGAGTTCACCAACATCAAGTACTTTATCGATGTCCACTCTGCTGCCGGGACGCTCCTGTACTCATGGGCGATGACATCAACCAAAGCGAAGATCCTGAGCAAAACCTCTTCAACCCCGAGTACGATGGCAAGCGAGGTGTTGTCGAGGACACCTTATACCGCGAGTACATCGAAGAGAAAGACTGGTACAACATTGAGCTACAGGCAAACCGTACTGTAGCTGCCATGCAGGCGGTCGGCGGTAGCGAGTACGTCTCTCAGCAAGCCGTTGGGTTTGTATCCTACGAGCGGAGCCTCGGACGATTGGGCGTCTAGCCGCTGGCACGGAGACAAGAGCCTCAACAAAGTCTATGGCTACACGTTAGAGTTTGGGTACCCGACGAACTTCTACCCGACTTCAGAGGAATATGTTCAGAACATTCTTGATACCAATGCGGGCTTCATGGAGTTCATCCTGACCGCGAATGAGATTGGGCTGAAGAATTAGATGGATTGTTCGAGGACCTCGTCTGTTACCTCGCATGGCACATCATGATACGTTGAGAAAAAGAGCTTTAGTGTATTAAATGACCCACTTCGATACCGTGTACTGTAACGCCTAAGTATGCCTCATGACCTTGAATATCCAAAACTGAGCGTTCGTAGACCACCAAAACTCTCACTGAGCTATCTTGATCATTATATTAGTCACCATCACCATCGTCAATCTCGCGAGAATCTGCCACTAGACAACTTTCGCACTCTAGAGTGCAGGTGGGTCTTGCGTGAAGAATGCGGCCCAATTGTCGCCAGTAACATCGGATGCGCAGTGACGGCTGACCAAAGCATCCAACGACATCCAGGCATAGTTGTCAGCGTTAGTCTCCGAAGCGCCAGGGTTGTAAGCCGTCTCCTCCTGGTTCTTGTCAATGAGCGCGTGTGCCCTCACGGTACCGTAGGCGGGTTCTCCGTCGAACATCTGGACATCTTGAATCATATCACCTTCTGCGAGGCTGGGTGGCCCGACGGTCGAGTAGTGTGTCATCTCGTGGAGTGCGATGCGGGAGAACGTGTCCATCTTCTCGCTCGGGTACGGATCGAGAGCTTTACAGTCGCTGACTACTTCTTCGAAGTTCACGCGCGACCAGGCAGAGTCGCAGAAGTGGATTTTCTCCAGACCATCGCTCTCGATCTCACCATCGTCGCTTCCATCGTCGTCGCTGTCGTCGATTTTGTCAAAATCAGTATAAGCCAAGGTGCCTTCGTCGTCGCATCTTGCTTTGTTTGCGTTGTCCGGATATTTGGCGCCGAAATCAGTATTGTCGACTATGAAGGATCCGACGATGGAACCGATGGCTCCATCAGAACTGCTGGTTCCGGTGATGAGATCCAAAACTTTGACTACACCTGCTTGTAGATCGTCCCAGTTGTCTTCGTCGTCATTCTGAGGATAGAAGCGCTTGTAAGGCGCCAAGTTGCTTGAGGCTGCGCCGGAGCCATAACTGGACAGAGCTCTCATCTCGCCTGAACAAATAATGTGGTGTAGTTGCTTTAGGTGAGCAACGTCATTGGAGTTGTTGGTATCAAAATTGAGGTATTGCCATTCATGCTCGCAAGCACCCTCTTCAAGCGGGTAGGCTGATGGAGAAGGCAGTTCACGACGCAGAACTTCCGTGGGTGTGCGTGGGAGAGGACTGGAGAACGCCAGAGTTGCCAAACAGGCCAAAGGAAGTGTCTTGGACAAGAACATGGTAACAGATGATGTGATTTTGAAGAATGGGCTGTGTTAAGCGAGTATGAGATTGGGTTGAGAGACTGTTGATCGTTTGGATGCTGCTGATTGAGGAGTCTGATTGTGTAGTTGTCTCTACATGTACTTCCACTGCTTTACCTTTATATCGACAAACTCTACCATATCAAGGAGGCAGCTGAAGATACCAACGAGACCAACCCTTGCCTAGTCGGCGCAGCTGTATTCCTCTCATGTTGGCACAGCATGGGTTAATGTTGTTTTCACCCGCGAATAGCTCCCAAGGACGTGATATGATCCTGAGCAGAGGATGCTACTGAGTATGCACCTCGTACTGCCAAAGCGGTTACAACTCATGAGGAAGGCGTCGGTCATATCGGGCCTCGATTGGCTGCAACGAAGGCGCAGCACGGGCACGTCAACTGCTTGCGGGTTAGACATTTCTTGGATATCGAAGCCATGTAGGAGTAGGAGCACATGTCGCGATGCCATGGAAAGGATCGGGTCGCAGCACGGGCGATGCCGTGCTTCTGCGCCAATCAACGCTCAGGCTGTGGAGCAAACCAATTGGAAGGAAGGCAGGTGGGCTGTGAAGACGGCACAGGAATAGGTACAACCAACAAAGTACCCAGCACCACCCGCAGCAGGATGCGCTCTAGTAGCGAATGTGCGCAGTTCACGCTCCTGTGTGATCTTGCGATGATGTCGCCACGAGTGACTCACGAGCGATGATCGGGCAGTGTGTCTGCTCGCATCTCTGAGGCACCAAGGTCGGAAGAGCCGTCCCAGCCTGGTCCATATATTTTGTTTCCCTTTCAGGCCAACCGACTGACATCCGCAAGAAATAATCGCAAGCGAGGATCATGGAGCCCGTGAAAGTCCAAACTCAGCTGGCAAGCCGCTATCGCATCTTTGACGCATCTGGGAGACTACCCTTCGACATCATATTCGGTCTTCGTCGGCGCTCATCCCAGGACGAGGATCCTCGAGACATCAGGTTCAAAATCGCAGGCTCAATACTGGATGTTCCTCATGCGTTGGTACATGGTTTGCTGAGACTCTGCGAGCTACGCACTTCTGAATCTGGTGCTACCGATCGCGTCGAAGTAGATCTGACTAGTCTTCGTGACGCGATTGCAGACGACCAACCAAGCCCGGAGTGTATCACACTGCCATCTAAAGCCAACAGAGATACGAAACCAGGTCCTGAGTCTTTCATGGTCTACCACTATCGAGTACAGTCGAATGGCCCATTAGCATCGCTTCTCGTACCAGGCAAGAAGTACAGCGTCGGTCTCGTCGAGAGAGACTTGGGTTTGCACGAGTTTATCGGTGCTTGCGAGGCAACAGAGCCCGAGACTATCAAGGGCTCTACCGACAACTGCAAACTTGTCAGCAATCCGCATGCCGGAACTGCATTCTTCAAAGCTACAGAAAGCCTGGCTTGGCCTCAGGTCACAACTCGAATGAGTTTAGTGGAAGGCTCCGTGGATCAACAGGAGGGATCTAACGAAGAGGAAATTGCCCTCTCTGCAAGTCACTGTCACAAACACCAGCGCTGAGCCAATATCTGTACAAACCAGAGGCCAACAGAAGTTCCTGCGACCATGGGGCGTCCTACAACCCGAGGATGCTGACATCATCAACGACAAAAGCCCTCGAGTCATAGATCAAACAGCACCAGCTACTTACCTTCAAGTCGTTCGGACCGATACTGGCGCAGTGGTTAAAGGCCGTGTACACCCAAGGCGCGGCTGTGCTGGATTGACGTCCAGTAATATTGACCGACGGCCAAAGGTAGATGACCTCTTGGTCCTCGAGCCCGGGACACCCGTGGTCAGAGAAGTTGAGCTCCAGACATTGTTGGATACGCTTGAAGATGGAAGTTACTACATAAAGTTACGGCCGGAAGGGTGCT
The DNA here is from genome assembly GCA_002901145.1 of Cladosporium cladosporioides. Classification (NCBI taxonomy): domain Eukaryota; kingdom Fungi; phylum Ascomycota; class Dothideomycetes; order Cladosporiales; family Cladosporiaceae; genus Cladosporium; species Cladosporium cladosporioides. The sequence goes on from NOXB01000002.1 coordinate 1,256,923, forward strand.
GGTGGCACGAGGGAGTGGTTAAGAGTGAGTATGACGATGATGGCAAAGTCGCTCGACGCTTTGTGGACAATCAATGCATCCCACTGATGCTGGAGACTGAGGATGAAGTAGCTTTTCATGTTACCAACGGCAAGCTGGTATGGGACGTTTGATGTACTTTAGCCAATTTTTATCTCATTTGCTGAAATTAAAACTTTCCATTGACAAGCCTTTGCTGTCATGGCAGCAGTAAGCTACAAGTGCCATTACAAAATACAAAAAAAAACCAAAAACATACAACAGGCGGGATTCCCAGATGGTCACCCACTCTAGTACTAGTCGCCCGGTTCAGTGCTTATGTATGGCAGAGCGGACGGGATGCCCAGTTTTCACTGACCTATGGTCGTATGTGTCTATCTTGGCAATGTATACACAATGATACTTTAATAAAAAAATATGTTCTCAGATCCAACTTCTTCGTTGTCAATGTATTGAGGAGTAGCATCCATCAAAAACTGATCCGGAATTAAGACAAGCTACCGTTAAACGAAGCAACATGCTTGGCGTTGCTTGAGTTACTGCCGTCAACAGGTGACACAAAAAACATGACCGTGCACTCAGGATCAGCATGAAGTCGAAGTCCCAACCCGTCAAATGCACATTTGCATTCCGCACCTTCTAGGATATAGTAAATGTCGTGACCACACTCGGTGGATTCCATCGCCAGGGAGGACTGAAGCTAAGCGCCTCGGTTCAGTGCTCAGTGCACTCGAGACGGACCTGCCTATTGGAGTAGGTTTGCAGTGCGCTTAGCGACAATGCTCGTTGGTTAATATAACTCACTTTATTGCGGCAACACCGCGCGTTGCATGAAAGCTCGCGTAAGAACCAACAATCAGCAGTGGGGTTAAGTACTTCTCGCAGAGCTCTGAATCCTTTGACAAGACTGAAACCCCGTGATGATACCACCAGAGTCTACGACTCATCGTCTTTAGGACAACATTCCTATGATGGCTTTTTGTGCTTCTTGATTGACCATCAGCCATTTAGATCAACAGCCTCGGCACCCCAGGCGGCACATACATTATCACAACCCACTGCAACAACACCATCAGCATACGATCTAGCCAAGATGGACCACAATCCAGTCGCAAGGGCGCCGACCGGCGAGGCGTACGAGCTCGATCACAGAAAGGCCGGTACAGAGGAAGATCGTTTGAATATGCATCGCATGGGTAAAACGCAGGAGCTCAGGCGGAATTTCAGCTTTATTCCAACCTTTGGATTTTCCGCTGTTCTGATGATCAGCTGGGAAGCGATGCTCAACGCCACTAGCTACTCCATTCCAAATGGCGGCCTACCGGCTATGATCTGGATGTATGTTGTATCATTGTTTGGCATGGGAGCAGCAGTTGTCTCCATGGCCGAGATGGCTTCAATGGCCCCGACTAGTGGTGGCCAGTACCATTGGGTCTCGGAATTTGCGCCAAAGACACTCCAGAAGGTATTAAGCTATATTATCGGTATGTCCACCACTACAAGTAAACTTTTTTAGTTTGAGCTCATCACCGATCTTTAGGTTGGCTTTGCGTCCTAGGTTGGCAAGCAGGTGTCGCAGGTCAATGTTTTACAGTAGCCTCACAAGTGCAAGGACTTATAGTACTCAACAAGAGCGACTATGTCCCTCAGTCGTGGCATGCAGTGCTACTCACAGTCGCGACCGTTTCCATCGCAGTCATCTTCAACACCTTGCTCGTGAAGAAATTACCACTTGTTGAAGGACTTGTGCTTGTTCTCCATGTTGCAGGCTTCTTTGCCATACTGATACCGCTTTGGTATGTCGTGACTCTGACTATATACAGAATGGACGCAAACTTACTATTATATTCAGGGTATTCGCACCACGAACGCCAAGCGCAGATGTTTGGGTGAACTTCTCTGTCGCATCTGGCTGGCCCTCCGTTGGTCTATCTTGTCTCGTTGGCTTGACAGGACCAGTCTACGCGTTGGCTGGGTCCGATTCCGCCGTACACATGTGTAAGCTTTAGTCGAATCTTGCCTCCGCACCAATAATGCTAATAGGCGACCAAAGCTGAGGAGATCCGCGACGCATCTCGAGTGCTTCCTTGGGCAATGGTTTGGGCCATTGTGCTAAATGGAACTACAGGTTTCATCATCACGGTGACTTTCGCATATTGCATCGGACCCCTTGATGCCGCGATACAACCGCCCTACTTTTTCGCCTTCATTGGCACGTTCTACAATGCGGCTGGATCTCGAGCAGGCGCAACGGTAATGACTTGCATCATTACGCTCCTCACGCTATGTTCCGCTGTCAGCAACGTTGCCACGGCATCTCGTCAGATGTTCGCTTTTGCTCGCGATAGAGGATTGCCCGCTGCAGATTTTCTATCACACGTGCGGCCTGGCTGGGACATCCCTCTGAACTCTATCTTGATCTCGCTGTGCATAACCGCTCTGTTAAGCTTGATCAATCTGGGTTCAACTGTTGCCTTCAACGCCATCATCAGTATTGGCGTTGTGAGTCTGCTCTCAAGCTGTAAGTGTCGACTCTCAGTATCGAGCGCATTGCAGATTCGCAATTACCTCCCAATGTCTGCTAACATGAGACAGATTTAGTGAGCATCAGCTGCATCCTTTTTAAGCGTTTCGCAATGAAGCATTGCTACCCCGACGATGGTCCGTGGGACGGTTCGGCATGGCCTTCAATCTGTGTGCCTGGGCATACATCTTTGTTGCTTACATCTTTGCTTTCTTCCCGATTGGAACGCCCGTGACAACGGAAACAATGAATTGGGCGTCTGCGGTATATGGCGGCATTGTCGCTGTCGCTGTCTTGCATTATGTTATCTATGCCCGGCACATATACATACCACCAGTGTCGCGACTGGCGAAGGATCTTTGAAGGCCTGTCTCCACAATTCCTGAGGTAGAGGTGGGAAAGCGATGCAGATGCTGACATATTCTTCCGCATTGCAGGCTTGTGGTGTCTGAGCTACTCGCAAGGCTTGTGCGTTCGGTGGCAAACTCTGGATCCCGAGTCGAGGGAGTGGGGCACATGCCGCGTCCTTTGGCTTGACATTTGTGCTTGGAGCCGATGACAGTCCTCGATAAGAGCGTCCGCCTGCCACCTGATCAAGCTTTGCGAGACCTGAAGAACAAATATCGTCCTGGGAATCATGCAATCGCTTGGATGAAGTAGTCTCGTTGGTGGACGCCGCACTAAGGCTGCACATCAAAAGAATTATACACGCAATACCCTGCAATGCGTAGGTTTTGTTTGCGAGGATCGGGGTCAGTTGAGCCAGTTAAGTAGAGCAATGGCGTGGCGTCAATGGCAGCTCAGGAACGACAGGATGAAATGCAAACTTGACTGAATTTGGCTGAAATGCCCATGCGCAATTCGGCAGATCAGGTGAACCCAGATCAATACATGTGAGGGAATTGCAGATCATGCAGGCATCCAGAACTCAGCTCCTCCGTTGACAGGGTTTAGTCTTGGACGCACAAAGAATCCAATCACAATGCTACCATCAGGTTAGAAGGATCTCGGCTGTTACCAGACTACTGCACGCGGAAACTGTGCCTCAATCTACCATGCTTGACAAGAACATAAACTTCGCCGAAGGCAGCAAGTCGCTTGCACATGGTCCGGGATGCTGTCACAAGCGATAGATCTTCATGTGATTTCACCTTGATCGGGCTAGCTCTGAAGAATGCAAGTGCTTGCAAACATGGGAAGGCAAAAAAGTGATACTTGCAGCGTCCGTGAGAACCACCAACCACGTGTCACCAATTTTCCAATCTAGGTGTGGTCTTCAGATTGTCAGCACAAGCCCGCCTCCCCGAATCAACCTCGTTGCGTGTTTCTCAAGAACAAACAACTCGTGCCATGCAGCTCGCAGCGATTATTGCAGCCGTCATGGCTGTCTCACTTTCAAAAGCTTTTGCAGCGCATTCGGTGAGTCGTCACATCCTTTCACTCGAGTATTCCAACACTAAGCGCATCGCTGCTTATTTCAGGCGGTTATCTTAACCTCAAACCCTCTCGCCGACTTTCCCAGATTGACAGGCTTCGACGGTCGTCCCGGCTTTGCATCTGTGGATCCAGACGGAGTCTACCGCGCATACCTATGGGACGGTACAGTCGTTGATGCGGTACGCTTGACCTCGGACCAAGTCCAGATCTGGATCGATGCTCGGGCACCTCACTTGTCGGAAGCCGACGCAACCAAGGAGCGCCACCTTTTCACCGGAATCGATGGCCAGAATGTCCCCGACGACCAGCTCCTGGCGCCAATCGGAGGATGTGCAGCCCAAAGCACAGCTGGAAGCATTCGCTCAGAGTTTGAAGTCTTCTCGTGACATGGGACCTCTCATTAAGAAAAATTGAGGCAAGCAAGCACATGGTTGTGGATGAGCAGACATGGTCGTAAGAGCGTTGGCCACCAGTCTCGGTAATCAGTCGGAAAACCAATCGCTCGTCTAGTGGACTCATCTCTGGCGATCCTAGAAGAATACATATTCCCTGTCCACCGCCTAGGTGCAAGGGTGCTTGATGAGGTCTCTTTCACACCGACCATATACATTCAGTACGTAGCTCGACGAAACAGTGAAACTTATTAGGTGTGCCTGTTCGCAGTAGAGCCAATTGGTTTCTAGCACGAAGGCGGTCTCTTTGATAAAGTAAAGACATCTGACAAGCGAATAAATTGACTTGCCATGGGATACAAACTTACGAAGTGGTACGGACTTATGACCAGGCGGAGTAGTTGAACTGCATTTGCGCGTCAAACAACGAGTTATTTATGAATACACACAATGCCATCTCTTCTCGATCTATCTACAGAGCTCTTATTGGAAATCTTCGAACACATCGAAACGAGCCGTGATGTCACAGAAACCTTGCCGGCCGCGTACTATGAGCCCCTAACGAACCAAGCCATCGTCAATCTAAGCCGGTGCTGCAAGACTCTTCGCGAACTAGTTGCTCCGATCCTGTTTCGGAAGATATGTTTGCGAAACAATGACAAGAACGGAAGATCAATTCAAGCAGTAGCTAGCTCTCCTTGGGCTGGTCGCGTGCAAGAGCTTCACTTCGAGGCGTTGATGACGATTGACGTCGATTTCGACCTCGAAGAGGGCATTGATCCATCTCGTGGGGACTACCCATATTCTGTCAACGATGTGCTATCGCATTTAGAACGATTCCCACATCTGGAAACACTTAGCGTCCGGTTCGCACTAGGCAACACGCAAGAGGCGGATCAGAGAGCAGCCGAATCCGCTTTCTTGGTGTGGCTCTATGACCATGATCCGCTCTGGGAGAGCGAAGAGCTCCTCCAACTGGAGGAAAAAGCCGCTTGGAGAGCTCTGATGGCGAAAACTTATATCGCAATCAGTACCAGTGCCCTCCCACAGACTTTCACAACGTTTGAAATGCGAGACGTCTTGCCCGCCGGCGTCTCAGCTTTCATGACCGAATCATGACAATCTTTCTTCGGAACCATCAAAACTCTGCGATTCCAGCTACGAGGAGCTAGCCTCGACGAGGAAGATGAAGAAGCCGGCCTCGGTCGGGTGGATGGCTACGTAGGTTTCGCCAACAAGCTGCACGTTTTGTTCCAGCATCTCGACAAGATTACAGACTTTAGCTTCTCCGCCACCTCAAGCGGCCCAGTCGGAATACCAGGGCCGTATCATTCAGTCTTACACTTGCATGCATACGACATGCCTTTCCTGCAAGTCTTGGAATTGCGCTTCTGCTTCATGAGCAAGAGATTCGCTCATTTTATCGGCTCCCACCTCGCGACGTTGAAACGAGTCGTGTTGTCAAATTGCTACTCCGGCGCAGGCGACGGCTACGCAGAAGAATACACCAAATGGAGGACATTCTTCAACATGATATCCGAATACATCGAGAGGGTAGATCGCATGTGCCTGGCAGAAGTGACCATATCTCCTAGCGTGTCAGGCGTGTTGAAAGACGAAGGAGATCTTGGTAATGAGAACGTGGACGTCGTGGCAATCAGAGGAACGGACGAGGAACTCGAGCTCGCGAAACAGACACTGCAAGATAATCCTGGCCGGAGATTCTTTGCGTATGCTGGGATCTGCAGCGGTGGCGGCTGTTTGTACCAAGCCGCTGAGGAGAACTTGTGGGAATTTCTGAGAGGCGAGGATGAAGCGGCTTTTGACCGCTTAGTAGATGCTATGAGACGAAGCCGAGACGGCATACAAAAGTCCTGCTGAGAGCTCGAGCTTGAGAAACATTGGATTACTGCAATTCTTGTCTGTGCAAAGCCGCCCTGCTCAAGCAGAAACGTGGACTTTATTCGATAATGCGTCTACCTCGCGATCCATACCCTGTTATCATTAGTCCCGCCGAGCATACCCGTAACGCCGTCGCTCATGCAAAATACAGATAATCACACTTGACTTAGTTGGATCCCTGACTTGGTCCATCGACGCCCAGGTCACCATTACGGGCAAGACTGAGGTTCTTGAGCAAGAAGCTACGCTTGAAGTACTCATTCGGGTGCAAGATAGTGTCGAGCTCGCTCGCATTCCATAGATTCTCATCCTTGACCTTTTATGAAATCAGTACAATTGCTTGGGTGATGCAGCCAGCGATGCTTTGGAATTACCTTCTTGATCTCATTCTTGTGCGTTGACTCGAAGACGCGATTACAAGCAATGTGGTACCGCATCCGTCCGACATCCTCTCGCACGTTGCGAAGAAGTTCGCGATCGGAGACGCCCACATTGGTCAACAGAGAGATGAGGTTGTCTGGTGAGTAGGTTCGGTAAGGGCAGCCGTGATTCAAGCCAGCTGACGGCAAAGGCTCGGTGAGCAACTTCTGACAACTGAATGGTGAGTAGCCGCGTCCACGCTTGTTTGCGTCACCACCGACATCTCCGTAGCTGTGACGAATGTTGTAAAGGTATTCAGATTTGAATTTCTCTGCTTATGTGTTAGTGTCTGCTCGTAAGTGTGGTAAATCATTGTCGTGGTCGCGACTCACCATCTGTGATCAGCTTGAATGCCTTTCGCCAGAAGGCGATACACTCTTGCATGTTGAGACCGATACCCTTGAGGAAGAGCGTGTATTGCAGTCTGCTCTGGTGCTTCAAGTGACTATTCTTGCGCAACTCACGGTGCAGGTTTTGCATACAGAGTGGGAAGTGCGAGCTCAAGCCATCAATACTGCCAGCATGGATGTTTGCAATGTCGCTGACACCGCTGCTTTCGTTGTACGATGCGTCGGGTGCAACAAATGATTGGGAGAGGTGGTGTAGGATCGGCGCCAGGCGATTGTCCTCGTCCATTCGGGGTAGGAAGCGTGCTGCAAGCTCTAGGCCTGCCTCTAGAGAGCGACTGAACTCGCTCAAGACCATAGTCGTCTGTTCTCGTACGTGGACATAAGCTTTACCTTTCTTGAGAAGCACCTGCCGACGCTCAACCAGTTCAGGCACCTTCTCCCAATCAACCTTGAACCAGTTTTCTTCCTCATCCTTCTTCACACTCGTTGCCGCCCGCAGTTCGCTCAGCCAGGTGTTCTTCTCTTCCACATCCAGAATCTCCCAGCTCATTGGTAGGCTCTTGATGAAAGCTCTCCTCTCTTCTGCATTGTCCGCCTGTAATCTCAGCTTGAAGAGCTGAGTCTCAAGTCTCATAAAGCGCTGTCGCAGATCTGCAGTGCTGGCAAAAGCGAGTCTGAGCGTCCAGTGTGAGTAGTGGTCCTTTTTTCTTTGCATTTGTACATCGCTGCTTCGACTCTTGTTGCTGTCAAGTCGTAACCACTTTTCAAGTACTGGTCGCATGTACTCTTCTGTCTCTGCGGGTGACCTGTTTCTAAACTGGCATGCTTCGAGCTCGGCGAGCACCTTCAGACGAGCGATGCCCCATTCTTCGAAATCCTCCAGAGCGATATCTTCTGTGGGCGGGATGGTGTAGAAGTTCATGCGGTGGTCGTAGTTTTGAGTTGCCCATTGTGTCTTGACGAATTGCTGTTTCCTGGGATCGAGCACAGCACGCTTTTTGGCGTCGATACGCGAGGCTGTCGATGCGGCCAACATTTGTGGTCTCCTTATCCTGATGTTGTGTAGAGTGCTGTGTTTGTAGGCACGCGGGGATCGACGCGAGAGTGTGGGAGACGCGACGAAGCGCGTGCGTGCTTTAGAGTAGAGTGTGGCTTTAGGTCGGAGTCAAGCCACACTTCTTCTTTCGCAGCCACATCGGATGATTGCCTGCAACTCCCGCTCACAGGATTTCGCCGCTCGAGATATTATCGATCGCGAAGGCACTGGGGAGATATCAGAACATCGGCAGCAACTCAACGCCACAATCCACTCTGTTGGACCATAGATGGCTTCGCAACACTTACTCGGGCTGCTGCGTAGCCGTGCAACGCAGATCAGATCTTTTACACACTCTCCTTTCCTATCGAGAAGAGCTCCCGTACCTTCTCCTCGTACAGATCCAGTTTGGACTGCAAAGAACAAGCTTGCAAAGGAGGCTGCCTCGAGAGCTGCTCCTCCACCGCCCGCATCAAAGCGACCACAATTGTCACCTTCGGCGTCGGCTGCAATACGGAGCTATGCGAGCGGCTTCCTTGGAGAGGCCGAATCATTACTGCTATACAAGGCACCTAGCAATACCGCGCTTTTCACCACAAGTGTCGTTGCTGGCAGTGGCATCTTTCTCTGGGTCAAATATGTGGCAAATGGCGTCTTCATGGAATTCACAGCGCCATGGTATGCCAAAATTGTTGTCCTGGCTGGCTGTTTAGCTTCCGCTGGAATGGGAGCTCTGCTTCTCACACCTCACCGCTTGATCAAAACCATTTCTTTGGTACGGACGGCGGAGCACACAACCATGCTACGTGTGCACGGGACAAGATTTCTACCATTCATGAAACCTACTGTCATGGATGTTGTGCCTGGACAGCTTATGATTGAAAGCGTCGCCCATCTACACCCCGGACGAGGCTGGTACACGATACCAATGAAGAACAGCAGCGACTGGACTCAGGGCAAGCTAACCCGACCCGATGCTATTCACGGCAACGCCTTCCAGAGATTAAACCAACGCATGCTCAACATTTCACCGACGACGTTCAGTCTCGTGAGGAAGATGTTCAATCGGGACGGCATGATGTACGTGCGCATCGGCACCAATAACTGGAAGATGGATCTTGACGGTTGCGAGATCTTGGAGAGTGGTCAGGTGTTGGCCAGGTTGGTCCGCGAGGGTGCGGTCAGAACCAGTCTGGCAAGCATGGCCACAAAAGGCCTTCGCAACAGTTTGTAAATTATATCATGTAGCAGAGCATTTGTACGATAGGCACCTGTATCACTATGACTTTGGCGTGTTTACAGCACATCTCGATCATACGATGAACTGGATTCAGATTGGCAGCGATTACGACAAGTATCAGACCGTACAACTGTGATACGCAACAAAGATATGCACAACATCCTGCAAGTGTCATGGCATGTCGCGTGGTCCGGGTGAGGTCGGGAGTGAGATGTCCGGCTTTCTTTAGTGAGCGGGCGTCCCAACAACGCAGGGACTCCGACCGGAGATCGGCCATTTTCAAGCTCCCAATCCATTGCGACCCGCAGACCAGCGAGACTGGCAGTAGTAGTGCAGCGGCAGTCCACCACCACCACCACCAACACTCGTTCAACTATACAACACTGCACACATGGCCGGTCTCGTCAACACCGCGCGCCTGTCCGCCCGCGTGGCAGGCCGCTATGCCAACAACCACGTCGCGCGCAGAGTGAGCAGCTCTCAACGTCCGCTTGGGAGATGCATACAACAATTTATGCTAATGCGAAATGCTTAAGGATTCATGGCCTCGGCCGCCGACCGCGCCGCGCAGAACTTCACAATGCCCGCTCTTTCGCCCACCATGACCGAGGGCAACATCGCCAGCTGGAGGATCAAGGAGGGCGAGTCCTTCACGGCCGGAGATGTGCTTCTGGAGATCGAGACCGACAAGGCGACTATGGACGTCGAGGCACAAGATGACGGAATCATGGTCAAGATCATCCAGGGAGGCGAGACCAAGGGCATCAAGGTTGGCGAGAGGATCGCGGTCACTGCGGAGGAGGGCGACGACATCAACAGCCTGGAGATTCCGGCCGAGAACAGCGCACCCGCGAAGGCAGAGGCGCCGAAGCCCAAGGAGGAGGAGCAGAAGAAGCCAGAGGCAAGCCAGCCCAAGGCTGATTCAAGCGCGCAGAAGACACAGGGCGGCAAGGCACAGAAGCAGAAGTACCCTCTGTACCCTGCTGTTCAGCACCTGCTCAAGGCGAGCGGTCTTTCTGTCGAGGAAGCAGACAAGATTCCTGCCTCTGGCCCGAACGGTCGTCTTCTCAAGGGTGACGTGCTCGCCTACATTGGCAAGATCGAAAAGAACTACCCCTCCGAAATCACCGCCCGCCTCAACAAGCTCTCCCACCTCGATCTCTCCAACATCCAGCTCGCTGTAGCCAAACCTCCTCCACAAGCTGAGAAGCCCGCAGCGGCCGCCGCAGCACCTGTGGCCGAACTCCCCAAGGAAACCGAGGTCGCTCTCCCCATCAGCCTCACTGCCGTTATCGCGACCCAGCAGCGCGTCCAGGAAGCTCTCGGAATCACCCTCCCTCTCCCACCTTCGTCGCCCGCGCCACCGAGCTCGCAAACGAGAACCTCCCCGCCTCCAAGAACGCAAAGCCCACAGCAGACGACCTCTTCAACTCTGTGCTCGGCCTCGACACAGTGGCCCGCTCATCCCGCGGCACCTTCCTCCCCAACATCACTTCGCTCGGCCCTGCACCATTCGCAGCTCCTTCCCGCTCAATCAGCAAGCCCGATATCATCGAAATCCTCTCATCGGGCTCAGTCAAGCCCGCCGCAAGGCCGCCAAGTCTACTTTGGCCACCGCCGGTCCCAGCGTCTTCAGCGTCTCCGCTCAGAGCGGCGAGGAGAAGCGCGCAATGGAGTTCCTGGAGCGCATGAAGCTTGTGCTCGAGGAGGAGCCCGGCCGTCTTGTTCTGTAAATGAAGGGTATGAGGACATTTGCAAAGTATCTTATATCGCATCTTGCAACGGGGACCATGGGGATATCATTACGTGTAAAAATCTGGAAAGTATCGAAGCGACGGCGTTATAAATGCTGAGAGAAATTTAAAGTTCTTTTTTTTTGATAGAACGGCATCAATGGTGCAGAAGCAAGAGAAGACGAGATGGATGGCCTGCTTGAGTCACCCTATGTTCTCCTGCTCTGGCTATGTATCTCGGTTGTATGGGAATTAATTGTTCAAAAAAATATGGCTGCGTGCAGTCGCCCATTGAGAGGTCATAGTGTAAAGCTGCTTGAGACACGAGCTCGGATCTTATATTGAATCATACTTTTGCCAGTGAGGCACGTTTGTATTATCGTAGCTCTAAGGCAGTTATACTACATAACTTCACACCTTCTCCGTCTCTTGATCGAGATTTTGGCTTTCATGGGCGGCACGATGGCGGTGCCCAGCCACTGGTTCGGCGGCCGCTCGGGCAGTGCTTTGACGTCGTAGTACATTACAATGTGTGCCAGCATCATCTGTTCATTGTGTCAGTTTCGGGGTTCTCCAGCAAGCAGAAAACGAACCATCGACTTACCTTCAACTCGTGCTGAACCAAGAATCGACCCGGACAAGCATGCCTGCCATGTCCGAAAGCGAGGAAGTTCTCGCCCGTGCTGACCATGCTCAAGTTCTTCATGTCGACATACTTCTGCAAATCCGCCGGGTTGCTTGCACGGGCAGCCTCATACTCCTCTCTGGGGCGTGAGAAGCGGAAAGCATCGTACGTGTCTGGGTTGGGATAAATCTTGGCATCGTGGTGGCGGCTGTGTTCGTCAATGCTGATCATAGAGCCGTGAGGAGCTGTCCAGCCTTCTTCCTCGTTGCGCAGGCCGTCTTTGGCGACGACCTTACGCGTGATGCCGCGGGTGACAAAGTTTGAGATTCGCATGCTTTCGCGGATGGCTGAGTCGGCGCGGACGAGCTTGGTCAGGACCTTTTTGGTCCAGCGGCCACCCTCGGTCTCGGTGAAGATACGTTCGGCTTCTTCGCGCAGACCTTCCATGTAGCCCTTAGAGGGATCGGCACTCAACAGATCGAAGAGACACATAGAGAGTGTGAGGGTAGTGGTGTGGATGGCAGCGAATTCGATCGGCATGATAAACCGTGAGATGATCTCGGGTTCGAGCTCTTTCGTAAGGCCATCAGCTTTGGCGACTTGGATATGCCAAGTAATGTAGTCATCGGGAATCTCAACCTTAGAGTCGGGGTTCTTCTCCTTTTCCTCAAAGGCCGCAAGGCGCTCTTTGATCACCGGCAGGGTGTGCTTGCGGGTCATCCAGTAATGATAGTGATTGGGAAGGCACATTAAGTGTCCGACCACAGGGTGCAAGAATTTCGGGACGAAAGGCATCAGTGCGGTGGCGGTGATCACATCGATGGCGAAAGCGCTGTTGTGTTTCAGGAAGTTCTCGTTGCGACACAATGGAAGGCCGACAAACATGCGATTCGAAATGCGGGAGATCATGTCCATGGTGTTGTCCCACACGGGGATCTCCTTATAGTTGGTGGTATCGAATCCCCATGTTCTGTCAAAACAATGGATGATCTCGTCGTGAATGTTCGGGATGATGTTGTCCACCCTGCGTGCCAGACTCTTGTGGATGACACGCTCGTGGAAGACCGTTTCCAGTAAGTCTGATCAAGCACAATGTCAACATATGTAGTATATACGGAGTGAGCAAGAATGAAATGCTTACAAGGTGTCGTGAATGCATAGTCTCCCTGCAAGACGTCGTAATGCGCTGCGCGAACACTCGCGACATTGTCTGGTTGTTCGGTGAGCCACTTCAATTTGTTGTTTGGCATCACTATCTCATGGCGTCCAGAAAAATCCGGGAAGATATATGATTTGCCCTTCTGCGAATACTGTCCAAGAGATCAAGTCAGCTGGGATCCTGGCTCCTGCGCGCAATACAACAAGTCTTACCTGCTGGTAGCCCTCAGCCAGCCAGTTCTTCACATTGCTGATACTAGAGAACGTCGCTCTGGTGAGGGCGAACGACTTGGAATCGTCCTGCCAATCCATGGCAAGCTGGGTATTCCTGGCCTGCCGTTGAGGCTGAGACGACGGCGACGAGCAGCACGAAGACGACACCGGCGGCAAGCAGCGGACGCTCCTGCGCCGTGTCCACGAGAGTCTGCACCAAAGTCATGGTCAGTCACGGTGGCTGTGAGCAGAATGCAGGCTGAAAGGAACGATAAACGACCCGGAAGCCTCAGTGTACTTACCAAACTCGCCAGACAGGCGTCAGCGGAATTAGACTCCCGCTGGACGGACCCTCCCAGTGCTCCCTCGCGGATGTGTGATGATCCGTAGTCGTTAGGTTTGGCGGCGGTTGGGCGTGGAGATCTGCAATTGGTCGTTCTTGAATCCCACGCGCTGGGCGCCGGGGAGCCCGCAAGCCGGGTTCGTGCCACAGATCGACTCAGGCGTGCCAGCTGAAGCGAGCTCCCTTTCTCCACTTCCAGCCCAATCGTATGGTAGAAAAGGTCCCGAGCGCCCGTACAACGGAGTTGGACGCCGAGATGGTGTAACTGTTGCCGCATTCTTGAAAGGAAAATACATGTATGTTCTTTCTTACCGTACTTATCGTTCATGCGTCTTGAGTATGGCTTTCGAAGGTAGAAGTAGCCTAGTTCTCTTCATCATTCAGCTATTTTGCCAGGCTTAGCGACTGAAGCAGCTCGGCTACCTCACTTTTGTAGTTTACAGGCGACGATGAGATGCGGTGTGCATATCAAGACTAGCATTGCCATCGTATGGCCTTATCAAATGTTTTGACAGATATCTCCTCAGAATTTCATCGACTCGATTGTATGTTGAGAAAGCACTCGTTCAATCTTTTCAAGCCTGCTGCGAGTGGGCTGTAGATCTTCTACAAATTTGTTTGGCTCGATACACACTTGCCTACTTCGGAAAATATCACGAAGGCTGATGAGAGTTCGGCCGTGCAGGACTCGACGGCTGGTCACGTCCTCTTCATCTGACTCTGTACTTGCCATCATCGGCAGATTTCCACAGACGTATCGTTCGCCCGGCCCTTTTGCCAGTTGGCTTGCCTTCATCAACCGCTACCTGGCCATTTACCAACACCATGCGGATGCCAGCTGCAGGCCTCTGCGGTACGGCGAAGGTTGCGACATCGAGGATATTGTCTGCGTCGAACAGCACCAAGTCCGCGCGGTAGCCTTCCTTGATCAGTCCACGATCGGGAAGTCGAAGTATAGCAGCTGGCCGACCAGTGAGATGAGCTACAACCTCTTCCAGTCCGCCCTTGAATATGGTCTCAGGCTCAACAGCTTCATATTCCTCAACCGAATCATCCTTGGGACGAAGTATATTGCGCGACTTGCCCTGGCTCAGATCCCGGTGGTAATGGCCGACGTATCGTGGGAACGTACCCCAGCCTCTCGGGTGCGGCTTCGTCGAAGTGAGAATGCCATCAGAGCCTCCGGTGTGTGCTCTGTGGCGCATGATCTTGCGCACGTTACCCTCATTTCCAGCATGTTGCATGATCGTAGTGCCGAAGTCATCAGCCTTGAGAAGCTCGATCCATGTGTCGAAGGGGTCTTGACTTCGCTCACGAGCTATTGTACCAAGCGTCTTACCAACATACATCTCAGCGAGCGAAGCATTCTGCACGCCGCCGATCTCTATGATGTCCCAGTTCAATGTGCAGCCATGACACCCATCGGTCCCTTCGACAAGCGCTTGATGTCTGATCTTTGCGAGCTGCTCGGGATCATTTAGCATGTCAAGTTTGTTGTCGGCCGATGATACCCAACTGGGGAGCATGGCGGATAGTGTCGTGGATCCAGGAAGATATGGATAAGTGTCCAAAGTGATGTCCAGTCCTTCCGCTAGAGCTTCATCGATCATGCCGATGAGTTCGTCCGCGCGACCGGCGTTCTCGGGAAAGTTGAGAGTGGCATGCGTGAAGTGCAAGCGAACGCCAGTCTTTCGTGCTAGACCTAGCATTTCTGCATATGCTTGTATCGCACCTTTACCATAAGATCGGTGATGCGGGCAGAAGTACCCGTTGTATTGTTTGACGACTTCACACAGCTGAGTAAGCTCTGCACCATCAGCAAACATGCCAGGTACGTAGGTCAGACCAGAAGACATTCCGACAGCGCCATCGCGGAACGCTGTGTGTAAGTGCTCTTTCATCAAGTCTATCTCAGCCTGTGAACAAGCCGACGAATCCCAGCCCTTGACTAGAATCCTGAGATTTCCTTGCGGCACCAGGTAAGCGGCATTGGTAGCAATCGCCGACTCATCGAGGACATCGAGATACTCCTTTACGGTACGCCACCTGTCGAAGAAGTCCGATGGTTCTGTCGGGTTGCCATTCCAGCCTGCTATTTGCTTTCTAATTCGTGCCAGAGATGAGTCGGTCACTGGACTATAGGAAATGCCATCTTGACCAATGACTTCTGTCGTAACGCCTGATACAATCAGCTTTATTGAGGGAAATTGTCTGGGTCATATTCGATGTACCTTGGGTAATCTTGGCTAGGTGTTCAGGTGTATGCAGCAAAGAGAGATCCGAATGGGCGTGCATATCTATAAATCCTGGGCTGAGCGTCCACTTGCCATCTTCACAGTCTATCACGCGAGCTGCTTCAACAGCAGAGGCATCGTCGTCCGTGTTATCGCCTATGGCTCGAATAAAGGCTATTTTACCATCCTGTACGAGGACGTCTGCTTTATACGCGGGGTTGTGTTCGGATCCATCGACCACTGAGGCGGCTTTGAATAGTATGCTGCCGTAAAGCGTGTTCGACATCTTCTTCGTCTCGGTGTACAAGAAGTACGACCTGCGAGAACACATGCATTCATCACTTTTCCATCATGTCGCTGTAGAACCTACCGAATGACGTTAGTCCTTATGATAGGCCAGCTGCGTGCACTCGTGTTGCCCGACGTTGGCCTAAGCAGCGCCTAGATAGCCGTGATAGCTTAGGAGGTAGCTCTTAGCTCTGGCCGCTGGCACAGGACGCTTGTCGTATTCAGGGCGCCGGCCAATCACACGAGATAGTACGGTTACATTGACATGAACTCTGTCAAAGTGCCACTTTGAACAGTCAAGGTGATGGAGAAAGAGCGACGGTCGGCTTCTGCAAGAGACGGTGGGTAAGCGCTGCGACAGCCTACATCGGAGCTTGGGGATTGATGAAGTGGGGCAACATTGTGGAACCCTCTTTTGGGACAACTGCAATACAGCCACGTACAAATTCTTGAGAGATACAAATACTGTTTAACATCACATAACAAATTCTATTCATTCCTCTTCAAAAGAATCCACTCGTGCAAGACAAAATGGTTCTCACCAAGCAAGTCATCTTGACCGACAAGGCCCCAAAGCCTCTGTCAGTTCTCAACCAAGGTCTCGTCATCGGTGACATGGTGTACTGCTCCGGACAAGTAGGCACCGATCCTGCAACTGGAGAGATGGTCGAGGGCACCGTAGCAGACAGGACGGTAAGTTGCTGAAGATCACATAAGCAGTGAATGCTTTTTCTGACACGCCCATTAGGAACAAGTCTTGAAGAACCTGTAAGTAGCAAGCATGTACTTTGTGTATATTCATGTTGTTGTACTAACTTCCTCCGAAGCGGCGCTGTCCTCGAAGCTGGCGGTTCCAGCCTTGCCAAAGCAGTCAAAGTGAACGTCTTCCTGGCAAACATGGATGACTTCGCAGCGGTCAACGAGGTTTATGGCAAGTTCTTCCCGGACCCCAAGCCGGTGAGTATTCTCTAACCCGATCCACATGGACACGCTGTCACAGTCTCTGATGCTTGATTAGGTCCGCACATGTGTTGCTGTTAAGACACTCCCGCGTAACACTGATGTCGAGATTGAGTGTTCCGGCCATCTCTAAGCGTGAGACACGAGATACTTCTAGTATAGACACGATGAAATGAAAGCATGAGCTGTCAACTGTGAACATTGCACTGCATGGGGAAGTCCTGATATGGGAGCAAAGTATCGGCATGAAAATACTTTGAGCCGTAAATGCAGGTACTGTTGTATTTCGCCGCATGCTATAAGAAATGAATGACGTTTTGTTTAGAAGCAGCCAGCCGTGGCAGTCTACATAAGACCAGGCACATGTGCAGATCCCCAGGGAGAAGTTGGAGGCCGGCGAGATAGGCATAGGCATATGCAACGCAGGCCGAGAGATAACAATCTTCGCAACCGTGTCCCATGGAAGATGCAACGCTTATCGACACTTGCATTATCTTCTACCGGGCCTCTCATGGTCAGTGACAGAGAGATAAGGACTATCGGGGTGCGCGTGATGCTGCTGGGGTGTCCTTCCGCCCCGCAATCTGTGTACTCAAAAAGGACATGATCAACCCAAGGTTACATCTTGTGTCGCCTTCCAGCCTCTTGTATTGGAATATATACAATATTCTGTCTCACTCGCTCTTTGCGTCTACACCGAGCGAGGACGGTCAATCGACCTCGAATTCATCAACATGTCCACCATCGACAAGACTCACGACATGGAGACCAGCAAAGCCCGTCAAGTCCAACACGTCGGATGCAAAAGCCAGCATCGACGTTACAATCGATGGCGAGACCTACTCTATCGATGCCGCCGCCGAGCGTCGTCTTGTCTGGAAGTTCGACTTGCACATTCTCCCCATTTTGTCCGTCATGTACTTGTTCAATGCGCTAGACAAGGCAAACCTGGGCAATGCAAAGACCAATGGCTTGGAAGAGGATCTTGGAATGTCCGGAACGAACCAGTACAATACAATCTTGTCGATATTCTTCGTCCCATATGTGTTGACGGCACCATTCCTGGCTATTCTTGGCAAGAAGTTCGGACCCAGTCGTGTTCTGCCTGCTATGATGTTCACCTTTGGTACTATGACAGTCCTAGTGGTTGCTGTGCAAAATTTTGGCGGGCTCTTCGCGTTGCGCTGGTTCCTTGGAATGGCTGAAAGTAAGTGAGACACCGTGTATCATAGCTATAGGCAGCCCACTAACTTGAACGTGTGCCACAGGCGCTTTCTTCCCGTTGGTGATCTACTACCAAACACAATTTTATCGCCGTGGTGAGCTGGGCCGTCGACTTGCCATATTCTACGCTGCCTCTAACATCGCGTATGCGTTCGGTGGTCTGCTCGCCTTTGGTACCTTCCAGATCAAGGGTGGCTCGATTTCAAATTGGCGCTACCTTTTCGTTCTCGAGGGTTCGCTTACAATCATCGTCTCCATCATATCATTCATCTTCTTGCCATACTCGGCAGCGCATGCCAAGTTTCTGACTGAGGATGAGAAGAAGTTGGCTTACCATCGTATACAAGTCGATTCCTCCTCGGTGGTCAACGAGCCTTTCGTGTTTCGCGACGCTATCGGTATCCTGAAAGAGCCAACGAGCTGGGTCATCCTGGGTATCGAAATATGCCTGGGAGTGCCGCTGCAGAGTGTCGGTCTATTCTTACCACAGATCGTGGCAAGACTGGGTTACTCGACCGTCAAGACCAATCTGTATACAGTGGCGCCTAACGTCAGCGGTGCTGTCATGCTACTCATCCTCGGATTCGCCTCGGACTACACGCGCTGGCGATTTCCTTTCGTCGCTCTCGGATTCTTCTTCACGTTCTGTGGGTTCGTCATCTATGCTGCCATCGATGTCGTGAACTCGTTGCAGGTGGCGTACTTTGCATGCTTCATGATGACATGGGGTACATCTGCACCCTCCGTGCTCCTCGATGTGCTCTACAACAACAACATCGCGCACGAAGGACGCCGAGTTCTCCTTACCTCGATCGGCATCCCGTTGGCCAACTTGATGGGTCTCGTATCCTCCAACATCTTCCGCAACCAGGATGCTCCCGATTACATTCCGGCATTGGCGACTACGGCAGCGTTCGGCGCCATGGGTATCGTGTTGACCCTAGGGCTAGGCGCGTTCATGATTTTCGACAACAGACGGCGTGATAAAAAGCAAGGGCTCGGTCGCATGCGTGGACCGGACGTCTCGACGGCGCTCATGAAAGACGGCCCTAAGAGTCCGGATTTCCGTTGGTATTACTAGCAATATACCTTTGTAGTAGCGTAGTAAAACAATATACAAACTGCGCGATGGGCAAGCGCTCTGAAAATACATTTGTGGAAAAAAGCCACTGTCAGTACCAAAGTAACCCAATAGCAGTTTATGCAACGTCCGTATCAAGACGACGGTCGTCACATTGGTCGTACAAAGCCACAGGAGTAGTTGGTGTAAAAATGTAATGCCCCTAGTGTCGCAGAATCATGGTCAAGCCACCAAGGCACAAGCGAGTCGGAGAAATTCTAGCGCAGTGGAGCTCTCGGAGGTGACAGCCCCTTCCTAGCCTTACCTCCAACCAGACCTTTGTTAGGCGCGCCTCGGCCCTCGCAATATAGATTATAGTGCCACGTGAGTTTATCCATGGTATCATCCTGGTCCAGATCAGGCCAAGCCTCGAAAACTCACATCAAAGCTGTTTCATCTTGACGACTGTGAGCTTAGTCGCTGCTACCGACATTTGTTCCGTCAGCCCTGGCCCTATACCATATCTTCTAGTTTACAACCACTATAAACTGCACATTTGTATAAGATGTCATGTTCTCGCCATGGTAAGATCTCGTCAACTCACTCATCTTCTTCGTCTTTCGTTCAATCCTTAAACCCACAATCTCTTCACAATCATGAAGTTCGCACATTACGCCGCGACTGTGGCGGCTTGGGCATCCAATGTTGCAGCCATTGGAGTTGTCGGCGCCGCTGAAGGTTTCGCTAAGGGTGTTACTGGTGGTGGCAGCGCCTCGCCAGTCTATCCTACAACCAATGCCCAGCTAGTCTCTTACTTGGGCGACTCCTCTGCCCGTGTCATCGTCTTGCAGAAGACCTTCGACTTCACCGGCACTGAGGGTACTACTTCTGGTACTGGTTGTGCTCCCTGGGGAACTGGCTCTGCCTGCCAGCTTGCAATCAACAAGGATAACTGGTGCAAGAACTACGAGTCCAGTGCTCCTTCGGCCAGTGTCAGCTACGACAATGCAGGCGTCCTTGGCATCACTGTTGCTTCTAAGAAGACCATCATCGGACAGGGCAGCAGCGGTGTGATTAAGGGCAAGGGTCTGCGTATCGTTTCTGGTGCCAGCAACATCATCATCCAGAACATCAAGATTACCGAATTGAACCCTCACTACGTCTGGGGCGGTGATGCGATCACTCTTGATGGCGCCGACATGGTCTGGATTGATCACGTTACAGTCAGTATTCATTCACGATCATAACTCTTCCAAAACCAAGCTAACACATACACAGACTTCCAGAATTGGCCGCCAGCACATTGTCCTTGGCAACAGCGCCAGCAACCGTGTCACCATCTCCAACAACGAGATTGACGGATCTTCTACCTGGTCTGCCACCTGCGATGGCCACCACTACTGGGCCATGTACTTCACCGGCTCCAACGACTTGGTCACCCTGAAGGGAAACTACATCCACCACACCTCCGGTCGCAGCCCCAAGGTCGGCGGCAACACCCTCCTCCACGCCGTCAACAACTACTTCTACGCCAACAGCGGCCACGCTTTCGAGGTCGGCACCGGCGCCTCCATCGTCGCTGAGGGCAATGTCTTCCAGAACGTCGTCTCTCCCATTGACGCCGGTACCTCTGGTGGCCAGATCTTCACCGCTCCCAGCACCTCTGCCAACTCCGTGTGCTCTGCTTCGCTGGGTCGCGCTTGCCAGATCAACGCATTCGGCAGCTCGGGTGCCTTCAACTCTATGGGCTCTACTGGCTTCTTGGCCAACTTCAAGGGCAAGAACATTGCTTCCGCTGCTGCTGCTTCGGGCGTTGTGGCCAGTGTCACCAAGAGCGCTGGCTTCGGCAAGGTCTAAGCGGAAGCCAGGAGCTTCACTTTTCTTTTCTCTCAGCATGTCCGGCGATGGACTCTTATGCTCAGCCTACTTTGGCTTTTCCGTGCTATGTGTCGGCCGAAAAAATAATCTTTTCAATACATCTTAACCCTTCTTGGTCACTTGCAAAGAAGTGCGATCACGCAAACATCTCTCCAGATATTACAGTCAACTACCAACGTCGTTTTTTCTCGTATGCTAACTAGCAGTATTCATTGTGATCATACATCGATCCAATCGTCAAAGTCCAGGCGCAGTCTTTCGAACAAAGAATCGGGCGAAGGTGACGAGGTTTCGTGGCTCGATATCGATGATGGAGTCGTGATGTCGTTCCTGGACCACACCGGGAATGACAGACAAGCCCTCCCATTCCAGCGATCTGTAAATGGCATTTGCTGTAGAATGAACCGCAACTCTTCGCCGTCTTTGATGAGAAGTCGCTCAAAAATGTGTTCCAAGTAAGGTTGTAACCAATTTGGCAACTGCTCGGAAGCGACGTTGTGAGATCCCGTCAGTTGTAAGACCGTTATACCCGCATTACATAAGATCCACAAAAGTAGATCCAGACTGCCAGTCAATTCCTTCCAGCTATCGCAGAGTGTATCAGGATTAAGAGAGGAAATGGCTTGACGGAGCCGGCGCAGCTGAAGCTTCTGCACATCCGGCTGTGCTACAAATACTGTCAACATGCCCCAATACTGCATTTGACAGCCGATGAAAATTATGCGTTCTTCAACGGAACCGTGGCTCTCAATGTCGACCTGGAGCTGCGCTAGCAAATATGAGACATCATAGATGTGAGCCCAGATGTCCGTTCGATCTAAGTCGAATCGGCCTTGAGCTTGCGCAAGACTGTGCAAACCTTGCAGAAGCCGTTTAGTCCTATGAGATGTATCCAGGGAGAAAACTGAGCCGACGGCGAACTTCTGGAGATTACCGAGTGTTACGTTGACGATGTTTTCCGAAGGGTTGTAGAAGTATAATGACCGAAAAGTTTTATGAAGATGGTACGGAAACCGGGGTCCTCGCATTTGGACTGCAGTCAGCTGCATATCCGCAGCAGTAATGAATTGCCAAAATAAGGCTGGAAGAAGGTGCAGGCGGCCTGTAACAAGTCTTGCGAGAGCTTCGCAGTGGCGCTCGGCGTTTTCGTAGTCGCCTTCGATGAAGTAAATGTGACAGAACATTGCAATCGCTGCTATTGCTTCCAGACGGAGGGCAGGTCCTTCGTCTGCTACGGCTTAGCACACTTTCTATCCATGCGTGACTCGGACAGGGCATACCATTAACATCTTCTGAGAGCATTTCCAGAGCTTTGCCCTTGTGACGATAATAGGCTGGAGCATCCTTGAGATGTTTGACTGCTGCTTCCTTCGCAGCAGCAAGGCTCAGAAACAATTCCAAGAGGGTTTCGTCCAGTCGTGCCACTTCCCAGAAACCTACGCGCCATAATCGCTTGCACTCCAATTGCCAATCAGGCACATCGTTGAACGTTCTTTCCAACAATTGGGGAAGTGTATAGCTATGCCACCAAGCCGCTCGATAAACCAGTTGGTCTTTGTGACAAACCAGAGCTGGGGCCGGTTCCGGGCATATGAGACGGCTAAGCAGAGCCCGTTTTGCTCTGGCGGCATCGTGCTGCGCAGACTTTCGCCGGGCTAAAGTGCTGGGTTGGTGATACCGTGCCTTCTTGTCGAGGAAGTCGAGCATGACGTGTTGCTTGGGGGTAGAACGCATGAGGCTCTTTTTCTTGTGAGTCGTTATATTCGATCAGCAAGACGTTTTTCTCAGAGCCGGTCATTCTTGATATAGGCTTGTGCAATAGTGTGTCTATCCTGACAGTCGTCATCGGTCAAGGAGGGTCATGACTGCGGACATAAACTGCCACAACAGCAGACTGTCTGTAGCTGAGGAATCTCATGTCCAGAAACCACCATCACAAATAGTAGCCATGTCGTTGACAGCTGCAAACGAAGCAGACAGCTGGTCTAGAAGCATCCGCACTGACCATGTCGACACCAGAGCCATGCTCAAAAGGGTGTGTATGCGGCGCCAGCCAATGAGCGCCTTGGGTTTGTCGATGATTAATGGTCCTCACTCGATTCATGTAAGTCCGAATGTCCTTACCTCATGCACGCGACTCACCTGTCTAGGCAAGAGTACCGATATAGTGACCTTGCAGCGTCGGTAGCACCGTCGTGAGCGTAAGTCCGCGCTGGAAGATGTGAACTTGCAACTCTGCCAAGATCCGGCCTTCGCCACCACTGCCGGAACGTCGGTTGTTTGTTGAGCCGCTGACACATACTTGCATGGCTACTCGGGTATCACTACTGTTATTGATAGGCATCGATTTGACATTGCCGCTCACCAAAGTAGAAGACGCAGGTGGAGGCTTCCCATCAACTCGAAGAAACCATTACAGTAACGTTCGTGCAGTAGAGACCAGAAATTTGTTTTCTATAATAGGCCGAATGATGCATGACAGCGAAACAGCTTCTCCCGAGAACACAGATTTTTATCACGACAACCAACTCTGTCAGGTTTGTGTTGAGAGTCGCCCACGTATTATGAGTGTAATGATCATGGCTTCCAGGCATCAGTCGCCCTGTCTCCGCTGAGGACATCAGGCAAACCCTCTGCTCTCACGAGCAGGACGTCTTCATGTCGCACTCCGAACTTGTCGACAAGATAAATGCCTGGCTCACTCGTGAAGGTCATGCCTGCACGAAGAGGTGTATGGACATTGCCCTTATTGAGATAAGGACTCTCGTGCGCCTTAATTCCAATTCCATGGCCAACGCGATGTGTAAAAGCATCGCCGTAGCCTGCGTCTTCGATAACGGTACGCGCGGCGATATCCACGTCTGCTGCAGAGTGGCCCAGCGTCAGTGCTGACAATGACTGAGTCTGTGCCTCGAAGACCGTTTGCCAGACGGCAAGCTTGTGCTTGATGTCTGCATTCCATGTCGACTCATCTGTCGACGTGAAAGGCGGAAAGAACGAACGGCAGACATCAGAGCTGTAACCAAACAGATGCGCACCCACGTCAATAAGCACCATAGTCGTGTTGGTGAGAATCTTGCTGCCATCAGTCCCGCCGTGCGGATTGCTAGCATCCTCATCGAAGAGTACGATATCAAAGAATGGCTCCAGCGATGCAGCGCGAAGTGTACTATCAAGGACTTCCGCAACTTCGTTTTCTGTGAGTCCGGGCTTGAGGCAAGGTCGCATCGCTCGAATGGCTTCGACTGTGCCAGTGTTGACGGCGCGAAGGATAGCGACCTCGGCAGGCGCCTTGGTTTGACGCACGCGCTCAACATCGCCACTCAAACCCGCGACAGAGAATGAAGACTGTGTCGACAGACCACGAGCAATGAAGTCACGCATCTCCTCGTCGACTACGATCTTGACCTCTGCGTCCTTATTGCTGCCACTCTCGGCCGCAACGAGAGCTTTCGAAGACGCAAGCGTAGCATAAGGGTCCCAATGCTCCTCGTATGTTACCCAAGCCACTTCCTCGTCGGCGGCAAAAGGCATACCAAGAAGTCGTGCCCTTTCGGCCTCGAAGCTTGGCACAAGGAAAGTGGTCTTCGCCTTGCCCTTTGCCCCGGGCTGTATAATCATGAGGAACGGGCGTTCTTCGGGCTCCCATACTTCCCATTGCTGCTGTGTGATATTTGCATAGTAAGAGAAAGTGTAACCTAAACATTGCGAGAATTAGCGACAAAATTTGAAGAACACGATGGCTACACTTTGCAGATTGCAGACTTACCGGGTTCAACAGCGAACGCATCGGACCCATCAGAGAGGAGAGCCTGGGCCAGGCGTTGTCGGCGAGCAACGTACTCATCTCGTGCAATAGGTTCAACTCCGTCGAGGAATGGAAATTGGGTCGCTTGGAAGTTCTTGATAGAGCACGCCCGGAAGCTATCTAGGTGTGACAGGTTGTCCGGTCTGTCTGAGGTTCCATGGCCAACCTGCGTGGTGTGATAGCTGGCCTGCTGCTGGAAAGCAGGAAAGGCATTTTTGTAGATCACCGCGCAACAAAGGATAGCTGTAACGACGGAAAGCAGATATTTGGTTGACCTAGGTGATTTGCTGCCTTTCGGCGTTTGTGTTTCCAATACTGGTAATAAAGCTTCGAAATGCGATTTCTCGCCTCGTCCAAGCTGATGCATGATGCTCAGGATCCTGGTGTCGTATAGAACTTGCAAGGTGTCTTGATCTTGATTTTGACAAGGACTTACTATTGAACAACAATGATCAACAAGATGGTTTCTGAAGGCAAGGGTAAGCGGCAGTTGATCGGCATTGGCTGCCTCATTCGAGCGTCTGACTTGGCAAGTGACAGAGAGGGGGCTTTCGCGACTCCACACTGCCCAACGCAAAGTGGATGCTTATCATCCACTCCACCACGTGCCAACCACGCTAGGCATTGGCAAATGTAACCTCACGAGTAGCCAGCGTGTTTTCGTCGAATCGGCGTGGACAACGACTGCATGAGTCCGCATATCCGCAGTCTCGAGATGCCGCAGAGTCCACAGACCCGGAGTCTTCCTGTTGTAGATTGCAGACAGGCGATATGCCTATCTCCGACCCTGCGATGGAGGTGCGGTCACAGGAGTGCTTAATACAGTGGGCGACCCCGCTGAGAGAGAGGCCTTGAGATCGTCGAAGGATAGTTACAACGATGGGCGCTCCTGGCGACGAATCGATTGCTCCACAGAGCGACCGAGTTCATGAAGCGGTTTCAGACCATCCCTCATCTTCCAAAAAGGGTGCCAACGACAACGTGGTCATCGAAGTCAACGAAAATGGCCAAATGGAAGATGCACCTAAGAAACATTATAGCAAGCTCTCCATCTGGCTAAATATAATTTATGCTGGGCTCGCAATTGGCAGCGATGGCTAGTATGCTTACCCATATCTTTGTTCCATGGAATGCCTCTGACACTACGGAGCAGCAACGCAGCAGTTATTGCCAACGCACAGCTGCTAATGGCTGTTATCTACCCCGACACGCTCACTAGCGACATCTCCTCCAGACTTAGCAATGCTTTCTTGATCGGCATGATCATTGGTATGCTGGCTTTCGGTGGTGTGGTGGATCAACTGGGGCGTAAGACCGGCGCGGTTGCTACTACTGTGTTGCTTGTGCTCGGCATCGCCTTATCTGCAGGCTCCTCCGGTCGCACCGAAACAGGCATGTTCTGGATGCTTATTGTCTCGCGCGGTATCGCCGGCGTAGGAGCAGGAGGAGAATATCCAGTGTCAGGCGCTGGTGCAGCTGAAGCAACGGACGAGAACCAAGCATATCGCAAGAATCGAGGCTTCTATTTCGCCATGCTGGCAGACTTGTCCGCTTCCCTGGGCTATATCTGGGCTGCCCTTGTACCACTCCTGCTTCTGCTCTGCGTCGGCCAAAAGGTGTCCAACTACGAGATCGTCTGGCGAACTTCTCTTGCCCTTGGTCTGATCCCGCCATTGTCTATCTTCTGGTTCCGTATGCGCATGGCGGTTTCGACTGCGTTTCGGAAATCGGCTATGCGTAAGCAACGCGTACCATACAAGCTTGCTTTCAAGCGATACTGGCGTGCTCTGCTCGGGTGCTCGGCCACCTGGTTTACTTACAATTACGTGAGCGTACCCTTTGGAATCTTTGCCGGAACCATCACCTCTCGAGTGAATCCTTCAGATTCTATGATCAAAAGCTTGGGCTGGGGCGTAGTCATCAATTGCTTCTACATCCCTGGTCCTTTCATAGGCGGATACCTTTCGGACAGAATTGGCAGACGAAAGACTATGGCCCTCGGCTTCACGCTGCAAGCGCTACTCGGTTTCATCTTCGGCGGTGCCAATCAGCAGATCCAAAAGATATTCCCCCTCTACATTGTTCTGTACGGACTCTTCCTGACACTCGGCGAAGTCGGTCCGGGTTCAACAGTCGTCATCACTGCCACTGAGAGCTTCCCAACCTCAATTCGTGGACAGATGATGGGATTGGTTTCTGCATTCTCAAAGGCAGGCGCAGCTATAGGCACACAGGTCTTTAGCGCCATCATGAGCTCTTGGGCTGACGAAGCTAAGGCTGATCAAGCTGCATTCCTTATAGGATCGAGCTTCGCACTCGCAGGAGCTTTGATTGCGTGGTTTGTGCTACCTGACATGAGCACTCGGCTCGAGGACGAGGATGATGCCTGGAAGAAGTACCTCGCGCAACACGGGTGGAAGGCTGAATGGGGCGACGAAGTTTCACAGGATCCACGTGGGGTCAAGATGGATCGTGTAGTGTCATAGCTTGCCGAATGTTCTCAGGCTTCAACGAGGTACTATCAACGGCACTACGTACTCTTCAAGGAAGCCTCCTCGAGAGGAGAAGGATCTAATGTCAGCACGTTGCTACTATTGCCGCCGCCAGAAAGCGGTCCTGGCCGAGGAATCTAGCCCGCTCTCAAAGTCAGGACGATGCCCGATGACCGCTAAGTGCGCAAGAGGATAGATCTGCTTGCGGCAAATCTCAGATCATTTCCTAGAAGGGCTAGAGAGAAGCTTTTGTCAAGCTCCAGATGTGAACTCTAAACACGAAGGATGCGATCAGCCGCACAGTCGGGCATTGAGCGCATCGAATTCGCGACACAAGGTTTGAGACGATGACAACGTTGGAGTAAGCTGACAATCACTCAGCTTACACACGTAAATGCATATATGATCGCCAGTACGTTGCAATAGACCAGGAAACGATTCTTCTGCCTAAACTTGAATGATAACATTATACCTTTGATCATCATTGTCCAACATGGCTGCTAAATCGGAACTATGTGGGGAGCCTCTGAAAGATTATGAACAGTCCATATTCGCCTGCATGGAGAATGGACTCTTGAAGAGCCCCGATCAGCTTGCAGTGGTATCTCGGTCTCAGCCGGCAGACCATCTTTCGGACATGGTCCAGTGCTCCACCGGCAAGCCACCCAGCAGAATCAGTGATTCATGTTTACGATGGACATATGCAGAGTATTTCGGCACCGCTGTGAACTTGGCCGCCGGACTATCACCTCAAGTTCCAACTTCAAACTCAATCATGGTGACGTTCATCCCAAACTCCGTGGAATGGCTCCTTCTATTGTCGTCGTCCATAATGGCCAAGTTCGGCGTTGCGTTCCTGGACATCGACATGCTGCAAAAGCCTCGCCAGGCGGAACTCGAGACCAGACTTCTTCAATTGCGACCATTCTCCATTGTTGTGGCCGATGGAGTTGGAGCGTCCGCGATAGACGATGCTTTGCAACGCCCTAAGCTTGTGAACAGTCTCGTCAATCCGCTCAAAATCTCGCTCGCGACCCCTGTACGTCTGACAAACGGAAAACGGGACGACTGGAAACATTTCGCAACCTTGTGTGAATCACGAGATGCATCGATACTCGCCAAAGTGATTGACGGCGCTCGATATGATGATCCGAATCGCACCGCAATGGTGATTTACACAAGCGGTACCTCCGGCGGCATGCCCAAAGGCTGCGTCAGGGACGTTGCGGGCGTGGCGGCGTACACCAAGCAGCAGAGGTTCGCAAGTATTGATCATACCCAACGTACTGTCCGCCTGATACATACAGCGAATTTCCGCGCGATAGCTCCTGTGATTACACTTATCTCTTGGCGCGACGGAGCAACCGTGGTCTTGAGCACATACCCCTTCCAACCAAGAACTTACCTGGACGACGTCGATCAGGAGAACGTCACCGAACTGGTCTTGATCCCAGCACAGTTATATGCAGTCGCCGAAGAACCGACGTTGCGGTCGAGACGCTACGACTCCCTCAAGCTTGTCACAGTCGGTGGAGACATACTGACTTCAGAGGTCTTCCGACTCTGCAAGCGAACTTTTCCACAAGCCAAAGTTCAAAATGTACACGGCATGACCGAGGCCGGTGCGATGTTTGACTGGCCTTATTCGGGGGATGTGGACTCCGTTCCGTTCCATCACGGCATCTCGCCCGTGGGGTCACATCGCGCCAGCCACTAAGATACGCATACTGTCCTCAACCGGCGAAATAGTGGCGCGCGGAGAAGTCGGCGACTTACACGTCCAAAGCAGAACAACCTTCCAGAGATACCTCCGACAGCAGACAGATACACCAGAAATCTATACCGACGAGACAGGTCGATGGTTTAAGACTGGCGACGTAGCAATGGTCAACAATGCTGGAGACATTTACATTGTCGGCAGGTCGAAGGACGTCATCAAACGGGCAGGTGTTTCGATCGCTCCGTCAACGATTGAGTCCTGTTTGCAGGCGTACATTGGGTCTCAGGTGAGTCGTCGATTAAGACTTTGCGACTTCGAAGACTGACACTATTCACAGACGGTAGTTGTGGGGAAGCCACATCCAACCCTTGGCCAAGAGCCCTTTGCAATTGTGGAAGACTTCAATGGCAAAAGCATCAATGAGATACGTGCGCACGTCATCGCCGTGTGTGGCCGGGACTCGCAGCTTGGTGGAGCGGCTGATCTGACAAGCCTGGGTTTTGCTTCTTTCCCTATTAACCTCAGTGGCAAGATCCAGAAGACCGATTTGATCCGTCCTGTCGAGGAGTATGCTGTCCACTAGGTGTCATTACGATTTGTGTTTGGTAACTCAGTTGCAGAATGGTGTATCAAATTTCGTGTTGCCATAGCACTACGACATCTTGCATGACATTGCACAAAGCATTACATTAGTACTACAGTATTGCTTCACACTTTCTCAGCTGTAACCTGTTCCGACCGACCTCTCCTCCCTCTCCACGTCTCCACGTCTTCATCCTGAGCCCGCCTCTAGCTCTGGCGGCTTCTCCTGCCACCCCTCTTTTCTGCATCACCGTCCCATTCGCCTCCACTCAGCAAAATTGACTAGAGCGCCGTTCGATGCTAGCAGTTCGTTGAAACGTACCCTCTTCCACACCTGTCCTTGATCAAGCACGATGATCGCTCTGCGATCTCCATTTGCTCGCGGCTGTGCGTAATAATGATGACTGTCATCTCACGGCCATGCTCGTTCAGTAAAGCTTTCAGTGTGTCGCGGACTAAATTCGCAGATTCGACATCAAGTGCAGACGTGGCTTCGTCCAGAATCAAGACAGAAGGCTTGCGCACGAGAGCACGAGCGATCGCAACACGCTGTGCTTGTCCACCTGAAAGGCCAAGCCCACCATCTCCGATGAGTGTAGCATAGCCAGCTGGGAGACTCTTGATAAAGGTGTGAATTCCTGCTGAGCGCGCAGCTTCGGCAATACGATCTGGGTGATTGTACGGTGAGTCAGCTGGGAGGCCGTATGCGATATTTTCCGCGGCGGTAGCAGCGAAGATGACGGGCATCTGTGGAACAACGACTACCGCACGTAAAGAGGCAGTGTCGACATTCTTGATGTCCCGACCAGCGAGGGTAAGGTCACCGAGCTTAGTCGAGCCGTGCGTTTGTCGTGGCTGAGTGGTGTAGAGATTGAGTAGAAGGTTAGCAATTGTAGACTTCCCACTTCCAGAGCCGCCAACTATTGCGTTGAAGTGCCGGGTTTGATGCAAAGATTAATGTCTCTGAGGGTGATCACATCCGGCCTTGACGGGTAAGAGAAGTACAAATCGTTGAAGGTGATGTCCCCTATGGTGTTGACTTTTGTATCGCCAAGGTGTTCGTGGGAGTTTTTGGGCAGCTGTGCAAAGCGCAATAGTCGTGATGCAGTATCCTTTGCTTGACCAATTTGCGGAACGTAGGACAAGAGAGCGCTGACATTGGCTATGGTGAAGACAAGTGTGGCACACACTTGTAGCAAGCCCGGCACTGCCGCTGGACCACTGTCGCGTGCAAGCACAGTCCCGACGTAGAAGATCAGTGCAGTGCTGAATACGCCCGCTGAGTCCGACAAGCCATAGAAGAACCCCGAGAGCAGGGCACGAATGAAGCCGACTTTCAGCGCATACTCAGTCGCCTCGGTATACTTCTGCAAGAAATGGTCTTCCAAGGTCAAGGCCATGACTGTACGTATATTGGTGAATGTCTCGTTCATGATGGCGCTGGCACTCTCCGCAGCATTTGTGCTGATGCTTTCCCATCTTCCACTGACGACAGCGAAGGCGTTGGTGACGAGATACACGTATGGACCAGCCGACAGGCATATGAGTGCAAATTTCCACTGCCCAGCGATTGCCCACACAACAGCGATTATTGTCATGAGTGCTGCTGAGAAGATCATGGTGACGAAACGGCCTAGTATGTTCTTCATTTCCTCAGCGTTGCGATCAAGGCCTTCCGTCATGCGTGAAACCGAGTTAATCTCTCTGTCGAAGAACTCTCGAGGTTGGTCGAGAATACGTATCATGGCCTTTTCTCTGATGCTGTCTACCCAGCGTTGACCCGCGTACTCCATCAGGTAGCGAAACAGATATGTGTGCGTACCATCTATTGCGGCGATTCCAAGCATGGCCATAGCATAAATTAATGTTTTGTGCGTGCGGTCCTGTGGTACAGAGTATGTGGCG
The DNA here is from genome assembly GCA_002901145.1 of Cladosporium cladosporioides. NCBI lineage: Eukaryota > Fungi > Ascomycota > Dothideomycetes > Cladosporiales > Cladosporiaceae > Cladosporium > Cladosporium cladosporioides. The sequence goes on from NOXB01000002.1 coordinate 1,288,465, forward strand.
AGGAGCTTTGAGAAGATGTAAGCAAAGACCGGTGTGGCCGCAGAGTGGATTGCGGCGCTCCAGAAGCCGACTATCACAACACACCCGATCGAACCAGTTGAGATTTGGCCAGATCGTTCTCAGTATCTCTTTGAAGGTCTGTTGCCTGACGTTGTCGGGAGAATCCGAAATGTCTTCCTTCTCGTCGGCATGCTTGGATTTATGTCCGTTCGAGACTGATGAGTTGTCATCCTCTATGGGTCTGCGACGACGAAGTCCAGCATTCTCTGGGACAGCCCTTGCATTCGCTGCTTGTCTACCAGCTTTTTCTATTAAGTTCTCAAGGATGACCGACATCCGCGGTCGTGTAGGCGTTCGATCGCTTATTGGAGACGTCAAAGGAGTAGAGTCTCGGTTACCAGGCTTCGAAGGCTCCCATCGAGTCACTATTGCTGGTAAATTTGGTGGATTGACAGCCATTCGCATGAAAGGCGAGGCGAAGGCAGATTTGGGTCCAGTCTTGCCAGCCGCATGCATTCCGGGTACTATTCCGCCTTCGGCGAAGACCTGAGGCATGAACGAAGTCCTCTTCGTCTCCATAGCAGTCAGCTGAGCTTCGAGTGGGTCGAAAGGGCTACTCGTGTCATGCGACATGACGGAAGCATAGTCGATTGACGATCCTCGAGTATATACTGACTCAAATGCTGTATTCTTCCTGGAATCGTATGGCGACTCCGTTGCCCTTTCTTCTGGTGGTAGAAAGGCTTGAAATGGTGTGTCTTTCAGTCTTTCCATGTGCCGCCGAAATCCTTCTTGGACTAATTTGCCCTGCTCGAGCACGAAAACATAGTCCTCTGCGAGGATCTGAGAGATATCATGTGTGATTATAATGGTGGTCTTACCACGCCGCCAGTGGCGTATGGCATCCATCATCAGCGCTCTGGAGATGTGGTCAAGCGCGCTTGTTGACTCGTCCAGCATGAGGATCGGAGTGTCTCTCAGTCTCGCTCTTGCCAATGCCATACGTTGCCGCTGGCCGCCAGACATCGTGCCGCCTTTGTACCCTACGATCGTCTCGAGACCGTCAGGCATGTCGGTTACCATCAACTGCAATAATGCAAACTCAACTGCCTCCATAACATCCGCCTTGGTCACATTGTCCAGTCATGTCGTCCGAACGCGATGTTCCTGAAGACTGTATCGTTGAACAATAGGCTTGTCTGCTCGACCAACGTAAAATTGCTGCGTAGCCACCCGACGTCGAGCGACTCGAGGGGTATACCATCAACCGATATCGATCCAGGTGACGACTTGTAAAAGCGCATGAGGAGCTGGCTGAGGGTACTCTTTCCCGATCCACTCTTACAATCAGGTAGGTGATTTCTCCTGCCGGGATGCGCATGGTAACATCGTCTAGAGCCAACTGACCAGGCCGCGCAGGATATGCAAATGACAGGTTTCTCACATCGATCTCGCCATTGCATTGCTCTGGGCGTAGTAGGTCCGAGGTTTTCTGAACCGCGGCTCCGCCTTGAACTTCCGCCATGATTGTTCGCAATGTCGATCCTGCGGCTCTGCCCTTCTCCAGAACGATGATGTTGGGCAGTATGCCTGCACAGCCTGAAACGCTGATATGGCTGAAAGGAAGCAGGTCATGACATCAGCCGTCGACTTCTTGTGTTTATCGATCAGGATGCTACCATAGAAAAAGCCCTGTACAAAAATGGTGGATGCCAGAAATCCCAAGAATCCCATCTGTATCGCATGGACATTTGCGACTCGATAATAGAAAAGTGCCGCTTCCTCAACCTTCTTCATGTATTTGCCGAGCTCAATGATCTGACCATTGAAGCATTTGACTGTTTCGATGGCGGAGAATGCGCTGGTCAGATATTTTTGCGCTTCTGTTAGCTTGCTTTGCTGACTGGTGAGAGCGGTCTGCATGGGTCTTCCGATCCAAATTACGATACCCATAATGAGCGGAACACTGGATATGGTCACGAGCGTCAAGTCCCATGAGAAGTAGAATGCTTGGGCCATCGATAGAACAAATGTCGACACCAATTGGAACATCCCTCCGAGAGGCTGAGAGGTTGCGAGCTGAAGCTCACGTATCTGAGCTTGCAAACGGGGGAGCAAAGCGCCGATTCCGTGTTTGCGCATATCATACCACTCGATATCCTTCTCCAACAAGCCGTGGAACAAGCGATCTCGTGCGCTCTTCGCTTGTAGTTCTCCGAAGGACATCCAACAAGCGAACTCGCCAGCATTGACAAGCCAAGTGGCGCCCGCCAGCGCCACGAAGTAGAGCACATACTTTCTATCATCGTTGTACAGTTTTTCTCCAGTGAGCTGGCCGGCGCCGAGCAACGAGAAGCTCTCGAAAATCTTGCCTTGTATCCAGGCGTTGATGGGTGGCGAGGCCCGGCGATGACTGAAAAGATGATCCCAGTGATGAGTGTGGGGAGGTTTGATTTCGTGGTGAAGAAGAATAGCGCACGCCATGGTGCCTTTGCTGAGCCTTCAGTGGTAGTCGCTTCGCTAGCGGGCTCAGACACTCTCGCCGAGTTCGCGTTGCTGGTGCCAGAGAAGGGTCGTTTGCTCTGCCGGCCATTCTGCTCTACAGCAGGCGGCATGAGGAAAATGCTGCAGCTGCCATACGTTCGGCAATCTAGGGTGGAGAGATCCGATGTCTGAGATTATCGAAGGCGTGCGACTATTTCGAAGGTTGTCGTGCGCTCACCGGATGAAGCGCTGCGTTGTTTACGGTAACTGCCGAAATGGTGACACAGAATTTGTTAGTATTGTTCGAAGCACTCACATACATCAACGACGCTCCTGAGCCGACACGATTGACGGGGACCCGGATTTACATTCTTCTGTACCCTATATGTCCCTCTACAGTCATCATAACCCGCGACACCACCAAACTGTTCTTCGCGTAATATCCTTTCGTGTCTTCGTCATGGAGCTTTCTTGCAATCCACCGCGACCAGGAAAGCGACCAGTCGCAGTCGGTCATGCTCCGCCCCAGGATATAATTTCAGTCACCCAAACTTTTGCGCAAAAGCTTTGGGGGTTGAGTCAGTGTCTCCTCTCATCTTCACAAGACCATGTCGAGCATCAGCCTCTCAGCTTTCAAGCCGAGCCCTCCTTCTGCGCCTTCTCGTAGATCCAGTCGTTCAAACCAGCGCGATTCCTGGTATCGTCATGAGTATTGATTCAGGAAATACAGTCGATATCGCCCAAAAACATACCTTGCAATCTCAATGGCGTAGAACTGCATGCGAACGGCTGCAGGGCTTTAAGTTAGCACTCCGACTTTGGTTCGACGGTTTCTTTTTAATAGCCTACCAAAAATGGTGCCCTCCTGTCCGTACTCCTCTGCTGGGTTGGCGCGAAGCATTGTGCCGAAGTTGTAGTCGTCAACCTTGCCCTCGTAGGTGTTGATGAATGTGCGCCACCTTTCCTTGCCCGCCTTGCTCTTCATCTCATCCTCGTTGATTGTGGCCTTCAGGTCGTAGTCGGGGAAGTCCTTGAGGAAGTGCTCGTGGATCTCGTCGTCGATCTTGGTCAGGCGCAGCTTGGATCCGGGCATCTTCTCGAGGATTGACCAGTAGGTAGTCATGTGCTGAACAACTGCAGAGCGCAAGCATATCAGAATAAGTCATACATACTGCCTGTGCGCTATCTTACCTTTCACAGCGAACTGCTTCTCGATGTCCTCGAAGTTGTCGGCATTCTCGGCGTTGATGGGACCGTTGGGAGTTGCGACAGACATATTGGCGTGTTTGTGCTGGTATCTGGTGCTAGACAGTGGTATCTATTCAGGTTCGCAATAATATGTGAGCACTTTGCTGGCGGGGTCCTATCGATCTTGAAAATGACGCAGGTACGGCTTTACTTCGGAGATGCTGGTTTACCGCGAATGTATCTCTTACGCACATGCATCTATCACACAGTGTGTATGCAACTTTACATTATTGAATTCTCATAATGTACAGGCTCACTCGCACATGAACAGCAGCAGTGCTCACCATACTCGGCAGATAGCGCGAGCCGGATCGCGGTGTTCTTCAGCGCATTCGCTCCAAATCTCCGTTCTAACAACGGTTGTCTGGTATCTGACCAATCCGTGGTTGAGCTCTTCACGTATGCTGCACACAGACAAAGAAGCAACGGTTGCGCAGCGGTAGCTTCGTGGGCATCCTGCTGTAGAACAGTCGAGGACCAGATCATGAACGGTGCCGACAACGAAGAGTACACCACAGCCAGATGCAGCCCTCTATTCATACCTACAGCATCAACTGCAATACGAGTAACGAACTCGCAGGTTTTCTGTCGAACATCGGGCAACGCTTGCATCTCGGCCATGCCAGCACCAAGCGACCATGTGACTTGATCTGGATGGCCCATCGGTCCTCGAATGCTCATCTATGCTTTCGGAATCGCCGGATTTTACTAGGTTCTGCCAACAAAACACCGTCGCACAAGCAGTAGCATGCGAGACTCACACGTACCCAAGGAAAATATCCACTTACATCTCAGAGTTGGGAAACAGTATCCTTTAATTGCCTTGTCCACTTGTCTCGCCTTCGGTGGAGCTGGATGAGAACGTATCCTCGCTGCACTTGGTGAGATTTGCGCTTGGTTCTTGCCCATAGGCTGACAGTACTTTCAGATGAGGAAGCACACTGCCAGCCGCTGACTCTGTTTCGTCTCTTGTTGTCTGCAACTTGGGTAACCTGCAAGTGCATGTTTTGGCGCTGAAAGCTGGAGCAGAATACAGCGCTTCGATTGGAACCATGGATTGCCGTTATCGATGTTGTTCTTGTCGTAACACCATCACTTGCAACATACAGCCTCGAGTGTTGGCGTAAGAGTTGTTGTTGTTGTTATCTCGATGTCACCGAGTCTCAGGGTGGCAATAATCAAGGCCAACGTGCGACTTGGAGCTTAATGAGATTTGACAGTTACCAAGACATAAGTCGGCAAGTCGGTGAGTGTCTTACACACGTTTGTCCGAAGCTAGAAGGGACGGTGAGATCTCCTGCTGCAGTGGCTCACCGTCAGATGGTACATTATTCTCAACCCCCGCATGTTCCCGCGTCTGCTTCTCGTTCCAACTTTCAGCGGGTCTGAGGTATAACAAAGATAATATAGGTCAGGATTTGTCCGCGCACCTACGCGCTCTGTACCAGTTCGGCCCCGCATCCCCCTGAGTGGACCTATAAGGCTATCAGATCGACGTTCTAGGAGATCTATGTCTCACTCATGCGGAGACCGCGATATCCACAGCAGATGTCTCTCAACACCCTGTGAGCGGCTTGTCTGTCCACCATGCAGGCCAGACGATGTACACCGACATTGTTGGCATGCCGCCACGACGAAGAATTTCCCATGTCTTGTTTACCGATAATGAGATCAGCATTGTAAGGAATCGCGTTAAGCAGCGACTCTCGATTTCTTTTAGTCTATATGATCGGATCTAGGATCTACAGATCACACTGTGCTGGTCAGTGCAATACTGGTCGAATATTCTACGCTTCACCAACGCTGCGGAGCCTCGGATGGGTCGGTAAGGGATGTCCACGTGGTTTTGAATGGAGGTCAGTCTCTTTCTGGACTAATCACTGCCCTTAATCCAAATCCACCTCACTACTCTTCGCCCCGCGGCCGCTCTTCAAGCCGTGCGCGCATATGCGTTGTCTTAGTATCGCACGAGCTGGTTCTCACCCTGACTGTGTCTTAGAATCCGAGTTTCACAACAATTGAATGGACCAGCCCCATGCTGTGGTCAGAGATACTGACAGAACATCTACAGGCACTTGGGAAAGGCATAGATACCAATAGCATAATGTGGCAATGTAGGTACAGCCAGTAGCAGGACGTTCAGCATCATGCAGTCAAGTTTCCCGTCTTCAGACCGTATATTCTTGGCCTGCACAATAGCCGCCAAGACCCGCATTGCGGTCCAACAAGCTAGAGACAGGGAGGCACTTGTGGATTGAGATCGACATATGCTTCCCTATAGCGGCCATATAGCAAAGGCGTCCAAACGGCGGTGGCACACCGACAACACAAACAAGGTGCCTCTCGAATGGTATAAGATACACCTTCTCGACCTGCTCAGTCCAACTTCTTCTCATCATCCAACATCTTCTCTTCTCAACAACCACATTCGCTTCTACAACCCTTTTAACGACTTTCAGTCAACCAACCCAATCAACAAAATGGCCTTCTTCAAGTCTCTCATCATCGCCTCCGTGGCCGCTGTTGCCTTCGCCGCTCCCCAGGGTGGCTCCGACAAGGCCACCAAGGTCGATGTCGACTCCAAGTCCTCCGACGCCGTCTGCGGTAACGGCCAGAAGCTCGCCTGCTGCAACAGCGGTGAGGACCTCATCGGTGCCAACTGCTTGAGCATCCCCATCCGTACGTCTATCAGCTTTTCCACTCTTCCAAGATCCACTGCTAACAATCAATCTCACAGTCGCCATCCCCATCCAGCAGGCTTGCGGTTCCAACGTCGCTGCTTGCTGCCAGACCGGCGACGCCTCCGGCAACCTCATCAACCTCGAGCTCAACTGCTTGGCCGTCCCCCTTTAAGCGCGCTCTTCTGAGTCGCTCGGTCACGATTAGCCTTGCTCCGGCGCTTTGTCGAGAGTTGGCCTTTTTGGGATTGTTTATGGCCTCTGCCCCTTCGATTCTTCACTTCGGGCATGTCGGGTTTAATTAAAAGGGTTGTCCCTTGATTACATATTTACGCAACTATCTGCTCACAATTTTTGTGGCAATTGCAAAACATCGTCTCTTCTATCGTGTCGTGATTTTCTGCGCTCCATTTGCAATTGATCCGCTCAAGTCATCGCTTCTGTCTTGACATATTATTTTCCATGACATGTCTTGACTAGAGCCATCATTTGTAGCTTCAAAAGCGAGATTGCGCATACATACAACATCGAATCTTGGCCTTTGGTTTTCCCATGGCCTTTCGCATCCCGAAAGAAAGAAGCTTGTCATGTTTAATGATATATGTGCATGTATTGCTTACTAGCAGTCCTTGAACTAGTGTGTATTAATCTCAAATCGTTATGTACATTATTGTAAACCTATCTACATCACACAGACACTAATGGGCTGGCTTCTCCGCAAGCAGTCCCTCGCCCGCCAACTCGTACGCTCTTTGCTGGCCCGGCAGCTCCGTGATATTCCTCGTCTCTACTTCGTACACAGGCTTATGTTCGCCCTGGTGAGCAAACGCTTCCAGCTCGGCATGTGGTGAATCTTCATGTGGCGACTGGTTCTGCAACGATACGCCAGTCGACGAAAGACGTTTCGACGCCTTCCTCCGGCGCTGTCGCATAAGGAAGAAGACGGCTGCGGCGATGAGAGCGATACCGCCAACCACACCAATGACGATACCAGCAATCGCACCTTTGAATTTGGAGGTGTTGGCAGATGCGTCGTTTGTGGGGTTGTTTCCACTTCCGCCTTCGCTACTATCGCTTGAGCTTGAGCTTGATGTCCCAGAACCGGATCCTGAGCTTTTCCCATTCGAGAGATCCTTGAGCGTAGTTGCCCACGTTGTCGCCCAGTCAGCAGCACCAGTAGCAGCACCTACTGCCGTGTCAGAGTTGTAAGGAATCACCTGGACGTTCTTTTCGTGGTAATCTGGGCCTGGGGCCTGCGCAAGCACTGTGGTGTTCTGCTGCCAATGCTGACTTAAGAAGGCCGCCTGGAGGAAGGCATTGCCGAGTGTATAACCAGTCGTATCCGCTTCCCAAGGGCTGCAGGGGAAATACTGTGTTGGAGTCTTAGCCAGGGGCGTATCCAAGGTGAGGTTCAACAGTGCAAATGGCACGTTGATGTGTGCGGTGGGTTTCGTGTCATCAGAGAAAACAAAGGAAAGATAATGAGGCGAGCTGATTATGTCCTCGTAGGCGGAGCTCTCGGTGTCCCACAGGTAGAGATTGTAATCCTCGCTGTACGAGACGGGCAGGAACTTGGCGATTGCGTCGCAAGTCTGCCTTGGCAGGTACATGTAAGGCAGTCCAGGTCTTGGTTGTACAATGACATATTCACCGTGATCACTTGGTGTCTTCAGCAGGCCATTGTTGTATGCGGATGATGCTTCTAAGAAAGCCGAGCCGCCGCTTGTGACATTCAAGGCGATGTCAGTGAGACGGAAAAGACTGTTATTTCCAGCAATAATAGCGTCAGACAAGATCCGAGATTTGTCGTAACCTCCAAGTACCAAGCTTCCAGTCACACTGGGCTCTGCTGAGCCTATGTGCAGACCATATGACAAGGACGGAATATAGCCGTCGTCATAAGCGGTTTGCAAGGCTGTGCCAGCATTCACAGACTCGTCTTGTGTCTTGCCATAATTGATGATGGGAGCCGACGCGTTCAGAGAGAGCTAAGTTTGTCAGCTGATTGCCACCTCAAGTCGCTTCCAGGAGCTATAGAACTCACCAGGCCAACACTCCTAGTATACTGGTGAGAAGCGCCCAAATTCACCGTCCAGTCCTTGCTGACAGCCAAGGCCTGGTTTCCCAGGTATGCTGGCTTGTCGCTGTCGCTGTTGTTGGGCAGTACTATCTGGTCGACAAAATATCCTCCAGCACCTGTAAAGTTGAAAAGTGCAGCATAGTCTGGATCCCAATCGGTTGCTGGCATCAAGTAGCTTTTCGTGTCCGCACCACCAGCTGCCTCCCATGCGTCGTATGCATGCCATGTCTGGTCCCTGGGAGGCGGACATGTTGCTCCCAGCATTCCACATGCACTCGAGTTCACATAGAGCGTGGTTCGAGCGACTGTAGGCAGGGTCGCGATGTATTGGTCATTCGCTGGATCGGCCAATAAGATGTAGTTCCACGGGCCTTGATTGGTCACAATCAGCTGCAAGAATGGTTACACAGCATTGAAGCGACACTCACCATCGGGACCGACTGATGCAGTGTCATTGAATCGGATCTCATAAGCCGGGGCATCGTTGTCGATTGTTGCACTTGCTAGTCCAACAAGTGACAGTGCAAGTAGCTGGGCTCGCCGCCGAACAGTCACGCCAGTAGCCATCTTCAACTCTTCACCGTAATACAAAGGTAACACAAGCAGACGAAAAAAGACAGACGGGCGTTACAAGAGTCCCTTGTGGCGTGAGGGGACCCCATGCAATTATTTTAGAGGCTTCATCCTCCAGACCATAGACGCACGATGCTCTAGCTCTAGGCCCCAGCGACTCCCAGTGCAGACAACGCTTCGCAGCCGACATGGTCCCTCAAGCGATAGAGGACGATCTTGTTGCTCGAGCGCTGTTGGGCCAATCATTGGCGTGTGCTGAGGCTAACAGTTTCATACAGGACGCGAAGGATGGCGGTATAGCATGTTCCCACCAATGCCGGGCTAGTGGCTGGGCTCATTTCGCTAGGGTTGCCCATCGTGTTGGAGCTAATTCTCAGCCGCAATCGCTAGTCGACAGGGAAGAACATCCATAGATAGAAATAAAGATGCTATAGCGCAGCATGTTTGCATGGATGGCTGTATTCGTCCGTATCTTTTTCATGATGCATGGGACTCAGCGCAGGCAGGGTTTGTCACGCTTGCGATGTCTGCAACGCGAGTCAGGATTTGATACCATAAGTTTGTCTGCTCACACTCGTCGCTGGCTATCTGAGTCCGTTCTAAAGCCACATGTGTGTATGCAATGATGACAAAAAAGCATTATATGGTTGTAGCTATTGGCTCGACGCTAGCGGGATGACTATATAGTATATAAGCTGGCCTCACCTGAAATATTATGCATGGGAGGTTGGTATTGACTGACATTAGGATGCAGCAGCACTCGAGTCAGTGACATTGAAGCTGTCTGCAGGCGGACTGTACTCAAACTTTTGCCGTCCGCTTGACTCGGTCCTCTAAATGTTGGGGTTACGAGGGTTAGATCTGTGTCAGGAATACATGCATTTCTCGAGCACAAGAGCACGATAAGAGGCTGTTAATTCATTGGTCTGATTCATTGAGGATCCCTGATTATCCTCGTATATGCCAAATGGCATAGTACAGGTTATATGGGGGGTTGTTGGCATCCTGATCAAGCTTCGCTTACTTGCCAAGCAAGACGTTTACAATCCTACTAGACATCTCTGCATTTCACCAAGACTGACAAATCACGAACTCGTAAAATGCCAGAATTAACACCCTAGACCAGTCTACCAATTCAAAGGATCATCAGATGCACAGCACTGACGATGGGGAGAATCCTGCCGAAGCAATAGCGCGATCCTATCTTCAAACCAGTAAATACAATTTATATACAGATGCCACAACCAATAAATACACGAGAAGTGGATCAAAAGCTGGCCAACTCCAGCCAGCTAGTGATGAGTCCTCGTACTTCTCTATCTGACTTGGCCACCGCTGCAAGCTCATCACAGGACATACGGCCTGCACCGCCACGGGTTTCCATCAGTCTCTCTGCCTCGTCCAATGACGCCAGATGCTCCAATCGCTGCTGTTCCGGGGCAGTGTCATTCTTCGACAATGGCGAGCCGTTCTGCTGGACGTTGGTGGCGGCTTGCGCCTCGGATCCTGGCGCTACAGATGGCTTAGGGCTTGTCGGTGACTTGCCGTCATCGTCCTCGGCTACGCTATAGCCTGCAGCGGCGAGCAACTCGTCCAGAGACTGCTCTTGGATGTCTGCTTCAAACCGATCGAGGCTCTCTCTGTCCGTCGGCAAAATGCTGTCGCGCATATGCTCGTCAATCCCACGTTGCACCTCGGCAGCACGTTGCTCCTGAGTATCTTGGTTGGTGATCCATGATCTTGACGACTGGTCGTATGAATGAGCAGCTGCAGCGACCAGCGGGTCCAGCTCTGCACCGGTGCGTAGGTTGTCCTCGAGTGCCTTCTTTCTGGCCATAGCTTCATCGATCTCCTTACGCCAGCGTTGACGTTCTAGTATTGTCGTTTCAACCTCGCGATCAAGCTTTTCCCTTCCCTTGAAAATCATGTCGAGAGCTTCGTTGTAGCTCGACTCCGTATACTTCCAAAGAACATCTTGATAAGTACTATTCGTGATATCTTCGCCAGCCGAATTGGACGTATCGCGGCCAACGCCAAGCACATTAGCATCCTCCTCGGAGAGGTCTTCCGCCGACGGATCTGTCTGGTCTTCTGTCACAGGCTGCTCATCTACACGAACCTCCCCATTCTCGTTCCGGTGTAGCACCCTGTCAAGGCGTGCAAGTTGGCGTTGCAAATGCGGGAGCGAACGGACTCGGAGAACATTAGGTGGAAGCACGCTCGTGCTCGTGCCAGCGGGTACCTCGTCGTCCTCGAGAATAGTCTTAGTCTCCTCGATAGGCTCGAGATCGCCAAAATTTTTCTTCGTTTTCTAGAACGCTGCTCACCAAGAGGCATATCTTGCTCGCAGAAGATAGCACTGATGGGCTGGCTCGATTTGAGCACATCGGCGCCTTCCTGAGAGATCTTGTCTGCGCGGATACCAGAAGCACCTGCTATCAAAGCCTTTTGCACATCATACTTGGCTCGCATCAAGAGAAGGAAGTCGCGACGATTGACGAAACCGTCGTTGTCAATGTCGAAGCCTTGCAGCGCGCGTGTCAATGGCTGGTGCCTACCGGGGCCGCGAAGATATGCCATGCCGTTGATGAAATCCTCGAACAGGATTGCACCTTTGTTGCCGCGGTCGTAGAATGCAAACATGCGATCGTATAGTGCGTTTGGCGCACAATGCTCAGTCCATGCCTCAATTGTCAAAGCGCTATCAAATGCTCGTCTGTCGATGCCAATCTTGATTTCCGACGGATCTTGCTCAAAGGAAACATTAGCTGTAGTGATAAATTGATCGTACAGAGCGTCGATCTGTGGCTCTTCGTAATGATACTCCTCGGCCAAGCGTTTCCTGAGTGACGGCTTGATAGGCTCGTGTAGTATGTGAGGGCTACCTGGATACCACACAGGGTAGCTCAATGTTCGGCCTGGCTGACCAACAGCCGGGAGCGGGATTTTCACTTTGACGAAAACATGCGTCTGCTGATGAGGATAGGTCATTTCGCACGTAGAGCAGAGATCGACGTCCGGGCAGTTCAGACAGTGCCAGCGAACGCCACGAATGGGAGACTCGTTGCATGAATCGCATCTTATGCCACGATGCTCGTAGGCCTCCCGCTTTGCCTTTTCCTCCGCAATGTAGTACAATAGACCCTTGAGCCCTTGGGCTGGCTCGGCTGCTCGAGCTTCATCCATGACTCCCAATTCCGTTTCAGCGACTTCCTCGGCAAGATCACTGAGATAGTTCTGAAAGAGGCGTTCAAGGTCGATATTGCCAATATTGCCAAGCATATCGCTCAATCTAGGTCTGTACCTCCGGGCAGCTTCTGTGTGATCATTGATGATATCGTTGCCCATGAATTCCAATCCGAAAATCGAGAGTAGTTCTCGTGCCTCTTCAGCCAACTCCCGAGGTTCGAGAGTCTCCTGTGATGCGCCCATGACTGTCCGCACGGCAAGGCCAACAATCCGAGCTCGAAGATGCTCTGCATCATCCCCATACACCGTTTGCCATTCCTCTGGCGAAGGAATACGGTCACGACCAATGACGATGCGCCCTATAGGGACGTTGTTCCTCTTGATCACCACCGCGCCAAAGGGTTCGTCATTAGATGGTCTGATAAACTCGATGGCCAGCTCCCCGGCGGAGGGACGACGTGTCCGCCGTACAGCATTGCTCCTATGCAATGGAGCTTTGTTTGATTGTTCCGAGAATGTCGAATATAATGACCAGATACCGAAAGCGGCAGCGACTCCCGTGATGGCGATTACGGCTGGGCGGTATCGCGAAATCTGCGTTGCTTGTGACATGTCTGATGCCTTTCTGAAACCAGCAACTGTCTTGACCCTGAGCCGCGCCGAACTGCAAGCCTGCTGCTCTGTTGTTCAGACCAGGTCACACGTGCGAGCTGGGTGGGTGGCAAGCGCCTTCAGCGAGATCCGGTGCCTACTTCCAACTTTTGCTTTTCATGGTCACGTGGCCACGACTCGTTGAGACAAGCGCGTCAGAACCACGGACTTGACTATCAGCCGCGGTTGGCCATTGTGTATTATTAAGTGGTTAGAAATATTGGTCGAATGTGGTAGTAATCACATTCCCGAGGACTTCTCGAACACGCGAGTTCGCCGCCAAGTCTAAAGTTCACTCCACGGGCCGGAGTCCGAGGTTCGCCGCTGTCTGTGCCAGCCAACTCGCGAGGGACAAACACTTGGATTCTGATAGATGGCACGCCAAAATAGATAGAACAGTTGGTACAAATGTATTGCATTTCTAACAATTACTTTTGAGTAGAGCACACAGCTCACCAAAATCTCAAGCGCAGCTTCGACCACCGACAAGCCAACATGTGGCTACAGAACCAGCCATTCTGGGTTCAGTCCATTCTCTGTCGCCGAGAAGCAAAAACGCATGGTTACAACAATTAGCCCTTTCGAGTTCAGTCTGATCTCAGCCACAAATAAGCAAACGCAAGGTAAGAACAATCAGCCATTTTGGGTACAGTCCAATCTCGACCATGAGCAAGTCGACGCATGGTCACCAAACAAGCCATGTTGTGTCCAGCCCGTAAAGTAGAGCTCACAGTCCAAGCTCGACCAACAACGCGCCAATCCATGATACAAAGCAAGCCGGACAATTTTCAATTCAGTCGGTCGGGTCCCAGGTGTCCCTTCTGCACCTAGTCTTGCACGAGCACCACATCGCATCTCTCAGACCAGAGAGTGTCATGCCAGTCCATTCAAAATCAGGTGGAGGCGCGGGACCCCACTCCTGGCCATCGACGCGCACGCCACCACGCTCCTCAGACTCCATGCGCTCAGCAAGGTCGTCGAAAGCGCTCAAGGAGCTGTCGACACCAGCGGCGAGGGTGAAAGCTTTGAAGCCCAAGTACGACTCTCTGGCAGCGGCGCTGCGATCCTGGTAATCTGCCTTCTGGCTGTCCTTCAGGTATCCTGTGAAGGTGACTGGCAGGCCGCGAATCGAGGGCAAGGCGGCTTCGATGATCATCTTGACAGCTTTCTTCTGGCATGCGCCTTGGAGCCAAGACTTCTCGGCGATTCTGGAGGGCGCCTGGATGTGAATCTCCAAGCTCTGCAGATCGGTGAGTTCGCGGAGTTGGCGCTTGATGTACGTGTGAGACTCAGTGTCTTGAGGTCTGTAGTGGAAGAGGTCCAGGTATGCGCTGTGTGTGAGGTCGAGGCGCAGGTGACGCAAGCGTGTTGTGAGGAATTTGTTATTGAGCACCTTGTTGACAAGCTGACGGTGCTCAAGCAGAAATGTTGTGGTCTGGTAGAAGCGCTCGCTGGATTCTGCATGGAGCTGTCTGTTGGTTTTCATCAATGCAGTGCAGGAGTGATCGAATGGCAGCATGAAACGACGGTTCCTGCACTTGTTGGTAGGGAACGGGTGTGCCTCGTCAGGAAACGCGAAGTCGAAGATGGCATTACGCAGCTCGCCTGGGAGCTTCATGATGTTGAAGGTCTTGCCATTTGTGCGCCACCAGTAATACTGCCTGTCATAGTCAAGCTGTGACTCATAGTCCAGGGTCCTGTTGGTTGCAATCTCGTCGAGGTAGGCGGAGATCGGGTGCCAGGAACCGCAGAAAGAGACCTGGATGTTGCCTCTGGAAAGACGAACACGTAGCGACTTGGGAGGCTGCTCGTTGTGGCAAGACCTGAAGACGTAGATGTCGTACCCGATTGCGAGCTTGCCGATGGAAGGTAGCTGAACTTCAATGAGCTCTGCATTCGTGGCCGGGTACACTGCAATCTCGATGCCAAATTTGTCGAAGTCCTGGGCTCTGTACTCGTCAATCTGACGCTCGATCGCCTTGTGGATGAACAGACTGGCGTGAGCGGGCTGGGAGCCGCTTGTCTGCCACTTCCAGGAAGTTGCTGCCGCTGACTTGGCACTCATACCCAAAACGGTACGGAGAAGGTCTTGGATGGCTTTGAGTTGCTCGTGGTCCATTGCAGGAGACATTGTGGGTGTGTAGATGTTGTGGGTGTGTGATGAGATGGCACCAGATTGGTGGGTATGCTTGGAAAGAAGATGTGCTGTTGTGACTATGGGATGGTTTGGTACAGCAGAAGTGCTTGAGAGAAGGATGTCTTGTCGTTGCGAGTCCGTAGACATGGCAGCCAGGCAGGGTTCTTAAGTAGCTCGAGGGCGAACAACAGGCGACAGCTTCCTATTGTCACCGTCAGCGGTGGCTGGGACGACAATCGACTCGAAAACCTATTGTCGGTCTGGCGTGAACACATAAGAACAATATGGTCAGTCTTCACCCTGCTATTGTCGTTAGATCCTATTGTGGGTCAGATGGTATTAAGCTCTTGAGCGGTTGTGACTCGAAGTTGTTATTGTTGAGGTACAAGGTAATAGAACCCGCTAGTCACAGGTAGAACTGTAGAACCGGTGTGTCGTAAAGCCATGTGAGGCCTGTCATTGCGTGACTGCGTGCGTAGTGAAGCCCAACATGTCACACAGGTGCGTTGAGCAGTGAGTCAGGCGGGCATTTCGACAGCACGAGATGGAAAGAACTGAAGGCCAGCGCTACCAGTACAGTACGCATGTGAGCATGTTTGCTTATCTTTCTTGATTACCACGCACGTGAGATGGAGATCTTCTTGACGGTGGGTTGCCTACGCGAGGTTTGATATTGGATAAGTGTGAGCCGGCATTCGTCTCAAGTGAGGTCAGAGGAGTGTCAAGAGCCCGAGATTACAATAGAAAAGCAAATCTCAATGGGTATTATTGTAACATACAATGGTGGTCCTCATGTGTGATGTGAATTGAGGCCAAGGGGCTCTATACAGTACGCACGGGCCACAAACTCTAGCTCCTCAAGCTTCACAGCTCGTGGTCTGTTCCAATTCCAAACAGACCGTCCATGAGCGCTGCTTGGAGTGACTCTACATAACGCATACCATCGCTGCCATGTCGCTTCCTCAAGAGAACATTCGTGCGCTAGACCAATTACGCCAGCGTCTACAACAGCTCTCGACCTCTCTCAATATCCTCAAAACTGATCTCAGCAGGCAAGAAACGCTGCCGACATGGTAGGTCACGGCCACTTCTGATTTGCGCAATGCTTTCTATACACCGTTTTCAAGCGTAGCATCCTGTTCCGACATGCTAAGCGCATCGGCAGGGACTCGCTACAGACTCGCGCAGGTCTTCTCGCGGCCGATTTGCAACAACTGCAGACCATCTTCGACGCCAACCGTAACTTCCTCACCGCTGCACACCCGTATCCGCACGCTTCATTTCCCGGGCACTCCCATGAGATGGTCCTGCAGCAGCTGTTGCGCAAGAAAGCAGAGCCTGCTGTAGAGGACTGGGTCGACGATAACACAAACCCGGCCAGGGTTGCGAATGGGACAACGGACGAGACGCAGGCCTCAAGGAAGACGAGCAGGCCGAACTGTGGGCGTTCGCGAAACCAACGAGTACAGAGACAGCTGGTCACATGTACTCTAGCGGTGCTTTTGATTACGAGTACACACTGGCAGAGAAGGAGGCTGGTGTGGAGAACGTGGTCACTGGACTGAGAAGGAAGCTGAATAAGAATATGGACGAGGACGAAGAGGACGATGACGAGGATGAGGATGAAGACGAGGAAATGGAGGATCGCATGGACGAGGACGTCATGCCTGGTGCAAAACTACCAAGTGATCTCTTTGGAGACGTCAAGGGCATTGACAAGAACAAGCCTGCACTGCCGATAGAGACGTGGCTAAAGTTCATGAGCGTGATGGCGATGCCGCGTCAATAGTACTTAAAGTAAAGCTGCAAACGAACGACTATCGAGTCCTGATCTTTTCATCCTGCCTCCGCATAGTCTCAGCCTCTGCCAACATCTTACTCTAAATCCCCTAAGAAGAATCCTGTATTGAAACCTTGATTATCGTGCCGATGTTTTGTTCACTATAGCTTGAATCCAACAATTTCCATTTCAGGTTAGCTCCAAGCTTCATTCCTCGAGAGTAAACACCTATACACAAACCCACCCTTTGCGACTCCTTCTTGTTACGCAACTGTCCACGATCAATAACATTGAGCATACTGGATACTCGCTCACGATGGAGGCCCTCGAACAGACTCTCCGTACGGTGCTCACGCCCATCACGCACCGTCTACCAGCTCCAGTGCAGGACCTCGCAACCACCCTCCTAGGCGACAGCTGCTACCGCAGCCTCGTACACAACCTCACAATCAGCGACACCGTCTGCGTGAAGCTCGGATCTCCAAAGCACTCGGTCTAGCAATCGTCGGCGCCTCGTCCGTCGTCAAAGTCCCGCAAATGATCAAGCTGATCAACTCTGGATCGGCCGAGGGCGTGAGTTTGATTGGATACCTGCTCGAAACCGCCAGTCTGCTGGTCACGCTGGTCTACAACGTCAGGAACAAGTTCCCGTTCTCTTCGTTCGGAGAGACTGCGTTCATTGTCATTCAGAATATTGCGATTTGCTTTTTGGTGTTGGAGTACTCGGGCAAGGGAAACATGGGAACAATGCTCATTGCTGCGCTGGCGGGTACTGGCTTCTTGCTGTTCAACAGCGATATCGTGACTCCGGATATGCTGCAGTACTTGCAGATGGGCGCAGGCGCTGTGGCTGCTTTGTCTAAGCTGCCGCAGATTATTGCCATTTTCCGCGAGGGCGGCACTGGCCAGCTCTCTGCTTTCACCGTAAGTGATGTCTATCCACAAATTCTCCAAGTCGCATGTTGATGAACTACATCTGCTAACACATCGAAAACACAGGTCTTCTCCTACCTCTTCGGCTCTCTCTCGCGCATCTTCACCACCCTGCAGGAGGTGCCCGACAAGGTTATCCTCTACAGCTTCATCGCCGGCTTCGCTCTCAACGCCGTCCTCGCACTCCAGATGGTCATGTACTGGAAGTCGCCTGCCAGCAAGCAGACCACCGAGCACAAGCTCACGCCTGCTGCCCAACGAGATCAAGGAGTCTGTGGGAAACGCTGCTGAGAGTGCAAAGGCACAAGCTACAGGATCCGAGAAGAACAGCAGCCCTAGCACGAGGCGGAGGGGTTGATATACTTGCTAGTATAAGTTTCTGTCTTGGAATGTAGTAATCGCGTGTCTAATCGTCTGCAAACTTTTGAGTCTTTTCCTTCTGGAACTAGTTTTATCGAAAGTGTGACTGACCTCAATCGAGCTTTCCCGGTGGTTGTTATAACACTGACAGTAGGCATGTTCATCAAATCGTTACGCTATTCTCCAGGACCCAGGAATTAATTTACCAATGCTCCCAATCACTTCTTTCACTTCTTCTCCTTCTCTGCCCTGAGCATCTCCTTCGCCTCCGCGACCTCCGCCTCCGAAGGCATCGGCACAATCATCAAATACAACACATCCTCCTGCATGACCTTCTTGACCGCACCAATAACGCCGCCCTTATCTCCCCGTTGCCTACGCTCCGCTCTGTCGCGAGGGTGCTCCCTCCTTCCACCCCTGCGGTTGAAGTAGTCTGGGTCTTGCTGTCCGGAAGCGTACGAGTTTGCCGGTGATCGGCCGTCTACCTGATAGCCCTGCTCGAGCCGTGTCTACGCTCGTAGCGGAATTCTCTGCGTTCTAGCTTTCGCTCGCGTTTTTCGGCGCGGTGCTTCCCTGCGTCGATGTAGCCTCCCGAGAGCAGACCGACAAGACCACCGGTGAACATGGGGTTGTTTGGGTCCGCCCATTTGGATTTAGGTTTTGAAGGATCTTTCGCTTCCGGGAACGATCAGAGCAGAGTTGGGATCTTTTCGAGCCTGTGAGGGTTGATGTTAGTCAATGATTAAATCAAACAGCGTCGCGGATGTGTTCACACTTACATAGTCCATCTGCTTCCTGCGATCAATGTAGCCACCCAAGAACTTCGATGCATCTCTAGCCTTGTCCTTGAACGTCTCTTGCCCATCTTTGCCAGAGTAGATTACCTCGTCGATCTCAGGGTAGATCAAAGGCGCAGCCTCCACCATCTTGACCGAGCCCCTCGTCTCTCCCGAAGTGAGGCGCATTTTCTTCATCTTTGGCTGACATGCTCGAGCTTCCATCCTGCGAATCAGCATCGTACTTCGCCACAGCTTTAGAAGCCGAGAAATCGACCTCCTCAATCTTGACACCCAGCTTCGCCAAAAGCCCACCGCCTTGTTTAATCTCGGCATCTGGCTTGTATTTCATGATGAAAGCGTAGCAGCCAGCGGGTTTGAAGAGCGTCTCGTTCATGCGGTCGAGGAAGTTGTTTGTTTTGCGCCGCGAGTCGATTTCCTTGCCAACACCTGCTGCGACCTGGACGGCAGTTGTGACTGCCATGACGATAGGGTCAGGGACAAATCCGGCAATAGTGGCAGCCACCATGACTGCATTGAAGCAAGGATTGGCCTGGCTGGAAGCGTGGAAGTTTTTCAAGAAGCGGAGGAAAGTCTCCTGGTCGATGCCGACGTCTTGGAGGACAGGGCTGTAAGCTCGTACGAAGCCGCGAGATTTGATTCTGGGTCGTCGCTGAGGAAGAATTACTGGTAGTGGAAGCTTGCCGATCGGTTGGTGGTTGATTTCGCGGTCAGCGATAATGTCACGCTCGAAGGCATCTGTGTCTTCTTGCATAGCGGATTCGTAGCTTGGAGGCTCGGTCGCGGCGGCCACTTCGTCGAGCTGCCAAGCATCCTCGTCGTCCTCAATGGGAGTCAATTCGTCGGAAAGATATTCTGAGTCGCTCGACGAGTCGTCGGCGACCTTCTTCTCATCGCCTGCTGGTGGACCGGTAGCGAGTTGGCGATCGAAAGCATGTTGCGTAGACTGCGAGTATGTTGGTGGCAGGACGTCAGAGTTTGAATGTTGGGCAATGTTTCGTTGATTTGAAGGTCCGGCAACCGCGTGGTCTTCTTCGGGTGATGCTAGTGCCGAGTCGTGTGCAGCCTTGCGTTCCTTGCGGTGGCCGCGATACTCGGCTGCAGCATTCACGCCATTTCCAACAAGCTTGATGAGACCACCAATTGGACCTCCAGTGCGGCGCTGAGGCTCTTGTGAGCGATGAGACATTGCGAGGATCAAGCGATGTCGGCGGTGCTGAGGGTTTATAGGTAGTTGTAGCTGTCAATGTACAGGCGATCAAGCAAAGGTGCCGAGCGATGGTGTGGGAATGGGTAAGATGGCAGTAGGATTATAGAAGCATTGGATACGATGTCAGCTATATACTCCCAAGCTCCCTGCAGCCTCCATGCTTTCCCAAACGAGGACATTTCGCGCGCCTGTCAGATAAGTCAGCTTTCCATGGTGCTGCACTGCTGCGCATGGCGGCCTAGCGTGTCTGCAAAACACCGGCAAAGACCGAAGCTGAAGGCGCACGTCGTCGCGTGGTGGAGGCCAAAGTTGCGCAGGTGCGCAACCCTGTCCTCTTTGGGCTAAGCGCTTTATCTCCGCCGTAGGACCATGAATCCTTCGCGTTGGTGGCTGTGCACGAGTGGTATGGATCTTGCCTGTATAGAGATTCAGCAAGCGAATTCGAGTATTAGACTCTGCAGAGTCGGCACACCCTTCACCGTGTTGATCCTATGGCAAGATGCTTAGAGTGAGCGAATGTCGACGATAGCACAACAGCCTGCATACTGGTTAAGTTCGTGTATTTAATGTGAGCCAGACAACCTGAGTTCACATCAATAGATTGGGAGCTGGTCACAACAGGGCAAATGCCTGAAACGCCGCTTCGAGGGAAAGCGGAACTGGTTGAAAATGAAAATGTTTCTTGTAAACTTAAGCTAAAGTACTCGAAGGTGACCCGTACTTCGTGAAAAGCAAAAGGAATCGATGGGTATCTCGTGGTGCGGGGGCATATAAGCCGCCTGGGTAAAGCTTGGCTATGCTTGTTGGCTCTTGCGTGGAACTTCCTGTGCCACATTTGTATACGAGCGAAAGTACTTGAAAGGAAAGCAAAGTCGTCACGCCGAACACGTCTGCCTGTCTATGACGTTCTCCTTCAAGCGTCAGCGGGAGACTCCATCAGCGAAGGCATCAAAGGCTTTGCGCCAAAGTTCGGAGTCTTGCTGCGACCACGAGACACTGGACGTGCAGAAGGCTCGAGGCTGCTACCGCGCATAGCTGGCTGTAGAGAGGGAGCGCGAGATGGGGCGCGCGAAGAAGCGCGAGACGAAACGCCTGGCTTGACGGAGCCGGAGCGGGCGATTGGGCTGGTAGGTTGCAGAGCATCAGGTCCTGCAGCGGCAATTCCACTCGCATCGACGTCCATGTAAGTTTCAGTGGTCTGGAAGACTGGAGCTGCCAGCGAGCCAGCAGTTGCATGCGACCCTGCACGAGAGACTGGACGTGAGCCTTGGCGTGAAGTCGGACGAGACATCGCACGCGTGGAACCTGCACGAGATGCTGGACGAGATCCCTGACGTGAAGTCGGGCGAGACGTTGCGTGTGTAGTAGTGGGTAATGCTGTACCGGATGTGAGGGTGAGGTTGTCGTCGGAACCTACGATACCATTGATCGCAGGAACACTTGGCAGACTAGGCAGATTGTTTTCAGACTCGTCCACGTAAGCACCTGCAACTGCCTGGTCGCCGTTGAGGTTTGTGCTCACAGGCAGGTCGTCGCCAACTTTGACATCCGCGAGACCGTCATCGTTGTCAGTAAGCCTCTGAGCACGGTCAAGTGTGTCGACGTCTTCCTCCTCATACCCTTCAATGAGGTTGTCAAAAATGAAGTTCCATTCCTGTTCGGAAACCTTGGCAACACTGAGCCTGGACTGTTTGATGACCTGCATGTCTTTCAAGACGCCGTTGCCAGCCGAGAACTTTTGTAATTGCTTGAGTGTTACCGGCTCGCTGAGCTTTTGCGAAATTCGACATGGACGAGGCTCCACTGATTCTCCTTGCCACGCTTAGCCGGCTCGAGTAGCCAATGGAGGTCGGATCTTCCACAGTGAAATCCGGCTCGTGCTCGCGCACAACTTCGATGATTCCCGTGATACCTGGAGCCTTGCCCTGAGAGGCGTAGAAGAAGGCAAGGTCGCCTTGCTTCATCGCGCGCATGTTGTTGCGAGCAACCATGTTACGGACGCCCTCCCACGGCTCAGGCACGCTTTTGCCTTTGAGATCGTCGATCGTAAACTTCGTGTTGAATTCGCTGCCGTCCTTGAGCGTCTCCATACGGTCCACCTGCTCAGCCTTCATGAGCCAGTAATTCTTTCCGCCATCATCGGCATCTTGCTTGGTGGCACTGGAAGACGATTTGTTCTTGCCGCCTTTCTTTGCAGATCTCTTGGCCTCGTCCATCAATTCATCTTCAAGCTGTTCGGCGGCCTCAGCCGCGTCAGTCGCGATCTTGGTCGTCGGACCACCTGTGCGCCCACTGTGGCGCTTGCGAGGAGCAGGGGTATCGAGACCAGCTGGCGCCTCCGCAGGATCCGGCTTACCCTTCGCTGGGCGACCTCTCTTCTTTGCGGACGTTGTAGTTGCAGTTTCTTTGGCATTCGCAGCAGTAGCCTGCTTGCCAGGGCGACCTCGCTTCTTTTGCGGCTCGTCTTTCGCGACATCATCCTCCGCTTCGTCCGCTTCGCTCTCCTCGTCAGCGCTGGGCTCTACATTGGCCTTTGCTGGCCTACCGCGTTTCTTCGGCGGTTCAGAAGCAGTGGTAGTAGCTCTGGCGGGTCTGCCTGGCTTCTTCGTGGGAACGGGAGCGGCAGTCGTAGCTTTGGTGGGTCTTCCTGCCTTCTTGGTCACTGGTTGAGTCGTCGCACTCGACTTTGCAGGCCTGCCACGCTTCTTCGGTGGCTCAGCGACATCTTCTTCCTCGTCCTCGCTTTCTGCAGCTTTTGCTGGTCTTCCTCGTTTCTTTGGAAGCTCAGTCGCTTCAGCAGGTCTCCCACGATTCTTAGTAGCTGCGGCTGAGGTCTTGGTATCTGGGATCATCAATCAGTACCAGTCGCGTTGATAGCGCTCAAAGTGAGGAGTGTCAGTACCTTTCGTAGTCGCCTTAGTGGAAGCAGTGGAGGTGCCAACCGTCGCACGACGAGGGCGCGCAGCAGCAGCTGTGGTGTCGTACTCTTTACCGCGATTGGTAACGACGGTCGGAGGTGCAGCGGTCGAGGTTGAACGTGTAGGCGTCTTTGTGGCAGCCTTGGCCGTAGCTTTCGCCTTCTTGGGGGGCATGTTTACTGCGTCTTACACGGATGTGCGTGTAAGGTTGCGATGCAATTGTCGAGAGTCGCAAAGGATGTCGCGTCGCGAGATTGGAGCTGGAGCTGGAGCTTGTGTGGGACGTGAGATGTTCGCGATCCAGGGACCATGACGTGTGGGGAGGCAGGAGCGATTGGCTTGTGACACGAACAAGAAGCACACATGCACTCACTTCATCTCGATAGTCTCACTGCTGCAATGACTGCCGAGTGGCCATGCTGCCATCACTTGTCACTATTCAGATCTGAATGCATGTGCTCGGCGTACTTTGAAGCTGCAAGAAGCTGCATGTTGCATACAGTATGCGTCTGCAATAGCCAATTGCGTCGGCTCGCAGCGGAAGCACGTATTCGTGTAGAAAAACTCGGTCTTGCACGTTTCGCCTGGCAACTTGGTCACGGAGACGTAGAAGTCGGTGGCATGCAGTATTATTGATCATGAAAGAGAGCTCTCCTCAATCAGAGTGACTCGTATAGTAATCCAATCGGACACATGCTTCTCAGCTCTCAAAAGCTTCCGACACAGCCGCGCGCACCGCCTCCACCACTAATCCACCCGCTCGACCACTGATCCGACGTTTCCAAAACATTTAGCGAGTCAGCCAATGCCCATACTCATCCGCGACAGCAGCTGAAGAAAACCTGGATCGTTGCCTGTCGATTACTGACTGCTTCGGATCGAGGGTTTGCAGAGTACTAATGCTACTGTGTTCCCTTCCATCTTCTTTTTTAGATGATCGCGAGTTTCAGCACAACTCTACGAAAGCGACCGTTTACAGGAAACAGTTCTGCACAATGGATGTCGTTCTTGACAAGCATGCCCAAGAGCTTAACTCTCATCAACAATACTTGGCTTCCCTTCATGCTCCAGACCCTGCAGAAGCACGACGTATATCGGAGATTCAGCGTCGTAAGGAAGCTGAGATTGACCAAAAGTACCACACGCACAGCAGACAAGAGCATGACGCTGCGACCAAAATCCAGGCAGCTTATCGTGGCCACCGTGAGCGTCGAGAGCAGCAGGGTCTGGTACTCGATCCCTCTTCGCGATGGTCAGCCCTGATTGCCGAGATGAAATATCGAAGCGTGACCGCACCTCATCACAAACGACCTCCTGGATTGGGCGATAGCAACAGTCGCACGAGGTCGGCTTCTGAGATTGCGAAAATGCATTGGCGCAGAGTTGGCTGGATTGCGGAGCACGCAGGCAAAGGAGAATCCACGGCGAACCACCAACGAACAGCCTCAGACATGAGCACCGGAAGTTCTGGTACTACCTCAAGCGCGGAGACTGGCGAAGTAAACTCATTGCTCATGGATCTGCGATACTTCTTGGAAATGGTCGACTCCAAGCACAGATACGGCGCCAACCTTCAGGTCTATCACGAGTATTGGCAACGACAGCAGACCACGCAGAATTTCTTCTACTGGCTCGATCACGGCGCCGGACTACATCTGAACTTGTCGTTATGCAGCCGTGAGAAACTCGACCGTGAACGCATCCGATACTTGAGCAGGGAAGAGCGGAAAGATTATCTCGTTGAAATCGACGACGACGGACGGCTACGCTGGGCGAAGAACGGCGAGCTTGTTACGACCAGCGTGGATGATTTCGAAGACTCCATGCACGGGATCGTGCCGAAAAGCACGTCCGGACCAGCCACACCCAGCTCAATTGAGCATGAAACACCAATGCCGAGGACAGACTCCGCCTTGAACCACGACCTTGCGAATTTCAGTCACCTCGAAATCGACTCGAACTCTAGCACGGACTCTAGCGCGGAAGGCGACAACTGCCCAGCAGATGAAGAGACCTCATTGTCAAAGCCAAAACGCTCACGCAAGATTCACGTCTCACCCGCCACTCTACTAAACCACCTCTTGCGGTCTTCTGTCAAACCCGGCACCTGGATCTACGTAACAGATACCCTAAATCGCCTCTACGTCGGCATCAAATCCAGCGGCGCCTTCCAACATGCGTCTTTCTTGTCCGGCGCCCGCATACGCAGCGCAGGCTCTATTGGAGTCCAAGATGGCAGACTGACATACCTCTCGCCACTAAGCGGCCACTACCGACCGACAACCCAATCGTTCAGAAGTTTCGTCGAAAGCTTGGAAGACGAGGGAGCCGATCTGTCTGCTTTGAAAGTCTCGGGTGCCTACAAAGTGCTAAGGGGAATGGAATTCTACGGGAGGACGAAGAAGGGTTTCAGACGTGTGAAGCGGGTTGGCAGGCACGAGAGGAAGGAAGAAAAAGCACGAAATGCTGCGCTGGGTCGCGAAGAGCGCCTTGCGCTTGAGTTGGTGCATGAGGCTGAAGGCGTGTCGGCCACGGAATTGGTGGAGCAGCATTGGGAGAAAGATCATTCGAAGAAGAAGCATGATCACAAGAAAGCAGACTAGATTCTCCGGATTGTCGATAGTCTTTGTCAACAAATTGAAGCTTGATTGATATCACTGCCGGACTTTTAAGATGCGATTGGGAACAAACTGCTCCTGTGGTTGCTAGCTGTAAATACTGTTGCCATTATACACTCTTCTGTTGCGTAATGCAACCTGGTCTGAGTTATTCCCTGGGACCTTACGAACAGGCATACAAAGGCTACGCCCAATATAATTACCCTGTATTCATAACCATGTTCTAGCTCAAGCTTGAAGCATATTTAGGATGAAGAAGGAGACAAAGGACATCAGGCTGTTCGTGATCAGCGATCCCTTGTAGTTGGTGCGTTTGCTTCGCTTTCGAGTCTCTGCCTATTTCTGGCAAGTATACCCTTAGACACCATCACTTTGCTGTAAATGCTTAAGCTACGGTGCACTTAGGCATCTAGATCTATGCACCTCAAGCTGTTGAAAGTCGCCTTATCGACTGTGAACGAAGCGTCACACGTAGTTGCTAGTGATAATCCTTAAATTGCCACAGGTCGCTCCTTCATGCCTGTCCCTTGGAAATTCGACTTATCCTACTGTAATCTGCATGATATAAGATACAATGATCAGTGAGTACCACTCGTAAGCTCTCCTATCATAATAATCGCCTGGAGGACTACAATTCAAAATCGTCTCGTCTAAAAAGGCTGCATATCGCTCAGATGAACAAAATGTGAGTATATAATGCAATTTTGAGCCTGAATGTCATCGAATACGATTGGTCGAATGGTCTAGTGGTTATGACGCTCCCTTTACAAGCTCAAGACTACACAGATTCTTGGATATCCTCCAAAAATCGCTCAAATCTTGCTTAAAAGTTAATTTCGGGAGAAATCCCGGGTTCAATCCCCGGTTTGACCTCACCATTGCATGCTCCATGCAATCGCGCATCTTTTGCACTTGGTTTCGTGTCGATAGCTTCAAAATTGAGCGAGATATGATTTTTTGAAATAGAAGCATATTCAACTTTGACTCAACTTTTGGCAGCGCTGACATTAGACGCTCTGCGTTCGAGTCCAGATGTTTCCTCGTAACGTTATCTTCTTTTTTAATCTATGCTTGATGATCAACTGCCCCGAACCATCAGCTTGTCCTCCTATGGTTAGCCAGGTTTGGAAAGCATATCCAAACTTTAGGAGCTATACTGGCAAACATCTGGCGCAGAGCACAATGCATTTTGGTCACCTAGTATATGCTTACTATACACATATATACATATCATACATACGCTACGTGAGATCGTTGAATATCTAAAAATACATGACCTGTACTAAATCTGATATTGTGTTCACATGTCGTGCTGTATAATCCCCGCATCTGTTGAGACCATCGGCGAAAGGGGACCCTATCATATTGATAGGCAGGCCTGATCAGCCTGACCGACAAGACGGGTTGCTTGATCATAGCCCCCTGATGATCACTCTTTACAAAAGCACTTGCACTGAACAGATGCTCCTGTTACCCAATACATGACCATCTTTCTACCACGAGATTTACTATGCTAGCGACTTCTACGCATCTACTAGATGTCAAACTCAGTGATGTTACACTCGATAATAAATACATCAGACATGGAATTCCGTTAAGGTACCTCCATGAAGAGTGAAAGGGTTCTAAATTCTCTAAGTTACACGTGGTGTGAAGTTCGTTTTGCATCACATCGTCCCTAATCCCATGTGTATCTTCTCGATATGCTCGCACAACAAAGTCGTTTTCCGTTTGGCCATCAACTTGACCTCTAGAACCCACTTACGACACATACCCGACTCTGTATCCGTGTGACAACCATCGCATACTAACACCAATGACTTACTCCCATTGCGTTCCCTTCAGTCTCTGCATCAGATAATCAACCTCGACGATTTTTGTCAATGGAATGACATGGTCTTTGTACATGGCCACCACGGCATCGACGTCGACCTTGTGCACGCCACCCTCACCCGAGAAATTTGGGTCTTGCCCATAAGTGTTCGCCTTCAATCGTAGCCTCTCCAAAACTTGCTTTTCGACAGCGGCGTTGGTGATGGCCTCATCGATACCTTTTGTGTCATGTGCCTTGATGAGAGCGACGAACTTCTCCGGATCTGACTGGAACTTTGACTCTGCAACAAACTTGCCAAAATGAATACGACGGCTCAGAGCTTGGAGGCAGTTAACGTCGGCTGTTGCTGCGCTGCCGTAGTTCTCTTGTGCTTCAGCACGCTCTTCGCGGCCAACTTAGCGCAAGCAGCAGGCAAGATGTCCTTCACATAGCGTTGCTTCAATTCGGCGTTAACGTTGACGTCGTTATCCAAAGAATTTTAGGGTATCTGAGCTCCTTGAGGATTGGTGTTTGCATCGCATCCGGGAAGAATGGATACTCGTCGGGACTTTGGTAGCGGCGAATTTTAGATTGCATTGCTTCTTGCTCGCGCAACACCCAGTCTGAGAAGCTGAGTTGCGATCCAGGAATTTCGATCGCACCGGCTTTGTAGATAGTCTGGTTGTAAGGGAACTGAACGCGCTCAATAATGTGGAAAAGAACGGTATCCTCTAATCTGATCAATTGGAAGCGAATGTTGGCAAGGTCCAGTGCCTTGCCGGGGTCGTTGATGTCAATGGCGGTATCCATGTTGAGTAATTCGCCAATGCGATTGAATAGCGTCGCAGTCTTCTTTCCTTGTATCGCTTTAGATGCTGATGTCTGAATATCCCAATGGCCGATGATCGGACGAAGTGACTGGACTCGGCTTGGCAACGGTGGAACTCTCGCGGATGATGTCGAGCTTTGTGATCGAGACGCTTGACGAACGGGCCACGCGACACAACAACCGAGAGCAGCCTGTAATCTCGCGCTGTCCACCTAATTTTGCGACGACTGCGCCCAAGTATGCTTCAATAATCGCCCCAATTCACCTTCACTACAATTATGTCGGACCGCCGTGGACGAAGCACGTCGCCTCGCCGTGCGGCGGGCGCTGCACCAGAGGACGAATCCTTTGTTAATGTGAGCTCTACAAGTCAAAGCGGCCACATGCTTAATACTAATGATACTGTAGACCCGCCAGCTTGAAGCTCTCGGTCGGACTGTACACGCAACAGCAAGCCAGCTGATTTCCTCCAACTTTGGCGGCGGCACCGACTCTGGCCACCACGACTCCTACCACTCTGCGCTCGGTCATATGCATCGGTCCATGCAAAGGCCAGCAATTCAGCGCTCAGTCTTCAACCTCGCCAAAGCAAACCCTCGAGAGCTTATCCGGTCTCACTTCAACAGCTCTGAAATAGAGCATCGCGCAATCACATACATCCCCGACGACCTTCTGCGAAACGTCAAGGAGAACACAAGCCCGTTCAGCTTGTTTGAAGGATTCCAAGCAAGCTTACCGGACGATGATATACCGGTTGTTGAGAAGCGTAGGAAACATGGGAAGCATGGATCGAAGTCACAAAAGCTGTTGGATGCGCCTGAGGAAGAGAAAGGTCCACCAAAATTAGCAAAGTTGAAGAGGCTGAAGCAGAAGTCAGATCACAAGTTGGAAATGATGGGTATCAGGAAGACAATGTGTTCAAGCGAAATTAAGGAAATCGACACCAAGATCTCAAACCTAAACACCATGCGGAAAGTGGTACTGGACAGGCTAGCTGGACTTGAACAGGAAGAACATGATTTAGAGCAGGAAATTGGCGAGCTGGCGGAAAAGCTGGAAGTCATGCAAGAAGAGTTTGAAGACACAGTTGCGCTTGAATCAAAAACACCTGTACCCGGAGAAGTCACCCCAGAACGCACAGAGAGCGATGTTCAGGATGGAAACGCTATGGATGCGTCTTTCATGTCAGAGTCGATCTACGAGAAGCTGCCTAGAACGGAGAGCAAGGAAACGCCCAAAGCGAAGCGCAAAAAGGCACCTCGAACACCACGAAAGGTCTCTATGCCAGTTTTGCACGAATACATGGAGCCCGGCTCCAAGATTCGAGAGATTCCTGCTCACAACGATATGATTACTGCTCTGGACTTTGACGCCCCATTCGGAACCATGGTCACTGCGGCTCTTGACGACACTGTACGAGTCTGGGATCTCAGCGCCGGGCGTTGTATGGGAATGCTGGAAGGCCATCTAAGCAGCGTACGCTGTCTGCAGGTTGACAACAACTGGGTTGCCACTGGATCAATGGATGCTTCAATCAAACTATGGGATCTGAGTCAAGCAGATTACATACCACCGCCACCAAGCGCTTCATCTAGGCCATCCACTGCTGACGACGAGCAAGAATCTGCCACTGGTGAGCACTTATTTGGACCTATACAAGAAGACGAGCCTTTAGACAACACACCTGCCAACGGCAATGCTATGCAAGATTGCCATGTCCTGTCTCTTTCATCACACATCGGAGAAGTCACAGCTTTGAACTTCAGAGGCAATACTCTCGTGAGTGGTAGCGCTGACAAGACGCTTCGACAATGGGACTTGGAGACTGGCCGATGCGTGCAAACTTTGGACGTTCTCTGGGCAGCAGCACAACCAACGAACACTACAAACGCTGGACCGGCAAGTGGTACCGCAGATAGCTGGTACCGACCAGCAGCCGGCAGGGTTCCGGCCGCAGAAGCCGACTTCGTCGGAGCATTGCAAGTTTTCGAGACTGCGCTTGCTTGTGGTACAGCAGATGGTATGGTCCGCCTTTGGGATTTGCGTAGTGGAATGGTTCATCGCAGCCTTGTTGGACACACAGGCCCGATACCGCTCTGCAATTCGACGATGTCTATCTTGTTACTGGTAGCCAGGACCGCAGTATTAGAGTAAGTTCTCATCTCATACCCAAAATTTCGAGCACAAATACTAATGTATCTTTTTAGATATGGGATCTCCGCACCGGCGGCATTCACGACGCTTTTGCATACGACCAGGCTGTGACTTCTATGATGTTTGACTCCCGCCGCATTGTCAGCGCTACAGGTGAAGACGTAGTCAAGGTCTATGACAAGGCCGAGGGCCGACAGTGGGACTGTGGACCAGGCGTCAACATTGAGGAAGGTTCATCGCGGGCAGCGGCGATTGAAAGAGTCAAGATCAAGGACGGCTACATGGTCGAAGGACGAAGAGACGGTGTCGTTGGCGTGTGGTCTTGCTAAAGGCAGGCTCAGTGTCAATGACAGGCTCTTGCAGTGACGGAGTCTTGTACAAATGAGGGTGGCGCAACTATGTGAATTAGATTTGTACTACCAACAGCATGTGAATATACGACATACACTCATCACTTGCGAAGAAGTGAGTCTGCGGATTGCTTCACCTCACACCACTTCCAGTCCTTTCCCATTCACCCACCATTCTTCCATCCTGACTGCACAACCCACCACTCAACCGTTCTCTCAACTCCAATCCAAACAACAATTTCACAGCATATCAACAACCACACGATCATGACTAGCAAGGGTACCAACGCCGCCGGGCTGACTGCCCGCGAGGTCGACATTCTCTGCGCTATGTGCCAGTCGCTCAAATCCAAGCCAGAGGTATGATCGGTCCAAGGTCTCAACAACAAGCAGTACCTGGCAATGCGCACCTACTGACACGAATAATATAGACTGATATGAAGAAGTTCGCCACTCTCGCTGGCTTCACCACACCAGCAAGCGCGACCACGAACCTCAGCAAGGTCCTCAAGAAAGTCATGGGCAAGGACTCTGCTTCGCCCGAGAGTACCAAGAAGACCAATGGACGCAAGCGCAAGGCTGGTAAGTGTCATTTCACATCCAAGCAGGTACCGGCGCACCTACTAACAATTTTAGCTGCCGGCGACAGCGCGGAGGACGACGACGTTGAGGACACTCCGTCAAAGAAGAAAGGGAAGAAGAGCAAGCACACGAAGAAGGACGATGTTGACGGCGACGCCGATGGGGATGGAGATGGAGATGACGGTGACACGAAAGTCAAGGACGAGGTTTCAGACGACGCTGTTGGTGATTCTGTTTGAAGGCAGGTACCTCGAGCTATGATGGTCGCCAGGCCATTCTGTGCATGCTTTTGGTTAGATCAAGAGCTCTACTGGCATATTGCATGAGGTAGCCTGTCGTGATCGAGACAGCAAGGCACACGAGAGTGAGAGAGAGTAGGTATTTGCAGTGAATAATCAATCGGCTTTAAGACACCAGCATTTCCCATAGTCGCGTATGCCTGGGAGGCCGACGCGCTCGCAGGGACATCATGAACGTGCAGCCAGACTTTTTTGAGGGTTTCGCCTAAAAGTGTTGACATGATAAAATGGTGATGCTGTTTGTAGACTGTCGCGGATAGTTGCATGCATCGCGTCACAAGATAAAGAATCCCAGACTCAAGTGTTGCCTACGAGACTCTTGTTCACTTCAAAGCTTTCTTGCCGACTCGCACTTGCTGCATTGGCGCGACATCACAAATTAAAGAACATATCGCGCAGTACATGCCACACACAAGACTTACGACCCCACTTGATCCATTCAGTATCTCGCCATACTTCTCTCGCCATCATTATCCAACACCGAGCTTCGTCACTTGCTGTTGAGCATTGAAGTCATGGGATCGGAAACGAGCTTTATGGCGCTACCCAAAAGCGAGGTCGAGCGCATCAGCAAGTGTATCCGAGACGCCCAAGAGCACATCTATGGCGCAAAGGGCAGATCCACAGAGCTCAGGGCCTACTGAACGAGGCCAACAACCTCTTGAGTGCACGCACCTGCGGCGATGCTGCAACGACTTCAACACCGGTCGACAACGCTGCTAAAGTCGCAGAACGAGAAGACGGAAACGCCGCGATCACTTCAGTAGCTCAGGAGGCTACAATCGGAGAGGTCGGTCAGATGATCCCGGGCATCACGTCGCACACAGAAAGCGCTGAAGCTGAGTTAAAAGCTATTGGAAACAAAGTCAACACGGACGACACGAAGAGCATCGATGCTAGAAAACCCACACGTCCACCGAGGTTTACTACCACACCAATGACAGATGAGCAGCAGGCTTTCCTCCGCAGCCAGCTGAGCTACACAAGAAAGACAAGGAACGCCATCTATTTCCTCAAGCCAGTCGACCACATCGCTCTGGAGCTCCCAACCTACCCTTCTGTCATCACGCAGCCGATGGACCTTGGAACAGTTGACACGAAGCTGAGGAGCAACGAGTACGCCTCTGTGCAGGCATTCTTTGACGACATACAACTGATTGTGGACAACTCGTTGAAGTTCAACGGTGCGTCGCATGCTATCACCCATGCGGCTTATGGCATGATGACATACGTTCAAGAGAGATTGAAGAAGTATGCAACCACGAGAAAGAGCTCCAATGCCAATGCGGAGCAGCAATCGGAGCGAAACCTCTAATTAGCCAGTCCCGACGTGGCATTTCGCATCACTGGTTGCTGAGACGTCACCAAAATGGAACGATTCAAGGTGGAACTCGAGCGTTGAGTGACAGCTCCACCGGCTCGACTGAGCAAAAACGAAAAAAACACAATGTTAGAACCAGCAAGAAATGTGCGGTATTTGGGAAGATTGAGGCGGTGGAAGATGCAACGAAAGCCCAAGGATATCCATCCTTTCGAGATATAAGAATTCAAGCCAGGCGAATTGCCCAAGCAGGTCCAATGAAAAGGGGAATTGTAAGATGAGGAGTCCCATACCAAAGATGAGGCTATTGCCGCTGGGTCCAGCGTCTTTGAGTCCACAACAAGGTCAAAATTGTCTCATGGGTGCAAATGAGTCTTCACATAGCTCTAGAAACTATCATTTTATCCGCAGCTCACCTTATATACTTGCATGTTCGAGAAGACACAGCAGATGTGAGTCGTGAATGACTCCAACCACAGACGCTCAGGTAGACCCTACTTTCACATGCAGACAAGAGTGAAGCCTCGTGACCAGTGTTTGTGCCGCCTTCACTAAGCCTGCTAGCCTCACTCACGAGCCCAAAGCCAGCGTTGCTTTCTGCCACTTTGCCTTCTCCTCGGCATCAAAAGCTACCACACTCGAACAACAAAGACTGCGAAAAAGTAAATTCATACGCAGTATTTACCAACCATCACCATCAGCTTACTCGGTCAAGCTCAAGACTGCGATCATGCCGCCGAAAGCATCTACCAACTCGCTCTCCGAGCGCGAGATGGCGCTGCTTCACAACTACCTTCGCTGCATGAAGACGAAGCCGGATGTATGTTACCATCCACCTCTGCATTCTTTCACTGAGACGCCACTAATCCGTTCGCTCAGATCGACATGGAGAAGTTCGCTGCCATGTCTGGATTCGGCGGCGTTCCGAGCGCCAGAGCCAACATTAGTCGTCTGTTGCGCAAGCTTTCAGGCGAAGAGGACACTTCCGGCGCTGTCACCCCGACTAAAGACGCCGGTGACGATGTCGCTACTCCGGCCACCCCGACCAGCGAAGAAGTCCGGCGGGCGTAAGCGCAAGGCTGGTATGTTGGTAGCTCATGTTTAAGACGACTTGACAGAAGGCTAACGGCAGTCATAGATGCTGCGGCGGCCGACGGTGCCGAAGGCGACACTCCGACTAAGAAGAAAGCCAGCCCAACCAAGCGCAAGAAGAAGGCAGCCTCTGAAGCAGGAAGTGAGGGTAGCGAGACCTTGGTGAAGGAAGAGGCTGAGGACAATGCCGACGAGGACGCTTGATCAAGCCATGCCGTGGTGGTGGATAAGTGTCATTGCTGGTTGGAATACAGGAAAAACCTGTCGCGCTTTTGCACAACCAATGTCTGGAGCATTGCAGCAAGCGTTGTCGACCTGAGGTAATTCCCGGAAGTATTGTTGATCGTTCAAAGGGTCATCACTTCATAAAATCCATGAAGTCTAGCCCGAAACCTGAGCTTTTTGGTGCTTCGGGTTTCTTGTTTGCCAATAGAGCTTGAAGAGTGGCATTTTTTCCTCGGGCTTTCCTACGTGCAGTCGGTTTGGTTGACACTGCCTCAGGTGTTTGCTCCTTAGATAGGGTAGGCGATGGCACCGGTGTTGGTTCTGGGAGAGATACTGGCGTGGGTTGTTCCACAGATATAGTAATTTTACGCTTCGCGTCGCGAGTCGTGATCGACAGCTTAGGTTCGTTTGTTCTTTTTCTCTTCTGGTGCTGTATTGTATTTTCAGTACCGCAGGCAGAACATTTTACGCACTTCGTGGTTGAAGCATTGCCGCTTATACGCTGTTGTCGAGTCTGTCGGTGCTCGATTGTTCTGATAGGCTCGCAAGACCAACTCAAAATGAGAGACTGGCTACAAGCACTACATGTTTTCTGGTGCTGCTGTCTCTAATCCTTGAAGAGAGGCTGCTTCTCTTTTTGTAGCTCTTATGAGGGACGACACTGTCGGAGAAGTGACCGCCAGCGCTTCAGATGCCTGCTCGAGAAACCTTAGACGGGCGTCCATCGCAGCTGATGCCATATATGATCATCGACCGGATACTTCTTGTCCACTGTGGTACAGTCTGGTATATTCTGATATTCACTCCGAAAATTGAGGTCATGTGAGCACGCGACGCGGGCACTTTCCGCTTGGCGCGAGAAGCTCGTCTTTACGCATTGCTCTTTCCTCCAGTATCATCTTGCAAAGATGTAATCGCCCATTTATACGTGTGCCCTTCGAGGTCACACTACGACACCAATTGAAACCAGCCATGCCGACGAACATCGAGCTCAAAGAAGAGAATGGCGTCCGCCTGGCAATCGAAGGCTGCGGACACGGCACGCTTCACGCGATTTACGCCTCAATCGAGCAGGCTTGCAAGATCAAAGGATGGCCTGGAGTCGACCTTTTGATCATAGGCGGTGACTTTCAATCCGTGCGAAATGCCTACGACCTCAACTGCGTCGCCATGCCGGCCAAATACCGCGAGATGTGCGACTTCCACGAATACTACTCTGGAACTCGAGAGGCGCCTTATCTCACGGTGTTCGTTGGTGGTAATCATGAGGCCAGCAACTATCTGTTTGAGCTGTATTACGGAGGCTGGGTTGCAAAGAACATCTACTACATGGGTGCCGCCAGCGTTCTGCGCCTGGGACCATTGAGAATCGGCGGTCTAAGTGGCATTTGGAAAGCTTACAACTTCCGAAAGCCGCACTATGAGAGACTGCCATACAACGAGAGTGACATCAAGAGCATCTACCATGTCAGAGAGGTCGATGTGCGGAAGCTACAACAGATGCGCACACAAGTGGACATTGGAATAAGCCATGATTGGCCTCGTGGGGTTGAATGGAAGGGCGATTGGAAGAAGTTGTTCAGACAGAAGGCACATTTGGAAGAGGATGCTAGGAGTAATCAGCTCGGCAGCGTCGCTGCAAAACTGGTAGTGGACCGCCTGCGCCCAAGGTGGTGGTTCAGTGCCCACTTGCACTGCAAGTTTGCAGGAATCATCGACCACAATGACGGAGGGTTAGACGCTCAAAAAAACCCACCTCAACCATCGCCGGCGAAGCCAGCCATTGCTCAACCAACAATGACCAAGAACGAAGACGAGATCGACCTCGATCTTGATGAGGACGAGGATAAGCCAGCCCA
This sequence comes from Cladosporium cladosporioides, assembly GCA_002901145.1. NCBI lineage: Eukaryota > Fungi > Ascomycota > Dothideomycetes > Cladosporiales > Cladosporiaceae > Cladosporium > Cladosporium cladosporioides. Next base: position 1,324,645 of record NOXB01000002.1, read on the forward strand.
GGCCAGCAACACTGCCGCACCTGTTGTGCCTATCAATGCGGATGAGATCGACCTTGAGCTCGAAGATGATACGGATGGTGTAGCGCCAGTTGCGCCAGGCCAAGGACTTGATCGCGCCCAAATACCAGTGTCTCGCGACCAGAAACCGCAAGCGACTCCACAATCTACGATTGATACAGAAGCCGCTCGCACAGCTCTCCCAGCTTCGTTCCAGCGTCCACGAGAGGAAAATGCAGCCATGGATATTCCACCTGGCATCACCAACCGCACCACACAATTCCTGGCACTCGATAAGTGTATTCCTAATCGCGACTTCCTCCAGCTCATGACTATTCCGTGCGGCGAAAGCGAACAGCTCTCTCGACCTTTGCGCTTAGAGCACGACAAGGAATGGCTAGCGATTACCCGCGCCTTTGCTCTTCACGAACCGCTTCTTCTGGGCGATCCCAAATTCAACACTCCACGAGCAAAACCAGCGAACGAGTACGCTTCACTCATTGACGAGTCGCTGTCCTGGATTGAGTCAAGTAACATTGACTTGCATATCAAGGACGATTTTGAGCAGACTGCGCCAGTCTATGACGGGCAAAACTTCCGCCTGCCACAGTACGAGCGAGATGCGGGTGGCTTGAAGGAATACTCCAATCCGCAGACGACCAAGTTTTGTCAAATGCTGGACATCCCCAATCCCTTTGACATCTCGGAAGATGAAAGACAGGCAAGGATGCAGGCTGGGCCACGACCTGATGAGAACGAGCGTCCGCCCATGGGCGGCAACAGGGGACGTGGAGGCTTTGGTGGCGGACGCGGGCGAGGGCGTGGTGGCGGTCGTGGCAGAGGTCGTGGTGGGCGAGGAGGGTTCAGAGGCCATTGAGATCAGGCCATGAGCTGTGACACTCTACGAGGCTTCGGAGACGATAAAACGCATTCTCCGATTGACACTACTTCGCGATCGAGCCGTGGCAAATAGAGAGCAAGTATTTCTACCACGACCGCGTGATAAAGCTCTACATCTGTCAGACTTCGAGCCACCTCTGCTGCATATCATTTGACGTGAACGCTGCTACGGAGGTAATGCTGACTAAGAGTCTAGTGTCTTGCAAGAGCCGCCGACCAACTAAGTTAGCCTTGCGAGCTCACGTTACCTTCCAGTCCAAGATGCATTTGGTAAGGTATGGAGACAGTAGTAGGATGCATATACGCGAGAGCCAGTGCCATATCCAGGTCCGGATCCAGATCCAGACGCAGCCCCGCTTTTCCACATCTGCCAGCTTCAGCCTTGGCCCCAGGAATCGATCGCACCTCCTACCATGGTTACAGACTGTTGACCGAAAATGGAAGAGTGGCATATCCTCAGCAAGGCGAGGGCATTGAGTGGCCGGGATTGGTCTCATGGGCGACAGTGCATCGTCTATCAATGCACTGAAATGCGAATCGAAGCGGGCTGCGCCAAAGTACCTAACTCCGCGATTTCGGTGTTTACGGAGCAGCTGATTTGGTATTGAAGGATTCAGAGGGAAAGCTATATAAAGCTTGCAAGACGATGGCTGATGTATCTTACTCCCAACCATTTCGTTACCTTCAGCTGAAACTCCGTTCACACAGCACAACATGTCAGACAAGCACACTGTCCTGATCACCGGCGCCAACACCGGTCTGGGACTTGAGGTCGTGAAGGCCCTCTACAAGGCCGATGAACCATATGAGATCATTTTAGGCAGCCGATCTATCGACAAAGCCAACGATGCAATCGCTACAGTCAAACAAGAAACCCCAAGTAGCCAGAGCAATCTCAGCGCGCTTCAAGTCGACGTCAGTTCCGACGATTCCATCCACAAGGCTTTTGAGCAAGTCCAATCCCAGCATGGAAAACTGGATACTTTGATCAACAACGCAGGCGCCAGCTTCGACTATTCTGCTCAACAAGGTCAGATGACTGTCCGTGAAGCATTCAACGCTGCTTGGGATGTGAACGTGAGCGGAACACACGTCATGACCCACGAATTCGTCCCTCTCCTCCTCAAATCGTCCACGCCTCGCCTTTTGTTCGTTACAAGTGGCACTTCTGCTCTTTCAGAGACGGAGAAGTTCGACTACCCGCCCCTCGCTCGCCTCAATGCTTCACCTGAAGCCGGCTGGCCGAAGCCGCCTAGCATGAACCCTGTGACGAGCTACCGCAGCTCGAAGACAGGTCTCAACATGCTCATGCGAGAGTGGGCTAAGACTCTTGGAAATGATGGTATAAAAGTATTCGCGATCTCGCCCGGATTCTTGGCTACCGGATTGGCTGGTATGGGCCCGGAGCAACTCAAGAAGGTAAGTCGACGTTGAAACGTACATGGCACTACACTTACTGACAATTCGAAGATGGGCGCTCGAGATCCATCCGAAGGAGGCTCTTTCATGAGAGATGTTGTGCAGGGCAAGAGAGATCACGATCAGGGCAAAGTGATCCGGGCAACGATGGTTCAACCATGGTAGTCACACGACGACAGACAGCGTAGCTTTAGAAGCCAAAATGTCATCGGTATGTCGTTGTGTTTAATTTACAACCTATTGGCCAGGCTTCTTTACTTCATCTCTTCCATCACATGTGATAGATGAGGAACATCGAATCACACTATTCGCATCTTCACGTGGCACCATGTGACTAGCCTTGCACAAATATAGACTACAACATCAGCATTATTTGCACTGATATTGGCTACATCTACCACAATTCGCCCCAGCAAACATCGGCAAGACATCCCTCCGACCTACCTGCACTTCTGGTCCATACACTTCCTCCAATTTCACAGTGCCGACATGGAAACTTCTTCGGATGAGGTTATTTACAGCCACACCATAAAGCCGCCATTTGTCCACCGCAACTGCAAACGCAAAGCCGCCGACGACAAAGACGACAATATGGCCGAGCAAGCACCAGTTCGGAAGAGACCCGCCATATCTCGTAGGCCGTGTAGCGTGTGCGCCGATGATGTTCTTGAGAACCAGTTCCCTGGCCTCCCGCACAAGCAAGACGAAAACAATACACACGACTCCGATGTCTGCTACAAATGCTATAGCCAGCATTTGAGTGTGGAGGTCAAGAACAAACATCAGGACGCTGTGAAGTGCCCGCAATGCATGAAGCCGCTCGATCAGTCAGAGATTCGCGAGCTGGCGTCAGATTGCACGTACCAAGAGTATGTATACTTTGGTCTCCTACCAAAAAAGGGCTCCGAGTTTCGAATGCCGGACTAACCTGCCAGGTATCTGGATAAAGCTGCAAGAAGATGCATGCAACAAGACGAAGACTACCACGCTTGTCCGAATGCCGACTGCACATGGGGTAATATCTCGCTGATTACATCTCACTACTTGACACAGCATACTGACCGTGAGATCGGCCACAGGGGCTTACTTCACCAAGGGTGACGGCAACATCTTTGTCTGCGCAATGTGCAAGGCGCGCTACTGCCTATGCTGCGAGGTGCCGTTCCACGAAGAGCAAACCTGCGAAGAATATCAAGTCCACGCGAGGCAGCGCCGATCGGAGGAAGAGCAAAGCTCTCTCGACACTATCAAGAAAGTCTCGCGCCCGTGCCCAGGACCAGGATGCGGTGTCAACATCGACAAATACGACGGCTGCGACCATGTCACTTGTGAGTCGTGACATAAGCTCGATCTGGCTTTGGGGCCCTCTCGAGTGCTAACTTTATCACAGGTCAGCTGTGCGAACACGAATTCTGCTGGGAATGCTTTGCTCCATACGATGGTGAGCGAGGCATCGATGAGATTGGCAACGATGCACACAGCAAGGCGTGTCCACACGCATCGCACAGACAGCCGGACTTAGATGAAGACGACGTACCGGAGACGTCCGAGGACGAGGAATCCGAATCGTCCGAGGGTGATGAATCTGAATCGTCCGAGGACGAGGAGTCTGAATCGTCTGAGGGTGAGGAGTCTGGACCGTATCGCATTTAAGGCCTTGAGCACTCTAGGCATTTACTACTTGGTGCTGTCAGGCCTCGAATCTCTTAGTTGTGAGTGATGATACGAGCTTGGACTATTGTGCGTCTCTGGTGGTTGGAATCAGGCGTTCGTATCGTCCAGAGTAGATTCACAGACCAACGTGACGGAGTGTCTATCGATTGTCGCCTGGGGTTTCAAACAAGGGCAATGACCGGGCGAAGGACGCCACGAGAAGCTTTTCAGAGGTTCGAAGAGCTATCGTCATTGACACGTGCAGACAATGCCATGAAAAGAAAAGCCTTACGTCGCTCGCTGCAGCTTCGCATTTGCAGTAAAACTCAATTCGTTGCGAGATACATTCAAACCAAATTTCAAGGGTATCTAAACGCCCCTTTGTCCAAAACCCAAGCTTATCAGGTTACAATGTGGTGCGTGATTTTTTGCCTTTTGCCTTCCTTTTGTGTTTCCTCCCGTCGTTGTCCAGCGAGTCGCAAGAAAATCTTTTACTCATTTACATTCGCTGAGAAAATGCTTTGACGTTAACCTCGTACCATTAATCCGTAGTCTTTGCTTTGATGTATGTTTTCGTTTCCCACCGTCACCGTATGCTGGGTTCTTCAAAGAGCCAGACCTGTACCGTCTCCAGACCACCTGTAGTGGCTCAAGACCTCGCGGCGACGCATTTGGCTTTCCCCAAAGTCCTCTGGAACCCGGCCGCGGACTTGGGAGAGAGCGGAGCGCATTACTTTGCGGAAGTTTCTCTGTTTGGAAGTTAGTGGTTGTGGTAGCGGAATCTCCTTTTTTATTTTGCTCGACTTACCTGATACTCCGTGTTGAGCGTGACCACGCACGCCTCATGTGCACGAACGATCGTTTCACACGCCTTGACAACGCTCGGGCTCGCCTCGCCTTGCAGTTTGTCTGCAATGAGCAAGAGCAGGAAACTGCCTTGTAGCAGATAGATGCCAAAGAAGAAAGGCATGAAGCTGAGGTCGGGATCGTAGTCAAGGATGTCGTTGATGGCTTCGGCGGCGGACACGGCGTGTGATGTTGCAGAGATAAAGCCTTGCGAGGAGATCCAGAGGTCGTTATCATCGAGCAATGAGATAGGATCCCACTTCCCGTTGAGCAAGATGTGTAACGTGTGCATGAGATGCGTGCTGTAGGCGACGACAATCTTGGTCTGCAGCATTGTCTCTGTTATGCGTTTCGCAGAGTTGTTAGTTCCGACAGAATGTACTGAGGGAGTGTTTGCGTCGTGGAGGTTGCCATCTGCATGTTGTTGACCGTCGCCACCCATTTTGGGCTCAGAAGGTGGCGGTGGGTTCATGAATCGCGCTTCGAACTCCTTCAGGCTGCGACCATAGGCTTCCAATTGCTGGCTGATTTCGATGGCGTGGTCATCCCAATCGCTAGGGTTGCGGAATCGAAGACCGAACCGAGGGTGGTTGCGAGCGTGGTTGAGGTCGGCGATTTCACCCAGTATAGTCATCAAAGGCAGGAAGTAGCCAAAGATTGAGTGTCCAGTGCATTCGAATGTAGGTCCTCTCCGGCGGAAGTATGTCGATTCGTGGTGGCCATCTCCAGGATAGTATTCACCAGCTTGCCATACTCCGTCGTGCTCTGGCTGTAGAAGCCCGTCGCACTCAACGTCCAGTAAGAACAGTGGTCGGTTGTAGCAGAGCGCCAAGTGCCTATCCACAGTGTACAGTAGCCACCAGATCCGGCGACGTTCTTCCCTCTCTTCCTCTGAATATACGCCAGGTGGGCTAGGCTGGCCAGGCATCCTAGGCGCAGCGCCGTTTGTCTGATGTTGTCCATTCATATTCATGCCATCGTGTTCCCCATTCGCATCTCCTGAGCCGTCCGCAAGGTCGCCTTGAGGCGCGGTGTCGACGTTTGCTGGCAATTCTCTTCCCAGCTTCAATTCTCTTGCCAGCGTCCATGCTGCATTCCACCATCGCAAACTTGCAGCTTTGTATTCGCTCGCTGATACCACCGTAGCCAAGTGAATGTATGTTGCAACGTCATCAAGAGCGCCCGTGGCTCCAGGAGAGCCGTTTTCCATCTCGTGTACGGTGGATGGTAGCGAAACACCGAAGCCGCCGAGCGCCACGCCATTCACATCCATCGTGGTGGTATAAGCCGCAGCCGAGTCCGAAGATGTGTGGATCAGAGGTTTGAGAAGTCCTACAGTCAGCTCAAGGAGTTTCTGGCAAATCTTGCCGCGGGCAGTTGGTGGCGATGTCAGGAAAGCCGATTCGCTGGTCTGCGCGGCAACCCAAAGCATGCTAGCAAGCAATGCTGGACTGCAAATACGAGGATTGTGGCTTCTCAAGAACGATCGTTTGCGGAAGACGTAGCCAAGGATATACGGCGATTGAGGTTGCATGAACGCGGAAGTGGTGCTGGTGAAATAAAGCTCCAGAAGGTCGCAAGCGAGGTTCACAGGAATGATGGCTGCAATGTGTGGTAGAATAGGTCGTAAGACAGGGAATCGTAGCATCGGCGTGTGCTGCATGTGAGGGTACAAGGCAGCTGTGGGAGATGGTAGCGACATCCATCCAGGAGAGCCATTGTTTGGCGACTGGCCTAGGAAGCCAGCCGACATTGGAGATTCATTCAGACGGAACTGTGCAGGCGGCATGCCGTTTTGGCTATTAGGTGAAGGCACAGCGTACTGGTTTTCTGGGTAGCCAGTGATGGTTCCTCCTTGGATCATTGAGCCAGGCATTGTCGTTGCGCCACTGTGCAAGATGTTGTGGCCGGTGACCGGTGCAGCAGGGTGAATCATACTGCGATGGTAATCATCGATATTGCCGTAGTCTCCCATCAGGGTCCGTTCTGGCATTCCCATACGAGGTAGCTGTGGAGTTGGCAATGCCATATTGGGTGTCTGTTGATCCATCGACATTGACATATGTCGAGGTGCCTGCCTCTCGTTGATGTGTTGCTCGGCGGCAGGATGAATGGTGACGGATCCGCCTTGGTCGAGACTTGGCACAGTGTGCATGGCATCTGTACTACCAGCACGTTGTGGCGGTGGCAATTGCGGCGGAGGGAAATGAGCGCTGGAGCGACGGCGTTTGACGCCTTGCGGCCTTTCCTTGGGCTCGACGCTTTGCTCATCAGAAGACTGTTCGTTTTGTGATCTGGGACTGCCCTCTCTGCCATCGACGTCGTCTGGGTTTGAGGCGGAGTTTGCTTGCTGTGCGGCAAGATCCTTGCGCGAGGCCTTGCCTCGCTTTTTGCGCTCGCGCACGTATTCGCAGGTCAGTCCAAATTCGACGCAATGTGCGCATGGAGTCTTGCCGTCGCACTTGTTCGTAGCTGGTTACATTGGTCGCAAGCGCGGCTGATACGTCGTCTCACTGGCTGCCCGCTGCTGGCACTGCGGCCAGTCTTCTTTCGCCTTGAAGTGAGCCATTCATGCTGTCGGCGCCGAAGCTTTGGCGGTGTTTAATGGGAGGCCTTTCGCCGTTAAGGCCTTGCAAGCTGTGCGCCGGCTGTTGCTGGCGGTGCATTTGGTGCAGCGCGTACTGCGAGCTCTCAGCCAGGGTGTCCAATCCGGTAGACATGTGCTGCGACGATAATTGGGGCTGGTGCATCGCCATGTTAGGGCTGCCAAACTGGACAGGATGATGATTGAGGCTCGTGGACAGCATTTTGGAAATGCTGCGGTGCTGCTTCTCTGGGTCCTCGGCACACGGACGACTGATGACTGGGGCGAGAACGTGGAGCTTGGAGGCTCGCTTAGACGCCTTACCAACACCGCCAGTCGGTGATCATGCTCTCTCTGGCTCAGGTGACCGGGCGGAGGTGGAGGCGCGCAGGCAGCGGATATGACGATAATACTGCGATTAGGTGACAGAGCACAGCGACATATGAGAGGCTCGGACGGGCGAGGCTATGGGCAGAAGGAAAACGACAGCGACGGCCGGGGCTCTAATCTGCGAGGTACAGCACGCTCGCTCGCCGCAGGCACCTCACTTTCCCACACCCCGCCGCCCGACCGATGCAGAGGCGAAGACCACAAGACTAAGGACCCTCTCCGGACGGGCGCTCTGCAAAGCTGGGGAAGGGCGAAGCGGCTAAGCCATCAAGGCTGCATTAGGGTGCTGCACTGACCCATGGCGAAGCCAGGATGCGTGGCCACGAGGACCGCTGCGCATGGGGACGAGCACTGGCACTACGCCCGGCCATTGATGAGCGCATGCACTACTCTAGAAGGGTTGGCCGGGCTTACACACAGATTGCCTGCAGCAGAGTAGGCCTCCGAACGCAGGCACCTTGAGGAGATGCGGTCCGGCTGGGTGACACACGCCTAGTGTACGTACCCGTACACGCACGCAGCCTGCCAGGAAGCTGTCTGCCATGTGCTGTGTGCGAGGGATCAGCGCCGTAAATACATTGGAGTGACGCTCCTCAGCCACCGTGTGCCTGGCAAACCTCTATCAAGACGCGATCGCCCTAGATCAGCCAAGTTTGATGATGCCAGACACTGCATAATGGACCAGTGTGAGAGATCGCGGCTCGGAATCTTCCTCAGATGAAGGCATGGTATAGGGGAGGATCACAAGCTACACGCCATCCTGGACCGATCCGAAAAGTACCACAGAGTTTGTTGTACCTCCGTAAGGCCAGCAGCTCTACGAAAGTTTGGTCGGCAGGCAGCTTGACGGCTCGCTGATCATGCGGCTGTTGGGCCTGAGATTCCTCCGTCCGACGACCGCACTGCTTGGTACAGTTCTAGTAGTCGTGGTAGCCTTCTATATTTCTGTTGTAATGCATGGGCCACATTACTGACTATGCTGGCCACACGGGACCCAAGCTGCATACAGATGAGCCGTGTTTCCTGTGCGCATATGACGAATCAGCTCGCCCATCTTTACTGCTGGTGTCGTGCATCGTATATATCGTAAGAGGTGACCCTTGCAACCTCACAGCCTCACTATACTCTCAAGAGGGAAATGGACGACCCTCCAAGTGATGAAGGATTCATGCCTTCAGATCACCTACCTCATCAACGTCTGCCCTTCACGCCGGGTAAATAGGATAAAACGTCGGGGACGATCCTCCACTTCGTTTCTCGCAACGGACCGCACGTGCGCTTCTTTAGCTTGCGGCTAGGGAGACGACTAGGTCGCGAAAGACGCCATCGCCGGACCAAAGTAAAGCCATCATGGAGTCCATCAGCCGTTCTACGGAGCCGCAATAGTCACCAGACAAACTTTGCCTCCGTGGGCTGCAGACCGTAGGCGAAACATGGCAACCAGTAAATCATCTCGGAGTCGGAGCTGGACCAGTGGTTCAGCAGGACTCAGACGTCCCGTGACAGCCAGATCGCCTGGGTCGAGCTGTGTGGCACTGTGGAGAATTTGTGGAGTGCAGCGCGATGGGCTGCAGTCGGCACTTGCTCAGGCGTCCACGCATAACGCAGTTCATGCCTCGGTCCTTCACGCGCTTCATTTTCACCGCTGGCCACATAATCACTAAGAAGGTACTTATCGATCATGCAACAATAACACCGACTGGCCGAGTGCAAAGTCTCCTGAGGAAGCCTTGGAGTCCTTCATTGTTTCAAATATAGATGGCCGCCGTTGGACGGGCAAGGCGAACGCGTTCTTCCATCGTTCCACGTGGAAATGGCAGATCTTGTACAACCGAGACCCGCATGGGTGGCAACTTCCACTTTAAGCAGATATGAAGCACCATATGAGCAGGGATGTCGACGCGGAGATCATCAGGAGCGGCCGAGCCGCATACCGTACATCGACTAGACCACTTTCGTGACCAGGAGATCCACTGGGACTGGACTCTTGATGAAGTCCGATATTTGCAATACTGCGAACAACAGGCTCGACCAATATCTGTCTAATTGGCATTACGTCGCAACCTCCAGGAGGTAATACACGTATTATTATGCGTACGACCTACCCCATGCATATCGAGAGTGGCGTCAATCTCCGGCCTACAGGGCAGCAGTGACGGTCACACCAGTGCATGAGGAGGCTTGCAGCCTCGTCAGATCTTGGTTCCAAGGAAGCAATAAGCATGAAGGACGGCAAGACGTGCTGCTGCTAAGATCCCGAGTCAGAGTCACGAGCCGTTCACGGCTGCAGAACACGCAACCACTCGGCAGATCATTTCCACACGCTACAAGGTTCCCTCAACCCCAGATGGAGAATGCAGGTCCGTCCACGATTTCATCAGGCGACCAGTGACTAGAGGTGCTCTGTCCATGCACACACACACGAGACACGCCAGGATCTCTTACTTTTCTTCTTCTTCAATTTCTTGTTTCGACGAATGCACGAGACCCTTCGAGTGCACAGATGTTGGCAAAGATAGCCTTTATTACCGATCATATCCGTCAATATGTGCAGTATGCACGAGAGGACTCGAGCTGGCTCACGTAGCCGCACGTTCTTCAACTCCTGAAAGTGCTTTTGGAAATAGTCCCAGCTTTCTGAGAGCTAGCAACCGGATGACTTACGGAATCCTTCCAGCGGTTCCTTCTCCTCACCTGTGCTCCTGGCCAGAAAAACTCTAGCAAAGCCTGCAAAAGTAAGAGCTGCAGTCTGCAGCAGTTCACCGCCTCTCGTTTCTCGCTTCGATGCACACCACACGCAGGGTCCTGCGCAAGTGGAAAAGAAATATCACATCACTAGCAACATTTCCCCAGACTCTTTCGTTCGCTTCTGAAGACTCCACGAACGAATGACTCGTCGCGCTGGTCCAAGGCCTCCTTTACCAGCACAGTGGACGCGAGCGAACTCCACTACCCTGCTGACTATATTGCCATGATGCAGCTTCTCCATGTTTACAACGCCCGCCTTGCCTCGCTTGAAGTATTATTGTGCAGGGCTGGTAGGTATTTCCTCCTATCGCCATGCTTCTTTGCTCTTTTATACCAAGGTGTGTATGCGCGATTGCTTGATTTTTGCTGCAACACACGTACGCTCCCCCCGCGTGCCGATTTCCGACGCGAAGGAAGGCATGCGTCCATGCATGCCATGTCACAATGAGGTTTCCAGTGGTCATTGCTACTATGACCGACATCCGGACACGCCGCACGTGATCCGGAAGGGCATCATCCCCGGAGCCGGATCGGTTGATCGATTTCTTCCTAGGTTTCTGATACCAGCCTCCCAGCATACGGAAGGCATGCCGTAGCAGGCCAAAGGATCCTTTAGTGCATGTTGTCTCTAAAGCGCAAGGGTAGCTGCAAGCTTCTTCAGTCGGTTAACTACGAGTCAGTCGGATAGCTACTGGGCCAAGGCGAAGGGCTCGACCGGACATTATTCCTGCAGGAGCTTTGCAGGAGGCACGGATGGATGAGAAGCTGTTCTTACTTTGGTCTGGTCAGCAGTAGTGATTGTTGGCACCAAGAATACAATCTGCAGGTGTAAGTATTTGCCAGCTTGAGTCACAAAGTTCGCATCGTAGGGTAAGGTGAATATTATTGATCATTAGTCGATGGTGCACTGCAAATCTATACCGAGCAGGTCTACCTATCTGGCAAGATGCAAGCTTATCCAGGCTCGCTCCACTTTCGCACTCGATAGTAAAATTGATTGTGACGGTCATCGTAACTTGCAACCCCATGCCTGCATGGAGTCAACAAGCCGCAATCCAACAATGGTGCCACACGCAAAGTTCGCATTCACAGCAAGAAATCCAGCCTCAAGCTCTCCCATAAGAAGCCAACGGCAACGACCCTCGAATTTTGCTCGTCGTGTTCTTGAGCTTAAACCTGTTTCCCTTCGTCAGTGATGTTTCGCAAAAACCAACAGTGAGAAACAAAGATACCCACATGATCATCGTCCCTCGGTTCGCCAGTCTCTTAGCATCACTCACAACCAATTCGTGTCCGCAGACAACACACTTCAACCACTCCTCGCGTTCGTGCTTGCTCAGCCCTTTCGCCAGCAAACTACTCCAGCATCGGAAGCACACTTTGCCCAGCTCAGGCCGATTAACACAGCAGATCGGGTTCATGGCCAGCGCTTTCCTGCTGCAGCCGCAGTTGTTGCAAATGTTGCTGATGTGCTTCTTGGCTTCGATCACGGCGGCTGCGTGTTTGAGATCTGTGGCTTCGGAGTGTGTTGAGCCAGAGGATGGTGTTGAGCTCGCTTGTTCTGTTGTCAAGACGATCTGCTGCGTGTTGATAGCGGCGGGTTTGGACGAGGTAGGTAGGTGTGCAGGCTCGGTCTCGAGGTCCCACTGGTCTGTTGTTGTGTCACCATGGAGCACCATGGCCTGACGGCTACTGGAGCGAATAGGAAATTCGGGTAACTCGCTCGCTTCCGCGACGGGACCGAGGTTGACGCTTCGAGATCTGACTCTGCGTAGAGCTCGTAGCGGCGGTGCTTGCTTTGTCGAGGGCGTGCTGTAGGATGGCAAACTGAAGTTGCGGAACGATGCTCGTAATTCGAGGCTTGAAGCGCTGCGACGAGGTGACGGAGATGGAGAGAGGAGGACATCGTCGGGTACTAGGGCGATGTAGGACTGGCGGAGACTCTCGATCTCTTGGTGTAGTGAGCGGCTGAGTTCTTCTTGACTGTTGGTCCTGCTCATGAGAGGAGAACGCAGGCGTGTCAGAGTTGAGTTCGAGCGCCGCAGCGTTCTGGTGGCGAGTAGCGCTCCTGTCTCTTGGGTGGTCTCGACATCGCCGTTTGAGGGGAGATAGTCTGCTTTCGGTGGAGGGTTGCCAGAACGTGTTGAGCGATTCAGATGTCTGTAGTGGTCTCGTACTTGCCGCTTCGCGCCGTGGGTTGCGAAGCGGCAAGACCGGTGGTGCCGTACGTATCGGTGGTCGACGAGCGCGAGGCAGTGAGGCTCTGGTCGGACCATCCATGTTCGGTTTATTAGACTGGACTGTTCTCTCTGTGGTGTAACGAGGCATGAATTGTCGGCGATCCATAGCGACAGGCGTGGTGCAGTGAAACGAAGATAGTGATGGCATACGCCGTCAAGTATCGCAGCACGATGTTGGTCGACAGCAGTAAATAGAGCATGATGTTCGAGTGACTGGAGGCACGGGGCAGGGTCCGGGTGGCGTGACACGAAAGCAATTGATCACATGAACAAGTGAAGCCTAACAATAGCTTCATTGCATGTGAAGAGTGAATTTACATACCACCCCATTCAATGCAGAAGGTTCTGACGCCCTTGTCCTCCTCTCCATCACTCGTTTCTTGCCCACCAATCAGATAGCCTTTCTTGACACCAGTTCCCAAACGTCCTCCTCCAACAATGTCTAGCAGGTCGAATTCTTCCTCCCAATCCATGCCGCTGCAGAGGAAGTGACTGTGGAAGCGTAGTGGGTCACCAGGGTATGCCGTGTACTGGCAACCGAATCGGAGACCAGGTGACATGAAGTACGATTTCTCATGCAAATGCTGAAGAGCGGATACGACGTCGGCACATCGGGTAGCGGAAGAGCTTGCTCTGGAGGTGGCGGAGTTGGGTTGAGCAGCGGCGTGGACGTAGCAGGGGTGACAGCCCACGGTGCGGGTTCTGCTGCAGCCGGAGTAACACTTGGACTTGCTTTAGGAGGACCACTTGGAGGCGCGGAGCTTGTTGGCGGCGCGAAGAGACTTTCGTCTTCTTCAGCAGGGGTGGCAGCGCCCGATGCAGCACCGCTGTGAGCAACTGGAGTTCGACTTCCAGCCCTCTTGCCCTTCTTGGCATTTCGTTTGCCGTTCGACATGAGCATGTCCTCAGGGATATCATTCCAATCACTGCTACCGAACTTCTTCTCAAGAGCGCCCTTCTTCCTCTCTTCCATCTTCCGCTCTGCATCCTTGGCCGCAGCAGATCCTTGCTTCCTGAGAGCACTTTGGAACGCCCGCCTCTCCTCGGGTGCCAGCCCGTTGCCTAGCACATCGTCTTTGTGCGCCTTGACATCATCAACAAGATAGGCGACGCCCTTTTCTACAAGCAGACGCGCCTCTTCGGGCATCAGCTCCAGCGGAATGCCGGAGAAGACGTTTTGCTGTGGCGCTTGGGGAAGACCGCCGATCAGCACGCCTGTGATGTTGTGCTTGGCACGAGCATGCGACACCGTGTCCACATCGTAAAGGATGTACTTGTGGGCAACGGTGAAGATGGGAAATGGCTCAGCAACAGTGGCTGCTGCCTGTGCAGAGGAAGCCATTATGGCACTTTGTTTCTAGTCTTCAACTAGTTAGCACGTGATGCCGAGCTTGCAGATTTGTAAAACGTGTATTGCGGTGGTTGAGAATCATAAGCTCTTAACATTCGTTTTCGTCAAACAGCCACTTTTGTGACTTCAGGGGATTGACAGATTAAAATGGTTTAATAATCATTTTGGGGCAGGTGATGCGAAAAGAAGATTGCGTGCGTACCTTTTGATGTTTCAATGCTACTTCTGCGCAGAAGCAGCGGCAATGTTGTTGTTCAGCTCATGTTGTGCTTGAGGAAGACAGGCTTGAAGTGTACGCGTTGCAGAGATCTCGTGAATTTTGATGTAACGTGGGTGGGACGTGCCTTGAGCGGGCGCGGGCGTCGTCACCTCCTATTGGCTACGTGACCTCAATTGATCTGCTTGTCATGTTGGAGATATATATGTGTATATATGTGCTGTCTTCAAGGAAGCCAGTGTCAATCTGAAGACGCTGCGGAGCCTCGATTGGCCATTTTCTCTTGGATCTACCACAAATTGTTGAAACATTCATCCGAACACGTTTCCATCCAGACAGCACCACCAAGATGGATCTCATCCGGCAAGGGCTCGCCATAGCTCAGGATCCAAAGCATTCGTCATGGATAAACCCTCTATTGATACTAGGCGACACATTACTGAGCTTACTGATCGTCCACAAGATTTCGTGTACGTTGACAAGCCAATTTTTAATACTTGCTCCAACTGACCCCTATTCAAAGACACCGAAATCGACTGGAAAGCCTACATGGAACAGGTCTCCCTCTATCTCTCCGGCGAACGCAACTACATCAACCTCGTAGGCGGCACCGGCCCTTTGGTGTACCCAGCTGCACATGTCTACATCTATCGCGCTCTGCACTACATCACCAACGAAGGGACCGACATTCGCCTCGCGCAATATCTCTTCATCGGCCTCTACCTCGCCACTCTAGCATTGGTACTCGCATGTTACCGATCAGCGGGTGTGCCACCTTGGGTGCTGCCGCTGCTGGTTCTGAGCAAGCGATTGCATTCGATTTTCATGCTGCGGTTGTTCAATGATGGGTTTGCCGTGTTTTTCTTGTTTGCAGCTGTGTTCTGCTATCAGAGGAAGTGGTGGACGGTTGGGAGCTTGGCTTTCAGTTTGGGATTGGGAGTGAAGATGAGTCTGTTGCTGGCGCTGCCTGCTGTGGGAGTTGTGCTTTGGTTGGGCGCTGGGAGGGATCGGGCGGTGAAACAGGCGTTGCTTATGGGGCAGGTACAGGTGAGTTTGGCTGATTATATGACTGAAAGCAAGGAAAGGCGGAGTATGGGTAGAATGTGCTGACGAATGATGCAGGTGGTACTTGGCTATGAATTTCTCGGGGCGAATGCGCGCAGCTACCTGAGCAGGGCATTCGAGTTCAGTCGGCAGTTCATGTTCAAGTGGACCGTAAACTGGCGTTTCGTTCGCGAAGAGATGTTCCTCTCGAAGCCGTTCTCGATTGCCTTGCTGAGCGCTCACGTCGTGCTCCTTCTAGCCTTCCTACACACCCGATGGCTGAAGCCCGCAAACATCTCCCTTGCCGGCGTCAAACAGATGCTCCTCTCGCCACCAACGCAACAGCAGCAAGAAAGGATTACCCGCCGCGTGACGCCCGATTTCGTCTTGACTACGATTTTGTCGGCGATGATGATTGGTTGCTTGTGTGCGAGAAGTCTGCATTACCAATTCTACGCCTACATTGCTTGGTCGACGCCTTTCCTTCTCTGGCGCGCAGGCTTGCACCCAGTGGCTGTGTACTTGGTATGGGCTGCACAGGAAGTGGCATGGAACGTCTACCCAAGCACTAGTGCCAGTTCTTTGAATGTGGTCGGATGTCTTGCTGCGGCGGTGGGAGCTGGCTGGCGTGCTTCCGGCAAAGTCACATATGCCGAGGAAAAGAAGGAGTGACCGAGCTTGAGCCACTCTAAACAGCATGTAGAAATTCGAGGCTTATTCTTCCTCTGAATCACTCGGTGGCATTTGAGGTCCTTCATCGGAATCTTCATCATCTCCATAGCCAGCCTTCTTGGCTGGGAACTCCTTTGGCCACCAAGGCATTTTCCTCCACGCGCGCTCATCGCCGACGTAAGTGACAATTTCGCCGCCTAGCTTATTTTCCCTGTTGGCCATGGCAGATGTGTCAACAAGAACAAAGCCGCCACGCTTCATCCATACGGTGGATCTGAACCTCGCAGGCAGCTCTGCGAGCATAGGCGTTCCATCGGGCAGGGTGAGATGGTACAAATTGTTACCAGCACCTTGTTTCACGCAGGCAATTTGCTGGCCAGGCGTGAGAGTGGCCGGTGGCGTGAGAGTCTCCTCGACAGCAGCGTCGATGTTGCGCCTTGGCTTCGGCATTATTGCTTGAAAGGTGGTGTGGTGTGGTGTTGCGAATGCTTAAGCGATCAGAGCTTAGCTTGCCCGTGGCTGCAGTGTTGACGGAAATATGACGACGGCAGATGTGTGGGAGGGTGCAGATCGTGCTGCAGGTCTTACACAGACTCGGTTCACCGCCGCTTATACTTTGCTAGCTGGTGTGGAGAGATCAATTTCGTGCGCCGCCTAGTGTGTGGAGCTGGTGGGTGACAGCGGTATAAGCAGAGGAGGCAGAGTCTAGATCGAAATGCGCGTGGGGCTCGGTATGGATATCAAAAGTGGTAAGTGAATGCAAGCGACAAAACACTACTGCTCACCTGTCAAAGTTCTGTCTGATCTAAGGTTCGCTGAAGCAAGCAAGATGCCCCACGGCAGACCCTTGTCTCATCGTGTATGCGGCGCTAAGACGCGAGCGCGCATTATTTCTTGTTGACCGGCAAGCTTGCGGCCAGTAGAGTTGCAAGAGATCGCGCAATCCACCCTGCCTCGTGCACTCGTGACTGGCGTTGCTGGAATATCTCGCGCAATGGACCTCGGAGTCTACTAGCGCCGACGGAAGATGATGAAAAGCTGTATATTGCACGCGGACGCGGGCAATTCGCGCGAAACACTCGAGCTGCTCCAAGGCGTGGCGGCAGGGGCCCGTGCTGATAGGTCGGATCTGCATATCAAAGACGGCAAGCTGGTCCCGCACACTTGGAGTACCTGGTCGTGTACTTCTTCACGTGCTCGTTGTGCTCCTTGCGAGATAAGACGTGTAGCGCAGCCGTGAGCGGAGTCGAGTGCAGGACGGCGAGTGGCAGGCCAGTCCACGTCTTTGCAGTGCCAGTGGCCGACAGGCATTTTCTCTCCAGCGATCACCATCGCTACGCGGCTGCACTTGCTGCTCGCATACAGGTGCGTGGCCATTGAGCGTCCGTACATTAGTGTTCGACGTGCAGTAGCTGTTGGCGAGGTGCCACGGTTTGCAAATGCTTCTTTCTGGAAGAAGGCAGGGAGAGGGCAGAGGAATGATGAAGACGACGAACGAGAAGCAATCGCGTACTCGCCCTTTTCTGGATCGCCAGAGCTCGCGCGCCACCGCGCAGTTGGGCAGGCCATAGACGGGGATGACTTGGACGATGAGAGGTCACCACACTTTCAGGAGCGAGGACCAAGGAGCTATTTCGACAATGTCCACTACCACGACAACGACGACAACGATGATGATGAGGAAGAGATGGACGAAGATGCAGAGGATGAGGAAGACGAGGATATCGAAGATGAGGATGCAGTGGAGACGCCACTGTTACCCATCTTCTCTGCTGCGCATCTCGACCGCTTGCCAATGTACAACATTACCCATTCCATCCGCTTGCTGATTGTGGCACGCGCCGAAACAACGCTCTCCTGGGAACAACTGCGCAGTCCACAGGTCAGCCAGTTTTGGTCAAGCCAATAGAGTCGCAGATTCGCACAAATCACTTCAATCGTGCTACGCTCTGTTCATTGATTGCGAACGGCTTGCAGTTCCAAAAGGAGGGACAAATGAATCCCGGTAATGTGGGAGTTTCGCGAACAAGAGCTCTGCTGAGCGAGCTGCTGGCCATGCGTCTGCTCAAAGAGTTTACTGTGCGCGAGCTCATCGACGCTCTGTCCTATGATTTCGATCCTTTGCAGGGCATGTCAACACCGCCCACGCCAACTGGCCGCGGCACGCCGGGCCACGCTACACCAGCACATCTGAGCGATTCTCAGCACCTGCGCACTCGCAGTAAAGGTGCGAGAGTAAGTACGATTGAGATTGCGATAAGATCGCAAGCCAAACGCTTCTTAGCCCACCCACTTGTCGTGCAGCACCTCGAGGCCATCTGGGCAGGCACGATCGTCTTCCATTCTGAAGCTGATAATCTCCATCGCAAGCCGCCTCGCGACCGTTTGAAAAAGCTTGCCAATGGTGGCTATGGTACTCTGAATGATCATTCCCCAAGTGCCCTTCCAGCCGACTCGATCCTCTCACGCAAGGCTCAAGAGACTCGAACCAGCAAGAAGCCCGAAGTTTACGGCGCTGGGCGACGCTCAGCCACTCTGTATGACCCGCATGATTCATCCCTGTTCAAACTCAGTCGTCTTCGAGTACCCAGATATCGCCAATTGTTCTCTACTATCTCCTTCGCCGTCATGCTCGGACTCTACATTGCTGTACTTTACGATCGGAGCGTAACAATTACCCCTCTTGAAATGGTCTTCTGGTTCTGGTCGATTGGGTACATGCTTGACGAGATTATCGGCTTTACCGAGCAGGGCTTCGGACTATACATTCTCAGCTTCTGGAACGCTTTCGATTTGGGCATTCTTCTGTTATTCGGAGTCTACTACGTTCTTCGTCTTTATGGCATTGTTCTTGCCGACCAGGGCAAACATCACATTGCTAGCATGGCCTACGACGCTTTGGGGTCTACTGCTATCCTACTGTTCCCTCGCCTCTTCAGCGTTCTTGATCACTACCGCTACTTCTCGCAACTCCTTATTGCATTTCGACTCATGGCTCAGGACCTTGTTGCAGTCCTGATCTTAATCTTGATTTCATGTTCTGGTTTCTTCGTCGCCTTCAGTCTTTCGTTCGCCGACGAGAACACAGATCCCAAAGCCGTGGCATACTCGCTCTTCCAAATCGTCATGGGCTTTACTCCGGCAGCGTGGGACAAGTGGTCGAGCTACAACATACTCGGCAAGGCCATCATGGGCGCTTTCTTGATCATCTGTCACTTCTTGATTGTGACAATTCTTATCACCGTCTTGACTAACAGCTTCATGGCTATCGTACGCAATGCCGAAGAGGAACATCAATTCTTGTTTGCTATCAACACCATCAGCATGGTCAAGTCTGATGCTCTCTTCAGCTACATCGCAACCATCAAACGGATCGGTTGGGTTCTCAGCCCTCTGAGATACATCGTACCGTTCCGACAGTACGTCAAGTTCAACCGGACGATGATCAAGATCACTCACTTCCCTGTCCTCCTGCTCATCTTCACGTATGAGCGGGTGCTTTTGTCGAACATGGCTTATGGCCCCACGGATCTCATAGAACGACCAGTTCGTAGCCAGCGAAAGCCTGTTGCTTTCTCTCTGAGCAAGGCACAGGATCTCTTCAGCCCCGGAAGGATGTTGAGAGAGCCGTCTGTCATAAGCTTCCACAAAGATCGTGCGCTGGATGAAGTATTCCGCAAGCCATACAGAGGAAGCACTGTACGTACGACGACCCAAGGCATGGACCCAGAGCGCCGTAACAGTGCCACCGTCGTGGATCGTTGGATGCAGAATGCAGACGAGCAAGGAGGTGCCAGTCCTCCTGTGGAGCAGCCGCGAAGTATCGTGGAGAGGCTCGAGAACAGGAAGCCACCTTTCAGACGCGCCAACACTGGTGGCCTAAGATCAAGTTTGCTGGGCAGGAACTTCTCAACTGCAACAAGAAGTGTTACCAGCGATCCTGATCGATTGTCTGTCAAAGCAGCTAAAAGACCGAAGAGGATTGTTGAAGAGGATGAAACTACTGCCGACGAGTCTGCAGCGCAGCCTCAAGAGACCGATGCGGATGGCGACGACGAAGATCCCGAAGATGAATCTGACAACATAACACCCGGCATCGGCGAGAGCGTGTCCGTGATTGATCACAAGATCAACGACACGGCAGACGACGATGACAGCGGAGACGAATTCTTCCAGACACCAGCTCCGATCCGCACAGCCTACACGCCACTCTCTACCGCCGCTCAGGCTCGTCTGAGAGACTCCCCAGACGTTTTGCAAATGGCCATACAAGGAAGACAGCTCGCCAAACGCCAGAACCACCAACGCAACGTATCGAGTGGCACCATGATGTTCGCACCTCAAGGTCCCACAGCCAACGCCTCTCGTCCTGTCACGAGACCGTCGCGCAGTGGTCAGACCTCCAACAAGCACACTAGCAGCGGCGGTACCGGCACTGCCACTCCCAACATGAACAACAATCTCGTCTCAGGTACCCGCACACCCAAACCCAAGCCCGCCCGTCTTGGTGCTCGCCCAGGCATGGGGCCTCGCCAAAACACTGCGCCGGGCAACTTCGGCGGCATCTCTTTCCTCGAAGGCGAGCGCCGCTCTCATCGTCAACCCTCTTTCTACGCCCGCGCCCTCGACCTCGCGAGCGAAATCGGCGACAACAAATTCAATGCTCTAGGTGGCGGTGGTGGTGGCGGTGGCAACGGCGGCGACGACGACTTCAATGGCATGCCGGCCTCTTTCTCTGAGGCTTTCCTGCGCGAGCGCGATTTTGAGCGCAGGCGGGAAGAGGAGAAGAAGCGCAGCGAGGAGGAAGAGAAGGGCATGGTCAACAGGATTATGCTCGCGAGGATGAACACATTAGAAGAAGGGTTTAGGGAGGTGCTGAAGGAGATCAAGACCATCAGCTCCACTGCTGCTAGCGCTGCAGGAGCGGTCGGTGGTTCTTCTAGGCATGGCAGTGAAGGTGAGATCATGGGTGTCAAGATGAGGGCGAAGGTTGAGAGGGCGGACAGTAGGAGAAGCCCGAGGAAGGTTGTGAGGAAGAACGGCAAGGGAAAAGAGGCTGAGAAGGAGAGGCCCGGCAGTGGGCTGAGGGAAGAGGAGGGAGTTGACGATGAGGCTAGGAGTCCGGTGTCTGTTCTGGGCCCGGGCAGTAAGGAGCCAGAGGTTGATACTCGGGCTGGCGACGAGCCGGAGACGCCTCCTGGAGAGGAGGAAGAGCACAGGGAGTAAAGAGAGGGTTGAGCTGTTTTCGTTTGGCATTTGATGGGCATGGTTGATTGCTGGTGAAACACATTTGGGAGCGATTTGGAAAGGCAACGATTGATTATACGGCATTGCGGTTTCTTACTTCTTGTACAGCTAGCATTTCCATATCATTCGAGCAAGCGAGCGGGCATTAGCATCGTTAGCTCATAAATTGTACCGATCATAATCCGTACGCCTGTCCCTGATTCCCTGCGTTCAGTGTGTCACCATCCATTGTTCCTGGCCTTTAAGTATACCGAGTACCGAGATACCATCTCTTCTATACCGAACCAGAGATCCACTCCATCATTTGCCATCGAGAACCCGTCCCATTGCTTTCCTCCTTCGCCCGTACACGAATGCGCTTCTTCTCTACCTCTGTTCAAACTCCGCCACCTAACATCACAACGCAGTCAATAAAAGCTCCAGAGCTATGCTGAGCCAGCCAGCCTTGATCAGACGAATGCGGACTCACCAGACCTCTCTGTCCTGACGTGCAAATTGCCGGGCTGAGAGTTGCGTTTGTCTTGCGAAGCGATGCGGTAGGAGGTCATGAGGAAGGCGCTGCCGGCTGCTGCGACGGTGAAGAAGATGCCGCTGCGGGTGCTGTTTGCACGATCAGATTGCGTTAGTGGGGATCCACGTGGAAGCTGAGCATTGATGGTGGAGGTCGATGCAGCCTACCTGAGGAAGGACATTGTGCTTGGTTGGCGAATGAGGTGAGAGCTATTGTTTGGTGACGAGAGCTATTGGTGCAATGAGTGTTGAACTCTGGTGTACGATCAAGTCAATCGATGTGGATGCTGGGCGGTCTGGTATGATGGGTGTACGGAGAGACGGTGACTTGTATACAGCAAACCGAACGCATGGGAAACAGCAAGAGGATCAGGAATGCAGGCGGCTCTTTAGGGATATGGATTCCCTTCGCGCCTCACCGACATCTCCCGCGATTCCAGACCTCATTGAGCCTCGGGATCTGCTGCAGACGCTGGCCTGCTGACTTGCCACTGGCCCAGCACTTGGGTAGAGCTCCCAAGCGCCAGTAAAGCTACCCCAGAGCTCAGTAGCCTTTGCCGGAGCCGAAGTGTGGGGAACAGCGTGGCAGATCGCCGGCCTCCACTGACGTCGATCCCGTGACTTCCTGCTTTGCTTGTTCCGCTGCCTTGCCATACCACATCCAGACCGGCGCATACCAACAACAGCTGTGAGCATATCGCATAGCAATACCACTTCTCCATCTAATACTCAACGCCACTTGCCACCACTAGCCGACTGCGCATAGCTGCCACCGTTCACCGCATCGCCACCATGGCATCCTCCTCCACCCCAGCAACGCCTCTTCTCTACTCTTGCATCGCCTACAAAAACACCATCCTCGCTGAGCACACCGTCTCCGCCGCCTCTGACACCAGCAGTCTCGCCTCTGTCATCCTCCCCAAAATCTCACACGACTCGCCTCAAAAGCTCACCTACACTCACAACCAAAACCTCATTCATTACATCGCCGACGCAGGCTCCGCTTCCAACAATGCCGACTCTCTCAACGGGCCCAATCTCACATACCTCGTAGTCGCCAAAGCCGACCTCGGCCGTCGTGTTCCGTTCGGCTTCCTCGTTGAGATCAAGAAGCGCTTTCTAGCTGCCTACGACCCCGAGCGCACCGATTTTTCCTCTTTGCCTGCGTATGGCGCTGCTGCGTACAATGCGCAGCTGAAGAGTTTGATGGTCGAGTACGGTACCACGAAGAGCGGTCAGGAAGATGCGTTTAAGAACGTACAGGCGAGATCGACAATGTGCGCGGCATTATGACGGAGAATATCGAGAGGGTGCTGGAGAGAGGTGAGAGGCTGGATTTGCTCGTGGACAAGACCGATCGACTTGGTGGGAGCGCGAGAGACTTCAGAGTGAGGTCGAGGGGATTAAAGCGAAGGATGTGGTGGAAGAATATGAAGCTGATGGTCATGCTGGGACTGGTGATTGTTTTCTTGCTATACCTCATGGTTGGCATGGGCTGCGGTCTTCCTGGTAAGTTCCTACTGACGACGACTTGTTGACTTGAAAATCATGCTAACATTGGCAACAGCATGGTCTCGTTGCATCCGTCACAACTGAACTCGCAACTGACACATGATCCCTGCTTTCCGGCGTTCGAGCGTTCTGCTTCTCACATTCAAGAATACCACTTTTGCTCTATTCTCAAGCAATCACCTCATGTAATAACATAGCCATAACTCGTTACCATTTCCGTAATATCATAGCCAGAACTGCCAGCACCTCACGCACTATCTCCCCACCCCATCATCTCTTCCAACTTCTGCGCCTCCGTCTTCTGTCCCTTAATGAGTCCCCGTTCCTCAATCTCGTTAACCAACTCCACAAACTCCTCCTGCCCTTCCTCGGCCCTCGCCTTGAAAGCACCCATATTTTCCGCCAACCACTCCCCATCCTTCCCCGCAGCCGGAATCTCAAACCCAGCTTCCATTCCCGCCACAAGACCCCCTATCACAAACACCGAGTACAGCTTCCTCTCCTCATCCGTGTCCGGCGCGGATCTCTTGATCTTCGGCAACGGAACTACGATCTCGTCCCACGCTGCGGATATGTCGCGGCAGAGAGCATTGAAGTCTGAGTTTGAGCGAGAGGGGCCTGTGCGCACGTGTGCGAGGATGTGAGATTTCGTACGCTTCTTGCCGCCGATGTACAAGGTCGTGTTGGCTATGTCGGTGAATTTGACGTTGACGAATAGACGGGGTGTTGAGAAGCGGGTGCTGTGGATTTGGGTTATGCGGGTTGCGAGGTCGTCTTTTTGCGACTCGGTTAGGAGGACGGAGTGGTTGATTTCGTAGTACGGCATTGTTTGTTGTGTTATGAGGGGTGGTTTGCTGAGAGTTTTGGTTTGTGTCGACGAAGGGACAAGGTGGCGGGGCGTAGGAGGTAGGATATTTAGCTACCTCCGTACGGCTAGGATGAGTGGGAGTTCTCGGTTGTTCTTGATCAGTGATCTTTGGAACCTCGGGATTAATGATCAGATTTGTCTCTTGGCGAGCGCTACGTACGTAGATACTTTGCCTTTGTACAAACTGTCTAGTACTAAGAGGTAACTTATAAATCTAGCTGTGGTAGTATGGTAGATGACGCTGAGTGGGGAAGCTCATTGCCCCACTACTAGAATGAATTCAATGTTGCCATTCCAAATCGTCGAATGCCTTGCATGTATCAAGGGACCGATGGGAAATGTACAACGATCGACGCACCGCCATGTACGCTGACTATCTCTCTTAGTGCCATGATTCTGCATGTACATGTACACATGTAGTTGTCGCCAGTGTTGTGAATTCACTGCAACCATTACCCCGAACCCTAGTTTTGACGTGGATGCCAGCAATGTGTCCAATACATGTATGTACATGTACTACATAGCTGTGCAACGCAATAATGATGCATTGCCTGATGAGCGGTGATCTGGAAACAAATTGTGTTACACTCGTCAAAACATAGAAGTATTTCAAGCCTTTATTGCAAATTGTATCACTGCTGCGTGTACGTGCTGAAGCAGAAGACTAGATCTGGCTTCTGAACGCATTGACGTACACGCAACCACTCACGACCATTATTGTGCATTCATTTCTACGTCTCGCATGGCTCACCCGGTAGTTGCTCAGCTCCTGAACGATAATTCTTTAATTGCGGATCGCAAAACAGCTTCCTCTCCTGGCAGAAGACCTGTTCGTAACTCAGGGCATAGTCTTGTGTACCAATCGTCCGCACTCAAGGAACATGAACTTTAAAGATAAAGACCGGCGAGGATCCAAGTTCTGAAGACAAAGTATTACGAGAGGGAGTAGACTAGATGGAGGTGACACGACAACATGGTAAGTTTAACTCGAGGACATTATCGATTGGATGTGTTATACACGACTGTTCATCGGCGCCCGCGCTGATGGAAGACACGCACTATGAAGTATTCATCCAGTGACCATGGCGTCGTTGTCGACGATGTTGTCGCCACCCAAACCAATGTCGGTGTTCGACGGCAGCACATCAACAGACCTGGCTTGAGCTTCCGCCCATGCCCTCGCCCTGACCAGCTCCCTGATACGAGCCTCTGGCTGCATGCCTTTCGACTGCAAGATGGCTCTGTTCACCTCGCCCGCTACAGTCTCCCTTAGCTTGAGATCCAGGAGTTCTTTCATCTCTGGTATCATCTTGTCTGCATCGAAGATCATGAGAGCCATGGTCTTCTCAAGTGCAGCCAGGTACTTGGGGTCTGTCGGAGCACGAGGTGACAGTTGGGTTGTCGCAAACTCGAGAGCTGGACGGAAATCTGCAGACGCAGGTTTGCCATTGTTCTTCTCCAGCACGGAACGGATGATCTCCACAAGCTGAAGTTGCATCAACTTGAAGTGGAGAAGTGGATTGATGTCTAAGATCTTTCATGACGTTAGCAAGTGACCTTGCATGAGTACCATGAGAAGTGTAGGATGTATGTTCAGGGTCATACTGAGGACTGAAGATCGGTGTTCAATTCGTCAAGTGCCTCCCGAAGGAAGTTACGAGTGGTGCATGAAACAAGTATAATCATGTGAAGTGGAGTGTGTAGGAGGAGTTAGGCTTACCAAAGTCTCGTCATTGTTGAGTAGCTCGATAGCTTCCTCGATGCGACCGCTGAGAATGGCGTTGCGGATTTGAACGCGATCGCGGATGCTTTCGACATCGAAGGCTTCGCCCTGGAAGAGGTTTGTCTCGCTCGCGAACTTCTCAGCTGCGCCAGGGTAGCCCTCAGAGATGAGGTAGTCCATGATGACTGAGTTGATGTCACTAGGAGGAGTCAGCATTGGTGTCTTCGTGGCAGATTGCACCACATCGTCCTCAAGCCAACATCAAGCCATATTATCAGAAGTCTAACATCTAAAGTTTGTTTTTTCTCCGCATTATTTCCTCGGAGAGATTCCCATTTGTTTAACATCATGCGAGGCTCGACGCGCAAGAGGACAGGTGGTGGGCGGTGTGCGCATACCTTTTACTGGGCTTCATCTCAGCGATCTTCTGCTCCATTTTCAGGATATTATGCCGTTGTCGAAGATGTCGCTGTGGTTGGGAGGATTGCTGTTGATGTTGGTTAGCAATCAGGTGGTGGTGGTGAGCTACCCGAGGCAGCTGGAGGTGGACCCAAAGCGCGGAAGACATGCTGTCTTGCGGTGAGGGTGCGGAATTGCGACGTACCAGTGAAGCAAGCCTGATTAGGGCACCTTGAAAGGTGTTGCAGGCGCCAGCATTCCAGCAGTGGACACTGCAAGCACACCTGACGTAAAGGCAGGCAGTGTTGAGTGTGTGGTAGGAAAGAAGATGCGGTGGTGAAGAGAAGGAAGCTGTTAAGAATGTCCGGCAGACTCTGCGTGCACGCCGCGGCAATGCAATGCCAAGCCATCTAAGCTCAGACCAGCGCAAACCTCGACCTTTGGCGCGCGCCGCCGGTTCTCTTCTTTAGATTTCTCTTCACACCCGATTCCATTCTTGGAACGCCATGTGGACGATTGCAGTATCGGCCGATGTTCTGAGCTGGCGACTTCGATGAGCCATGGAGGCTACGAAGGAGTCCACTCCCACCAATCCTAATCCCAGCCAGATGCCCTGCCTCAGTTGAACAACTCGACAGGGCGCCTGGACAGGGCACACTACTCTCGCCATGGGCCAACACCTCGATCATTGGCATAGCTGGTAGCTCTGGCTCTGGAAAGACCTCGCTTGCCTATGCCATCATCAAGGAGCTTAGCCTACCGTGGGTGTGATTCTATCCATGGATAGCTTCCTACAAGCCACTCTCGGCCGAAGAAAGTGCAGCTGCCTTCCGATGCGAGTACGATTTCGATGCTCCAGAGGCAATCGATTTCGATGTCTTGGTCGACAAGCTGCGAGACATCAAGTCAGGGTAAGGCTTCCCATGGCATCACTCCAAATACCTGATTCTGACATTCGAAAAGCAAAAAAGCAGACATTCCTGTCTACTCTTTTGAGAAGCATGCTCGCATGGATGAATCCACAACCATCTACTCGCCGCATGTGCTCATCCTGGAGGGCATCTTCGCCTTGCATGACCAGCGGGTCCTGGACATGCTGGATTTGAAAATCTTTGCTGACGCCGAACCCGATCTGTGCTTGTCCCGCCGATTGCTTCGTGACGTGCGAGAGCGCGGGCGAGACATCGAAGGTTGCATCAAGCAGTGGTTCAGTTTTGTCAAGCCCAACTACCACAAGTACGTTGAGCCGCAACGCAATGTCGCTGGTAAGTCAAAATCTTCATTACTCCACTCACCACTCACCATCATGATGATCCAAAATAAAGCATAGTTCAACTGAATCTCTTTGTTGAAACAATCATCAAGCACGTCTTTCGCTCCTATCTGATCCTCACAATATCCACGCATCTTTGCATTGTCACAGACTGAGCAAAAGCTAACTGATTTATTCAGACATTATCGTCCCTCGTGGCATAGAGAACACAGTCGCCATCGACATGATCTCTGACCGGGTACACAAGACGCTTGATCAGAAGTCCAGCCTTCACCAGGCTGAGCTTCGACGACTTGGCAATGTGTCGGAAGATGCACCGCTATCGTCCAATGTAATCGTTCTCGAAGACTCCAATCAAGTGCGAGGTATCAACACCAAGCTTATGGAGCATGGTCTGATCCGCGAAGACTTCGTGTTCTACTTCGACCGCCTGGCTGTGATGCTTATAGAGAAAGCGACCGAGCCGCTGCTCTACAAGTCGAATGTTGTACAGACGCCAGTACCAGGCAACAGCTACAATGGCCTGGCTTTAGATGGTCAGGTCTCTGCAGTCGTGATCCTTCGTGGAGGTAGCATTCTCGAGACTGGTCTCAAGCGGGTCATTCCCGATTGCAGCACTGGCCGCATGCTCATCCAGACCAACTTCCGCACCGGTGAGCCTGAGCTGCACTACTACTCGCTTTCGCCAGAGATCAGCAAACATAGCGGTGTGTTGCTTCTTGATCCTCAGATGAGCAGTGGTGGCGCTGCTCTGATGGCTGTCAAGGTGTTGCTCGATCATGGTGTCAAAGAGGACAAGATCGTGTTCGTCACATACACGGCGGGTACACAGGGTTTGAGGCGCCTCATGAGCGTTTTCCCTGACATCAAGGTCGTGGTCTGTCGTATCGTTGATGATATGGAGAGACGATGGCTGGAAAGTCGTTATCTTGGCTGTTAGACAAGCTAGATCTATTACATTGCACCAAACACTTTTAAAACAATTCACACTGTTGTCCTACATGTAATTCTTGCCGTCAATATGTCTCAATCGTCGTGTGCAACCTTTCGCAAGCTCACGTCACGCCACGTCCTGCAATGGACGCGTACATGTCTCAATGGCCACTCGTGAAAATCCTGGAACGGCATGCTATTTTACGAAGATCTTTCTGCAACGAGAGAGCGGACAGTCCTGTACGAGGCCGGCTTTCAGTTAAGATTGACAGATCCAGAAGGGCCTGACGCAGATTGACGTGTACCTGCATATGCTGGGGACCATCAATGCATCGCCAACGCACCTTCCCACAGTCATTCGCTGTCAAGGCAGGAGCAGGCTCTCGTCGATTGGCTGCAAAAGCACGACTGCACATGTGTCTGTCGAGCTCAGGAGAAGCATACCTAAGGCTTTCACTGCAACTCCCGATGCCTTTTGTCAAGTATGAAGACCCAGCAGCAGTGAGTGACCGCGATGATCTGTATGGTCAATCTGACTTTACACATCACCAACTTCACTTGTCCGTACGCCACCCCGAACTTCAGGATCCCTAGCACGCTGAGGAACAACTGCATCAATCGGCCTCTACGCAGTGTCACGCGCGAGCTGTCTCTAGCACGTTTGCTCTTCGACGGTGACAGTATTGACGGCGCAACATCGCAGCCTCACCAGCGATGACGACGACCACAAACCCACGATTGAGACATCACCTTGCTTGACAATACAAAACAAGCGACCGAACCCACTTTAGCCCAGCATTCACAAATGTACGGCACCATGACAGCACCGCAACGTCCTTGTTTGCCACACGCCCAAACTGCGACCAGGCTTCAGACCACTGCTACAGGGAACTCAGACCCTTCACGCCCTCTGCTCGCACGCGCAGCCACTGCAGACAATGTCTCACGCCCGACGACCCAACCCAATGCTCGGCCAACCCTGCTCAGTCGCATTTCTTCACACATCGATGCAGCGTTAGAGCTCTCACAGAAGCATCCTACACTCACCGCAACCGCCCTGCTCAGCCATCTCACTGGACCGACCACGCCCATCGCGGGGCATTGCTCCAAGCTTGGGACTCTATTCGCGAAGCCGCGGCCATGCCCAAATCGAAGTTTCCTCGCTCTGTGGTTGGGCAGGTGGTGGCGACGGAGAAGAGTATGGTTCTGCGGTTTCCGGAGCTGGCGGAGGGAGAGGTCATGCTTGAGAAGGAGTGGGTGGAGTATGTTCTTGGGGTTAGCTTGAGGCACCCGTTTTGTGCGGAGGGGAAGATGGGGAGATGGGAAGTGTTGTCCGGAGCGGCGAAGGTGGGCGGCGTACGGGCTTGGGGACCTTGGTGAACGTATGATGGTCGTGCTATTACAAAGCATCAAGGACGAATGAGTGAATGAGGTATAGTGGGATGTGCGTGCGCCACGGAGCCATGCAATCCATCATCTGCCGAGATGAAAGGCAGTATAACGACAGAAAGAAATGAACTAGGCTTTCGAATAGTCAACTAATAATGCCACGAACGTGGCAAATCCCATTACAATCTGATACCGATGAGAGCAACTATTGCTCAAGAGAATCCACATCTGATCTACCAATCCGAGTATTCCGGAGGCACGTAAAGCCTGTTGACCTCCGCTACCAGATCCGCAGCACTGCTGCCGTTCCTCAAGTCAGTCCACTCGCCACCATCCCTGATAGCAAAGATGCTTTCTCCCACAGTGACAGTGCAGCTCTTCTTGATGCCAAGGTCTGCGGTCCTGTTAAAGCTGCTCCTAAGCATGTCCACGCTGCGAGCACCGTCTTCTGCGGTGGTGCACTCGTTGAGCTTGTCGAAGGACATGCCGTGCTCGAGAGCGCATTCTTGCACGAGCTCTTTGCTTGGGATGTCCTCGTACTGGTTCGACATGCACATTGTGAAGCCAAGGTAGATCTTGGGGTCTGGGTATTGGCGGGCGGCGCAGAGTTCGAGCATGTTGCCCAAGCACTCTTGGGGTCCGTGCATGCAGGACACGCCGTCGTCGTCGTGGGTGACGCTGGGTATGTGTTAGTAAGATGCTGGAGTTGCGAGGGAGTGTTTCTTTCGTCAAGTCAAGACCTACCTTCCGATGTAAGACAACTTGAAGTCGACCTTGTGGCTGATGTTCTGCATGGCCGGCAAGACCATGTCATGCAGGCAATCTCTCGCATCCGGGCACTTCGACATGATGAACGCTTCGAGCGGCACCCTGCCAGAGCTGTAAGGTGTGTCATCCTCATTCCAGACATCGACTGCAATCACTGAGATGCAGAAGATCATGAAGAAGAATAGCAGGCCTGTGACACCGAAGATGATCCTCTTGTGCCATTTTCCAGATGTGGTTCGTGACCAGGCACGCATGTAAGCTCGCTGGGCTTTGAAGACATTCTGCTGAAGTTCTGCAAGGGTGGGCTCGGGACCCGAGTTGTCCTCAAGTAGAGGCTGCTTTTCGACACGGCTGGAATCCATGTTTGTGATGTTACGGCCCGACTTGTCGTGGTAGAGAGGATTGAAGGAAGCTTTAAGGTGTTGCCTCCAAGATAGGGACTGTGGCAAATACGTGAATACGTACCTTAGCTGGGCGACGTCAGGGTCTGTGGAGGTGGCGTTGTCATCGTTCGGCAGGCGCCGATAGCGTGGCGCAGTCGCTTCTGGTATAAGTTATAGCAAGCAAGCAATGATTTCGCTTTATGAAAGGAGACGGTTAATCAAACAGAAGGATTTCTCCACGCCATACTACTCATAGATCACTGCACCGAGATAATTCGCTACCAAGATTAAAAGTGATAATTTGACTGCAGGTACCTAGGTAATGTTTGCCTTGCTATTCTGATGCTTCCTATGACACACACAGGAAGAAATGGAAAAGATGAACTCTCCAGCTACCAGATGTGATGGCTTGCCGTTCAAGATGCTGGCAGTGGTTCCTGGTGTTCGCATGCAGTCAAAAGAAAAAAAAATCGAGACGTGATCGTCCTACATGCTCCCTGGCTTGCGGCTACAATATTGTCGTACCGCGGCCTTGGGGGGCATTGTTGGAGTCGTCCGACGCAGGAAAAAGAGACAGGAGAAGAGGCATGTCGCTCGGTCGAACCGTTTGTTGCAACCATAGTGATGGCCCAACGGGCCGTCAAGGAGATCGGAGCGCAGTCGTCCTTCGTGACCCCGTCTGGCTCACGGCTGCAGTTTTGCCGTAGCCCTCAGGGGCCACGAGAGTGTCCCAGATCAAGGAAAGAAAAGAAAAAGAGAAAAAGAAACAGCCTGGTCAATGAGTCGCCCCAGCTTGATTCGAGGGACATCGATGGCCCGTCATAGCTGGCTGTCCGATTGTAGGGGCGAACCATGATGTTACATGTCGATCTGGCTTGTTGCCATGTCAGTCGAGGTTGATGTGGACCGCCCCTGATGCTTGAGCAGAAATCTTCTGACCAAGCAGTGTGGGTCTTTGCTCCGACAGATCGGCTATGAGATTAGTAAAGAAGAGTTTGGCCTTCTTTACATCTCGAACCCTTGCTGCAGATCTCTCCAAGAGAGTTCTCTTGAACTCTTTCTCGTCAACATCATCCTGGATCCCATCCTTGCAAAAGTCCTTATAGGTCTTGAACTGCTCGGTAGCCTTTGCAAGTGCCTCTGCAAGGAGCGGCTCCAGTTCCAATGTCAAGTTCGTACGGAGTTTTCTGAGTGTGTCAGAGCTCTGCAGGTTGGTTCTGGCGCCACGAATCGCCAAGTAGAGCTTCTTTAAGGCTTTGCCTTTGCGTGTCTTGAACACTTTCTCCAGATCACGGCAGTACTTGATGGCTCCGTTTCGTACGGTTGTGCCGACCTTGTCGTAGGAGCATGAGAGTTTGGTTTGTGTCAGATGAACAACAAATGCTACAAGTTCGATTTCGTCCTGATCTTCGCTCGACGGGCTGGA
The DNA here is from genome assembly GCA_002901145.1 of Cladosporium cladosporioides. Classification (NCBI taxonomy): domain Eukaryota; kingdom Fungi; phylum Ascomycota; class Dothideomycetes; order Cladosporiales; family Cladosporiaceae; genus Cladosporium; species Cladosporium cladosporioides. Next base: position 1,357,137 of record NOXB01000002.1, read on the forward strand.
GCGCGCGGAATCACCTTCGCCTGCGGATATGTTAGCGCTCGATCTAATCAAGGTGTCGTAGCAGCTTGAAAGGTCCTACCAGATCGACGAGCACTGGTCTCTTTCAGTGTCTCAGTAGACGCACGCTCCACAGCTGGGCTAAGCCTCTCGACGTGCGCATTCAATGCGGGCGCTGTCGTCTTCCGGGCTTCGTCTTCAGGTACCTCTTCGACTGAAGCTTGCAGATTAGCCTTTCTCGGCCTCTTTACAGTCGGCCTGGAGGTCTCGCCTGCTATCGATTAGATCTGATGCTCATTTGAGCGACAACCCACAGTGCGATGCTTACCTGATCCCGAGTCTACGGCCGCCTCGTTTTCTTGCTCGACAAATAGCCCTAGTAAAACGTTAGTTGTTGTCACTTGTCAATGCCAGCATTAGGAGACCGATCGTACCGCTCGATGCCTGAGAAGCTTCCCTGGCGTTGATGGTTCCAGTGGGAGGCTTGCATCGTGAGGATCACGTTCGCGTTTACGTTTAAGGGTATTCGTCGCATTGATCAACGGGTTTGCGTGACTATCACCTGGATGGCGTGGCATCTTGCCAGTTGCTGGCTGTTGGTGTTAGGTGTTGGGTGTTGTGTTTTGATGGTATGGTGGAGAGGAAGGAAGTTGGTATGGAGGGCAGAATGTGGTTGTAGAAAAGAGAGTGTGTTAGGAAGAGGAGAAGGCTTATATGGGCTGTGGCTTCCTAAGCACATGCACTTGCTACACGGGGCACATGTCATATCTTGTGTCTGAGGCACAGAAAGATGTCAGGTGGAACTGCAATCCCGTGCTGTGATGATAGTTGCTGTTGCACATGAACTGTGAAGTGAGCCAAACGAGCGCTGAAGTGCTTTGCAAGGCTACGCGGATAAGGATAGGGTGAAGACAGCATGTGAAAGTATCTCTAGGTAAAACTGTTGTAGAAACAGACTAGGAAACGCCTGGAATGACTATATTACAGTCACTCATAACTATGTAATCATTCGAATTACCATTCAGCGGCATTTCTCTGTTCGACGTGTAGTGAGTACTATAACCACATATCGAATCTTGTAGCAGAGGCGTAGTAGGATGGCTAGCGGAACGTCCATCCTGGGTCGATATGTTGCCAGCTCTGCAGTTCGAATCATTTGGAATGAGCGTTACGCAGGAATCACATGCGACCGCGCATGACTGAGGCCAGGCGGATCAACGGTCCCTCTAGCCAGTCGAAGTGAAAGGAATGGGAAACTCATCACGACTCACTTCATGCCAGACTGATTGATCATTCTTGCCGTTGATACATGTGACACCAGTTGACCGGCCCTCTGCATGTGAATTCATCACCGCTACCTGCTCGTCTCCTCTTCCTCTTTGACTCGCATCTACTTTGACCGCAAACACCTCTTTCAGACATCACACATCCACAACAAGCATCGACAGCATGGCGAAATATTGCACCAACTGCTGCTCGAACGTCGGCTCGCTCAAGGTCTCGCCTCAGCACATCGGTCAGCCCAAGCATGATGAGCATGAACGTGTTTGTGCAGAATGCTGGGAAGCCTGGCTCAGCCTTCAAGTCGAAGAAAACCGACCGGATCAGATCAAATGCATGTTCAACGTCTGCAAGTCTAACCTGACCATCGAGCAGATTGGCCAGCTCTCGTGGCAGGGAACGTCGTTCAGGTAAAGCAGAGCAAATCAATCGCCACAAGCAAGAACAGATCGCTAACTTGACAGTACTAGACTCGCCGAAAAGCTCAAAGTAGGCCTTGTCTGCATGAATCGCTGTACGAAGTTCCACCAGCCCTTCGACCGCGAAAAAGACGGCCGAGTCTTCACCTGTAATGATTGCTCTTACCAGATCTGCGTCGATTGCGACCGCCCTGAACATACGAACGAGACTTGCACCGAATATCGCGCCCGACTGGACAGCATCCACTTGCGCGCAGAGCAAGCGACTCATACCGCTTTCAAGTCATGTCCTAAGTGCGACATGCTCTTCGACACAGAGAAGTGTGGCTTCACGCAGTGCAACTGCGGTTATCGTTTCTGCAGCGGCTGCATGATCCCGTGGGTGGGAGAAGGAAGTGCCTATCTCGGCGGCAAGGAGGCACACGGAGAGGACTGCCTGTACCGCAAGCGTGACAGGCCGAGCACGCATTCGTTGAAGCGTCGCTTCCAGGAAGCGGACGATGTCCAAGCCAGGATCGACGCGAAGGATCTCAGCAACAAGAAGAAGCGCGAGGCAAAGAAAGCGGTCAAAGCAGAGATCAAGGAAGAGTGAAGGTGATGGTAAATCTGGCAAAAGTGCATGTGGAAGTAAGGCATGCACGGTCGTATATCACGACTGAAGGCTTTGACGAGTGGGCTATCTCTGCATTTTGTGTCTGCGATGGTCTTTGATTATTATGCGGAGGTACGACTTGGGTCCAACTTTCCTTCTTTTAAGCGGGTGTCGTACTCATTATGTATAAACCCTCAATCAATAAAAGCCTTGCGACTGCCCTCCATACTGCTGCCCAAACCCAGAAAGATCTCCGTGTGAGTCGAGATTCATGAATTGATCCAAGCCACCATCTGCATCCTGCGCAGTGTCAAACCTCGGATCAATGTTAATACTCTGACTGCTCGACTCGCCCAGAGCTGGATCGACATTCGTAGGCATAGGCGGCTGGGTGGCATCCTGAATTTCAACACCAGTCGGGACCGCATGTCCGAGTGCTTCGCGGCGAGTAGGCTTGCGGAAATTCTGGTTACCAAGTTTAGGAGCGTTGATGGGGCGGTTGGCGTTTTGGCAGTCTCCGCGACTGTTCATCCAGAGCGATGCTTCTTGAACGTCGCCCTTAGCGAGCATGGAGTCGAAGACTTGTTGGCCTTGGAGAATGGGGAGGAGGATGCTGGCTTCGTACCATCTGCCTTTGATGCTGGGGAGGTCGACCTGGGCCTGACCACGAACGAGTTTCCAGTAGCTGGCGATACGTTTTACGTGGATGGATTGCGCATTTCTGTAGGCGAGGTCCTGTGTGAGGCGCTCCGGTAGGTGAGGATTCATATTGGGTGCAGCTGGCGTGGGAGTGTTGGGATCGTTGTGCTGAATATTCACCAGAGAATAATGATCGCCGACGAGGTATGCTGATTGTTGAATGATCTGGCCTGTCATGGCGGCTGTCTTGCGTCGCTCAACGATGGAGTGGATTACCAAAACATCCGTTCCCGGTCCAGGTGCCAAGCGGACTGGCTCGCCAACCCAGATCTTTTCTCCACCTAGATACATCCCTGCATAACGTGTCTCTATGGTGCCAGGCTCTACCTCCGAGCTTTGCGTCTGGCTCAAGGGAGTGTATGTCGAATCTATGCTCTTAGCTGCAAGGATCGAGCCGTCAACTTCCAAGTCGCCACCTGTACCATAAACTCCTCGCCTCAAGGCATTCCAATCAATGGTGTCAAAGCGTGGCAGTTCGTTGATGGTATTCAGACCAGCGTGTGTGAAAGCAGGTACGCTCCATGCCAACCAGGGCCTCATGTCGAATTCGGATGTCTTTGTGACTGCCACAGACGGGCCGCCAGGATATGATAGGGGCTGTACAGTGTAGCTGACTTGGCCTGCACTTGACTTCCATCGTCGGAGGACTACGCCAAGGCCCCATGCCTGCACACGGCTGAACCATACGACCTCGCCGGGCCGGTACATGAAGCTACCATACCGCCTGTCTTCCTGCTGATCCGGGCTCTTTGCCGGCGGAAGAGGTGTTGGTATCAATTGTGGTTGCTGCGGCTGCTGCTGCTGCTGTAGTTGCTGTTGTGGTGGTGCGACCTGTGCTTGAGGAAGGGCTTGTGGTGCTGGCGTGCTGGTAGCATTTGCCGCAGGTTTGGGAGGGATAACCTCTTGCTTCACAGACTTCTCCGTTTTTGCATTCTTAGCTCCTGGAATTACGGATTCGATGTCCTCAGGCGAACAGATCTTGCAACCGCAGTTGTCCGAGTCGCCGCTCTCGTCTGTGCATAGCCAAAGCAAATGAGGAAAGAAGTCTGCCGGGCTTCGAAAGCGTTTCCTTCGGCCGGTGGGATGGCCGTAGAGGTATGCATCTTGTCTATCATTGCCTCCTCCAGCATGTGTCTTTGTCTTGACCTCAGTCTGACCATCCTTTTCTGTTTTCTTGACATGTTCATACAACCGGTAGCCTTCGGGAAAAGTGGCAAGGATGCAGCCATTATCTGTATGAGAGGTGAGCTAAGCTGCATTGCGATCATGTGCAGAGGACATGCCTACCACCGCCAGTGGGATCCTTCCATCCCAATTCTCGCACTAGCATGCCACCTAGCTTGCGCCTCCAGTCCAGATGCTTGATCTCATCGGATGCTACTTCACGGTAGAAATCGCTGACTCCATTCTTATCAGGCCTCTGATCCAGCTGTGTGTCGGTCGGCTGATTGGGTTCTCTCAATTTGCCCTTAGCAAGGATCTCCTTCTTGCCATCGCTTCGGCGGACGTAGATCGGATAGAAGCGCGCCATTGTTGCAATCTACATATGTGGTGTGAACAGCGATGGTCTATTGTAGTCGCAGAAGGCGTAATTGGCTATTGCCGGACGTGGTGAGCGGAGCGCGCTCGGCGATGGTACAAATTATCTTGAGCAGAGTAAGCACATCGTGCGAGACTATCGAGTGGGCATAGCCGTGTGGGTATTGCAGTAAATCATACACCGAGTAAGTGTAGCTTGTAGCAGAGAGCTCGCGCGCGAATTGGCACGTGAAGAGGCCGCGGCAGCAGCTCCATCTCCATCTCCAACGCCCGACTTTCGCGTGCCAAAGTCTTTTGCAGCGACCGCTCGCACCAACACCACCCCTGCCCGCTGCCTGCACCGCGTAAAGACGTGACAAACCTCGCGACCTCGCCTGCTGCCTCCGCCATCGCCACCCATAACTCGAAGCACCACCACCAGTCATCACCACCACCGCTCCCACCACCCGACCTTGCCATCTCCGCCAGCATGCCGTACAACAACACCCCAATTGCTCCTTCCAAGGAGATTACGGGCACAGTGTCACTACCTCGTATGTCACCACCTTCCCTCAAGGCCATATCTAGACCGAGACCATCCACCACTATCCACAATTCATACATCTAACACATTATTAGTCGCTCGTGTCAAGAAGATCATATCCCAGGACGACGACATCAACAGCTGCTCCAACAACGCCGCATTCGTGATTACCGTCGCTACCGAGATGTTCCTGCAGCATCTTGTTGAACAATCGCACAACGTCGTCAAGTCAGAGCGCAAACCTCGCAGGAACATTCAATATCGTGACGTCGGTGTGTATCTATCTTCTCCCTTTTGCTAAGAAAGCGCACTAATGCCTTCGCAGCAAACGCAGTAGCTCGTGTCGAAAACCTCGAATTTTTGACAGACGTTGTTCCCAAGACCCAGACCTACAAGCAGGTCAAGCAGAAGCAAACCAAAGAGTCCGCAGCCAAAGCGAACGGTGCCACCAACGGCCAGAGGACACTCGACCAACATATGGGCGAAGGTGCCGAGGATCAAGCCACCAACGGCGCAGTCCACGAACCTGAAGACATGGACGTCGACGAGAGCGCACCTTCTGGCTCGGCCATACCAATCAGCAAGCTCGCTAGCGACTCCTCCTAGAAAGATGCGAGCCGCAATGTAGTTCCAGTCGAAAACCAGGAGAATATCGATCCTCATGCATAGGAAAGTGTGAAGGATGAACATCACATTTGGGACGAACTTTTTGGTCAGCAGCACGATCTGGTCGACACCGGGAGACAATCTCCTGACTGTACCCATCACGATGAAGCCAGCAGTCAAGACATCTTTGGTAGATTGAACGAGATCGATCTTGTCGAGGAACCGGAAGAGTGGATCGAAGGCTTCGATGCTGGCTTTGCTGGCCGTCCCTTTGCATACGGGAATACTGAACAATATCATAAAGGCTACCTCGACGGTCAACACGAATGGCTCGATCAGACCACTTCACCAGCAACAGCTTCAGTGTTCACAGAGATACCCAGCACAGCTCGCTTCGACGCAGCACTTATCGACCCACAGCTTTTGGCGTTGGATGCTTCTGACGACGGCCCTTTCAAAACACCAACACAGTCCAGTCAGACTATTCACCGTTTTTCTGACCATGGGAGCACCATCAATAACGACCACGACGATATACCACCACTGTTCTTGCGCGATTCTTCTCAGCAAACTGTACAAATATCGAGTCCGCCATCACCACCTCGAATGCCACCTACTCTTGATGGTACATACGGTTCCAACGGACCCCGACCACATGCCGACTTCAATTCCAGTAGGCTTGATCTTTCTCTCTCTTCTCCTGGTAGTAGTAAATTACAGGCAGCAAGTTCCACAGTGCATGAACAACAATTCAGGACGCCTACCAAAGGCCGAGCAGCTCGACGCCGAGTTCCAGTCCCTGCTTCGGTTGATTTCCCACTGAGCAGGCCGCTCTCACCATTTATTGGCAGCCAACACCGCATTCTGACGAGTCCCGGTGTACGCCGCAGTCTCTCAGAGGCCAGGTGTGCGCGGTATACGGCAGATCTCCTTAGTTCTCAAGGAGACACTAGCGCAGCAGCCGTTGCAGCAGCCAAAGCTACGACTTGGGAGAAGAAAGCACGTCGACTTCAGAGCAAGAACAATTCTCAGAGGAGAATTCGAGCAAAGCAAAGGGCGAACTCAATTAGGCGAGCATGATCACGAGGTATTTTCATGACAGCCTAATTTTTCCATAGACGACGAACAGACTTGAGACATTGGAAGAAAGTAATGTAGCACATGGGACAGCCTAACTGGCTTGTTTGGTATGATACATCGTTGAGCTCTACGACTACTTCGTCTTTGACTTGCCCTTCTTCAACCTAGCCACCAGGCTCTTAAGCTCGTCATCACCTCCCGCCTTCGACTCCTTACCTCCCTTGCCCTTCTTCGCGACAACCTCCTCACCAGCACCCTCGCGGTCCTCTCTCTTCCTCTTCTTTCTGCCCTCCTCCAACAGATTCTTCATACCCTCCGTGCTCTTGAACCTAGGATTCGTAGGATCAATGGCATACTCGTGACTGTCAAACAGCGCCTTGAAACGCGGATCCTCCGCCTCCACCTTGAAGTCATCCTTGACCGCGTCAACAGAAGACTTCTTGTTCTTCTTGCCCTTGTTCTTGCCTTTACGGCGGGCCTCCTTCTCCGCTTTCTCGATCTCCCGCATGTCGAAGTGGCGCACGCCTTCGCCGTTCGCTTCGTCGTCTGCCATGAGCAGCTCGAGCTCTGCGCGGCGAGAAGCGGCCGCAGCGTCTTCGGCGTCGCGCTCCGCGCGCTTCTTCTCTTTGTCGGCTTTGCGGGCGGCTTTCTCGTTGGCGGCTGCGGTGCTGGGGTCGTTGAAGAAGGGGTCGTTGAATGGGTCTTCCTCGTCTGCTGCGGCGCCGTTGTCGGCGGGTGCTTCCTCTTGCTCTGAGCCACTGTGGTCGTCGCCGGCTTGGTCTTCGCCACGTGTGGCTTTGGCTTTCTCCTTACGCCGTTGCTTGCGCTCCTTCTCCTTGCGGATGTAGCGCTGGCGTGTGCTCTCTTCGTCCTGAGGCTCGTTCTCGAACACGCCCTTGGAGCTCTTGCTTGCGTTGAGGCCAGAGGAGAAAGTGATTTGCATGTCGCCCACGGGTTCGTCCTTGGACTTCTTGGAGTGTGAGGTAGAGGCTTCAGCGAGGCCGAGGGCTGCACGCATCTGTTGCCTCTCAGCTTCACGCTTGTTCAGTTTGCGGTCAGCAGTGCTGACCGACTTGCGGGAGGACACGCTGTCATTGTCCGAGGAGTCTGAGCCAATGTAGGCTTGAAGGTCGTTCTCGTCGAGTTCGGCACGGGAGAAGGCACGCTTCTGGACCTCTTTGCGGGTCGTGTCGTCGTCGTCCCATGTCAGGCGGACCTTAGAGTGTGTGAGAGCTTCGGTACGGAAGTCGTTAGGCTTGTAGCCATCGGGAAGTTTTGTGCACTGCTCGCGTGGCTTGTCGTCGTCAAAGGTGACTTCGTCGGGAATGAAACGGAGGTCGAAGAAGTTGGAAGTTGTGAGGTACTCGCGGTTATCCAGATCGTCGTAGACCGCTTTGGCTGTGGTCTTGCTGTCGCACTCAATGACTGCGTAGTAGTATCGTAGACGCTCAAGCTGGTATTGGCGCAGCTTCGCATCGTCAAACTCCTCGCCTTCGCCAGCCTGTTCCCTCAGCAAACGCTTCCTAATCTTCTCATCTTCGTCCTCGTCGGAGTCCGAGTCGTCTTCAGATTCTTCCTTGCGCTTGGTGCTTGCAAAAATCTCTCGAGGCGGGCCTTCGAGTTCCTCACGCTCCATACGCTCTCGTCCAAACTCGCTAGGGTATATGGTGACAGTTTCGACTCTTCCAGCAGTTGGCGCGAAACTGGCCGCAACAGCCATGATGTCCGCGGCTCTGATGTGATCCCAGTCCAAATTCACCGCAGCAATTCTCTTAGACACCTCTCCCATAGGAATCTGCTCAGTCTGTTCACCTCCGGCCGTCGCATCCGCCAAGTCGTCCTCATCTGCGCTGTCCTCCTCTTCTGAGCTCGTCTCTTCCTCCGAAGACGATTCAGCAAAGCCTCCACCTCTCGCCGGATCCACAGCTAGGTCCTCTCCATCCTCGCTCTCCTCTTCACTCTCGTCCGAGCTGCCCACGACCTCTCTTGTAGGCTTCTTCGATTTGCCCTTCTTAGGTTCATTGTCTTCGTCGTCGTCCTCGAGTCTGAAACGCTTCTCAAGCTCCTTCTTTCCACTGTCGGGCTTCAGCTTACGGCCATATCTGTCGACTGCCGCCTTCTTCTGGAAGCCCTGGTCTGTGAAGAGTCGCTTAAAACGAGGGTCGACAGCGGTCTGAGCCTGCTTCTTGCTAGGCAGACGGTACCGAGGGTCTGAGGCGAGCGCCGCAAAGCGTTTGTCGGCCATGTTGATTTGAGGTGCGTAGGCGTGGTTATTCACACGCGCAATGCAATGTACCACAGGCTATCTCAGCTCGGCGCTACAACTACAACAATTCTAGAAAATGTTCGGCGTCGGCTATCGGAGAGACGCTTTTTTGCGCCGGCCCGCCGGGCCGCTTATCTTATCCTCACTTAGCGAAGCATGTGAACGGGCTTTCTTGTGCATGTTCTCATCTTGTCGAGAGTAAACACTACGATGAAATGTGATATCGCCACAAATCGACTATAATACCGGAAACTTGTCAGACGCTCAGTCAGGAATTGGCTTCTAAACACAGCGTGCGATAATCTGCCTGGAAATGGTTCGCATCAAGTATCGCTACCTCCTGGTGAACATCCTCTATCCTGAGCAAGAATCAAGAAATGTCAGGCAACCCGGTTCCGGGAAGAAAGACGATCTGCCATATACCGTACAATTCAGGCGACCTGGCCCCGATCAATTGAATGGCAAACTTCTGACTCGCCTCATCCGCGAAGGCGTGTCAGATCTGTTTGGCGATTATGGTGCCGGCATGGTATCAGGGAGCTTAGTTGGTACGAGATCAGATCGTCCGGGTCTAACAATGGAACTGACACTGACCACTTATATAGTCAAGTATTGCTCCCAAGCAACAAGCACAGCCATCATCCGTGTCGCCCGCGCGCACTATCGCATGGTGTGGGCCGCCCTCGCATTCATGACACACTTGCCACTGAAATCCGCCGACCTGCCTTGTGTGATGCAAGTTGTGCGCGTCTCTGGCACGATCCGTAAAGCTGAAGAGGAAGCCATCCGTCGTGCCAGACTGCAAATTCGACTGGTGCAGAGATCCAGTGGTGGCGAAGCGACCGCAGCCGTGACAGCCATTGACAATGCCGTCGACGCTGAGGGAGATCTGACAATGCTGAACGGCATTGAAGATCTCAATGGAGAAGGAGAGGATGAAAGCGATGGATGAAAGATCGAGGACGTGGCGATTGATCATCATACCGTGCCTCAACAGCGACTTCACTATCAGCAAAGCGAAAGGCCGCAACAGCATGCGAGGACCTCCGTCTATCTTTTTCCAGGGGACACCTCAATGACGTACACACCAACTCGAAGCTCCACTCGGTGCAGAATGTCACCTTCAGTTATCCTGAGGACGCAAAGTAAGACAATTCGAGCCGTCAATTGGTCCCCAAGATAATGCACCACATTTGGCTACATGAGGAGGATGACGACCACGTACCCAACGAATACGAAGCGGCGCTCGACTCATGCTTTGCGCAGCACCCGAGGGAGACAGGCTAGCAGCACTGGATTTGGACGGAAGACCTCGCATATAAGTCTTCTATTGGCCGTGCTCATTATTGTGCTACCGCTTCAAAATATTATTATTGGAGGGTCACGTGCAGTTAGTCCGTACACAGGCTTGCATCGCGAGGAAAAGCAGCACAGTCGTTCTATGTTCTGTGTTCAGCCCGTGTTGATCAGGAGCCGGGGCTTATCAAAACAATCACAAAGCCTTTTCAATCACTCATCCTTCTGTTCCTCAAGTTCATCGCTCTCTTTCCAGAAAGCGGTTGGTCCTGCAGGGCCGTGAATGTCGTAGTCTCTGATGGACAAACGTTAGTGATGATTTGCGGCAAGCTCAATGATATCTGGGCGTTCATACTTGTCGAACCAGTTCCCCAGCACGCCTCTGGCTGAGCGCAATCCACCGACCTGCACTCCTTCGGATCGCCACCGCTCTTCGCCGTGGAAGATGGAGAATGTCGTCCATCTGATCTGACCTTCAGGGGTTTGCCGCACGGTACCTCGTTCCACATCAGTCTCAGCTTTGACGCCTGGAAGACTCGTCCCGCTGTGATGATACTCACCTCGGATTTTGCTATTGGCATTAGGGTCCCAAGATGCATGAAGACTCCTTGAAGTACCAGCAAAGTGGACAATAGGTAGCCGCGTGCCCTGGAAACCGCTCCAGTCCAGACCATCATCCTCGGCATCGTCGTTGTTGCCAGTACCAGGCATTTCGATCTTCGTGACGTGCCACTTTACGCGGATCAGTCGAATGGCTATGAAAACAAATGCATCAGTCAATGAGATCTACACGTACGATTTCTTCAACGCCTAGCATACCCTCTTCTGTGTCTATAGGCGGTCGCTCGTCAGCTGCTCTCAGGCCTGGCGCAAAGTTGAAAGCATAGAGATCGTTGAAGTCTAGGAAACAGACAACGCGCATCCAAGTTCCTGTAACGCCGTACGGATCTTGGGCATCGAGTCCGAGAGCTATTTCGCGGATCTTGACAAACTCCTTGTCGAGCTCTTCTTTTGGACCTGCGATTGGTGGAGGTGATATGTAGGAGTGCGGCGTCGCGCCGACAAATGCTTCATCCCAGATCATGGGAAAGCGCCCATCGGATCGTTCTGTTGAACTTCCGGAGGTTGAAGCCGAGAACTATCATGATAGCCTCGACCTTTTCCCAGTCCACACGTTGAGTGCCATCGTCGCGGAATGGTCCCCACAAGGTCGCTTCTGTGTATTGTCTCAGGTCGTACACCTTTGAGCGTGCATATGTGTGTGTCAGCTTGGGCCTCGACTGTAACCTCGTACGGGATGATGGAAAGAGCTGGATATCAGGCCGTGATATTGAGAACGATGAGCGTGCAGGAAGTTCGTCGATGGGTACGCCGTACATGCAGTGTAACTTTGCCGACGTCTGTCGTAGCTCTTCGGTCGCCGCAGGAGCTTGGTTTTCGCCGCCCGTTCGCCCGAATAAGGAACTGGAACAAAGCAGAGCGTCGATGTTCTCGACATCGGCAAAGTACGTTGCAAGGAGCCGAATATTCAGACTTTCATCCGGATCAGAACAGGAGGTGTCTAACAGATAGCTGATTTCCGCAGCAGCGAACTCAAGGGCGTCCCGTTTTACTTGGCCATCGGCAGACTCTAGGATCTTTTCCAGTTTGATTAGATTATGCAGGTGGCTTTCCCAGTGCGGGTCTGATTTTGGCTGGTCATATCTCTGCAGATAGATATCCTTATGCAGAAGCTTGTTTCCGCTGATGTAGCTATTTAGATCCTTGCAAGTGCGACTGACTGCAGATAGATCGATGGGCGATATCTCGGTGAATATGCAATGGAGGAGCTCATGGCTCAGCTCGAGCAAGGTTGCCATTCGTGAAGCGTTATAAAAGTATGATGCGCTGATATTGAACAGAGGAGGCACGCGACGTGGACTGGTATGACTGCTCGGGTATTAACAGTAATGATATGTGATGTAACGCAATGCAGAGCGATTCAAGATATGGTATCATGCGCGAGTACAGTCGGCACCTGGTGGCAACCAACTGGTGGGTTTGCCCCGCCGGACTTAAAACAAACTCCGGCAAGCTACCCGTATACAGTACACTCTGGTGACAAGAAGCGCCGTTAGGATGATGGGAAACGATTGACTTTGTGTTTCCCGCAGAAATCCGCAGGCATTAGTAATGCCTGACATCAGGCTTAAAGTACAACATATTGCATTATGTTCATGAACAGGCCGGAATACTCATGCAGTCTGCCTACATATGCCAACAACCATCTCAACCTTCAGCATGCGTGCCCACAACATCCTCTTCTTCCCCTTTCCGCCCTCCACTCTGCGCGTCTTTCAGCTTTACGCTCTTTCCAGGCCTGCTTCCCTGCTTTCCAAGATTCCCTCCTTTCCTCTCGCGTCAACCTTTTGTTTTCCTTCATTGCTTGCATGCGCTCGAAGAACCCCATCTTCGCCCCTTCCCTCTCTTCCGTAGATTTCTTCGAAGCCTCATCAACCTCGCCGGCGGCAACAAATTCGTTGTCCTCATTGACCCCGCCGCGAAGCCCGACATCACGATCGTCGGAATCCCGGTTGTGATGAATCGCGTCGTCGTGGTTTTTTACAACATCGTCATAGTCCGGCGGCGGGACGTCCTTCTCATGGAGGGCAAGTCCATCCATAGCATCTTTTTCACTTTGCTTGGGCACCGTAGCATACTTTCCTCCTTCGATTCCAATTTCCTGTGCTGATGCTTCGGCCTTTCTTGCTTTCCGAGTTTGATAGGCGCCATATATAGCTCCCGCCAAGGCGACGATTGGAGGTTGGTGGCGTTGACCGCGACGGCAGCACATTGTAGATATGGATGGGGTGGATTGTGTGGAAGGTATAAGATTGGTACTAGTTTTGGCCAAGGATTGTAATGTTGTACTGCTCAAGAAATTGTTTCGAGGAGATTATATGTGGCTGCGTTGGTTGCTGTGGCACTTTAGATCAGAGACAAGGTCAGTTGATGTCAGCGTTACGACGATACTGAATCGCAAGACTATGGGGTACAAGGAGCTATTCTGTTACAAACTAGGCAGCAAGAAGTCGTGGCACTACATATATACTACTGTCAGCTCGAGAAAGAGTGGTACGTCTGGTGGTACACCTTAGGTCGCACGCATGAGCTTTCGGCCGAGACAAGGAACGTTGCTCCGCCCACTTCGCAGACGCTGCCACTTTGGGTGAAGAGTCCATCGTACAGCATGCAAATCACTCTGGCCGTCATCGTTGAGCATTATAGAGACATGATGCATTGAGTTGTTCTGTAGACGTGATATCATCCTGCATCTCGAGTATTACCAGGTACGTACACGAATGCGAGAATCGCGAATTGACATTTGGATGATGAGGTCCCCTGGTGAAGAGCAATTCTAGAAACGAAATGACATTACGAGACTACATCCTCCTGCCATACGACGCTTTAAGGTTTGCTCTGGTAAAGCGCGTGTGCGAACACGGAGTTCTTTTGTCCGATGCACTCCGCTTCCATCGACATATACGCCCTGCAATCCCCAGGTCGAGACAAGCACGACAAAGTTGACATGCACGAGCGCCGTATGCGCCCGATACTCTCATGCTCAAAACGTAATGCCATCGCAGGTCTGGTTGGAATACCTGATGTATCCTGACAACCTGACATCCATCGAACCTGCTACAGGATCGCAACAACCAGATGCCCAACCTTAATATGGGACTCGAAAACGAAAGCTCGTGTACATTTGAGCCTACAGCCCTTCGAAGTGCAACGGACTGGACAGGAATCGATGACCCGGACAACCCAAGAAACTTCCATCGCAAGACACGCATCTACTCGACAGTAGCCGTGACAGTCCTTGCGTTCGTAACGACATTCGCAGCATCGATATACAGCCCAGGCATCGAAGAGGTCACCGCTGAATTCAATGTATCTCACTCTGTCGCCGTTTTACCCCTCTCGCTCTACAACCTTGGGCTTGCGGCTGGTCCTCTACTCGGCTCACCATTGAGCGAGACATGGGGTCGCAAAATCGTGCTCCTCGTCACCACGCCTGGCTTTATGGTGTTTACGCTGGGAGCAGCACTGGCAGGCGACATAGTCTCATTGGTCGTGTGCCGTTTCTTTGCTGGTGTCTTCGCTGCTCCAGCTGTCGGAAATGCCTCAGCTTCGATTTGCGATTATACCTCCGGGAACAAAAGAGCAGTCTCGATGGCTTTTTACTACGCTGTTCCCACGTTTGGCTCTTCGCTTGGGCCGTTGGTAGGAGGATTCGTGGTACAGGCCCGAGGCTGGCGATGGACGCAATGGGCTGTTCTCATTTGTGCTGCGGGCTGCTACATCCCGATACTCTTCACTAGAAGAGACGTACAAGAAGACTATCTTGCAACGGCGAGCGAAGAAAGCAGGCATGGTCGGGCCGACCACTGAGGATAGAACCTGGATACAGCATGTCAGCTACTTCGCCACGACGTTGCTCATTCGACCTGTACACATGCTGTTCACAGAACCGATTGTAGGGTTTGTCTGTTTGTACAACGGCTTCATATTTGGACTCATGTACACTTTCATCATCGCACTACCATGGGTATACGAGCATTACTATGACTTCAATGCTACGGAGGTAAATTTGTCCTTTCTGGGGCTTATCATCGGAACAGTCCTCGTACCGTGTCCACTCATCCTCATCGACCATTACTTTTATCAGCCTCGACTTCGCGCATTCGAAGCACACTCCCCACCTGGAACTCAATACCCACCCGAACACCGTCTATACCCAGCAATGCTCGCATGCTTCGGTTTACCAGCGGCTCTATTCATCTTCGCATGGACTTCTCGGCCGTCGATCCACTGGACTTGTCCCATGATATTCCAGGGCTTGACAATGATATGCAATCTGATGATCTACGCGCCTGCAAACCTGTATATGATCGACTCGTATGGACCTTTATATGGCGCTTCGGCAGCCGGCGCAGCGATGATTTCTCGTTACACTTTCTCAGCGGCGTTTCCGTTGTTTGCCCTTCAGCTCTACGAAGGACTTGGAGTTGGGTGGGCGACGAGCATCCTGGGATTCGTTGGCTTGCTCATGGCTCCTGTACCCTTTTTGTTTTTCCGATACGGCGAGTGGATACGGAGTCGATCGAGGTATGAGAAATCATCATGATGAGGACCAAGATACGTGCAATCCAAAAACACAAGCATGATCGGTGCGTTGGAACCATCTAAGTTACAACGGACATGTTTTTGCCTCCCACTCCGATAAAACAATGATGCATTTTTCTTCATCACAGTACGTAGCTTGAATCAAACGATCATATAAGATTTGAATGCTTGCGACAGGATCGTTCAATTTTCTCCTGCACGAAGAACGTATAAGAAAACAAAAAAAAAAAGAGATCTCGACGTTGGCAGGACTCGAACCTACGCCCCCGAAGGGAATTGATTTCTAGTCAATCGCATTAACCACTTTGCTACAACGCCATCGATGAAGCTATTTTGAGATTGATTCTTTATAATGCTTTGGCAATTTCCGATCGATGTGCGTGCCCATTCGCTACATCAGCGTTTGCTTCTGTTACCACAATCACTCCGTAAAGTCTTGCACAACTGCTAAAATAACATTTCATGTTCTCATTACTCGTGTCTATCACATTTCGTCATCTATCATACGCCGCAGTCAGCCTGCACGCCAATGACAGTCCCGTCAGCTTGATCATCCTTCGAGCACTCGCACTTGAAGCGCTGGCGGAAATCCGCAAGTCCAAGGCCCTCCAGCTGTTGGAGCGCCGTCTTCGCAACTCTCACACGCGCATACCTGACCGACTGACCCATATCGTGCGCGAAGACCTCATTATGAATCATCACAGCAACCACGACACCCTTCGAATCGAAGCCGCCCAACATCGGGATCTGTCTCGCGATGATACGATATTGTTGACAGCCATAAGTTTGGTCAAGCAAGTGGTGCAAGTGCGTACAAGGATGGTTATTCGCGTAGCCATCGTAGAGACTCATGTCCTCGAAGTGCGGCTTAATGTGCATGTCGAAGAACCGTTGCACTTCATTGTAGTCAAAGTTCGAGTCAATGAAGACAGCGCCTACATACGCTTCGACGATATCGGCAAGGCACTTTGGTGGGTCTGAGACTGTCGTCCAATAGTCCGCGACGCCTGGTCCAGCGGCCTCTTTTGCTTCCTGTAGTTCGGTGACGTACTCGCGAATCTGCTGCTCTACGGTTGTGTGGCAGTGTCGTAAGTGTTTATGGAAACCTGTTGTAGCTGCAATCATACCAAGAGCACGATTTCCGATCATTGCCATTTTGTGCTCGGTCAGCCACTGTGGATCTTTGTCGGGGAACTTGTAGAAGAGATAGGTGATACTGGCTTGGTCGAGCAGGGCATCGCCAAGAAACTCAAGTCGCTGGTAATTGGGTAATTTCTCATAGAGAAAAGGTTGAGATGGATGAGTGAAAGCTGACCTGAGAAGGCGCGGGTCTTGAAAATGGTAGTCGTGCTCCAGTTTTACCTTTTCTGCCATGTCAAGTTGTGATGCCGTTGCATTTTCGGTTTCATATTTCGGCGGATGATATGCGGTTTTGTAGTCATCCCATTTGAGCATCATGTGGTTCGTACTCTTCACAAGCTTGGTCACCGTGCGAACAGCGTTCTCCCATTGATCAGGGTGCCACTCTCCAGGTTTGTTGTGAGACAAGAAGGCGGCGCCTATCATGGCCTCACAAACGTCGGCAATGGTTTTCTCGGCCAAGTTGTGCTTCGATCCCAAGCGCTTCTCTTCTTCCGTTTCTGCCGTCTTCTGGGCGCCTTTGCCCTCGAGCAGTTTCAATCCCTGCGGATACCAAAGCCGCCTGGAGAAGGCTCTGCTACGAATGAATTCGTACAACCTGAGTTCCTTCGCAACCTGAAAGAGATTTTTATTGCAGAGCATGAGCATGCGTTCGACGTGCATCTTAAACTCGTTCTCGCCTGGCATCTGCAAAAAAGTGGGACAGGGTTGTCGCAGTCTTGAGGAAACAGTCCCCCAGGAATTCCAAGCGCTCGTAGTTATCGCCCATTCCATGTTGGAAGTTGATGCGCTCTTGCGCATCGTGGTCGCCGCTGTTGTCCGAGTCTTTTGTAATGGCCGCGAGCGCCATAGCTGGGTCACACTGAACTCCTATCAAATTAGCTGCTTCGAGTGCTATTAGATATGACTCCAGGCGCCAGATGATCGCTGGCCATGCGAAGAAGGAAGATGCCATGGAAGGTGGAAGGACAGATATCTGCAGCGGTTGTGGACAGAGAAAAGCCTTGGTTGGTTCTTTGACGTCCTTCGGAGTAGGCATGGCAAGTATGTTACGGCGTGGAAGCACTTGCTCCATCTCGACAACTGGTTGGTTCAGGTCCCATGTATCCTTGAATTTCTCGCGGGTATTCTTGAACATGCCGTTGCTGTTGTCCAGGATGTTCGCTCTCCAACGACCGGTGACAGTGCCTTCAGGAACAGGATCCAATGGCTTTAGCGTGTGGCTGACGCCTGAAGAGTAGAATTTACGGCCACCATCCCACTTATCAATGAAGAACCGATCCAACAAGTCGTCATTCTGCATTTCCGCGGTCCAAACGTGGTGCTCATATTTGAAGACCTCTTGCATCAGACTCCAGTTTAGGAAGGCCGAGGGTGCGTTATCGCGTGACAGCTGAGCCTTGTTCACGGGGGCTAGCCAATAAGACAGTTGGCTCGCGTCGGCTTCGTACTTTTTGCTGAAGACATCTTTGAACACCCTCAATGTGAAGGATGTAATGAGTGACAATAATTGGTCGTCAACGGCGAGCACTGCATCGCCCGGATACGTGGCCACTCGACAGCTTTGACTGGTGCGTAGAAACACTGGAAAAGTGGGGAATTGAGGCATTGGTGTTCTGCTCAGCATGGCAAAGGGTTGACAGACCCGTTCGAGGCCGTCTGGGAATTCGACAAAAGTGATGAACAGTTCTTTCGGTATTTCGCCTCTGCTCTGTTCCCAGATCAATGGCTTGGTCATCATGTCGTAAGTCAGGGTTTTCTTCGAGTTGACAGCTAAGTGTGCATTGCGCATTGCTGGTAGCCGCTTCGCATACGTTGGCAGAAGGTTCTCATTCAAATACTTCTTCTCCCAAAGCGCATGGCAGGTTTCTAAAGCAGCAGAACGTTTTGCCAAAGTTCTCTTGCCTTGCACCTCTCCTTTGTGCGAGCGAAAGGGCGATCCTGGTGGAAGAAGAACTTCGGCAATGAACTTTGATCCCAAGCTTGTCACAACATATGTAGGATGTTGAGGTTCATCAGAGTCTGTTGGCACAGCTGACACAAAAGTCGCGAGTATGCGAAGCGCATTGTCGAATGTCAGCTTTGCACCCGATGCTAATTTATACATTTTGAACGACTTCTCTTTGCTCATGATCCAGTCAAGAGCATCTTGGTTGCCCAATATGCGACGATCTTCAGGCAGGGATTTACAAAAGTGTTTCATGCGCATTTCTCCGTAACGCACCACTTTCAGCAGGTTCTCTTCTTTCATATTACCTCTTTCAAGCATGTGAATGAATCGCGAGTTGGCTTGTCTTGCACGACCACGAGACTGAACATACTGGACCATGGTGTTGTACAAGGAGAATCGAATCACCAGATTGCAGTCTGGGACGTCCAGTCCTTCCTCAGCTACAGACGTCGCGAAAAGACAATTGATGTCCCCTTTGCGGAACTGCGTCATCGTCAGAATTTGTTGTCTGCAGCTGAATTTGAGCTCCTCAAGATCTTGACTGCCCGCTCCAGTGAGAAAGCCCGGGCGAAGATGTTCATATCCCTGGCGTTTGAAGTATTCGTAAAGGAGCCAGGCGACATTTCTTTGGTTGACGAACACGAGACACCGGTATTCCGAAGGTCTTTGAAACTCTTCTGCCAGATATGTAGTAAGCTCACGGACCTTGTCGCTTATGTCGTCCTGACTGGTTTGCCGAGCTTCCCAACACCCAGTGACATATTCCGAAGCCTTTCGCACTTGCAGCATCTCCTTATCGAGGTCAGACTCTTGTCTGCCCACAGGAGAAGCGCGATAATCGCGCCTCATGAGCGATTCATATTTGCGTAGGTTGTTCTCTGCGAGTACGCTGACTAGGTATTGATCAGCGCACCAAGGACCTAACTCTGCTGCTAAGTCCTTTGCAGTGTCAAAATCTTTCTGGATGACCTTCACATGGGAAAATTGTGCCTTCGTGGAGGATAACAGCCCGGTCTCGAATGCAGACCTATTAGGTCCGTACGGCAGAATCCTCTCATCGTTCTTCTTGAGTATCTGTTGGAAGCTCAAATCGGTCGCTGTTGCAATTCGGCTGTGGAGTAATGTTTCTAGTTCAGTTGCTGTCCTGACCACATCGGACTTTGAATCAACAGGGCTGGCGGTCATTCCGAAGATCCTCGGACGCGCGTCCGGAGTGGTCTCTGTCAGGTAGTAGTCTTTGATGATCCTCGCATATGCATGGTCCTTCTTGGCGTGATGAGCTTCATCGAAAACAAGAAGGTTTATCTGTCCCATTGTTATAAAGCTGTGGATAAGCACTGAAGGAGTATGTCAGCTGTACAGACGATCACTTTGTTTTCAGAGAAGTGCTGGTGCCAGATCTTCTTGGTCCACATATCCACATCCATCGCACCACAAAAACGAGCTATGTTGTGGTCGATATTCGCTTCGAGGACTGCATGCTGCTGAAACATGAGGGCCACTGATGCCACAAGGAAAAAAGTGATCCTGTGCTCCCTGCCACTGGCTCGGGATTCAAGTTCCTGATCAATCATCCAGCGGATAAGTAGGACCGCAATCAAAGTCTTCCCAGATCCAGTGTCGAGCACAGCAATAGTGTTCTGTTCTTTGGCTCTCTCGAAAAGCTCCAGTTGGTACTCGCGAGGATTTTTGACAATCTCGGCGCTTTCTTGTTTCGCCATAAGGGACTTGATACTGAGTTGCTCATCCTCGGCTTCTTCACTCATTTGTTGCTTGCGTCTGCGCATTGGCTGTTGCGCTGCTTCTGTTTGCAGCCATGATTCGAATATTGCCTTCTGTTCGCGACGTTTTTCGGCTTGTGTGCTTGGTAATCTGGCTCTCCAATGTCTCGTCATCCTCATCGTCCGTCATGGAAAGATCCTCGTCGTCTTTGATGCGAGGTACGCTGAACCTCATTGGTAGCAGACCCCTGCTCTTCGAGTGCCATTAGAGGAATCGGGTGACGAAGAGCTGAAGTGCTGTCAGGTGTTTCCTGGCCTTGGGTGGCTACAGTACTCTGAATGGCAGTCAAATATGCCGATGCGGCGCATGAGCTAATGATTCAGTAATCATCGTTGTGTGAGTGATAGGAAAAGATGTTTGTTGTTGAAACAAACAAACGCGTACGCGCCGCTGCAGCTTGCATTGGCGCCTTCCACGTGTTTTAATGGCGGCAAGCACGTGAGAGCACTGAAGCATGCCTCTACTGTAGACGTCTATTCCAGGGCGTTGTCTGCATATAGCCTGTAAGTTGTCTGAAGATTGCACTGCGCCGCCACGAGTCGCTGGAAGTCGATCAGGCACTAAAACAGAGGGGTTCATCAGATAACTGAAGTCCGTGCACACCAAGCAAGCTTTCACATGCAAGTGTCGCTCTTACCTATCTGGGATCGATCCTCCATAAATCTAGTCATCTATACAACATGGTCGACGAACCACGCAGCATCCGCGCAGTCTTTGCCGATGCGGAGCAGAAGCGTGCCATCCTCGAGAATGCTCCTTACAACTCCTCCACCTTCCAAGACAGCTTGCTTGCCGCTCTCACCCTATACGAACAATGCTTGAGCATCGCCGACCGGATCTCGCTCTTCAGCCCAAACGAGTCGCTTGAGGACATCACTTCTGGCGACCTCCAGTTCCTCGCTCTTCACTATCACGTCGCTGAACTGTGCATGAGGATAAATGGACAGAATCGCAAGGAGACGCTACATGCCGCGCAAAGACACTACGAGCAGTATCTCAAGCAGCTGGACAACTATGACATCTTGGAGAAGAGCGATGTGAACATGCTGGATGCCTACAAAGAATCACCAGATACCTTTTCCACCGCTCAAACCAAGGATCCGGCAACGAAGCGGGACATCAAGATCAGGCGATTCAAGGAAGAAAAGACACTGAAACAGAAGCTCGAGTATCTACGCAAGAATCCTTCAGTGCTGCAGAACGATGATGACGCATACCGTGAGCTGCAACTCACAAACCTCGCATACTTCACACATCAGACCTTTGCTTCGTTGGAGTCAATAGGTCAAGAATTGCACATACTGTCGCTTGCGCCGCCAGGTCCACCTGCCGATTACTCACAACCAAGACCAGAAGATGCACGCGATCGCGATAGGAAGTCAGATGGATTCTCCGAGCGACTTGACTCACAACATCTTTCGGCAGGCATGAAGGGTCCTCTGTTGGACAGCGGAGGCAAACCTCTTCGACCTTTCACTCTGTTGGGCAAAAGGCAAGAGGTGGCGGATGGTGTGTTCAGACCAGGTCACAGCCTTCCCACGATGTCTATCGACGAGTATCTGGAAGAGGAGAGGAAGCGTGGTGGCATTATCGAAGGTGGCGGAGAGAAGAGCGGCATTAAGCCGCAAGTTGACGAGGACGACTACGAAATCGCGGATCGTGAAAACGATGAAGGCGAGAGAATGGGATGAGTACAAAGAGGCAAACCCGAAGGGCAGTGGTAATACTATCAACAGAGGCTGAGTAGAAATATCTCTGCTTTGAGGCAATAGAATCACGGATGCAATACCGTATTCCATGTTCCGTAAATGATTGTCTGGCGATGACCCTTAAGCCGGCAAACTGCACAAGCCGTAGACCAGAGCCGCGCAGCGGGGCAAACATTCAGCCCACATTCGATGAAGTCACGCAAACGATGAGCGCATCCCACAGTTAAGACGATTCGCTGTCATGCTCTTCTCCTCCGACATATGATCGCTCATGCCGCTGTACAAAAATGCCCACCTCTTCGCTAGCCGGCGTCTCAAGCGATGAGTTCGGCAAACACGCCCACCATCTCGCAGTCCAACCCGCCCTCATTACCCGTCATATGCGCCCAAGTCCACGACCGACTGGAGACATTTCTTGCTTCTGAACCAAAGACTGGGCGGATAAAAGCAGTACAAGAGCAAAGTCGATTGAGTCTAAAGATTATAGAAGACGCATTGGACAGATACAGGTGAGTCTACCGAAGCGATCAGCCACCTGGCATACACTGTTTGCGACAATATCACTAGGAAGATACTGACGGCGAGACGCTCAAGTCTAGATGAGCTCTCTCTTTCATATAACGGCGGCAAGGATTGCCTCGTCCTGCTTATCCTCTATCTGGCCGCTCTACACAAGCATACCTTGAGCCGCAGGCCTTCCGACCTACCTATAGGGACCGATGCGACACCCGAGCCGCGTACACTCCCAGACACATTGCCCTCCGTATACATCATATCGCCACATCCCTTCGTCGAAGTTGACGACTTCGTCAATGATTCTGTGAACACATACCACCTCTCTCTCGCGCGCTACGCGAAACCAATGCGCGAAGCCTTCGAAGACTACTTGTCCGACCACCCGCCCATTAAGGCCATCTTCGTCGGCACCCGACGAACAGATCCCCATGGTGCGAAGTTGAAGTTCTTCGACCCGACCGACGGAGGCTGGCCATCATTTATGCGCATACACCCTGTCATAGACTGGCACTATGCCGAAGTGTGGACATTCATCAAAGAGCTAGACATCCCGTACTGCCAGCTGTACGATCTGGGATATACAAGTTTGGGAGGAACAACAGATACACATCCCAACCCGGCCCTGAAGGAGAGCCAAGAGGGTACGTTCAGGCCAGCGTATGAGTTGGAACAGGACGAGGAGGAGAGACTAGGTAGGGACAGTCGGTAGATGCGTCCACAATGCTTGGACGCCCTAAAAATGAGATATAGAGACAACTTTGTGCCTTGTACGCATCATGAGATCAGATTCAAACTGGATTTATTGGTCGCTGCTTTGATTCGAGTTTGCTCGTACCGGCAGCCATCGAACCAACCCTCTTTTTACATTTACAAAATCGATCACTAGACCTGTCAGAAGGGAATGTTCACACAAAGCTATATCTACAAATTGATTTGCAAGTGCTCTCGAGGCAGAGTGTACAATGCATCACTTCGCAAGACTTTTTGTAGCTGTCATTGGTCGCGTGTATGCCATGTGCAATGCCTGGTATCTTTGCAGTAACCCAATTGAGATAGCTTTGTGCTCCCGACAGCGTGAACTCCTAGCGAACAACTGCCAGTCCACGATAAGCGATTGAACAACGTTGGAGGCTGAACTCTTTCAATCGCAATGGTCGTCAACGCCGATGTATGTCAAGCCTCACGGAATGTGTCGGAGGCCCCAAAGCTACCCGCCCGACGATATCGGTTGTTTCTTAGACAGCAGTCGCCAAAACGGGGTCTGATATCCGATCACGCCGGCCACCGCGGACGCCGGGCCATATCGTTAGGCGATAACGATACGCTACTCGGCTCGCTCGCTTCCGCACGCGCAATGAACTCTCTCCACTTAGTCACCGTCAGTTGTGAGCTAGAGCCCTGCATGTTCATGGGTTCACCGAGGCCTCTGCATGGAAAAGATCCCAATGTAAGTCTGTAGCTTCCTCGTGACTGTTTCTTTTCACTTCACTTGATTTATTGTATCTTTATCTGGAGTCGAGATCGTGAGAGCTGGAACGGCAGCATGAGCAGGCCGATCAAGAGACAGCAAAGTGGGCAACCGGCCGACCAGGCCGCTAGGAGCTTGGGCACCTCGCACAGATCGGGACAACATGCACTGGACCTCGTTGAGCAGTCCATTGCGAGAGACTGCGAAGGCGAAGATGGACTAGGAGAGGGTGAAGACTTGGAGAGCGCACTCAGCCGAACCACTTCCCACGATCGGGCTGGGTTGTCGCAGCACTCAATGGCTGGGAACTATCGGCGTCCAAGTTTTGTAGGAGGTGCACCGCGGTCTTTCATGACCTCACAGCAACCGGAAAGAGGTGCATCGCTGGACCAGGAGCGCGAGGCAGCCATTCGTGAAGAACGAAGCCTCCTACGCGATAACAATCTACTGCCCCGGAAGCACTCGCAGCGTAGAGCAAGCAATTCGTCCGATAACGCATCCGGCAAGAACCTCAAACGATATGCATCTATATCCGCTTTCTCTACTTCTCGTCGTAAGAGTGCCCGTCTTGACGAAGAGAACCTAGCAGGCCCAGGCAATGAGCCCACTGAGGCCGCCGAAGCCAGCGAGGCCAGCGAGGCCACCGCACTGCTTCCTAAGGGTGCCCGCAACTCTTTAGAAGAGCCTGAAGAGTCCGCCGAGGCCATCGACGCAAAGTGGGAAGAAGCCGTCCTGAATGGACAGATCCAAACCACCTGGCGCCGTGAAGCCAAGGTTCTTGTTCAATACTCTGCACCACTGATGCTTACCTTTATCTTACAAAATTCTCTCACTCTCACCTCAGTATTCACTGTCGGTCACATTGGCAAAATCGAGCTAGGTGCCGTGTCTCTGGGAAGTATGACCGCAAACATCACTGGATACGCAGTATACCACGGCTTAGCGACCAGTCTAGACACCCTCTGTGCACAAGCATACGGTAGCGGACGAAAGAAACTTGTCGGACTGCAGCTACAACGCATGGTCTTCTTCTTGTGGACCATCACCATTCCCATCGCGGCCGTGTGGCTGGCAGGTAGTCGTATCCTGGGGGCAATCGTGCCGGAGAAAGAAACAGCTGAGCTTGCAGGTCTTTACCTCAAGGTGCTGGTTTTCGGAGCACCTGGCTATGCATTGTTCGAGAGTGCCAAGCGTTATGTCCAGGCGCAAGGGCGGTTTGCGGCGACCATGTACGTGCTGCTCATCTGCGCACCGATCAACGTCTTCCTACACTGGCTGCTCGTCTGGCGATTGGGCTGGGGTTTTATCGGCTGTCCCATCGCTGTCGTTATCACCGAAACCCTCATGCCAGTTATGCTGTTCCTCTACGTGCGCTTTGTGGGCGGTATGGAGTGCTGGCCAGGTTTCTCACGCAAGGCATTTGTCAACTGGGGTCCTATGATCCGCCTTGCGCTGCCGGGCCTCATCATGGTGGTCGCCGAGTTCCTCGCCTTCGAGATCCTCACCCTCAGCTCGAGCTGGATCAGCGCCGAGCATCTCGCGGCAAATACCATCTTGCAGAGTCTCAGCGTGCTGACATATCAATTGCCGTTCCCACTCAGCATTGCAGCCAGCACACGTGTGGCGAACCTTATCGGCGCCACGTTGCCAGAAGCCGCGAAGGTGACAGCACGAGTGACGTTTGTCGTTGGCACTGTGCTAGGTGTCTTCAAACATGCTCATGCTGAGCATCTTCAGGAACTATATCCCTCTCCTATACACGAACGATGACGATGTCATCCGCTTGGCTGCTGGAGTACTACCGCTTTGCGCAGCATTCCAACTCTTTGACGCACTGGCAGCTGTATGCAATGGCTTG
The DNA here is from genome assembly GCA_002901145.1 of Cladosporium cladosporioides. Lineage (NCBI taxonomy): Eukaryota > Fungi > Ascomycota > Dothideomycetes > Cladosporiales > Cladosporiaceae > Cladosporium > Cladosporium cladosporioides. The sequence goes on from NOXB01000002.1 coordinate 1,383,025, forward strand.
CTCCGCGGACTGGGAAAGCAGGAGGTCGGCGGCTACATAAACCTGTTTGCGTACTACGTGGTAAGTGGATACGACCTCTCCGATTAGCAATGCACTGTACTGACTTTCCACCAGATAGCTATGCCAATCTCTTTTGGCCTCGGCTTCGGCCTACACTGGGACCTGTACGGTCTCTGGGCTGGCCCGGCCCTGGCGCTGGGTCTCGTGGCCGGTATCACGGGCACTTATATCTACCGCATATCGTGGGATAAGGCCAGCGAAGAGGCTGCTAAGAGGAACGAGTCTGGTTAAGAGCCATTTTGCGCGTACTGTATTGAAGCCCAACTTGCCTTCATCCATAGATCTGAATCGTTGAGCGCGCAGTCAATAATGCCAAGCATGTTGCAGAAAGAAGTACTCACATCAATCAAGGCTGTGTGAAATTCACGATTCAAGTCAGCTGCATATGACATGCAATGTAGTATACATGTAAGCTACACTCCATCGATACATGCACGACCCGTCGTACGTGAGCTTCTCCCCGTCAAAAACACTGCACCTATGTCGCTATAACGCAAAGAAATTCCCAAAAGCAATCCATCAAGCACGATTTATGCCTCAAACTATTTTCAAAAATCGTCAGCATTCCACTACAAGCTGCCGAGCAAGACCTCGCACACAAGTGTTGCGACTCGTACATACCATTGAGATAATCCGCCGCCATGAGCAACTCCAAGCACAGCTCGGCCGGAACGTCGATATCAGGTACGTCTTTCGAGTTCTTGTGCTTTTCGTTGTAGTAGAAGTATTCGCACACTTTCTCTAGAACCAGGCCGCTACAATATTGTCAGCACCTCAGTTCGTTTCATGCGCCCACTGTCACGGGAGGATGTCTCCTCGAGACGCAGATGGAGGTATTTGTGTGTTGCTCACTCACTTGATATTTTCAAAGCGGCAGGTATTCGTCTTTGATTCGGCAAAGCCGTCTGGAAAGGAAGATATCAGCTCGGCTTATGTGGTGTTTTGACACGAGGCGGGCTCGTCTTGTCGAATGTTTACGCACATGATGGGTCGAGCATGCGTTTGATCGCGCCACTGATGCATGCTGACGAGCGCTGGACGATGAAGGAGTAGCCATCGGAAGAGATGAGAGTGACGTATTCGCTTTGGTCGGACATGATGGGAATCTTCGATCTCTCTTCTTCCTTAAGTCTTGCTGGGGAATCAAACGAGTTCTGTATTAGTGAAGTGGTGCTTTTGATATGAGCTGCCTAGAGGTAAGCTGAGAGGCGCAAAGCGGACGCCGAAAAGTCGCCGAGGCTGGCTGCTGTGCAGTGATTCCTCGCACAGCTCTGATCAATGGACTGAGAGCCCTAAATATACCATGAAACTGCCTAATTGCTTTCATAATTGGGATGACTATTGCTCACAGTCGAATTTAGACTCATACGCTCGAACTAACATGATGTAGTGTAGACGCCTCAGCACCGGAGCTCGTATTTCCCAAAACGATTAATCGATACAGTGGCTTCTCCGTACGCTGGGAGCTCAAAATGCCCGACTATCGCGTTGCTCATCTTCTTGAAACAGAATCGTGTTACATTCGCGTACATGTGTAATATATCATATCAGATCGCTCCCCAACTCAATTCGATGCAACGACCCTCGCATTCGGCTTCGTGCCGTGTCCTACAACATTCATCTAGAGCCGCTTCCGGTGAAAAGGAGGTATAAGGTACTGGGTAGCTCTACTTCTTCTCCTTGGCTGCCTTAGCAGTCTCGTCTTGCAGCTCCTTGATCGACTTCTTTGCGTCACCCTGGTCTCCGCGGTCGGCCTTCACCTATAAATCGCAAAAGCGACGTTAGCAAGTGCATTTCCTCGCCGTGCGCTTCCGCAGCAAGCCAGTAAAGACTGTTGTGACTGCAGCTAGACTTACCGCGCTCTCGCTGTCACTAGCAAGACCCTCGTGCCACTTTCCCTTGCCTTCCTTTTGCTCCTTGAGCTGCTGCTGTTTGAGCTGCTCGGCTTCTTCGGGGCTGCGGGAGTCTATTACGAGAAGAAAGCGTATTAGCACAGGCTCAATGTGGGTGTAATGACCTGTCGGCGCCTGTCTGCGCGATTGACATACTCAGCTCGCTCTCCTTGCTAATGGCGCGAGGAGCGCTGACGCAGAAAGTCCTTGATGCGCCAATGGAGCGGGCGACAGGTGCGCGGACGGCGAAAGGGCTGAGGCGGAGGATGGAAGGCATGTTTGGCGGTTGCGATGTTGTTTGGATGTATGTGTATTACAGTCGGACAGAGACGAGAGAGGTGTTGGATGAGAAGCAAGCAGTTGTCTTTGAGCAAGCCGAGGTAATGCGGGAACCGGTAAGATGGAATGGACGGGTGTTTGGTGGGTAGAGTAGAGACGGGAAAGTGAAGAAGATGGAGGATGGAAGATGGAGAACTAGAAGCAAGGACCCAAGAATGCACGTAATGGCGAAAGTCTACTATGTACTGACTAGCAATGATGGCTAACTAAGCTTGCAATCTGAACCTGCAGATCGAAGCTTGCCGTCAACTTCGGCAGAGGACAGGAAGGGATATAGCTGCTGCTTTCGATCCTTGCTTGTTCCCGCGCTACGGATGGTGACAGGTCCAGGCTCTCTCAATGGCACAATAGGCAACGACGTCATCACCACGGTGTTTTAGCTTCATGTCGTGGAGTTGAGCATGGACTCTCTTCGCCTCGGCACTTGTTGCAAGAAGCAGCGAGTGTCGGCGCGATGTTTCGTTCCTGTAGAGATACATGTATGCAAGACGCTGGGACGGATCCTTACGATCTGTAGCGCTAGACTGATGACAGAGCGACGCATATGCTACAGGATCACATTGTCACGTGGCGTACGACTCCGTTGCTGTGCCGTGACAAGTTCGACTAGGCAAGTCAGCTGGATTAGCAGTACGCCATTGGCCGCTAACCCACTGGTGCTCAGACACCATTACGCTTGCCCACACACACACACAAACCCGCGGGCCTCGTGTGCAGGAATCGTTGCGGCAACGAATGCGACAGCAATGGGTGGCCTGGCGCTGTGTGGCTGTATATTTGTCGTGAGATACCAGATCACATACTAGGCAATGGACGAGGTTTGAAGTAGCAAGAGATCGATTTCTGTAGAGTTGGCGACTGACTGTGCAGTCGCCATCAGATCTAGCGAGGGTAGATGACAAAAACGAGAAACAAAAAGCCCAACATATCGCAGCTACATTGCACCAGCCAACAAGCAAGACTTTCCCATCCTGTGTTTCCCGTGCATGATCCTGTCGCCTTCCCCAGATATGTGAGAGGATAAAAATAAGAGGTCTCGCCCGTGACCAAGGCAGAGAAAGAAGAAAGTGGTATCGACCCGATCATCCGTCCGTTCCGCACTCCTAGAATAACACCACTGCTTGACTTCTAGCCTCCGCCGTCGGTCAAGCAGATTTTTAAAAAAGACCAGATCAAACATGTACGCTCAATCAGCCAAAAGGGAACACCTTTCGCTGTATCGAAAATAAGCCCAGTAGTTCAAACAAAACACCAAGACCGTAAGAGGGTTTCTCCATATTCGTGTCGCGCTTCGTGAGGTAGATAGAGTTAGATGCAAAAAGAGATAACCTTTTTTGTAGTTTGCCGTAGAATTTCGCCGCCGTTGAGATTAAACTCAAATGAAAGATCCAGATATGCTGTCGCAAGTTGTGTATGCCTTCGCCGATGTTGCCGTGAAAAATGCTCGCTCGCTCGCAAAGAAAGCAGAAGTCGTGATAATGCGTGCTATCTGCTGCTGCTGGTAATGCTGACGCCGTTGTCCAAAAGGGTACTGTGAAGCCGAAGTTCCCGGGTATCAAGAAGAGTAAGAGTCGTTTTTCGTGATTGGTGTGTACAGTGCAAAACAGTCTCTCACGAGAGATGAAGGCTTAAAAGAACGCCATCACCGCTATGCAATCAGCAATACAGCACAAACAGCACGCGCACTGAATTTACCAGCGACGCTGCTGCTGCATGTGGTGGTGCTGCATCTGACGGGCCGGTGAGACGCTAAGAGGAGGGCTTGCAACGGAGCGTGTCGACGGGTCGACAATGGGGATTGCGTTGCGGGTGCGCTGGGCCATGGGCTGGTGCAGCTTCATGTTGTGCTGGTAGCCAGCAGGCGCAGGGTTGAACGTATTCGGGGCGGTGGAGAGAAGGAATGAAGGAGTAGGCTGAACCTGCTGCTGCAGAGGAGAGCTCTCGGGAGAGCCAGACGACAGAGATCCGCGGTCAGACGCAGAGGAGGAGTGGATAGATTGGAGCTGTTGCAGCTGTCAGTGTATGCGCCCGGCATCAGATGATGATATCAGACGTACGTCGTCCTCAGTCAAGAGGTTGAAAGGGCAGAAGAGCTCATCGTCGTCGAACTCAAAGCTCTTCGCGGCCTCCATGCGCTGCAAGTACTCCGAGTACGCAGGTGGCTCAGGAGCGATCTCCTTGACGCTGCGCTGCGCCTTGAACTGCCTGTGCGCATTCTGCGAGGTGATTCTAGGGCCCCTGCGGCTGCGACCGTGGTGGCCGTGAGAGTTGTGCGGCGCATGCGACGGAAGGGAAGGGTAGTGAGGTACGCCGTAGTGGTATTGGTTGGACATGGTTGCGGTGATGGATTCTTTGTTTTGGTGATGGAGGAGCTGCGATTGTGCGATGTGTGTGCGCTGTGTGGGAGGAGCTGAAGACGGCCGGAAATTACCCAAACAAAGCACAGGCTAGCGGCTGTTTCCGAGAAAGGTGGCGACGTGGTAAGGAGGCGGTGGGAGCGCAAAGAGCTGAGTGCCTCGAAAGACGGTTGAGCGTGTGTGGAGAGTGAGAATGCTTGATAGAAGGAAATGCTGAGGTTGCGGTGTTGTACGAACGGAACGGAATGAGATCGAGGAGGGTGGGAGAGAAGGCAAATGGGCACGAAGCCGGGTGTGGGAGCGAATGACGCTTGATTGGACGGTGGTGTGGGACGCACAGACTCCGGCCTAGCTCGAGGCGCTAGCACTTCATTCGTCTCGCTTCGCGGGAGGCTAAGCCATTCGGGGGTGATGTATGTCGATCGATGCAGCGCTGCGGTTCGAGTGTTCGAGATCTCTCAAGATAGCGCATGGCGGCAGTGGACGGGTATGACGCCTGAGACGCTGTCCGCTTGTCTGGGAGATGGGCCAGCACCGCCCGTCGCCGTTGCTCTGCGCATTGTGGTGCGATCCGTGGTAGCTAACAGACACCGCCTGGCCTGGCAGCCGTATACACAGAGTGATGCGAGCATGCAAACAGTGCGCAGTGGCAAGGCCCGAGACTCGCTCTGCATGCAGAGACGCCCACGACGCCGCCTGCATGCCGTCGACTTGGCTGCAGAAGACCCGCCGCGTCCCCTGCCTCACCCTGCCCTGCCCTGCCGCTCGCTGTCATCCTGCTGCTGCCTTTGTGCCGCCCGGGCGCTTGCGACGAGCCCTGCCCACTACTGCTACCCTGACGCTCGCCTGCTGCGGACGCTCGGGCTGCACTGCGCCTCGCCCTATAGCTGGTACACCGCCTCTGGGCTGAAGCTCATACAAACACTGCGCAATCCGCCACCGCCGACCTCCCCACCCCGCCTCCGCTCCCCTCGCCGCTACTCTTGTGCTCGTCAGGAGTCAAACGAGCCAGGAGGCAGGACATCTCATTAGAGCTTGGAGGGGCCAGCCGGCGTGGGCAGCGCGTCGGGCGGCAAGTCGCTGCTCACCGTCGCAAGGTTCAAACGTGGCGTTACGAAGCGCCCGTCGTCCGTCGGCCATCCACGCTTGTGCTGCAGGAGGCATCTCCGGTCTGGAGATCTCTGCTGGTATCCAGGGTAGTAACTATTTGATCATTGTTTCGTCTCGTGTCGTCGGCAAACGCCTCGGTCAGCCTGGACTTATCTTGTCTGCCTGTTGCAATTGTTGAAGCAATGGCAGTGGCTCAGTAGCGAGTGGCTTAGTATGAGCTTCGATCATGGTGTTTTGTGCGAATGGTCAGGTGAGTGCTGAACGCTGAGCTCGGCTTTCGCATGGTTTCATGTTGTTCATCCAGAGTGAATGCGGCTAGCCAGCTTGACGTGTCTCGTACTATTGCTGTTAGATTAGATATCTTGGTGGGGTGGATTGGTTGTTCGTACCTTAGCTCAAAGCTGAAATGCTGGCCACGCGTAGCTCTGCATTCGGGAGTTCGTTGGTGGATGGAGCCGACGTCATGTGAGAAGGAAGAGGCTGTAGAAGTTGCTTGGTCTATCTAAGTTTCTACGGGAAGGTTAACAGAACGCAGGACGTTCAATCACTGGCTTGACCATCGAAAGGTTTCGATGGTTGCCTAATCAGTATCCGTTCACTGGTATCTCGATGTGAAGAGTCACTGCTTTCCAACATACCCCCTGGCTCGAACACAGTGATCCCCTGACGTGGAAGCGAAGTGTCGACGTTTGCTTCGGTGTTCACCGTTCCTTGACAGGTGCTTGCTTGTTGGAAGGTGCGACGCTCGCAGAGGTCAAGATCTCACACTTCAGTGGCAAGGACTTCACAGCATGTATGTATGTAAACCAGACGTTGGTCTTTGATTTCGGAACTACAGAATGCAGTAAAACACCAAACCTTGATGCTTCTTGTTTATGCTCGCTCACTTCCATCTAAATACAAACATAGATATCATTGACCGAAGACAAGAGGAGGTCTCGCGCAAAGAAAGACGGTGAGAAACTATGTAGAGTGCCGTTTAGTGGCAAATCATGCCTCATGCCCATGATTCATGGCAGATCGTAAGTCCAGTATCTAGTCCATGGAGACAACCGCTGAAGAAACCCATCGACCAGCTGATGTTTGTCGAAGCCCAATCGTTTTCGATTGTCAAGTAGATCATAAGCTGCTAAAGCGCCATGTCTTCTGGGCGGCTTTTTCGTTGCGTATTGTCCGTATTCGCCCTTCGCCCTCGCAGCATGTCGTCGGGTCAGCGTACTCGATCGTGCTACGTGGAAGACCCGCAAGAGCCTTCCCTGAACCGTTAGGAGGTACTCGGTGATAGTAGCATTGTGATGGACGCACACCGTAGCCTCTTCCCGATTCAAGCAATTTCACAGGACATGCCAATCATGTCATGATGGTTGCGCAAATGACTGCGGAACCCTCTCACTTAGCCACATCCCTGACAATTCTCGTGATTGCCTCCTTGCAGGTCCTCTCATTATAGCTCTCCCAGCACTCATACAAGCTGACCATCTCCTGCGTCGAGTCCACAACAGCCTCTACATCAACCTTGCTCTCCGCCAGCCAATCCACCAGCTTGCCCATCTTCTGCGGACTCTGTCTAAATCCAAATCCAGCCAGCGCGTTTTGCGACATGGCGCTTTGAGCAGCACTCCCACTCATAGCCGGCGTTCCCATGGCAGGGGCAACAGGATTCGAACTATGTGCCTGCAAGCCAGCTGGGTGTGCCGGTCTGAGCACGACTGCCAGGAAAATAGCCGCGATAGCGATGACATGAGGCGGATACAGCAGGGCCAGATCCGTATTGAAAGAATCGTTGATGATCGAGTGCGCCAATCCACTCTCCTCGCTCGACAAGCCCAGCGTACCTTGCAACTCAGACAGCGCTCGGTATGGGTGATGGAGGATGAGTCTACTAGAAAGCGTGCTAATAAGCGCAAACTCGCATTCTCCTATCTTGCTTGTGTCTTGCACGCCAATCTCAGGCCATATGCGCACGGCTTCCTGCATCAGCAGGCGGATGTGCTGCGGACTCTCTTCCATTTTACACGCTAAGTAGGCGGCTGTGGCGAGAATGAGGTAGGGGTTTGTCTTGCGTGCTTCCACATGCAGATAGAACCGTTTGATGTAGATCTGGGCTGTGGCGGCGGCTTGCTGGCGGAAAGTCATGCGTTTGCCGAGTTTAGCGAATTGAGCCTGGAAGTAGATGGACAAGTGGCGCGGATCCGGGAGAGGGTATTTGGCGCATAAGGGAGCGTTCACCTTGGCCATGTCGGAGCGGAGAGTGGCGAGCTCGGATCGCGTGAATGTCCAGTACTTGGCTTGTGTTGAGTCCCAGTAATTGGCGGCCATCGTGAATTACTTGGTGTCGTATGATGATAGGAGGGCACTGAGCTTTTGGGACCGTTCTTTGACTGCTTGGTCTCCTATGCACAACTTGATATCGGGGTGGAATACCAAATGGGGTTTAGAGCGGGGTTGTCTATACTGTTGTTCAACGAGAGGAAGCGAATATAAAGCTCATATGTCAGATTTGGTTGGGCTGTCGTGGTTGAACCACTTGGTCATGACTACCAAAGTGTATCACCCAATTTGGACGCCAAAAACCTCTTACAACTAATTTTCGCAATTGAGCTCATCGTTGAGTATAGACCACAGCTCTTCCTTGAAGCTTCAACCATACAGCCCTACAGTAGTATCGAAGTGAAGTGCTGTTCAAAGCCCGTGCATATTGCTGACCAGCACAAGGGTTCCCGGTTATTGCCGCCGCCCGCGCCGCCGATGAAGGAAGAGCTTTGGCACCATCCAACGTCAGAGGATGCTGTAGCAGAAGAGAGCTCGCATATTCACGGCAATACGTTAGATCCACTCAACAGCAACCACACAAAAATTAACTCCCTACACGTCCATCCGGCAGCGCATCTCGACCTCAGCGAACCCCTGGAGACCCTGTGCAGAGGTCCCTGGCACGACTGCGACTTGCCGAGGGCTAGCCATGAAACCAAGATAGCACAGCGAATACACGGCTATGGATGGCGAGTCCCGAGAGGAGCGGGATGCCAGGATCAAGGCGCTGTGGGAGCAGCTGGACACCAAGAAGAAGGGCAATGTTGATCTGCCTGCGCTCAAAAATGGCTTGGTCAAGATGAACCACCGTGAGTGTACTGGTCGCAATAACCAAGGGCTGCGCTAAAATGGATTCGCAGCGCTCAAGAATGCGGATAGTATGGTCAAGGACATTCTCAATGCCGCCGACATCAACCAGGACGGCAAAATCTCCTTCGAAGGTCCGTTCCTTTACTGGCTATTACTCGCTGGTCGCGGGGTGTGAGCTAACTTGGTGCCAAAGAGTTTTGCAAGTTTTGTCAGGAGACTGAGAAGGAGCTATGGACATTGTTCACCTCCATTGACAAGGACAAAACGGCCGTCTGGACAAAAGCGAGCTTGCGTCAGCATTCGAGCGCTCGGGTGTTGGTGTCTCGAATGCCAGACTTGATCGTTTCTTTTCATACATCGATAAAGACCGCGACGGTCTAATCGACTACAACGAATGGAGAGGTTCGTCTAGTACTACCTGCCATTGGACTATCCGATCACCAAGAAAGACATGCTCACTCATGCCCCAGACTTCCTGCTCTTCATCCCGACTCAAGCGCCGAGCCTCCACGCTGTCCTATCATACTATCAATCCGCCGCACAGGTTACACCGGAGGGAGATGTACACATTAGCGATGAAGCGCTACAGGGCCTTGGTACGACGCTCGATTTCCTTAAGACCTCGGCGTTCGGCGCGATAACCTCGCTCGTTCGCCCTTCAAATCCCTCTCACAAGCAGCTTCCCCCGGTGGAGACCGTCCGTCAAACCGTCGCGGACGCATCGCAGGCGACGCAGCTGGCATCTGCAGGCTTCCACGACGTCGAAGACGAGGAAGTGCGCGTGGAGGATGACCCATACATAGCGGTAAAGCCTGCGCGACGGAAGCTCAAACTGACGGATCTTGTGCCCGATGTAGGCTACTTTATCGCGGGTGGAGTAAGTGGCATCACGTCGCGTACGGTTACCGCGCCGCTGGATCGATTAAAAGTGTACCTGATCGCACAAACGACGAACGCCGATGATGCAGTCAAGGCTGCGAAGAGCGGTGCCCCTATCAAAGCCGGCAGACAAGGCATGCGGACTTTGGTCAATGCGTGCAAAGATCTTTGGGCTGCTGGCGGAATTAGGAGTCTGTTTGCTGGTAAGTGCTGTCTTGTGATTTTGCGAGCCAATGCGCCATCTAACAATCATTATAGGCAATGGTATCAATGTTATCAAAGTCATGCCGGAGTCTGCGGTCAAGTTCGGCTCTTACGAGGTTGGTCGCATCCTTTCTAGACATGATCCAAGTCACATGTCACTAATCATCCGCAGGCCTCAAAACGTGCAGTCGCCAGGTTCGAAGGTCACAGTGATACAAGGAACATTTCCGCGCCATCACAGTTCATCGCAGGTGGCATGGCCGGCATGATCAGCCAGGCGGTCGTCTACCCTCTGGACACGCTCAAATTCCGCATGCAATGTGAGACGGTCGTCGGTGGCGAACGCGGCAACAAGCTTATCTGGCACACTGCACAAAAGATGTGGGCGCGCAACGGGATCGTCTCTTTCTACCGTGGCCTTCCCATGGGCTTGATGGGTATGTTCCCGTACGCCGCAGTCGACCTCTTCATGTTCGAGACTCTCAAAAAGAAGATGATCGCGCGAAATGCCAAGAAGATGGGCGTGAAGCACGAAGAAGACGCGCTGCCTGGTAATTTCACGCTCGCGCTCATGGGTGGCTTCAGCGGAGCATTCGGCGCCAGTATCGTTTACCCCTTGAATCTGCTACGGACGAGACTGCAGAGCCAGGGCACCGCGGGCCATCCGAGAACCTACACCGGCATTATGGACGTCACTAGGCAGACCCTCAAACACGAGGGATACCGCGGATTGTTCAAGGGCCTCACGCCGAACCTGCTGAAGGTCGTGCCCGCAGTCTCCATTGTAAGTACTTCGTGGATCACTGCGATTGCCGAACTGTTACTGACCATGACCTTGCAGACGTACGTTGTTTACGAAAATACCAAGAAGGCCTTGCATTTGCACTAAGAGGAGGGAGGCTTTAAGACTCGAGAACGCCTTCAGAGTCGTTCTTCATCGCGTGGAGTTCAGGCGTTATACGGTGACCAGTCATGCCTGGTGGTGCGATCATCATGTGCCCAGTTGCAGGATCACTCATAATTTGTTCGGGATAGAAGGGCACCTTCTTCTTATTCGTACAGGATGTTGTATACATTCCAGCCTTACCACAGGCTGTTACCTCCCGCAGAACTCTGCGTACGTCCGTTCCTCTATCAGTGTATGTGCTGTGATTGTATCTCGCCCCTGCTGTACAAAATGTCTCATCACAACGACCCGCCCAAGATATTCGATGCCCACTGGTAGCTGCCCAAGAACACGGCGCCGCCAATACTTATCCACATAGTCCTCGGTCCCAGCCCACTGAAGAACGCCTTCGGGCCCTCCTCCCTCCATATCCTGCCCGTGATAGTAGCAGCACTCTCCCTCTCCTTAGCAAGCATCAATCTCGTCTTCAACACATCCAAAGGCGTCGTCAAAAGCCGCAGCAATACCGCCGCTCAGACTGCCGAAAACCGCGCTCTCCGCCGCTGTCACATCGCTAGGCCTTCTACTCCTTTCCCTAACCGTCTGTCTAGCGACCAAGCCTTCATCTTTTCCCACAGCGGGAACTGGATGACTGTGAAAGGCACTTCGCGCATCACCGTCACTCCCCAGCCCCGGTACAGCTCCGCCCACATCCTCGCGAACCCGTGTGATTTGCGCTGCGCCAGAATCGAACCAGCGCCGCGCGCGAAGGGTGCTGCTTGGCCTGCGCACGCTGCTTGACCACTTCCGTCGGTACACGGACGGCGCACGCCGCAATCTCTCCCAAAGACGCTGCCAACATGTGCACGCTTGCAGACGTCGTGCCAGTCTTAGAGTGATCAAACTGCTTCTTCACGCCCTCATACGTGACGAAGAAGAGGGCCGCGCCAGGCGCGGAGCCTACGACCGCGCTGCCAATGCCATTGTAGATTCCCCTGAAACCGCCCGAGGCCCAGAATCCGGCGGAGGATTGCAGGCGGGTTTTGAGGGTGTCGAGGGGGAAGAGGCTGGTGTCGACTGTTGTGCCTGCTAGGGCGCCTGCCTGGGGTTGTTAGAGGTGGGGTTCTTGCATTGTGCTTTTTATGGCCAGCGGTTTTCTATGGAGGGCGTACGAGGAGGGAGCGGATGTACGGCGAGTCGATTATTGCCGGACGAGGGGCGGAGGCATCCATTGTTTTGGGAGGGTTGTATGGCGGTATGCAGATCACATGTAGGAGTGCAATTGAGGGAAAGGTGCTGCGGCCATTGGGCAGGTGTCCGCGTGAGCTCGAAGTTGACCGAGCATCATCCCAAAAAAGCCGAGCGATTGAGCGACATCGGATATCTTGTCATTTATGATATTTTTAACCCTTTGATGATACGTTTGAGTCCATTCTACACTTGCTGAAGAAAATACTATCAAGGTTATGGACCCAGACGATTAGCAATGCTACATGTATACATGTACATGTACAATAACATTGAATGGAAGGAAAGTCCATCTGATTAATACGGCCCTAACCCTCTTTGCACTATTGTCACATGTCGACGACTCTTGCGATATATGTACAGTTCGATATGCGTACTTAGTACGATTGTAGACGTTAGATCACATATTTCAATCTCACAGAACAGACGTTGATTGAAAGAGCATTGGTGGATCAAATTCGATTTGACTTCGCACACGCAACTGCCTTTCAGTTGTGACAAACGATTTGACTGCACAAATTGAGCCTCTCGCTCATTCTATTTAACATTCGTATAGTACAAGTGCTGGATGCTTGCGTTGATTTACCGCAGCCAGCTGATCGCTACCCAACGCAATCGATCAGAAACGCCGTCATCGAACTCCCATTTTGAGTTTTGAAGCAAGAGCGCCGGTCTCGATGGTAAAGTGCAATCTTGTCGCATTGCCGTAATGTCCTTCCACCAACTTACCAGCCCCTCCGTGCACCCTGGGAGCCACCGACCTTACCCAGAACAAGTTCGTTAACGCCCTCGCGACAGCCACCGACCTTGCCAGCCGCAGCCAAGATGCTCGCTTCGAATCCTCTAAGCGTATCGGCAAGCTGCCTCACACTATCCGCGCCAACGTCACGCTGGCCGCCCAGACCGGAGCGCTGAGCGCCAAGTTGCTGAGCTTGTGCAATTGCAGACTGCTCGATGGTGCCCATGTGGCTCTCAATCTCCGCCAAGTTGCCCGAATAGGTGGCGAGCAGCCTGGCCATGTCCTGCGTCAGAGGTTGGAAGTAGTTGCCGACGAGGTCGACGTCGTAAGTCTCGTCCCAGGCAGGAGGCTGTGGCTGGCGTCCGCTGTTGGCGGCAGGGTGGTAAATATACTGGGAGGGCATGCGCAGGTTGTCGATGATGCGGATGCAGCGCGCGATGTCGATCTCGTCCTTCTCAGTGATGTCCTTATCTTGCTGGACGCCCTGCGCATCCATTGCGAGGCTGCGGTCGACTTCCTCAAGCTTCTCGCTAATGAGCTCAACATCGGGTCCGAGTGTAGCAAGCTTGCTCTGGTGATTGGGGAGGAAGGCCTCGATCTGCTTGCAGAATTGTTCTTGCTCTGAGATTAACTTGTCGATTTTCTCAATGTCCTGCTTTGCTTCGTCTGTCAGGTCGTTGAAACGAGTGGTGTTTCGGACGTTCGACCAGTCGAGTTTGGTGGCTGGTGTCGCGGTGGGTTGAGGTGCTCCGCCCTGGCCTTGGCCCATGGTAAGTCTGCCAGTGACGAAAGGCTGGTATTGGGACTGGTGATAACGAGAAGCACCAAGGAGTGATGGTTGGTTGGACTGCTGTGGTTGCGGCTGCTGCTGCTGCTGTTGATTTTGCGCCTGACCTAGGTTGCCAAACAGTGAATTCGATGCCGGCTGCTGAGTGCTGTTCCCAAAGAGACCGCCAGACGGCTGCTGAGTAGTGGTATTGCCAAAGAGAGAGCCGCCAGTGGGTGGTTTACTGGGAGCTTGCATGTTGCTGAAGAGGCCTCCGCCTGCTGGCTGTTGAGCGGCCTGGGTCGTCTGGGCTCCTCCAAAGAGGCCGCCGGTGGCAGGCTTCTGCTCTTGTTGAGTCTGGTTCTGCTGGGTGTTGCCGAACATGCCGCCGGTCGATGGTTGTGGTGTGGTTGATTGGGTCTGTGACTGCTGGTTGTTGCCAAACAGACTGCCACCGAACAGGCTGTTGCCAGCCTGCGGCTGCGATGTTTGGGTGGTGTTGCCAAAGAGGCCACCCCCTTGCTGCGGCTGCGATCCGCCCGCTGGCTGCTGTGATCCACTTCGTGGTGTTAGCAATTTTCTTGGACCAGGTCCCATCAAATCAGGTCGAATAAAAGGGTTGTTAGGGTCAGCGACAGTCCACTTCTTCTCCGGGTCCAATTCAGGTCCAATTTCCTGGCGTGTCGGCATTACTGGTCTGGCTGGTGGCTTCCAATTCGGGTTAAGCCAGGGAGCATCGTTCTCGGATACTTGACGCTTGGTCCTGTCGATTCGTCCGAAACGCTTGTGTGAATCACCAGTAGCCTCTGGCCGATCGGATAGTAGACCTGCGTCAGAGTCGAGTTGCGCCTTAGGAGATGGTGGCACCAGCCTGGGGACGACTGGCGCATGAGTTGCAGGTGGTGATGCACGAGTTCCATCCGACCCAAGCTCGAGTTCGTCTTTCGGCATCTCTGGTCCAGCAGGAGGCCTCCAGTTAGGATCGAGCCACGGCGCTTCATTGATACTGGCATCGCGAGTGGTCTGTGTTTCACGTCCTTTGTATTTGGCCGTGGTCTTGTTGGATGTTGGTGGCGGAGGCGATGTTTCCGGTTTCCATTCGTTGCGCAATTTCGACAGACCCGCAGTAGCGGCAGGAACATTTTGATAGAGACTCGATGGACTGATGAAGCTGGGGCCAGATCTTTGGGGATTTTGGGGAGATGAAAATGAAGGAGAAGAGGGAAAATCATACAATGTGGAGTTGGCTGCGCCGGTGTTGATGCTCAATGAGTTGGAGCGGCCGAACATGGTGGCAGATGGCACGAAGCGTCCTCGCCTCGGAGCACTGGGTTTACCATGGCGACGGTCAGCTTTCTCCTCGGGGTATGTGGTGGTGTATGTTATGATCAGGGAAGAATCGAGGAGGGACTTACGTCTCTGGAGACTTGTCTAGATACAATAGACAGCGATTACTATTGTCACAATAGCCTGCTTACAAGGTGGCGGTGCGGGTAATGCGACAAGAGAGAATTGTGGGGTGGCAATGACAATAGGAAGTGTTTGCAGTGAGGTTGTCTCGATATCCAGATGCTAACGCGATAACGCGCGAAATCTGGCGAGAGCTCAAAGCTTGGACACGTCCCCGGCCGCGCTAGTTAAACGCATCCACGACCTTCACCTGCCAACTAAGCTACCAACAACACCTCTCTTTAGCTTCAAGCGCATACACACACCGCCATGGAGGACGAGGAGGACGATCTATACGGCAGCGCTGGCCCAGAGCAAGCGCCTGCGGACGGCGATGCGACTATCAAGGCGGAGCAGATGGACGTGAGCGAGGAATCAGACGAGGACAGCGACGATGTACGGGACCACCATCGCATACATAGCAAGAAAATCCATCCTAATACACGTGACTGTACAGGACATTCAAATCACAACTGAGCGCCCAGAAGGCGTAAAAGCAGAGTCAGTGTGAGTATTTCCAATCGCATCCCTCTCTCCAATGCATCGATCGGTCTGACCGGTCAAATATAGCCCACCTCGAGCAACCTCAGCAAAACCGCAGACCGCCGTCCCCGATCGCACAGCCTCAATCGACCCATCACCACCCTCAAAAGCCCTCAAAATCGAACACGGAAGAAACCACAACTCCCGGCGCAACCACCACAACAACAACCCTCAAAGGCGCTCCCACCCACGCCGGCAAAGAAGGCAAAGACTACCCTCAAGTCCGCACCAGCACCGTCAACCTCAACGCAAACCCCACCTGGCCCGGCGCCAACAAACCCATAACCCTGGTCGAAATCGACGCCGACCTAGCCGAGAACTCCAAGCTCTGGCGTCTCCCAGGAACCGACCAGACGGACTTCTTCAACTATGGCTTCGACGAGTACACCTGGACGCAGTACTGCTTGCGCCAGCAGAACATGGCCGGCACCATCGCGCAGCAGCGCGACGAGGACATGCAGATGAAAGCCATGCTCGGCGGCGACCCGGCGGGCGGTGGTGGAGGAATGCCAGGCATGCCTGGTGGCGCTCCGCCCGGGATGCCGCCGCCGGACCAGATGATGCAGATGATGATGGCGCAGGGGATGGATCCAAGCAAGATGGATATGAACCAGTTCATGGCGATGATGGGCGGCATGCCTCCCGGCGGCGGAGGACACACACCACAGCCCGGCGGAGGAGGACAGGGCTTTGGCGGACAGGGAGGGTTCGGAGGCCAGTCGCCTCATCCTCAAGGCCAGTTCCAGCCGCCTTCTGGACCCGGTGGTGGACAGGGTTTCGGAGGGAATATGAACATGGAGGGAATGAGCCCGCAGCAGATTGCCATAATGCAGCAAGAGCAGCAGAACGCTATGGGCGGTGGAGGAGGTAGAGGCAGGGGAGGAAGGAGAGGAAGGGGTGGGTACTATTGATCTATGCTTTGATGCAAGAAGCGAGCTTGATCGATCTACAGGCGTTCACGGCGTTGTTGTAACGATAAAGAAGAATTATCATCAGCCTCCCGGAGATCGGTAGAGGCTTGACCGTGTCATTTGAGGATGACATGTTGACGAATGAAAATAAATCACTCCACCTTCCTTGTTATACACAAGAACAAGCCGTGGTGAACTCGATAAGATGTTTTATTCTTTTGTTTTTGTGATCTCTTCTGTACTGATTTGGATGCCTCTTCTCTACACAAATACAACGTTGTACTCACGCCCAAGGCGCGGGCACAAAGTTCTCGTTCCTGATCACTCCGTCCAAAATTGGCGTCCTCTTCACATGCCCAGACTCTCTGATCCTCTCGACCAGATCAGGCAAAAACTTCTCCAGCGTTTCAGCACACCTTACACCTTCCATCCCGTCATTGACACTGTGTAGATCAGCAAAGAACTGCTCCTCGCCTCTAACACCTCCCATATTCGCAATGCCAATTGGCATCCCTTGCTCTTTCGCCCGCTTGATCAGCCGCCAAGCAGAGTAGGTTGCCAACGAGGAGCCGAGGACTAGCACTCGGCTTGCTTCGTCGACGGCGGATTCGACTGCCGTTTTCACGGCGCCGGGGATTGATTCGCCAAACATGATGACTGCCGGCTTGAGGATTCCTGCTGTGGCTTTTGATCCGGGAGTCCAGGCGCCGTCGCTGTCTACATCCACTGTTGTTCCTTCCGGCGGGTTGTTGAGGCAGACCTGGCACGCTGGGTAGCGGAAAGTGGTGTATTCCACGCCGGGAACGTCGACGTCACCGTCTGGGTTTGTTTTGAGGCCTTTCATCCTTCTTTCTATTGGGTTTTCGGTCGAGAGAGCGCCGGATTCGAGCATTTCGGCAAGGAAGTCGGCCCATGCTGGGTTCAGAGTGGCTAGGTCGGATTGAAACTGGGCACGGTCATATTCTGTGCGACATGATGTGCAGACGGTGCTTCGAAGGTAGCCGTGCAGTTCGAGCGTCGGTAGAGTTGGATGTGCTTTGGGATGAAACGAGTCGACGTTTTGTGTTATTACGCTGGACAGTAAGCCCATATCTCCCAGAGCAGCGACAGCATGGTGGGCCGGATTTGGCTTGCTGCGATTCAGATTTGTCCATCCTAGGAAACTGCGAGCCCAATATCTCTTTCTCGCTTCATGGTTGGCGCAGAACTCGTGGTAGTAGATTGGACGGTAGGTCTTGTTCAGGGTGTATGTGCCATTGCTGCCGCGATAGTCGGCGAGGCCACTAGCTACGCTAATTCCAGCACCAGTAAGGAGAACAGTGCGACCATTTCCTGTGCGGCGAGGATTGTTGGATGTGAGGAAGTTCTGTAGTGCTGCGAGAGCGCCGTCAGAGGTGGATGCTGACGCGGGTATTATTGTTGGCGGTGGCAAAGGCGCAGTGTAAGGGATTCGCATCAACGGCATGCCTGGCACGCTGTTCTATCAATGGCAGACAACATTCCTCTCGCAAGGGTTTAGTTTGTAGAGCAGAGCGCAGGCGAGGCTCAGCCAGAACAAGAATGTCGTCACCAGCGTGGAGTCTGATCGCACGGCTTTCTGGTGGTGTGTGATTGGCGCGCAAGCGTACGGGCGATCGCGTGTTCCTGCATGCTCGGCACTACTCGCAGATCTTGCCGCTGCCATTGGAATAGCTGGCTAGATGCCTGACCTCGCTCGTTCGCCGTCTGCGTTGCTGTGTGCTTATGACGCCGCGTCACTGCGTGCTGGGATCGTTGATTGCAGCAGAGCGGCGCGACCTCGTACGGCGGTCATCAGCGCAGTGCGCGGTGGGCAAGGCTGATTTCGCGAAATTGGGCGTGTTACAGGAAGGTGGAGGATCCTAGCATGGAAGACGCTTTGGCTCGGTGCTACCAGCCTGCAGCGTCGAGCCCTCGCTCGTTGGCTTCCTGGCAATCATGCTGAGCGTGCTAACCATATCCTCCAACCGGGTGCGCCATGCAACCTCACCGCTCGTGCGCCGGCATCCTGCAGTACATGGCGCGAGCACCGCGAACTGCATGCCATGCGGGCGCCAGGAGCACGGCCTGATGGCTCGTGATGTCTGCTGTTGCTGCGCAGCGGATGTCGCTGTGCCTGCCCGGTGATTCGATTTGCATCGTGACGCAACATCGACAGGCCGATCGAGACGGCGTGCGAGGCGGCTATGTCGTGGCCACATGGCCTGGGTATATGTGTTGGCGCTCATCCGCCTCTGCGGCTGCGAAGGTAAGACCTGGTATAGCTCTCCTTCGTTATCTCTATACTAGCCCAGCCGATGACACGGAAGGCGCGGCCACAGTCCGCCCGTCTGGACATACTGGCTCTGATGACGGCTGGTGGCAGCAGCGATAAGCAGAGACCAGCATCGCCCGCGGACTCACTGTCACCATGCCGAGGAGATTTTGCCTTTGATGCGGGCAAGATGCCCAGGTCTGCTGGAGAATTCGATCGCCGCAGCGAACATGCACACATTGCTACTGCAAACGAAGACGCACGATCCGGCAGTGCCTCTTCGACCGGGCCGGACGACGACGATTGGTTTGTGAGCGAGCCGGCGTGCCCACCGCTGTCCGGGAAGTCGCAGTTGCACCAAACGAGCACAACACCTTCCGTGCAAACGCCCACCACCAGCCAGCACGAGCAGGAGCAGGAGCAGCTCGCCGCCCACGTGCGCTTGCCAAACATGCGACCTTTCCTGCCACTCGCTCGCACACTTCACTGCCCACTCCATTGCCACGTTGTCTGCTCTCGCGCTCCTGTCGTCCAAGCACCATCTCCGTCGACGAGACAAACGGCGCTTCCACCCTACCAGCCTATGAACTGAAGCAGGCTATCAAAGAGGCCGGTCCCGCCAACGATATTCTGCAGCCCGTTGCATGCAACTCGCCACCATCTTCGCCAGAGAGAGGCCGACCGCGCCACCGAAGATCGCCAGCGCAATTGACTCGCCCCAGCTTCGATAATATGGAAACCCGCACTCGCATCACGAGTCCACTGACGATGGCGCATTCGATCAAGCCGACGATCGCTCGCTGCCAGCGTACTGCGAGCATCTCGACTCAGAGCCGCCAGGATTCCCCGACGAAGCTCAATGAATGTCTTCAAGCGCCTCGACAGCAAGTCTCCTCTGCCTGCCGATCTCAGTGGGACGGTCATCGAGGTGCCAAGAGCAGCCACGGCGCCCAATCTCGATGACATGGCCGACGACGATCAAACCGAAGACGAGGACCGTGAGCGCAGCAGAGCCAGACACGCACATCGTCACTCGGCGCCCTCGCCTTCGATTCCAATGCACCCTGCATCTCCAACGGCAACCTTGACAGAAGAGAGCGCAGCCAGGCCGCTAAGCGCCACTGGCACCATCACAGATCGACGACGCAACACTGAAGCCGATGATTCTATCGAAGATGACTCGCCATTACACTTGTGCATCTCGGCACTATCGCCTACACTCCCTGCGCCTTCGCCTATCCAGAAGACAGCCCTCACAAGTATGGTCTCAAAGACCGCATGGACACTCCAGAAGCAAATACTCCGCCGCCGCCGGATGCAGAGCTCGCCAAAGCTCGGCGTCGTAGCAGCGGCCTGGCGATATTCAATGTAGGAATTTGCTCGACACCACTTTTTGCAGTGTGACTCAATCTGACCTTTACCTCAGGAAGCCAAAACCCTTCAATCCGCATCCTCATTTCTCAATGGTTTGAGCACCGCTCGTCGTCGCGCCGAATCCCGAGCTCAGTCTCGCAACGCAACTGACAACACCGAAAGTACGATCGGTACTACTTACACCTCGAATTACCAACCAAGCCACAACGGCAGTCAACTCTCTTACAACCTACCCGCCTCCGCCACCACCTCGACAATCCACCCTTACTCTTCCATCTCCCACGCCGCATTGCCGCTAATAGCCTCGGAAGCAGACCTTGACCTCAGCATTGACACGACCAATCGCAACCTCGGCCACTGCTTCAAGTCATCTGGTTACGCTTACGCGCCACCACTGTCCATCACTCAGCTCAAGTGCTACCGCTCGCATCATCGCCTGCTACCTTCACGCAACAAGCACGCGCCGGTAGAATGCGCAGTTTTGTCATGCCGATGACGAGAATCAGCATTGGAGCTGCGGCTGGTGCGCTCTCAGAATGTGCGGAGGTTGCCGCAAGACCTTCGAAGCAGCTGGTGTCCCTGGACTTAGAGAGCGAGTGAGGGTCGGTGAGATGGTTGGATGTTGAGATGCGGCCACGCACGACCTCGTCATTCGCGTTGATTTTCTTTACACTCCCTTCCCTACTTCTCCTTCTTCCAACTCACATCCTTGTACAGCCCGTTGACAGACCAACAACGTCGCTTTTTCTTTTTCCTTTCACAGCAAGTCCAGAGATACCAGCGCCAACATGCGGCGCGAGCGGCCGCTCAAAGGCTAAAAGAGAAAGGCACACAGGACTAAAAGCAGATTACACCGCATTCTGGCAGGGCCAGCAGCAGGAAAGAGTTTTATCTAGTCTACATATACCATCGAGTCTCGTACTTTCGAGCTTATATAGCCAACATGTATACAACAATGAACACCGTCAACTTGACCCAAGTGCCAAAAGTGACACCATGATACAGAACATTAAGAACCACACCCACATCTCTGTGGATAAGACGTGCTGCAACGTGACATGCTGGAAGACCCGCGTGTCACGAAGTAACCTCACTCTAATTTTCGACCAGTCCACCAGATATTACGGGGCCGGGGCAAAGTGACCAGCCTAGAGAATAGAAAACAAAGTCCAATTGAATATTGCCAGTCGTGAGAGTACCGGGACCTCCAAGGAAGAAGAAAAGAAATATCCCACATAGAACCCACCCTGTGCTCGATTACCTTCCATGTACACGACCCAGCGTCTTCATCGAGAGAAGGAAAGAGATCGAAATGTCCATATTAATTACCTCAACCATAACTTCCTGCTCCTGCCTCCGCCGCCTCCCGTCAAATTCCCCATGAAATCCCGGTACCTAAACACCTCGCCTTTGCCTTTCGCAGCATTCAGCCCTTTCGCGCCGAAAGCTCTCCGCCCGACGAATTCGCCGAGCACGCCGTCGATTTCGCTCTCAGACATGCGGTAATCCTCTTCTCCGGCTCGGGTCCGGTTTTGAGCAGCGCCTCGCGCAGCTCGCGGGCATCGATTTGGCCGCTGTCGTCGATGTCGAAGGCTGCGAAGGCTGCTAGTAGCTCGTCGGGTGGAGAGAGTTGGGCGAGAGGAGAGGAGAGGGTGTCGAGGTAGGTTGCTAGGTTGAGGCCGGCGGTGTGAGGAGGCGGGAAGTGAGAGACCAGTTGCGCTGGCGTTGGTGCAGGGAGGCCGATTTGTTGCAAGGTTTCGGGCAGGCTGGTGGGTGTTATGCTGCCTGTTGCTGAAGGGTCGAGGATCTCGAAGCTGGAGCGCAGCGCGTGCAGGAGGGTTGGTGGGAGGGAGGTGTAGGCGCTGGCACCGCGGGCGGGAGCTGCTGGGCGAGTTGGGCGGAATGTTGAGTTTTGCTTGGGCGAGCCTGAGCCGTGGGAGGATGTGTTGAAGTTCGGTTGGCGGAGGGTAGCGATGGAAGAGGATGTAGGTATGCGCTGGGCCTGTGGTCGTGATGGGACTGGCAGATTGATAGTCGGTTGGTCGCGGACTGGAGGCGGACGCATGCCATCTAATGGCGAGGGTGATTCTGGCTCGGGCGAGCTAGGGAGCTCGACATGAGAGAGACGACGGGTCGGTGATGCCACTGGCGACTCTAGCCTTTCCGTGCCACCTTCGCTGCCGCTCTCTACTCTTGCTTGCTTGCTCATGTTCACACTCCTCAGCGGCGGGCCGAAAGTACTAGGTGGGCGTGCGAGTGGGCTCGAAGGCCGTTCTGAGGCCTGACTTGTGATTTGGCTCGGTCTACGGACAAACGGCGAGGCCTTCTCTGGCGACAGGGAGCCCATTCTGAGCGGCGTGCCGGCTGTTGACGACTTTGTGGGCGAGCTAGTAGGGGTTGTCTCTCTTTGGCCGGCGTGGGAGTTTTGCCTGCGGAATGGCGACTGGCGCACGCTGCCTGTGTCCGACCCAGCGGGTGACAGTGTTGATGCTCGGAATGTAGACTATGAAGGTGGTCAGCAGATGGTCGCTGTATTCAGGGTCGGCAAGGCGTGTACACACCATGTTGGCGGATGTCTCTCGTTATGCGGATCGCAATATGCGCTGCTGCGTACGGTTCAATATCACCGTCTGTATTATCGCGGCTCAGCGTGAGACGTGACGACGTACACAAACACTCGTGGCGGAGGGGCAACCAGGCCTCGCTACCGATGCAGCGGTCCGACGTGCCGAACCTTATCACACTAGCTACCCTGAATAGGCAACACATCAACATACAGCGTCATCTGAAAATAGGCACTTCGATATTGAAGCATTCCAAGAGCAGACCACTAGGCGCGGCCGGCGCATCTAGTATATCCTATTGAAAATATGTCACAAGGCACTCCTACCAGAGGTATAACATTCTCGGAAGCATCGGGCGAGCGCAATGCTGATATGAGAGTAGATGGTAGAATTGAACGACATCTTATGCGACAGAGAGGAGCTGGGTGAGCACAGCCACTCTCAAAAATCCTTTCCGACATATGCTGAACATAATCTAGTGTACGGAATATCACAGCAGACTTTGGCTTCTCTATTTCATTTCCTAGTGCGCCCATTGCGCCTCAATTCGCACAAGCACAGCTACCTGCCGAGCCTCCTGCGAAACGGCGCAGAACCAACGAAAGCGTTTCACCGAAAAGAAGCACGAACAACATACTTGTCAGAGCAGAGGAAGGGATTCCAAATACAGTGGAATCGTCGGAGTCGCAACCAGAGCGCATCGTTGCGCAACCCGAAAGAAGTCCTGCACAACCATGTCGCGAGGAGAAAGAAGCGGCAACCGAAGTTCCTTTAAAAGAACAGCCTTCGAAGCCGATCAAGAAGTCCACGAGAGGTCGGCGAAAGCTGTGCGTGGACGATGAGGCAAAGAAACAAGAGGATCATGGAAATGGTGCATCGCATACTGGCGGAATGGAGGACACATTCATATTCGGCCTGAAATCAAAGCAACAACGACCTAAATGCAAACCCCAGGTGGTACATATCTCAGAAAGTCTGGAGCACGCCGAAAAACAATTACCACCAAAAGTGAAACGAACAACGAAGGCCAGTAAGCAGACAGACGATAAGCCTATACCACAACCCGTCGGAGACCTTCCTGCGAAGCTGGACGTGGTTAAAGAAGAGCCAAAGGTTTCAAAGAAGAAGCCTGCAGCCAAGAGGCGTATTGCAACCACAACAGCAGAGTGCGCCCAGTGTGAGGGAACGTCGGAGGCAGAGGCCATATATGACAAATCGAGGGAACCAACAACCACGGCAGTAATGACAAACGACACGAGTAAGGAGACTACGCGCTTGGAAACCTGAATCGATAGCGAAGAAACCTGTCAAGGCAAGGGCAGTACCTCGAAAAGTCAATAAGCGGACTTTGGATGAAGCTTCGGGGAATGTCGACGACGTTAGCGCTGCTGCGCCAGAAAAAGCGTCTAAGAGGCCTCGACGACAGGCAGCTATCAGTGCCATCGAGAAAGTCACATTGAGCTACGAGGAAGATCTCGTACCTGTGGACAAGCTCAGGCGAGCACCGGGACTTGAGGTCAAATCAAGGAGATCAAGAAAAGCGGCTGTCCCCTGAAGTCCTTCTCGTCACGGAACTTCCCTCGCGGCGGTTCTACCAGTTCCAATTCTGCACGAGAATTGCAACGATGACAAAGAGGAGACTGCACCATCAGAGCCGCAACCCAAGAAGCGCGGCCGAAAGAAGGCTGTTGAAATTCCAGAGCTCAATGAAGACAAATTTGCAGAGAGTGTAGATGCAATTGGACATCAAACAGCAGACTACTACTCTTTTACCAGAGAAAAGAGACATTCGACAGAGGTGCAGTCATCACACCCAAAACCTTCAATAGCCAAAAGAGGTCGGAAACCAGGTGCCAAAGCTGCCAAAGCGATTCCTGCGCCTGTGAGTGTGGTCTCGGCCGTCGAGGACCTTGCCAGTGTCGGAGACAATACCACACAAAACGCACCAAGCGAACCTGAGAAACACTCTGGAGAAATTCATACGCCAGAAGACCCTGAGACGTGCACTACAATCCCAGAATCTAAGAGCAACCCTTCCAAGGGATCTAAAGGGCCTTCGAAATCGGCAAAACAGCATCCTAAGGAGGCCGGCAAGGAACCGACTACAAAGCCGCCGACAAAGACTCGCCGTGCACTCGCCGACTTCGACAGTAATATTGTCAGACGCCCTTCAGTATCGGAATCGAAGAAATTGGATCAATCTGCGAGTCCTCCGGCGAAGCAGCAAAAGCCTCAGCCTGAAGTACAGACGCAGCCTCAGCCACAGGCTAAACCTCGCGGCCGCCCTAGAAAGGCACAGCCTGACCAGCAGTCGGATATTTCTCCCAAGGACGACCCGCCTCTAAGCACGTCTAAAGCCCCAAAGAAACGCCACAAGATATCAGCAAACGAAGATCTCGACTGGCTCTTCGAAGATCACTCGACTCGAGGCGCACGCCCCGGCGCCGCTGCCGTCGCCGGCGGCGGCACCCACCTACGGCAGCCAAAGCCCAAGGCTGTTCCCCGACGGAAGGAAACCAACGCCGCGAGTGCGAAAGAAATGGACTTGGATGATTTGCTGGAAAGCATTGCTGGCTTTTCCGGGAAGCTATTGACGGGCCAACGTGCACGTGGAGTCGTCACTAAATAGCGGTGTTGAACTGCCTGCCGAGGCTCTTTGTTTGGGTCCCGAGAACTGACTCGTTCGACAAGGACCCTCGGCACACGCAGGCCAATATCACATACTTCAATATTACTGAAATCAAGTACTGCTGTATACAAGACGTCAGACGGTTGTGTAAGTTTGACGGCTTGTTCGCCTGGTTTTGTCAAATAACTTTGTTGTGATGGTGTGCTCTTGACAGGTATCGCGTGTGTTTGTTTGGTCAAAGGATGTGATGAGATGTTGCCTGTGCGTTGTGATGCTTCAGGCGACGTGAAGGGTAATCGACTGTGATGATGGCCATGCGCATCAGTTTTAGGTAAATGGCACTCGCCGTGATATTACTTGTGCAGTCGATGATATGGTGATCCGTAGAAAGATGGTTGACCCGGTCTGTTGGCAACGCGAGGTGCTCTTGCGGACTTTCCTCGTAGCGGTACGGTACGATATACGAGGCACAAGGCTCAAGCTCCGCTCCACGTTGTGGTAGGAGGTAACGTTGTACAGGTACCGGGCATGTGCAGGGGTGAACCCTCTCCGGTGATCGGTTGCGGCCGCTAATGGCCATGTTGCTGACCTCACGTCTAGTCTGCCCAGGGCCCTGAGTTGATGCCCAATACCTGGGTTGAGAAACTCAGAGTCGTAACTTGCTCATGGCAGTGCAAACACTCTTCCATGCTGACACTGTACTACAGTAAGCTCTACCATGCAAAGTCAAATCATCGCTCGGAATCATGCTTTCATCACGCACACGTGTCGTACCTGCAAGCACCAGGCGGCCGACTGACTCTGCAGGCATTTCACTTTTCGGCAACAGACCTTAATCTCCACCTCCAAAACAACGGATGATGGGCGTCTTACGCCATCGTCTGAAGTCCAGCTGATCATGTCCAACGCATGCGGCGTCAAAGTCAATCTTTCAAGTGCCAAAGTCAACGCTCCATTTCGCACAAGGTTACAAACGTTCGCAACATCGACCCGAGTCCGACCGAAACGCGGCTGCTCCTGGTGATATCAATACGACTCGTCACCTTCGTTGATTTCGCCGCGTTCAGCCATCCGTCTTTCGGATTAGGCGTTCGAATCCTCGACCGCCATATCGCACCCAAACGGCTTAAGGGGTTTCTTTACGAGGAACGTTAAGAGCCGACATAACCGGAACCGGACTGAAACTCCGGAGCTCAGCCCCCGTCTGCTCTCGATGACTTATCTACTTAGTAACGTCTCCCAGCCCTCGCAGACAAGTCGAAAGACTATCCAAAACCTTCACACGCACTCGCTACCGTCTTTCGCGGCCTGTCTGGCGGGAAAATGCGGTGATCTCTGTTGCCGCTGCGCAGGAGGCGTTTTTCGCCATCATCAAAGAATTGAAAAAGCCCTAGGGTACGCAGGAGCCAAGCACCCTGTCATCGTGAAGTATCGCTATTTCACTTCGCCCTTGCAGCTGCCTTATCACAGCATTTCACCGGCTCGTACCAAAAACCCCACTGTTTGAACGACAATACAAGTCAACAGATACCAGCGAAATGTCGAGAGCTCTTAAGACTCGTCAAATCCTGCCCCCAAAAAGGAGCCAGGAAAGGAACGGAGCACGCCGGCGCGCATATGAGCGGCACTAACACAAGCCTACGAGCTTCCCGCCATCGAGTCCTTATGATCTCCATTTCTCCCAAAACTCTGCTACCCACATCGATAAAACCCACGAGCACAAAACTCTCCCGACTCACTCTTCTCTGTTTATGCTTCACGCCATTCGACTGAATAGGAAGTACAACGTGGCTGAACAAAACCACCACAATCCCTCGGCTCGCTCGCCGAGACCTCTTGTGCCGCCTCATCAGCCCTCAATCGGGTACTCTGTGCTCCTTGACAGTGGAAGTAGTGTCAGTAGTATCCCCCTTCACGGACAGTTCCCCGACGGATAGCTTCCTCTTACCGTGCCCATCAGTGCCCAAGTGCCCAAGGCGATTCGTCTACCACGGGTGCTATACGTCCTGATTTGGTCTTTGTCCAGGAGGATTCCCGGAGTATGCGGATCTGCCGTCGTGGCGAAGAGCATCACGGGCATCGTCCGGTCCGTCGTTTGTGCTGCGCGGGTTTAATCACGATCACGAGATTCCATTGCTGGGGCCTCGATACCTGCTATCTGCGGTTTGGTGATGTCTCCATTGATAGTGTCCCTTGCTGCTCTTGCTTTTGCAACGGCTGGACGCCGGTGCCAACTTTGTCTGTTCCGCCTTTCCTCCGTTCCTTTTGAGTTGTGACGACGTTGCGCGTGTGACTTTGTGTACCTGTAGGCCTAGACTCGGGGATTTTTCGAAACGAAGGCCTCGAACGAAAGCGGCTTCATTGCGATCCTCGCATACGGCGGCCATGCCCATTGTGCTTCGTGGGCGAGTTGATAGCGGTGTTCGTTCATCTCGGATTGCTGCTCTCTCAATGGTCCTCATCATAAACCTGTGTCATTGATTGGGCCTTCGACGTGCCAGGAGACCAATACGGATAGCGCTCAAGGAGATGACAGCGCCTCGTTAGGAGGGACATCGGCTCCGATCACGTTCATGTTGGATTGAGGTGCGTGATGTGCACGTCTCAGACAAAGGTGTGTGGGCGACAGATCGATTTGCAGGACACTTAGCCAAAGCAGCGGCACTCACATTAGTAGCGTGCATATACATTTCCGTGTGGTGAGGAAAGGCTTCTCTGTCCAGTAAGGTCAAAAACTAAGTATTGTTACATTAAGTACAGTCTATATGATAAATGGTATGCGGTAGTAATGCGCGATAGGCAATTGAAAACAACTCTGCGGTGGGGTATCTTTTTCTCCGAGTGTACAATCTTGGAACAAGCGCCTTCTCTTCCAATCTTTTCCGACAAAGGAAATAGGGAAACCAGAAAACCTGAGAGTCCCTCAAGAACATTCCCACAGCAAGCAAACTTTCCAACAACGGTGTTTCAACAAAAGGGTATCTTCGAATCTCCTTTAACCATCAAGGTCTCTCTTACCTCCAACATTGAGAAATGTATTAGCTTTTTCTTATTCGTCTTCTTTTGGACAAAGGAAATTGTAAGTGATTTTAGCCACTCCGTTGTCCGGACTCATGGATTCTCGCTTTTGCTTTTCCGGACGCCGTTGCACGTGCGGCGGAGCTAAGACTGAGTCCGCGGAGGCTGGCCGTGGCGTGCAGCGTAGGGGTTCCACGGCCCGGTCTGAGGCGGTGCCTGCATCAAGGTGGACGAGCCAAGATGCTGTGATGGCTGCGGTGGTGGAGGCAAGTGTGAGGAGCCGGACGGCGCCCCGCCGCCCAGCGGCGAAGGCAATGTCGTAGAGCCTGGGAAGTATTGCTGTGGCGCGAGAGGCGTCCTCGCGTACTGCGGGCCAGCGAAGCCTGGTGTAGTCGGTTGACCGGACATTTGAGCCGAGGGAGGTGGAGGTGGTGGCAGTGAGTGCACAGAAGTCCGTCGCCGGACGTTGCGCCCTTGCTCTGGGCTGCGTGGTGCAAATTGCTCGGGCCCAGACATGTATCCCGCACTTCCGCTGGTGCTCATTGCGCTCGTAATGGTAGAGGAACGACGGTGTCGAGGTGATTGCGGGCGAGGAAAGTGGCGGTCACCGCCAGGTACTTGCAAGAGAACGCCGGCCAGATAGTCTCGCTCGCGTTTGTAGAACTCCGCATCGTCGGCCGCTGCTTTCAGGCGGTGCTCGAGTTTGGAGATAGTAGTCGATGACTCCCTCTCTTTTTCCTTGCGGCGCTGCCTGAAGCGTGCACTTGCACCAGCGTTACGTTTTCGCTTCTCGTCTGCAACTTTCGACGCTGCTTGGACGTCAACCGGGAGTTGCACCGTGCCAGCGGTAGTTTCCAGTGTCATCATCTGGTACACGTTTTGCCCGGAGGCTGACGAAATAGGGATGCCCATGGGTCTTTGACGCTCGTCCAGTCCGCCTGCTTGGCTAAAGCTCGAGTATGTGGTGCTGGGACTCGCGCTTGAAGACGGACCACGGTTAATTCGAGCTCCACCGAGGCTTGCTCTTCTAGACGCGTTTGCATAATCACCTTGTGGCCCCGAAAACTCAGATAGAGGACGCGACACGGCTGGCGGAGTTGGGAAGCTTTGCGCACCAGGTTCAATGGTGTAGCTCCTTGTGCGTGGCGATGTCGGGAAAGGAGATTTGAGCGCAGAAATGGTTCCAGGGGTGGATGGAAAGACTGGTACACGGCAGGTCGTTGAAGTCCAGGCGATCTCGGGGTGATGGTCGGCCGGTTGTGGGTGACTTGCGGTGTCGAACCATGCGGTCTGGAAGGCGTGTCGGCATTGATTCCAGGCTTTCCTGACTGCACGTTGGTATTGAGTGGCGGAAGAGATGAGACTGATGAGGGTGGTGAGTCTAGTTGATCTGCCTTCCGCCTTTGGCCGCGAGGTTGCTCCTGCTCTGTCGATGGATTCAGGATTGATGGCAACCCGACAGATCGTGGAGGGAAGCTCCCTGAAGTCACGTTAGTCGCCTGAGGTAGAGGAGGAAGCTGAATTCCAGTCTGTCCTTGAGGTGGTCTGGTTGCGTTTGACGTAATCTGCGGCAAAGTCGTCGGCATTCCTTGTTGGCCATGGCTGGAGATGTGCGCTGAAGAAGTCGAAGGACGTCCAGCGTCAAACTCCGGTCTGTTTGAGCTTCCCTGCAGACCACGATCACCGGACTGCTCGGACATGAAGTCCTTCCCGTAGAACCCTTCGCTGCCGCCTTTCTCCGACCATGAGCGAACGAGCTCGGGTCTGGAGGCGTGGCGACTGTTGTTGAATCGATACGCCGAGCCGACGGTCGACTCAAAATGTGGTGAGCAGTGGTTAGACAAGGGCGCGGATCGATCGTAGGCAAAGGGTCCCCGGTGAAGGCTTTGGATATCGGTGGCAGCCACGTTGGCTGATGACGCTAACAGCTCTCTCGTCCGATACGGACAAGGAGCTTATGTACAAGTCGTGTAGGCGCCGCTCTCCAGTAGCGACGATTAATACGGTGAATGATGACGATCAGATGAGTGCCAAAGCAATCATGTCGAATCAGGAAGTGGTGGCCAGTCGAGTGTGAAGACAGTAGCAGGGTGGGCACGGCAATTGTTGATCGTTCGGGAATTGGCAAAGGATTGCAAGCTGATGGGCTTGGAAAAGGCGCGGTTGTCGAGATTAGAAGACCTATAGGAGGGCGAGGGAGGATTGAAAGACGGGTAATGGGCCGCCCGCGCCCGGGACGTGGCCAGTAGTTATACCAGAGCGGTGTGATGGCAGACGAGCGGACAGACCCTCCGTCAAGCCAAGGGTAGAGGCCTATGTCAGGTTTGTTTGGGTTAGGCGGGTCGTGTTCTTTAGCGTGCGCGAGAGCCAGCTGAGGACCGAACCAGCGACATGGGTCGCAAAGCATGGCGGCACCACCTCGTGTGCCCCGGGCCCGGGCAGGCACACTGCAGAGAGACTTCGCTGGGGTTGTCTACCAGGGCCGCGGGGGCCGGGATGAGGTGTTCCATCATCGCGGGCATGCATCGCAGGCAGCTTAGCCTTGGGCATGGGCATCGTCACCTACTGTGCGGCGGCGCAGATCTATTGCTGCTGGCCCGCTAGCGATCGCAGGCACTTCCTTCTGACGACAGCCTGCCCTAGACCACGACTCGGGCCTGTCAGCGGTCAAGCGGCGCGAGCGTCGCTGTCAAGCTGCGAGTCAGCGCGGGCAGAGCGGTCGGTGGAGGCCAGCACGACATCGCGGACTGCCGGTGGTGTCGCTGTCGTCGTCGTCGCAGACGGGCTCCACGCACGCGAGCCTCATGCAGCAGATAATCGCCGAGGGCAATGGACGTGACTCGCGAGGCACAGCGCGCCGTTGCGGTGGATGGGTGGAAGGTGGATGCGTGCCACCGTGGTGCGCGGTGGGATCAGACCGCCTCAATCCGCCGCGTCGGGATTGGCAGGCGGTTCACACGGTAGCTAGTCGCTAGCAGTATCATCAGGGTACTGAGGGTACAGCAGGCTCGCACGCAGATGCCGGCCCAGGTGGCTTGCGGCAGTGGAGAGGAACGAGGGAACAGGCAGCGCTGGCATCATCTTAGCGTGCCAGAGCGGTGGCCGAACCGCCAGCACGAGCCGCAGCAGCCAACGCGAAGCCTAATCTCTGCATGCGTGAGTGACTTTTCTGCTATGCTTTGATAGGCTGCAACGAGTCGCTTTTTCCTATGCCGCCCGCGCACACAGCGCTGCACACGACGGCCACGCTCTACTTGTATATGTGTATAGTGTGTGTCATCCGCCCGTCCTCGTCGCTGCGGCGCGGTATAGGCCTGGGCTGCTCGTCTCGCGCCAGCGTGCTTGGTGGGATCGCGAGACGCATGGAGGATTCGGTGAGATGACTTGCCTCATCTTGAAGTCGCAGTCCCCTGCACTGGAGCGGCGGCAGCCGGTGGTCTTGCTTCTGCTGCGCCTCAAGGATTGACAATCCATGATACCGTGGTGCCACTACAGGCGCTGCTCTAGGCCAGCCACAGCGACCGTGAGCCAATTTGCTTTGGCGTGCAGCAGGGCGAGATCAAGCACTGCTAGCAGAAGGATGTGCCGGAGCCCATGCACTCTGCTCTTGCAATATCACCTGCACACCCTTTCACGTCCCACGGTGAAGCGGCACTGCGGCGCGGTCTAAGGAGGTCTATGGTTGCAGCTAACAAGGTGATGGGTGATGGCTTCGCTTCTTCCGCGTCACGTCCCTCGAAAGGCCAGCGAGGTTGGGCATCAGTCACTCGCGGGCGGCACACGCTGGCCACGAAATGACCGGGCGACGATACGCGTGCGTGCAGTATACGCTGATGCTGCACCCGGATCCGCAAGCCACATTTGCTGTCGCCTGCGAGACGACAGCCGCCCTCGTGGCTCCGCACCACGGCGTGAGGAACAACAGAGTCAGACGTGCACGCTTCGTGGAGTGGGATGAAAGGGGTGACGGCATCGGCGGCGGGTAGGCTACGTCGCGTCCGTGAAGAAACGATGGCATATGGCATGTGCCGCGGTGTGTGAGCGGTGACGGCCGCAACGGTTTGCTGAAACGAACCGGGGACGCAATCCATCAAGCTGCAAGTGCAATTGGCAGCCTCGCCTACGGGCTACATGCATGAAAGTGTGATCATGTGCTCTCGCCGGCGGCAAGATGTACTAACGTACAGCGGTAGTGTTGAAATAACGCTGAGGCTGGTGAGGTCGCACACACACGCCACGCTGGACAACGCATACACAGCCTTCGCCTGTCTTCTTTTTCGTCATTGGCTGGCCGTGCCTGAATTTTCGCTGACCCGTGTAGGGCTACTCCGAGTCTGGCCATGGCGTCAGTGTTAGCTGCATGCATGCACGCACTGTATGCACGAATGCGATGCGGTCACGTCTCGTCACGATCGCGCGCCGGCGGTATAATACAGCGTGGTCGACCGTGCCATGCGCCGGCGGCCCTTCGCTCATACACGAGATTGATTGCATCGTTTCACGCCGCGACCATCGCCATCTGGCAGGCCGATCTGCCAGCCCTCGTGCGAGTTTCCTCCTGGCACCGTCCTCAAACCATTGCACGTTAGCACTGCTTCGCGGCCGCCAGGCTGATCTCAAACGGGTAGGTGGCACTCGGTAATCTCCACGCCCGCCATAACACACGCTCGTGTCCCGGTTTTAGCGCGCCAGACAGCACCGCGCCCGAGCTCGCAAGCCTTCTGGAAGCACGAGCTAGCAGCGGAGCTACTGCCGGAATGACGGCGTCGCACGTGGTCGAAGTCAAAGGCAGGCGCCGTAGTCAGGTCTCAACACATGGGTCCCCGGGCCCGTCACACCATCGCATCCAGCCAGGCACGACTTCAGCCTTAGGGCCTCGAGGGAAATGAGGTGTCGCAGGCTCAACGGCGACGTGATCTCGTTTGCGTGTGCCCGGAGCTTCTGCGCCTTCTAGCGCCAGCGAGATGACGCTCGCCTCGCGTGCGTCAGATTGCGCTCACGTGCCCTGGGTACTATATTTGCGGCGGCCAGAAGCAAGGCAAGGACCTTCGCCGGTGCGCCAGACGTTGATCGCAATCGAGAGTTGTGAAGGGCCGCCTGGCGTGCCTGGGTAATGTTGGTGCTGCAAAGAGCCGCGCAAGTGTGCGCGACGTGGCTCAATCAGCGACTGTAGCATTTCGCTTGCGTCGAGCCAGCAGCACAGCTGCAGCTCACCGTTCCTGCGCCTTCTCGTCTCAAACCGAATATGACGGGCTGTGTTATGGTCAGGGTTTGGTCGTGGCTGCATGCAGCGGGGATGTAGGAGACGGCAATGATCCTAGGCGCCGTCCACGTGTTAAGGAGGCTTGCCGCGCCCGTCATCGCTGGGTTGACCTGCATGAAGTACGCCATCATTGCTCCGCACATACGATCTCCCCTCGCCCCCGGTAGGGTTTGTAATAAACATCCAATACCTCCGTAACCTCGCAGCCACCCGGTGGGCTTCTCACGCTCTGCTTTGGACGGTGCGCCGGATGTGACAGGCGCTGCGTACCCAGAAATTCCATTTCTCACAAAGCTTCTGAAGCCAGGCGCAAGGCCGACGTAACCATCACACATGCGAAAACAGCGCCACTGACGCGAAGCACGAATCTTCGAATGCAGCCGGCAGAAGGCTGTTGAGAGCGCGCGCCATGGCTGCCCGTAGGATGGGCGCCTTCCAGCCAGCTCCGGCGCCATCTCATCCCTGCGAGACGTTTAGGCTGGGGAAGTATGCACGCATTCTGCCTCCAACGCCGCGGATATATTGCTGCTTACAGAGCATCTCCCTCCAGCAGCATGGACGAATGTCACTCCAAGCGACATGTACCAAGCCAGTTGGAGAGGCGCCTGTGCGACGTGTCCCACATTAGATTCCCAAGCGAGGAGTCTCCACCTGCCACGAGTTCGCGATGCAGGCAGCCGGCGAACCGGCAGATGTTGGCTTTCCTGCGCCTGATATGCGCTTATGTGCATGGAGCGACGTATATCATATTCCAAATATACGCATGCATTCTGGCAAGTAATAATAACGTTGAGCGAAAGAAGCGAGCGTCGTGCATGTACACGATAACTGGCGTAGGATTCTAATCAAAGCAGAGGCAATGAGGCATCATGCTTTTTCCTCACGGACATGGAATCTATGCATGCGAAGAGCGACGTCTGGGCTACTCACGTGGCACGACTATGAGCAGACGTCAGCTCCCCATCCTGTGGATGTGCCACTAACTAGTGACGCCCTAACGGATGAGATGATCTGCAAACTCATGAGACCCCATCTTATATTGACTAGGTACAGGCTTCCCTCTCGCAAACATAACCTGCAGTCACGTTCCTGGAAGTTTCATCTGATCGTGCAATGGGCCTGAGACCTCGGACAATGCAGATCGTGGCAACAGCAATCCCATGTAGAGCTAATTCTTTGCCACTATGTCTCGGCGAGGCGCATAAGATGCTGCGTTGGTGGACATTGAACCTGGAATCGCGATCTTAGGCCCATTGGGCAACCATGTCACACCCAACTCGGTGTGACATGTTCGTAATTGCGACTTGTCTCTCCCTACAGTACGACAGCGCATTGTTTCCCCAACGCAGCGCACCTTGGGTCACAGGACGAGACAAATATGCGCGTTCCATGCAGCGCTCACCCGCTACCATCCCCTCGGGTCGGGTGGCACGACGTGAACCATCGTCCACACCCACGAGCGCGGGTACACATATCACAAGACCGCAGCTGCGGCCGTATGCGTGCATGCACGCGTGTCCGTTGCACGACAAACCTGCGTGCGCTCTCGGAAACGCTTGCAGCTGTCACTCGCGGATGCGCAAATAGCGAGCTGCCACGACCGACCAAGCGAGCTGTAGCGTGCAGCGAACCGCAGGATCGACCTGCGCTACACTCGTTTGTCGAAGTGCGGCGGCGCCGGTCGGCGCCTCTCGTGTGTTGTGCATCAGCTGGTATACCGGCTCTGAACCGACATATAGCACACCACTAAATTGTTCCTCCGAGCAGAGGCGTGATGCCATGCATGTGGGAGCTGGCGTAATGACGCTAGAGGGTGATCTCGGCGCCTATCTGTGTGTGATATGTTGACCATCCCACGCTGACTACTCCCACCCTTTCCAGTGGGATGTCACGACCACAGTGGGATAGTACGAGTATAGTGCAAGCCTCCAAACCACCGTTAACGCTGCCATTGTATTCAATCGTTCCGTTCGCCTGGTTCACGTGGCGTTTCCATTGCCTGGGAAGAGCAGAGCCTCGTATCCACCAACCGAGCAATGCCGACATCCCACCGGATCTGCAGGCATGGCCAAATGCATCGTGAGCAATAAGGAAGCAGACGTTATAGGTCAGCTATTGGCTCGATCGAGGCAACTTGGAGCAATGATGACTTCAAGGCACATGTGCTGCATCAAGCTCGTTTCCACGTCGCAGACCTGGAATTGATCATTGTGTGACTGTGTCCAACTTGCGCTCCCGCGATGAACGCCAATATTCAATTGACGATTGCTCTAATGTAGGATAGAGTACGGAAGGACTGTGTCCATCGTTCTTCAAGATTCACGGTGCGTCGGGCCGCCCCTCCTTCGAGAATCGGCTTTTGGACCCTTCAGCAGTGGTGGAGCGCCCACATGAGCCGCACAACATGACGAGTTCAATGCTCACGTTCCCGTCATCCTTATCGAAAGATAGAACCATCATTACCATCTTTTCGTGCAATTGCTTTTCTTTGCTGCCCAATTAGCCATATCATTGCATAGCTCGAGTACACGAAAGCTACTACAAAAAAAAAACACCACAATGGCCAACGAAGTCAAGAAGTACACCATCACCGAGCCATGGCTCAACACCTCATGCGGCCTCGGCGAGGGACCGTTCTGGGAAGAAAAGACCAACACCCTGCGCTTCGTCGACATCATCAACAAGAAGCTCTTCTTCGTCGATCTGGCCAAGGGCGAGTCCTCGCTCAAAGAGCACCAGCTCGACTACTCCATCGGCATCACTGCCAACATCGAAGGCAACGACGACGAGTTTATCTTCGGTGGCAAGCTTGGCTATGGAATCTTCACACGCAAGACGGGTGAGACGAGGTGGATCAAAAAGTTCTGGACAGACGAGGAGAGGAAAGAGGACGGAGGTGGAAAGCCTGGTGTAGGCAAGACACGAGAGGAGCGGATGCGCAGCAACGATGGCGCCGTGGATCCTCAAGGCCGTTTCTTCGTCGGCACCATGAACGACCCTCTAGTCGTGGATGGTAACCTCACTGACGAGGGCATCCTGTTCCGTCTCGATCCCGACCTCTCGCTGCACCGCGTCAAAGAGAACATCACCATCCCCAACGGCATGTCCTGGGATCAGGGAGAAACCAAAATGCACCTGACCGACTCTCCCACGCAAAAAATCTTCCAGCACAACTACAATGCTTCCACCGGCGAGATTGACTTCTCCTCGCAGGATCTCTTCTTCACTTGCCCGTACGAAGGCGGCGTGCCAGACGGCCACTGCAAGGATGAAGAAGGCAACTACTGGATCGCATGCTTTGGCACCGCTCATGTCATTCGCGTGGATCCTCAGGGAAAGAAACTTGCCGAAGTCGAGCTGCCTACTCGCTGTGTCACCTGTCCTGTGCTTTGCGGAACCGAGCTGATCATTACCACTGCTGCGGAGGAGGAGCCTGAGAAGTTCCCTTGGAGCAAGAAGTACCAGGGCGCTGTCTTCAAGGTTGATGTGGGCGTGCGAGGAGCTCCGAAGAACAAGTTCAAGATGGCCGTTAAAGCTTGAGAAAGCTGCCTCCAGGTCTCGTCTCCCGACGACTCGATCGGTGAGACGCCATGAGACGTTATGTAGACATGATTGCATATATTATACAGCGAAACATTCGTCCCTCTTACCAAATCGTACAATTTTCCCATCCCACGTCCTAGTTTCTCCATGTTTGAGACTCACTTATCCCAACCCCATAACCTCTTCAACTGATCGCCGGCCGTCTCCTTGCCTCTCGCCCTCCGCTCCGCGCGCTCAATCTTATCCTGCTCCATAGCACTCTTGATCTGGTCCGCATACTCCAGCTGCGCCCGACTCTCCGCCGCAATCAACTGCAGCTCCAACTCTTTCTCCTGCGGGTTCATATCCTTGATCCTCTCTTTAATAGCCTGCTGCTTCTCCGGTGCAAACGACGACAGCGCCGTCGAAACATTCTGCTCCTGCGACTGCTTCCTCACTCTCGACCACGCACTATCCTCTCCCAGCGCCTTGGTCGTCGCCTCTTCCTGGATCAGCGGCGCCGCCTTCGGCACTTCCGTCCCTTGACTCTTCGCCAGCTCAGCCGCAGCCTCGCGCTCAAGCATTTGCCCATAAAGCTTGTCAGCGTGCATCTGAATCCGCTCTTCCTCCTCCTCACTCCTTGGCTGGCTCAAATATCCCAGCGCCTTCATAAACCGGCTCTGCATCTCGTAGCAGCGCAAGAAAGCCCTGTTCTCCTCCCTGCACATCGTCATCCGCTTGCTCCACGACCCGTGCATGAAGCACTCCTTCTCCGCCATCTGCTCCATCACACAGTTCTCGATCGCCGCGCGGCCAATGGCCGCTTTGCGGTCGCTGTAAGCGTCGAAGACATCGCGCATGCGGTCCTGGTCTGATTTCGACGCGGTCTGGATCTCGGCTTCGGGGCGGTAGGTTTTCCACAGGTGGGCGTAGCGGCCGTCTTGGTAGAGGGATTCGGGCGGCACGTCGGGTTTGTTTGTGCGAGGCTCTGCGTTTTGGTTTTCTTGTGTCAGGCCCGGCTTGTCGAGGCCGACTTGGGCGCGGTAGTCTGTTTCCTCGGAGGTTTCGGGGCGCTTTGTGGGTTGTGTGTCTTTGTATTTTAGAGGGGATTCTTTTTCGAGGAACTCGCGGAGAGCTGGGTCGAGTTTGCTGTATGGATCATTTGTTTGGTCGTTGGAACGGTCGTTGCTTCCCCAGAGCCAGCCCATTGTTACGATTGGTATTTGATTTGTGCTGTGTTGGTGTGGAAGATCAATCAAATAAGTTGGTGTAGCTACACTAGGTATTCGTAGATCTGTCTCAGGCATTTGGAGATGGAAGCGCAACGCCTCCGGCCCGCCGAGGCCGCATCACTCACTTCGCGGCTTACATGTAGATTGTGAGACCTTTGAACACCACCACAATCTCACTCCAATGGATCCGTGAACAAATGTAGCACCATGCGATCACAGAGAAAATCAAGTGTAGTTTTGAATTGAAATTGTCAAACGTTGAAGTAGTCAATATGTACATGAATCATTTTCTTTGCCGTCCGGATTCTTCCCAGAAGCTCTCGAGTACTCCAAACCCCGAGCAGCGGCAAACATCCTTTTTTTGCCATCAAATCATGTCAGATGGCGGAGCAAATCAGCAGAGAAACAAGTATCCGCTCAAGCCGTGGCCGCGCAATAGCTATGCAATAAACCGAAGAAAATCAAACGCCCATGCCAGAAATCAAAGTTGAATGTGACCGTGTACATGTTCGTTAAGGAACAAAGAAGTGAATCGTCTTTACTCGTCATCCTCTTCAAGCTCGGCGACCTAAAAGATGTGTTAGCTTACTAAACACTTAGTGTTGTTAAGGATCGATTCATTCACTCACGTCTTCGTGGAAGGCCTTGCCCTCGAGAGTCGGCTTGATCACACCAGCGCGGATGACGAAGTCACCAAAGCGTTCACCCTCGTTGCGCTCAGCAGCGTATTGCTTGATCAAAGGCTTGAGGATTGATAGAATCTCCTCTTCCTTGATGGAGCTGCGGTACAGCTTGTTCAAGCGTTGGCCGTGGTAACCTCCACCGAGGTACATGTTGTATGCGCCGTAAGCCTTGCCGACGAAAGCAATTTCGGCGAGCCAGGGACGCGCACAACCGTTGGGGCAACCTGTCATGCGCATAGTGATGCTGTCCTGGCGGAGACCAGCCTCCTCAATGGTTCCCTCGAGCTTGCCAATGAGCTCGGGGAGGTAACGCTCGGACTCAGCCATGGCAAGACCGCAAGTGGGGAAAGCCACACAGGCAGCGGAGCTGAGGCGAAGGGCAGAGTGGTTGGTGTTGTCAAGCTTGTACTTGGCAAGAAGATCCTTCATCTGCTGAAGATCCTCCTCGTCAACACGGGAGAGAATCAAGTGCTGGTTACCCGTCAGGCGGAACTCGCCCTTGTGCACCTTGGCAATCTCGTTGAGACCAGTCTTCATGGGGAACTCGGCGGTATCTTCAATGCGGCCGTTCTCGATGAACATGGTGAAGTGCCACTTGCCGTCCTCATCCTTCTGCCAGCCGAAGGTGTCGACATTGGAGTCGAAGTGGTAAGGCTTGGCCTCACCAAACTTCTCGCCCCAGTACTCCTCAACCTTGCTCTTGAACACATCAACGCCCATGGCATCAATGGTGTACTTCAGACGAGCGTTCTTGCGGTTGGCACGGTTGCCGTTGTCGCGTTGCACAAGCATGACCTTCTCGCAAGCAATGTGGACCTTGTCCTTGGTGACGAAACCAAGGTTGCTACCAGTACGGGGGTAGGTCTTCTTCATGTTGTGAGTAACACCCATGCCACCACCAGCGAGCAGGTTGAAACCGATGAGGTTGCCATCGTCGCCCTTGATGGCGATCAGACCAATGTCGTGAGCGTAGACATCAGTGTCGTTGTGAGGAGGAATGGCGATAGTGATCTTGAACTTTCTCGGCAGGTAGGTCGGGCCGTAAAGAGGCTCAAAGTCCTGAACTGCATTACCAGCAATCTGTTCCTTCTTGCCATCATCTTCCTGAAGCCAGATCTCGTGGTAAGCGGTAGTAGATGGCAGGAGGTGGTCAGAGATCCTCTTTGCGCACTCGGTGGTTTGACGGTGGAAGCCGTTGAGCTCAGGGAGCGAGGAGCACATGATGGTACGGTTGACGTCACCGCAAGCAGCGATAGTTGTCATGAGCGCCTGGTTGATAGCCTGCATGGCAGGCTTCAGCTTGCCCTTCACCACACCGTGGAATTGGAAGGTTTGACGCGTGGTAAGCTTGATAGTCTCGTTGCCAAGATTGTCCGAGATGGCGTTCATCTGTGTCCACTGCTTGGGCGTGGCGACACCACCATCCAAGCGGCAACGAATCATGAAAGAGTATGCTGGCTCAAGGCCCTGTGCCTTGCGCTCATCACGCAAATCACGATCGTCCTGCATGTAGGTACCGTGGAATTTGGTGAGCTGCTGGTCAGATGCACTGATGGCACCAGTGGACGGATCGTTCAGACCTTCCACAATGGTACCACGCAGGAAGTTGGAGTTGATCTTGATGTCCTCGTTGGTGATGGGTGCAGGCTCATCAGGAAGACCCTCAACGTTGTTGACACCGAGAGCGGTCCAGAGCTTGGGCTCCCAGTCGCTGTAACCAGTCTGGTAGCCATCAGGATCTTGATCGTCACCAAGGCCAATTTCCGCGAGCTGCTTAGCACCGAGGTCGACGGCGCGGGAGAAGAGGTCTTTACCAGGCTTGTTGTAGTAGTGCTTATCTTCCTTGCGTGGCCAGTAGTGGGAGTCACCAAGGGCGAAGACAGAGAAGTTGACATTTACAAGGTCAAGATCGGTAGAATCCTTCACGGCGGCCCAGAAGTTGAGACCGTTCTGGGGGAACTCACCCTGTCCAGCGGTGGAAGTGATGAAGACAATATTTTCCTCATTGGCAAGGTCCTCAATAGGGTAGTCGTCCATAGCCATGAACATGCTCTTAAGACCCCTAGCCTTGGCACGAGATGCCAGACGCTTAGCCAGAGACTCGGCGTTGCCGTTGTCAGATGCAAACAGAATGGTGATAGGGGCACCCTGCAAGCCTTCCAGAAGAGTCTCATAGGCATCCTTCGCCTTGCGCTTCTGGACCTTGCGGACTTCGCTGCCGTAGCTCTCAGAAATGCTTGCGTGGAAGTCAGGGTAGCGTTGCATCATCTGGGTAAGCTTGTTGTCGCGGCGCAGGAAGTCCTGGAGTTCTTGCTTGATGCGTTCAGAGTCAAGCTGGAAAGACTCCTCGCCCTTCTCCTCAGCCTTGGGGTTCCAGCGGTAGAGAGGCCAGTAGCCAACGTCAACGGCCTTCTTGGTCTCCTGCAGTGCGGTGAGGGGGCTGTCGTCCTCACGGTTGTAGGGAAGGTAGGCAAGAACAATGGAGGGACCATTGAATGCCTCAGCCTCCATGAAGGCCTGGAGCACCTGGGTATAACTGCTGTACACGGCGACGGATGCAACATAGGTGTTGCCGTAGTTCATCGCATAGAGACCAATGTCCTTCTTTCTGCGGGCAGCGTCCTGTGCGGCGCGCTCGCTGTAAGGAGTAGAGTCAATGACAAGCATGTTGACATTCTCGCCGGACGCGATCACATGGTGCACACCGGAGTTGCCAAGATCGTAGCTCCAGGCGTCACTACCAATGAGCCACTGAGACTCGTTGTAGAACATGCCCTTGTGCGCGAGAAGCTCCTGTGACTTGGATGAGCCATCGGTGCCCAAACGAGAGATGATTTCGGGTGCAAGAGTGTTGGCCTCATCAGCCTTGTCGGCTGCCAGAGCCCACTGACTCAGGTATTTCAGAGGTGCTTCGGTGGTAAATGACTTGTCCTTAGCAGCTTGCTGCACTTCAGCAACGAAGCGCTTCCTGTGCTCCTTACGGGCAAGGAGAGCGCCAAAGCCGTACTCAGGGCTAGACTTCATCGAGGTGCTAACACCGGCGTCCTTGTGCTTAAGTGAGTTGGCAATGTGCAGCCTCTGGCCAAATAGCTGATCCAGAACCTTCATGTAAGCGTTCTCGAGCTCAGGCTGTTGGGCAACAACATCCTTCTGCGCACTACCAAGAGCAGTGCTGGGGCTCTCGTGAAGACCGATCTCGAGGTTTTGAATCGGGTTCTGGGACTGCAGGTTCTGGAAGATGCCAGAGAGCGCCTGGGTGACGGTCGAGTACTCGACGTATCCAAGCTGGTATCCCACGATTTGCGGACCTTGGCCGTTG
This sequence comes from Cladosporium cladosporioides, assembly GCA_002901145.1. Classification (NCBI taxonomy): domain Eukaryota; kingdom Fungi; phylum Ascomycota; class Dothideomycetes; order Cladosporiales; family Cladosporiaceae; genus Cladosporium; species Cladosporium cladosporioides. The sequence continues at coordinate 1,425,407 of NOXB01000002.1, forward strand.
CCAGAGCCGCGTAGGGACATCAGCAGATCCAGAAGAATAGGGCCCCATTTGGTAGTCTTTCTCTTAATCTGCTCCAAGACAGCAATTTTCTGGACTGACGAAGGAAGTGCCTCGACCAGCCTCTCGCTAAGCCAGGGCCTGTAGATGACAGGAGTGATCAGACCAACATGCGCGAAGTAGTCGCTCGAAGTTGCTTGGTCAAACTCTGCGCTGAAAAGTCCAGGGTCAGAGCCGAAGAGGAACATGGCAGCTTTGGCATCTGGAGGTCCAGAGTAGTGGAATGGGCTGTAGCTGCGACCAGTGGAGGCCTTGATCTGCGACCAGATGGAAGAGCAGATCACTTCGACATCGTCAGAGCTGACAGGCTTTAACCTGAGACTCCACGGTGGTTGCGGACTCAGCCTCAGACGCAGCAGAGCTTGAAGCTTTGTTGTCTGTCGAGTTGGAAGCAGTAGAGGGTTCGCGAGTGCTCGCTGTGGGTGGCGAAAGTGTTCCGCTGGCGAGCGCACGCGCTCTCTCCTCTGAAGGAACGGCAGACGGCTTGACCGCGCGCCTGCCCTCATTGGCATAAAGTGTGCTCTCCTCGCATCTTGTGCTCTGGTATGCTCGTACCAAGTCGACGTTGAGTATCTCGGAGCACAGCTGCCTGCTCTCATGCTGAATGGGCTTATCGGCCTTGCTGTTTGCCGAGTCGAAGAAGTGGATGACACCACGGCCGCTCTGGATAGCCAAAGAGTGTGCGGTGATTGAAAGGTCTTGCGCCTCTTGCAGGGAGTTGCTCTGCAAGAATGTGAAACCAGTGTTCCTAATGCTCGTAATGTCACCGTAGTCTGGGTATCCTGAGGGGCTCAATGAGACGTGGATGACCAAAGGGTATTGTGCAAGTTTGTAGAGGTGGGGTATGCTCTTGACGAGAATGTCGCTTGTGGTCGTAACGCTGGTGAGCTTGCCATTGCGCAGAGGCTGGAAAGCCGAGAGAAGCGGATCGGCATTCTTGCGAATGGGAAGGATTTCTGGGAGTGTTTCGCAGACGATTGAGTTCGCTTTGTTGGTGGCGTATTGGTCCAGGAACTTGGAGAACTCGGAATCGGTGGCAAGGGAGGGTTGGACGGAGATGATCACGTCGGAGGAGAGGTAGGCAACACGGGCGACTGTGAAAAAGGTCAGTTCTGTGTTTCTGGCTAGCTAGAGTCGCCTAGGAATTATTTGCTTACCTGCCTCGCCTACAGTCAAGATGGAAGCCATGTTCGCGAAGAAGAAGCCAATCTATCCGCGACCTTGGCTAGAGAGAGGAAAGGGGTTGATTCGGCGACCCGTTGCCTCTTGGAATACAGGCAATCTTCGGAGGGATAGAGATGCTGAAGGAATGGGTGAAGACTGTAGTAATCACACGCAGGGCAGATGGCAAAAGTACAGTCCCACTGTTAACCTCTTCGGCCTTCAGACGCCGATTGCGGGCGGATCAATTGTAACTCGAGCGCTGTGATTGGTCAATCCCCGCGAAAGCGATCACGCCATCGATGATTTGGAGAGATGGCGGCGGCGAGTCTTGGGGAAAAAAGTCCCAGTCAACACATCATGCATATTTTCTAGACCCATCTGCGCCATCTTTCCCATGTTGACAACTGAGCTATGACTGTTCGCTTCTTTTTGGTGGCGCTGGCTGCTGTTCTGTCGCTTTGCTCTGGCAACGGGTGAGGTACTGTTACCAATCGCGATTTGTAACCTTGGGGGAGGATATATCGCGGCCCCGCTACTCGAGCCCTGAATATTATACACTAGGCCGTCTCCGCGACGCTGTGACCATCTCTGCTGCTGATGGGTCGGCACTTTCAGTCACAGAAGCAATTTGGAAGTGTCAAGTGACTCAAGTGATGTTGCGCGCAGCGCCAGGCGATGTATGCCATTCGTGGGAAGCTCTTTCCCGAGAGGCACCCTTCCAGGTTTGCTTACCTAGGTACGCTGTGCCATTGATGCAAGAACATGATTATAAGCGTCCAAATGCTCCAGAGCAAATGCCGACACGCTCGATGTGGTAACCAGGGTTAGTGCTGAGATGTGGTACTTCTATGTACATGAGCTCAAACAAGGGACTGGATGGCTTTGCTGTAGGTCTTTGGTCTTTTGGTGGGAATAGGCTATATGGAGGATGAGTTGAGGTGCCTGAAGTCGACTTAAGGTCCGTGAGGGCATGTCGTGGGTTTGAAGGAAGGCGCGTTGGATTTGAACTTCGGACACCAATCAAGCGCGTGGTCTCGAGCGCCGAAGATCAACATAAGGCATCAGCTACGACTAAGATAATGGCTGTAACACTATGAAAGATGGCCTTTAACGACAGCAGATCGTAAAGATCATGTTGATGTGAACTGCGCCCACTGTCATCCTGCAGAGTGGCATGCTTTTCTCCAATGAACATCTTTTCTCATATTTTCTTTTTGTGGTCATTATCATTACTACAGATGTCCAGGATCCCGATCTATACATTGGCGCCTTCGCAGGAGCATCGCATGCCAAACGTTAACGACACATCTGCACGTGCATCGTGAACGCTCCTTCTCCGGCCCAAAGGCAATACGCCCAACGACAGGTATGCGATTGTCCTCAATGAATCCTCCTCAAACCCTCCACAATACCCTTCACCTCTTCGACCCCAACTTCCAGTCCGTCGACAACCTTCTCCTGCGTTTCAGCATCTAGGTCCAAGAACGCCTCCACAAGTTCTCCATCGACGAACCGGACAGGGCCCTCTTCGCCCATGTCCCTCACACCCGATCTGAAGCCCCTGAACTTGTTGAAAGGAACGTGGCCAGGGCTCTTGACCATCTCTGCCATCTTAGCCTGCATCCTCATGAGCAAGTCTTGCTTGCCAGGCGTGATCAGAGCAAAGAGATAGATGCTGCCATCCACGGTGGCTACAAACGCGCGAGGAATGACAGTCGCGCTCGGCGTGGGCTGCACGTCGATGCGTCGAATGCGGTTGACCATTTCGCCGAGCAGCATTTCGCTCGTGACGCGCAGACGGCGCTTGTCATCTTCCGAATAGCTTGTCACGTCGCGCTGCAGAACGATAAGGTTACCCTCTGCGTCGGCCTCAAGGTACGTATTGTCAGCGACGTTGGCGATGGCGGTGCCCCACATGGTCTCATAGTGGCGAGACACTTCGGATAGTATGTCAGGGAGACCAGCGCGACCCTTTGTGTACTCGACAAGTGACACGGATTTCATCAGGTCGGTCACGGCGATGACGTTGTTGGTGACGGTGATGTCTATTGGGGCGGTGGCAGTGCGATATGACGCCTTTTTAGCGAGGAAGGGTGAGCTGGGGGTTTCGTACTCGAAAGCATAGATGACGACCTGAGATGTGAGTTAGCATTGATCATACCATATGGCAACGTGTTGTACTCACTGTCTTGATCAAAGCAGCGACGATGTTGCCTTGACACATGCTCAAGCATCGACAGGCTCCTCTCAGCGCTTGCTCCGTGACAAGTTTCAACTGTCTGCTTTCGGTAACTTCGAAAATGAGGATACGCCCGCGCGCTCTCCTGGCTTTTTCCTCCTCGCTGTCTTGCGAATCATCTTCAAGATATGCTGTACCGACCACGAATCGCTCCGCCAGCCCGTCCGCTCCATCGTTGAGTTCGCAGCGCATGCAGCTCTCGATCAATTCGTCAGGGTTCAAAGCAAAAGTATGCAGTTCTTGGAAGACAACCTCGTCCACAAGCTTAAAATGTGATTGGACTTCCTCAACGCCAGCCTTCAGAGTACGTTTGATCGTCCCAAGACCAAAAGCCTTCAAGCTTGGACTGTATGCAATTCGGCGCACAGTCTCATGCACAGGCAATGTTTCCACATGTGTGGTCCGTTCTTGGTCTACCACAGCAAGCTTGAGTTCGCCCGTATCGGCGGTGGCTATCGCGATCGCACCAGGGTAAGCCGCGCTATCGAAAGCAGATACGCATGTTGCGTCTTCCGCCGTAACGGCACTGTAGACCATTCGACCCTCGCTGCTGTAAATGAGCGACGGGTGCTCGCAGATCGCGAGAATGTTTTCCAGACCATCCTCACGCGACAATTTGGTAAAGTTGGCTTGCTGAGTGCCCAGGATGATACTCTTGCGAGCAGCAAAGAGCTTGCTCTGCGACTCCACGGAATATGTGACCACATTGCCATCGGCCAGAGCAACGAACAGTGTAGGTGGGCTGTTGGGAAGGACATTAGCAATTGCCAAGGAACGTGGCACCGCCAAAGTATCTTCTTCTGCAACTTGCTCCGTCGCCACGGCCTGCAGCGTCTGGAGATCCAAGAACGACACTTTGCTGTCCTTCCAGAATCCAACCACACAAGTGTTTGGGACAGGCGAGCACAGGGTTACGCAAGAGATCTGCTCGTCGGCAGAGAATTCACGCTTCGATGCCACGCTGAAGCCCGCGCCTGATACACCAAGTACAACCAACGCGGCGCCCTTCAGTGAGACCAATATCGTGTCACCGTCCGCGGCGACAGATGTAATCGAAGTGCCTTCCGGTGACTGCCAAGTGTCCGTGACCATGCCCGACTCAGCATCTGTCAGTAGGACTGCAGAGCTAGTGACCTGCACCGCCCTGCCATCGGCCAAGTTACCGGCATATAGTGTGGGCTCGGTGAGATCAAAGCCGTGGAACGATTCCACTTCCTCGACCTCGCCACCAGCATCAAACACAAATATCCTTGTATTGCTTACGAAGCTCACAATCAAAGTGTCCGCAAGTTGGGTCGAAGCACTGCTGCGTAGACTGAAGAGAGCAGAGACTGGTGCACCCATGTCACCAATGCTGCCAAGATCCTCCAAACCGACGCCAGACCGCACACTACGCAGACTTGCCGTCTTTGAACGCGCCAGAGCCGGTAACGATTCGAGCTTGGCCACTGGAGAATTCGTTGACAGGTGCATCTGAAGACCGGTTGCCCATATCCATAACAGTGAAGTCGAGGATAGGTGCAATATTCGAGAATGTCTGTAAGACATCGAGACCACGTTCTCTAATTTGAATGATCTGACTGTCACCTTGGTTGCTGCCAACGAAGATCCGGCCTTCGTCCAGGTAAACTAGTGTCGATGCTCTCGAGGTCTCTCCTAGAACATGGATCTGATGGCTTGCATATTCACCCTCCGAGTTCTGCTGGATGAACAGCAAGTAGAGCTTCCCGTAGTCGTCAGCCAGAGCATATCGCTGATCGTCTACGGCGCACCAAGAGACGAAGACAGTTGCTTCCTCCAAAGGCTTCGTCGTGGCAACCCTGTAATCCCACTCTTCTACGTAGCTGATACTTGTCTCACCGATCACCATGAAGCCGTACATTGGAGGTGGCAAAGGAATCAAATGGCTTGCGCCAAGCTCGATCTCTCCCTGTACATCACGTCCTTTCTCTAGCTCTGCAGTTGCCGGCTCTTCCTGAGGTCGTAGCGAAGGCGTATACTCTAGCTCTCGAACTTTGATGCGTAGTTTATGCTGAGGGTCTTCCTCGAGCAGGGCAAATACTGGGTCCGGCAGTCTTGGTCCAGCCTGTCGTTTGTGGAAGGAAACATGTGCTTCTCACAAATAGCTCTGGCACACGTACAGGTATCGGGTCACCTAGCTGGCCAATCTCATTGTCCGCTGCTTTCCGTTTGCCCTTTCCAGCATGTGCAATAGGTAGAACGTTGACCACTCCTTCGTAGCAATCCAGAGTCATGAATCGGTTACTGGGATCGATGTGAACCCTGTCGCCTGTCTGGTTGTCCCTAGCCGCTTTCTCGGCAACATCAACATGGCTCTTCTCCGTGACAAGATCTTTTGTATCTGCATTCCAGCTCAAGGTGAAGTAGTGGTACTTGTCTGTTCCCACAAAGAGATGGTCGGTCTGTGATGTGGCGGGACGAAGCTTGTGGAGGAGTGTGATTTTGCCGTATATTGTCTTCGAATGCCGTAGCAGAAGCTGTTCTGGTGCTTGAGGGTTTGGAGAGTAGATCTCGAGGCGATTGGCTTTAGCTACAATCAAATCATCGCTCTCTGGCGCAAGGAAGGAGAGTTTGAGAGCGTGCCGGACGCTTGATGGGCGGTGTATGGGCGCAATATATGCCATGGCTGCTCAGTGCCAGGTGGTTTCAGTATGTGAGCTCGGTATGTCGCTGCTTGAGACCGCAAGTGATGGGATGGAGATGCGGGATGGTGACGTTCGCTGGCGTCGGCAGTCCGTTCGATATGAGATCCTGCGTGCAGTATTACTCCACATGCGTGCTCGTAGGCCGTGGAGCTGATATTACATGAATATTTCAGCAGTATCAAGTGAAATTGAAAGCAATTCTGGCACGACGATGTGACAGTACCGGAGGTATGCAACAGTATGTGTTGATCCGCTTCACAGCACTGCAGATGCCAATCGCGTTATCGCTGAAGCTTCCAACGCGAGCCTCGGCTGGCTTGATGCAAGCAAATTTACGACCAGCAAAACCCACGCCGCGACATTAGACACACGCTTCCACCATGGCACGTAAGTTGCTGCATACATTCTTCGCTTTCTATGGCGAGCATAGTGTACCACTTACTGACAAACATGTCTAGCTTCCAAAGCAGAAGATGACGACCCCGTGACGGCTGAATACGATGTCTACCTCACAGCCGCCCAGCAAGAGCAAATATACCTGCTTCACTACCTCAATCGCACGCGTGAAAGACCTTACAGCCAGCGCTTTGGTGCACAACCAGTAGACGTGCGCATCAAGCCCAACTCTGGCCATCTGGAATTGGACGTCGAGCTCAGCACAAGCTACAACTTTAACAAATACCAAGGACTGAAATGGGGTGACGCGGTACAGGCTGCGAAGGTGATTCAGAACGAGTCTGGAACGTATGGCCCGGCCTCAGGTCTGGGTGTTCCTCGTGGAAAGCCAGGCGGAAGGAGTCACTTGAAAGACAGAGCGGATCTGGAAAACCAGGTCGCCAATGACCTTGCGTCGTTCAAAGACGCAGTGGAAGAGGACAAGGTGATGCACAAGCAGACACTGGGTGGACAGATCTTCAGGCACGACAACAAGGGTGACGACATGGCTCAGCCAGTGTACTTCCTAGGCGCCTTTTTGGGCAACCAACTGCACCTCAGTAAAGTGGACGGAACCGTTCAAATGCGACCTCAATTCCATCACATTGATGCGGAAGCCCACCGCAACAGACTTGCCACTTCTCGCGCTACTCAGGAGTCGGAAGGTGCACCAGCACGACCGGCACCAGTTGCCAGAGGTCTCCAGCAGAGCTACAAGGAAACGACAGAGGACAAAGACAAGGATGCCCCAGAACGCCAAATGCGAAGAGCGTTGCAAGATGCAGAGGAGGAGAGCTGGGTGCCTTTGGACTACGTGGACGAAGCTGAAGAAGCTGCGTTCGAGTTATTCCACGAGAGGATGTTCTTACACGAGGCAGAGCAAGCACCAGAGCTGAAAAGTGGTATGGAAGATGATGAGTTCCTGGATGCGATCAGTATGCCTAGGCCGGGTAGTCCGACCAGGAAGAGGAAAAAGCAACCTAAGAGGAGAGAAAGCCATGCCGAGAATGTGGAAAGGAACGCCGAAGCAGGGGCTCCTGAAGAAGTGGAGGCGAACCCGAAGCCTACCGAAGAAGTGTTGGAACAGCCGACCGACGGCGGAGCTGATGCAATGGAAGGTGTTGCTCAAACGTGAGAGCTTGCAGATCGAATGTCGCCTTAATGAATGCCAACTCGCGGTTTCTACCGCCTGACTCTCGAATATACACCGACAGCCTCCCCAAGGGATTTGATTTGCGACCAGTCCTTGTGTTTTCGAAGCAAAGGCTACATTTTCTTCCCGAAGGTCTACATCACGGAAGGCCACCAGGAAAGCAAATCGCTCACCACTTGCTTCAGAGTTGAGGCAGCTTAACACGAGCGTGTCGGCACACACTTGGCCCAACGTCCAGCCTGAAGTGATACCTTCGGTCGCCTTCAGTGCAGTGTTCCGGCAGCAGTATCCCATAACTCCCGCAAGCACGGACACGGACACACGCCTGCCTAACGGCGCAATGCCAGGATGTATTGCAGTGCGGCTGGCAAGCACACGTCAACTGCTATATAGATTTGTACTACACTGTTCAATACTTCCTGGTGATATCAATTTGTCTGGTCGTCTCTTCGAGCAGCTCTTTTCTGGTTCACCCTGTATATGTTCTGCTCCACAGTTGATAGGGCAAAGCAGTCTGTTATCAAAATTGCTCCACCGCCTATGGCATGCACAGGCTACATCTGTATTTTGATTGCACATGCTACCTACCAGGGATCTTCAAACTCAAGCAGCCTATTTACAGCTTCAATAAGATAGAAGTCCCCGTAACTAAGCCCGCTATCAAAATTCTTCGGGTCTGCAGCCGGATTGTTATTGCTGGTAGCATGCATCAAGATGCTTTCAAAGCCCTTGGAGACATTCGTGCCAGCTGGAGTGTCAACGTACGTCTCCGCACCCAGTGGCACATTGTCTTTGAAGCTTATCTCACCCGCCAATGCAAGCTTCACACTCGCACCAAGCAACCTCTTCGCTGCTTTGATGTACTTTTGGTGGCCACGACGGCGTTGAAAGTTCTTGCCCTTACTTTTGTTGAGCTGCGTTTGCAGTAGAATCATTCCACTGGCAGCGACGGTTGCAGCACTGCTGTCTCGTGGTGTTACGTTGGGAGCATATTCAGCGTCAAAGTCCCAGAACGGCAAATCGTCTTCTGGCAGATGCTCAATGAACCAATCGGCCATTCGCATCGATGTTCTCAGGTAAGCTGGATCAACAGTGAGAGAGTAGAGCTCTGCGAAGCCGTAGATGCCCCAAGCTTGTCCACGAGCCCAGGTGCTGTTGTCTGCTAGGCCTTGAGCGGTTCGACAGAGGTATACCTCGCCAGTGATGGAACTGTAGTCGCATACGTGGAACGAGGAGCCGTCTGCACGAACGTGGTGCTGCATGGTCTTATCCGCATGCGAAATGGCAATTTCGAGGAGGGTTGAGTTGTGGGTGTAGGTTGACGCTGAACGTGCTAGGAGAGCAAGGTTCTGCCCGGAGCGAAGAGTATAATCAGATTGATGTTTTGAACGCCTCCGTACCGCAATGTGTACTCACCATCATATTGTCAATGATTACCAGGACCGAGTCTTCGTGTGTACATGACTGAGAACCACTGCCGCAGTCCCAAGATCTGACGATGCCTGCGCCAGGCTCAAACCGAGCTCCAAGGTTCAAGGACATGTTCTGTAGGACAGGTAGATACTTGTCGTCATTCTGTATTTGCATGGCACTTTCGAACGGTTTTGCAAGAAAGCCGAGATCGTGTGTGTTGGTCAGATTGATGTTTGTGACAAGTGGCTCCGTCCATGCATTTGCCATAGCCAGCCACTCTTCTGGCGAAGGCTCCTCTAAGAAAGGCTTGCGATCCGTCAAAGTGGTTCGCCGGCGATAGGCCTGCCATAACGCGTCTGGGAAGAATCCTGATGTCCACCCAGAAGCTTCCGTATTAACATATGTGCCAGGTAAAGCGTCTTCCTGAGGCGTATTGTTGTAAGCTCCTCTGGTGAAATGTGGCCATCCGTGGGTATCTCCTAATGTCGGCGGTCCGGTTAAAGCTGTTCGCCACAGACGTGCGAATATGTTTTCTCCAGAAACGGGCGTCAGATCATAAGAGACTGCCAATGAGCCACTTAAAAGGCACAATACGGACAAGCTAAGCTGCATTACTGTAAGTCTACGATGACAGTACACCGTGTAGAGGAGACTGAGGGAATACACATGATGTCTGCAGCACCTAAATATTGGCGGATCGTCGTGATCCTTTCCGAATGGGGTTTCTCTGCGAGATCTACTGCTTTGATGTAACCTTCTCCGCGTATGTTTTGCCCGTAGTTCTTGGTGTTCGAAAGAGAGACCCAATGGAGCCATACCATTGATGGAGCAATCCAGTAGTTTTTGACCGAAGAAATGCTACAGATAGCTTGTAGCCGCGTAGAGGGGTAGTTCTTGGCCCGCATGCAGGAAATGACCTTGAACGATCATGCAGCGTTGAGGTTCTTCCGCCGTGATCCAGCGTTCCAAACATGTCGAAGGACGCCCTATTCAGGCGTTCTGTGAGAGACTGGCGATAGTGGCACGATCAGATTCGTTGAGCCTGCCGCGCCACGCGTGCAGTATACCAGGACACGCAAGTCATCCGCGTTGCCGGTTCTTCACGAGAACGAGCACGCATGCTCGGCATGGTATGGGTTGTATCGTAACTTTCCTCATGCACAGCCCCGCCTTCGTACTGTGTATTGGGCCCACCATGAGTTTACATACGATAGTTCCATTGATGGTCAGGATACCATGAAAGAGCCTGAGTTTCCACAGATCAACGGAATATGTTGAAGGCCACGAGACGTAGGCAAACGCATCCATCGTAACATCCTAGCATTAATCTTGATGTTGTCAATGATTATAATAGCTCTTGCAACCAACTGTGAGCCTCAAGGTATCCAAACCTATGAGTAAAAATGTACCCCTCATTAATAGTTCTCTGGGCACACTACACAGAACCCGAGAACCCGAGCAGACCTTCCAAATTAGCACACGGAGACTTCGATAAACGACTGAATTCAGAAGAAGGTCTCTGTCGCGTCCGAACCTCCGACAAAGCTTGTCATGTAATCTGCTCACGGACCGCGAAGACTCCGATGTATTCTTGACTTTTGTCGTCATGCGAAAGCATGTCACCTTATTTGGGCGCCTTTTCCGTGAGGAGCCGCGCTTGCAGAGCGCTGTGTGACCTTGTGATCGTACGAGGGTGTATGCGAAGCTCGGCGTGCATGTACGGTACTGTATAAGAAGACTGTCAGGCGGACAGTCGTTGGTTCTCGTGATGGGTTTGAAACTTCGTCACATCCACCGTTTCTTGCTGAGGGTATTCGCTGAACCCGTTCAACGAAAACGACAAAAACATACCGTCAATACTTCCACGATCCAAATTACTGTGCTCTAGCACGCAGCTCAGTTCATCAATCTGCAACAATGCTACCCTTGATCCCAGTCATGGTACTGGCGTATGCGGCTCTCTACATGCTCACCTGAGACTGTACCCAGCTACCATGCCGTAATAGTACAGCTCGACTTGATGTACATCCACAAAGATGTATAGACTCACATATCTGTGGTTACACAATCCACCGTCCCCGCGGCGATCGATCAGAGTCCGCCACACGATGATATCAGGCCACCTTGCTGCTATGGTCTGCAGTGCCTCCCTCTGCGACAAGACCTCTGTGCCGTACAGCGACGGTGAAGATATCAATTACAGCGCGCTACTGTTGCGAAGGGAGCTGACTCGACGGTGGACCTGGTTTGGAAGACGGCACGCATGGTCGAACGGAGGTTACTAGGTATTATACGACGTCGATTGAGAGATGAGTGGAAACGATTCAAGATGGACGGCACGAGAGAATGACGACCTGCGGCTAGCGGGCGGAGGACCATTGATGAGATGGGGTGTCAACATTGATTTACTTCCATTATTAATGAAGTTGACCGTAAACAATTCATATCCATTCAATCGTGCCAATTCATAGCTTTTGTTTACTTGTGGAAAGCGGCATCGACAAGCTTGGGGAAGTTCTGTAGGCAGAATGTTAGCACGTTGCCTCAAATGTAGATGGTAAAAGTGTTTTCGAAAAACTCACAGGAGTACCCCAGCCGGTAACAGCGTCCCAGCCCTTCTGAGCAGGGAAGCCAGTGGTGTTGCAGCCGTAAGAAGAACCGATGGTGACATCGGTGAAAGTCTTGTAGGCCTTCTTGTAGAGCCACGGGTTAATGAAACCGAGAGGCTTCTTGCCCTTGGCGATCAGGGCGTCGTTGACGAGAGCGATAATGGCAGCGAAGGTAGGGCTGGATGCGGATGTACCGCCGACAGTCCTAACAGTGCCAGCCCAGATGACATCGTGGTTGCCCTGAGCGGCGACATCAGGGTAGGCGCGGCCAGACTTGTTGTAAAGGCCGTCGTGGAGACCGTTCAGGCTCTTGATGTAGTCGTTGACAGTCTTCTGCTGGTAATCGGGGACGCCGAAGTAGTTGGAGAAACCAGCACCAGAAGCGAAACGCTCGACGGCAGTCTCAGGGTTGAAGTTGGCAGTGCCACCGACTGAGGTGACCCAAGGGCAGCTAGTGGGGAAGGAAGGTCCGAATTGAGTGATGTTCTTGCCATCGTTGGTCTTGCAAGTACCGTCAGCACCGACACCAGCGTCGCCAGAGGACACGAGGTACGTGATACCACGGGCACCGAGCTGAGCAAAAGCGGCACAGGCGCGCTTGGCGTAGGAGTAGGGAACGGTCTGCTCATCATCACCGTATGAGCTGCTGATGACCCATGGAAGATCTTCCTGAGCGAGCGCGTAGTTGAGGAAGGTCAAATAGGGCTCGTTGGTATCGGTAGGGGTGCTGAGACTGGGCTTGAAAGGAGGCATGCCACCGGTGTTGAACTCCTTCATTGGGGTAGGGTAGCTGATACCGAGCACAAGCTGGGTGTCGAGGTTGCCCTCGATGTCAACGCCGTCCTCCTTCACCTTGGTGATGTTAGGACCCTGGTAGTTGGCACCATCCGCAATGATGTCGATCTCGAAATCATAGGCGGCACCGGCAGCCTCCGGACGGAAGCTGCTCAGGAACTGGTGGGCATCGTCGCGACGACCAGTCTCGTTCAGGTAGTTGTTGACACCGATGCTGTTCTTGTCGCAAGCCTGGGTCTCGTAGTCGATGGTACCGTACAAGGTGCGGAGACAGTCGAGGGTAGTGAAGCTGACATTGCAGAAAGCAGGGTCGCTGACCGATCCCTTGGGATGCTTGTCACCATACTGGTGCTTGCCGGTGTGCTCCCACCAGGTCTGCTGCTCCTCAGTCGCAGCATCAAGGACAGGACCAGAACTCTTTACATCCAATTCAGCCTTGGGCTTGAAGAAGGAGGTAGTAGGCTGGACAACCTCAATGTGCTCGTGCAAGTGAGCAGGCAGCGACCACTCGGGTGCACGTGAGATCGAGTGACCATCAAGGTGCTCGAACTTGGTGTATGAGGTCTGGAGAAGCTCCTCTGCCTTCTCAATGGGGATCACAATCGAGATCCAGTCTTTTGCTGGGGAGTAGTCGATGTCGCTGACACCGTGCTCGACAAGCCACTCGTGGACCTGGCTGACGCTGGCGTCCTCTGGGCGGATGATGTCTGCAACCTCGGCGGCGGTAAGGTGTTGACCATAGCGTTCGTGGGATGGGTCGGAGATCTCGATCAGGTGACGCTCAATGAGACCGCTCGTTGCGCTGCTTCAGACCAATCTGAAGGTTGATGGACTCCCTCTTGTTGGCAGGGCCAGCTGCCTTCCATGTGCTGGGAACGGCATGACGCTCCTTGACCTGGTAGTTGGCAGAGGAGACTGTAGGCAAGGCGTCGGCGCCGATCAAGGCGCTGATGACGCTGAGGGAGATTGTAAGTGTGCGGACTGCCATTGCTGCTTAACAATGCCTTGACCAAGATGTAAAAGGATATTGATGCTGGACAATGGCTCACAAGCAAGGGATATTGGGCGGAGGCATTGTGTATTTATTTATTGTTGACAGCGCGCCGAGCACTTGGAATACGCGAAGCTCTCTGACAAGCTTCGCCAGGAACGAGCGGCAGGCTTGACTGGTTGCAAGCAACACTTAGCCGCATGGTAGCGTTGCATCTTGCGCAGGCAGGGCCTCGGGTCGCCAACCGTATAGGGAAGGTCAGGATAGATTGTTATCGCGTGATCGCCGCACAGGCAGGGCCATGGTACCGACATGGATAGTGCGCATTGGGTCTAGAGGGCTGGAATCACCGGCTCGAAATTGATGGTAGCAGATAGCAATCAGCCGCAGTCCTCGAAAGTGCGCACATGTATTATGTTCGTCATGCCGTCACGTTATGGTGAAGCACAAGGAGGCAACGGCCGAGCAGATAAGCTTATGCCAGCCCGCCAGCCCCATCCTTCTTGCTTGCATATCGTGTGGCGTTTTCAATGTGGGGGCAGCAGGGATCGCCGTAAAATATGCTACCGAGGTTCGAGTAACACCTTCCCACCAAGGATACACGGTGGATAGACAAGATGGCGAGATATGCGACCTTCCTCTTTCACACGTGCCAAGCAATTCTGCTTCATAATCGTGATGGGATCTCAAGCCTCAAGGCTTGAGTGAAATTATCATTCCTCTCCGAAGCGAACAATGGCGCTTGTGCTGGGCCAAGCCTCGAGGTCATGCTCTTGGTCAACTCTTGTCCTGACGAAGAACAGTCGGGTGTACAGTCTGCGCGACAGGAAGGCACCGTCCAACCGTCCACATCTTCCCTCTGAATCGGATTCCAGAGCCTCAGACTCTTTGGTCAGCATAGGCTCGACGAACTGCTCACGGATGGGTATTCCGCTATGAAGCAATCCAGCTTCTGCCAATGCCTGAGCATGGTACTCAAGCACGCCAGATAAGGAACGAATCCGCTCCCGGTGACCGTAACAATAACTCGCTTAGAGGCTTTGGCGACAGTCCTAGCAATCAAGCGTCAGCCACACGTTTATTAGGTGTGAGCAGAACACTTGGCCATCTACGAAATGCGGCCCTATCTCCAGAAGGTTGATATACCTGTTTTCCCATCTATGCTGTCGGACGATTCGCGAAGCTATGCTCTTGCGATGACCCAGATAAACCAGCAACAGAGAGAAGATTCCGGAGGAAGCGCTTCATTGAGCGAGGAGCGAAACCTACTTTCATGAACGAGATCTTTGGCCTCAATGGCCGAGACTCTCCGAAAAGACAGCCAACAGTATATGCTATTGATACTGATAGCCAGTAGCAGTCTCAGACTAGAGAGGCCGGCCTACTACAGATACGGCATTTTCTGGCCTTTCTCGGCCCTCAAATTAAGTTTTGTCTTGCCCGAAATCAAAGGAAACGACCATTTTCCAGCACTTTGATCAGGCCTCGTACAGGCAATGAACGCTGACCGCACAATATCGGAAGAGCTAGGCCGGCGATCGCGCAGAAGAGTCAACGGGGAAGAAGAGAATCAATGTATTGCGTCCTTTTTGGGTATCTGGATGGATTGGTGCACACATTTCTCCTTTGGGACGGACGCAGATGTACACTAGTGTCGCAGCCAGAGGTACAAGAAGTAATTCACCGCTGCTCGCGCCGCAAGTTGATCGCAAGGACTTCTTCCTGCACAATTATCTAACATTTATGATGTCGCTCGCGACGGCGATTGGGACCATGAAGGTGACAATCAGGGCCGAGAGAGCGAAACATACGCTTGTTGTGTTTGGCAAGACAGGTGTTAGTGCACCATGAAGGACGGGAAATTCAGCACAACTAAAGAGTTGAAAGATCCAAGAGACATGTCAAGGTCAGCCCAGAACGTCCGGAACAACTTACCGTGCCCATTCGTCAGAAATATATGGAGATTCGCTGAATAATCTTGTCACATCATCCTGCTTGACCTTTCGGATGTCTCGGGACGATCTGTAAATGACTCGCCACAAGACTTTCAGCACGATCTGGAAGATCATTTGCAATAGAATGCAGTAGGGGACACGGCTATATTGGAATGTAAAGCAAAGATGTGATGGCTTCCCGAAATCAAGGACGTCATCCGCCGTCAGACCCCGGAGAAAGTCGATTGGGGACGCACGCTTGTGCCGCTTTGCCAACGCTCTGACGGCATCTCTGCGATCTGGGCGTGTGTTATTGATTTTGAGACCTACGTAATTGTCTCGACGCGCCGCGGATGGAAATGCCCATATACCAAACGGTTCTCCATGCTGTGATCCTCGGCCTTTTCTTTGTGGACCACTTTTGAAGCCTCCGCGTTGAATCAAGTGAACAACGCGACCAACATGTCGACCAATCTTGCAAGCAGGGAGGCGGAAAAGGATGCCGGGTGGCAATGATCGCGACTCTAATTCTCAAAATGGCGGAGCTCAAGACGGAAGCGACAACGAAAAGCAAAACAACGGCCCGCAACGTGAGCGTGTCTCGAGCTCCATGGGTGATCTGGCTGACCATTGTAACAGTGTGGGATTCTTTGACTGGCGACTCAACCACGTACGAAAAGAGGCATTCTTGAAATGGACTTTGACAACGGCATTCCTGATGGCATTCATCCTCGGCTGTCTTTCAATATACTGGGGAGTCTTCTTGCACGTCGAATCCAATCTCAAAGCCCTCAATGTGTTCGTTGTGGACTTCGATGGCCAGACTGCCCCTTACAACACTTCTGATATCAACCCGATCGTCGGGCCAGCAATTGTGCAACTTGCACAGCAGATGGTAGCAAGCTCAACACCAAATCTGGGCTACACACCTCTGCCCCCCTCCGACTTCAACTATGATCCTCTAATGGTGCGAAAAGCGGTGTATGAGTGGGACGCCTGGGCGGCGATCATCATCAACCCAAATGCTACTGCCATGTTGTACTCCGCAGTTCAAAATGGCAACGCAAGCTACGATCCCATGGGAGCCTGTCAGCTAGTCTACCAACAAGCACGCGACGAAACGAACTGGTCAAGCTACTTGTTCCCGCACATTTCCACACTCTTGACCGAAGCGACATCCATGGTCGGTCAGTCCTGGGCGAGGCAGATTCTACAGCAGGCAACTTCAAACCAAACACTGCAGGACAGCATGGCCCAGGCTCCTCAGGCACTGAGCCCAGCTATCGGCTTCAGCATGTTCAATCTCAGGCCGTTCTATCCCTACACTGCGATCCCTGCTCAGTCAATTGGGTTGATCTACTTGATCATCGTGTCGTTCTTTTCGTTCTCATTCTATTTGCCCATCCACTTCAAGGTCAGTAATAGCATCCTGCACAAGCATGGTCACGACTAACGATTGCGCAGTACCTCAAACCCGAAGGCCACCCGCCACTGAAATTCTGGCAACTTATATTGTGGAGATGGTGTGCTACAATCTCAGCATATTTCATGCTGTCCCTAGCATACTCTCTCATTTCGCTGGCTTTCCAGATCAACTTCTCCGGTGGTGTTCCACACACCGGAGATCCAACTCAGGTAACGCCCACGATGTTTGGAAACGCTAATGCGTATGGACGCGGAGCTTTCCCCGTCTACTGGATGTTGAACTTCTTTGGTATGTTCTCTGAACTCTGCTCATTACCATTTGGGTCACTGACTTTAATTTCCCAGGCATGATCGCACTTGGCCTTGCTTGCGAAAATGTTGCCATGGTCGTTGGCCAGCCATGGTATGTACAAATTCTCCGCATGGCATGCGCTGCCATCAGCTGACATCAAACAGGACAGGACTCTGGCTCATCTTCTGGGTCATCACCAACGTCTCCACGTCGTTCTACGACATCAGTCTAGGTACGCACATTTCTCGCTCCCAGCATATAACTTCTTCTTTGCTAACACCATCACAGCACCGGGCTTCTACCACTTCGGCTATGCGTGGCCTCTGCATTCCATCGTGGAGGGAAGCCGTCAAATTTTGTTCGACCTTCATTCCCGCATTGGACTCGATTTCGGAATCTTGATAGCTTGGGGTGCGGTGAACACTTTGATCTTCCCGTTCGCGTGTTATTTCATGCGCTGGAAGTCAAAGCATCATGTGCACGAGTATTACAAGTAGACTAATAAACCGTGTGAAGGTCGCACACGATGGCCATAGGTGATCAATAATAACATAATACATCCTGAAGAAATCCCAATAAGCGAAATAAAGATGCTCCACGATATCAGTTTCGACACCATAGTCGCGTGATCACGCGCCATTGCTGCCTGGCGCAAGCACTTGTCGAGGAAGGCGCGACCACGATCGTGACCTGACGTGGGCGTCTCTTCGTTCTCTCACCTCCCGCACCTACGACACAGACAACAACCCCACCTCACGTTGGGACCATCGCTCCATCAACGCCAACAATGTCCGGCGGCAAGAAAGTGAAGCGCGGACGTACCGCGAAGAAAAAGCAAGCTGAAGCTGCCGTCATGGCAGTCAAGCGCAAGACTGGCTTCATCGAGACCTCTGACGGACCGGAGCGCGTCCTACCAATTGAAATTCGCAGGGTTGGTGGTTTTCTGACTCTTCCCGTCCGGGCTCAAGTGATGGCTGACTTGGCAACAGGAGATCTATCGCTACTTGCTCCTGGGTCGTAATGTCAAGAGACAGCGCGAGTACGAGCTCTGGAAAACCAAAGGCTTCGCAGACTACTACGATTTCCAAGTGAATATCCTTCGCACATGCAAGACCATTTGTGCCGAAAGTGAGTGTCACCAATACGACTTGTACTTGCCCAAGACAACTTGCTGACCCGGGACCTTCACATTCGTCAGCAAGAGAGGTTCTTTACGGAGAAAACATCTTCGCCGTGCTGTCAACCAAGGACCCTGCTTTCCCAGCTCAAAATCAATGTCATGTGATCCCATTCGTCTCCTATAACTTCGACGCTGTGGACCGCTTCTTCGGATACAGCCTCTACATGAGGTTTGAGGGACCTATCCGTGACGGTGAGCACATGAACTGCATGTGTTCCTCTTGTCGAGCGCTAGCAACTGAAAGGCGCATGTTACTCCTGTCCGAAGACTTGCCTGCATTCTTCCGCCTGTGTCGTACCATCAATCACATGGACCCGGATCCAACCTTCTTCGTTGTTGACCAGCCGCAAGATGGCACTTTTGGCTTTCGCCGATTATGTGAGAAGCGCCAACCCTCATTCGCTTCGATCAAATTCAAGAACAACACCAACGGAATTGCCTCCACGGGTTTCGTTGAGCGTACACTTACTCAACTGCGCAAGGTCACAGGAGATCGCTGCATCGAGATTGACGCTCCAAGTCACGCAAGACTCGCCGCAGAATGCAAAGATGCAATGATGCCCAAGGTGGTCTGGGGCTACGCGATCGCTTGGGACTTGATCGAGGTTTCGCGCGAATGCAAGATGGAAGCTGACGAGGTAAGTGAGAGCCGGGCGTCACCATTGAAGAACGTGCAATAACCCTCATCCAGATGATAAGAAGAAGCTCTGCTGAGCCCGACCAAGTAGACAGACTTGCTACGAAGCTGTACGAGTTCATACTCAAGCTTCTGGGTAACTCTATGGTCTTGCGTCGTCTTGGACTTCAGGCCTCCACCTTCGAACAACAATTGTTCAAGAGCGAGGACTGGACGGAATCCTGGTCACTGCTCAATTTGGACTTGGCCGTCGCGTGCATGTGCTTGAACCTCTTCTCAGGATCGGATGACTCCGCCGAGGCTCACATGCAGGATGTTTTGAAGTTCAAGCTCCAGTGCTCTCGCCCGCCAGATGAAACAGTGGCACATGCATATCATGTGATGGCCTTCCTCCACACCAAGAAGGGCAACTGCAGAGAAGCTCTTCGTTCTCTCAAGCTCGCCCGAACCCACAGAAAGTTGTCTGGCCTCAACCCGGACGAAGGTTTGGAGCAAGACACCAAAAGACATGTCAATCACATAAAGGTAAGTCCGGCCGTTCTTTCGAATGGCTAACGCTCGTGTCTGTGATGACAAGCACTGATACATCGCCAGACGAATGGTCAACTTGGCAAGAAGGGAACCGACAGCTGCCACTTCCTTTGCTGTTCGAGCTTTGCTGGAGAGACTTACGTGGCCAAAGATTCTCGTTTTGATGGCGTGAAGCCCACCGGCATCTCCGCCTGGCAGGACCACGAATACCAGCTGACAGAGAAGGATCTCAAAGCCATGGGCGTCACGAGGAAAGACGTTCCGCCACCTCTCCCAAGAATAAGAAAGACCAAGACTTTCGTTGATCCCTCAGACCAGCTGGAAGCCATGGATTTGAACTCCTGAAGGAGCAGCGTATGACTGCCACAGCGTCCGGATCGAAGCGCAGGGATGATCTGGCTTTCACACTCACACATTTTCTTTCCTCGTAGTTCTTTGCGAAGACAGCTTATTTTCGATGATCAGCAACTTGCGGATTGGGTGCACTAATGAGGAAGAGATGGCGCATGAACGAAGCCACGAAATAAGCAAAACGGCAAAAATGTCGTAGAAACAGCGCTCCACGAGGAGATGTAGATTTAGATAGAAGATAGCTTCTCAAGTCGTATTCACTTAATGGTTATTCAAATGTGCAATCCTTGCAGTAGTCACGTCGCGTCGCGTCACACCGAATCGTTACCGGCAGACATAGAAGCGGTAAAGCAAAGGAGAGGGCATGGAAAGTGTCTGGCCATTAGTGCTACTACTGATGTTGGAAATGCTACGCTTGCGGAAAAGAAAGAAAGGAAATAAGAATGTCCAACAAAAGGAAAGGACTCAAGAAGGGGGTATCTCTAACGCGCGCTCTATAAGCATCTTGTCCTGTCTGTGTTTGTTTTTGGTCGGCCGTTGATCATTCCTGGTTTCGCGAAGTTTTTCCTCCTATTGTCTACCATGTATCTCGCGATGGAGAATATGTGCTTCTCTCTCTCGGAAGCCAGAACAGTGTGCCGACTGTCAGTACGAGCCATTAGTCCTCATCGTCGCTGATGCCAGTGTTTCGAGGTCCGGTGGCCGTCCGGAATCTGGAGGCCGCCATCCTATACCCGCCTAGCTGTGCGGATGAATGCGATAACTTGTCGACTTCGATGCCGCTGTCTCGATCCCCTCCCTCGCTACCTTCGAAGCTGCTCCCGCCGAGACCAGTCCAAACATCTAGAAAGCCCTTGGTATGATCATGAGCCATGTCAGCTCCTTGAAGAGTCTCGTCCTCGACCTCGATGTCCGGCACCGAGTCGTCGTGGTGTTCTCCATAGTCGTTTTCCTCGTCATGGTCTGTGAGGATGCGGCCTCCCAGTCGGATGTCGCTGACGCGGACGTTGTATTGCAGCGCTTTCTTGCCTTCGTTGATCATTTCCTCGGTGGCGTACATGCATCGTTTCAGGCTTTGGTTCATCATTTGGCTCTGGACCAGCAGCTCCTTGTGTTTGTCGATATCGGCACGGAGTCTCTGTTCGTCTTTGGCCAAGCGAGCTTCTTCCTTGCTTTCTCGCGCGCCTGGCGATAAAGGTTCTCCTCCGGAGGTGACGCTCTCAATCTCATCATCATCGTCGCTGTAGTCATCTTCAACGCCACCAAGTGCAGACATGCCAAAATCGAAATCGTCGTTGTCTTCGTCTTCTTCTCCCAGCGTAGACAAGCCTTCTGACAACCTGGCTGAGCGCTCATGTGACGGGAAACCAAACTTGCCGGCGCGCGACAATCTCCTGAAGCGCTTAAGTTCAGCTTTCTGTCTGCGCACCTCTCTTTCGAGACTTGAATTGATGGCAAGAAGAGAGCTGTTGGAGATCTCAAGGTCTAGAACTTTTCTTTCACGTCTTGCATCGGCGGCTAGTTCTGAGACGCTCTTTGAAGGACTTAAAGGTCCCTCTGATGGAGCATGAGTTCCAGTGCCGTTGGTAGTCTCCAGAGAAGCCCCAATAGATGGCATCTCAACAGATTGCCTGGCATTGGAAAGCAGTTCTGAGATATTTGCCTCTTGAGACAATGGCGACGATGCGTTGGCACTAGGGTCCAGGGTAGTTGCTGATCGTCGGCGCGAATGAACAGAAGTTCCCGAGTCTATTGAAGAAAGACTGGTTGACTTGCGATGTGATGTCGAGAGCGGCTTGTGTTCCTGGCTTGTGCGCCGATGCTCGTCAATACTGTGCGGCTCAACGCTCGAACGCAGAGTAGATATCGGTGCTGGCCGAATTCCAAAAATCTGTGATGCGCCTCTTCTATAGGACAAATGAATGTTCTCTTTATTCGGCGATGGCGCCCTTGGCTCACTCGTCGGCGGTAGTGGCGCAAAGAAGGGTGACGATGATAATGACACTGAACTTAATGTTGGTGATAATAGCGGTGGAGGACTTGTTAATCGATCTTGATCAGAATCCTGCTGCGGCCAGGGATTTGAATGCCTCTTCAAGGGTGTAGCCATTGGCGCTGCCTTGGGCGCAGCCACTTGTGGCTCACGCGAGCCATCTGCATGGAAGAAGACAGAGGGCCTTTTGGGTTCCGGTTTTCTCACTGTGGGTTCCTGCTTCACAGCATCACTTGCATGAAAGAAGCGACTGTCGGCGCCATCGACCTGCGAATGGCCCAGTTCACTGTGACCAGGGGATCGCAACAAGGGCGTGTGCCCTCTTAATGAACCACCGTCACTCACTACACTCCGTGCTTGTCCAACTCTCGGCCTGTTCTGAGCGCCAACACCAATTCCCAACCCAACTCCATTGCCACTTCGTTCCTTAGCAGTGCCCGCAGCAGCCACAACCGGCCTTGCTCTGGTACTATTTGGCGACACCCCTCTTGTTTGTGATGGCGGTGCACTATTTGGACTTTCTGTGCGGGCGGCGCGAATGAATGGGCGCTGTGTTATGTTTGCATTCCGATCTCCATCTTTGTTGGTAGTGTCTGCGACTTTGACTTGTGGCAGCCGTGGACGCGGCGCGGCGGCCGATGTGTTCGCCCTTATGGTCGGCGTACGTGACGCTGGCGTCGCAGGTGTTGTGCTGCCGGCCACACGAGGAGTGAGTGGTATTCCAGTCCGCCTGGCAGCTAGAGTGGGCTTGACCGGCTGTGGCCGCCCCTGGGTGTTGCGGTCTGATGACATTCCTGGCCTTCAAGGCTACCGTTGCGGATACATAGAGCAATATGTGGGCAGACCGGACGGAGCAGTGACAACTATCGATAGGCGAGTATGTGTCGGCGGGCAAAGTGTGTCCAGTTGTTTTGGCGAGCAAAAGCGAGGGGCAGTGTTGCTTTGAGGGTAAGGTATGGAGGAGACCCCGGACTCGTCTAATTTGGAGTGCCAACCAGCGATGAGCCAAATGTGATCATGGCGAATGGAGAAGAGGGAGTGGCGTGTTCAATCTGCCGGTGCAGGGTGCTGGGCTAAAGAAAGATGGTGAAGGCGGTCGCGGTGTTGTCGGAGCGCACCTTTGCTAGTCTGCTCTAGCAAGTCGACCCGGCCAGTCTCAAACTCTCGGCGATGATGTAGAGCCATGGCCCCATACTCAATGCAGGGCTGTCCTGCCGCCCGCTAGTAAATTGATGCGCCATTCCCGTGACTTTCGCGATCATTTCGCGTTAACGAGAATCCTCCCGTCCTGCGTCATCCATCCTGTTCACCTAGCAGCTGGTTCAGAACATTAGTGTTTGGCGAAGGCTACACATCACAGCGATGTGCTTATAGGACAACAGACATGGCTGATCTACCAACATGCCACGCCACAACGAAGATCTCGCCGCCGAGGCACAGGCAGCGAGAGACGATGCGACGACAGCACCAGATGCTAGCCAACACCATTCCTTGAAGTACCACCTGCTCGGACCGTCGCTCACGAAATCTGGGCAAGATGGCGTTGACCAGAAGAAAGTGTCCGAAATCATCTACAATGCTTCGAAAGGAAGCAGGTACTTTACCAACGAAGAAAACAAGGATAAAAATCTCACAATCAAGATCGATCGCATCCTGGCCAAGAAACGCGAGATCGAGCGAATTGAGGCGCAAGGCGGCTTGCAGAGGGATCTTAGGAGAGCAGACGAGTATATTGCAGAGCTCGAGCTCGGCCGGGACTTGAGCCAAGTGCTGGTACATGTGGACTGCGATGCATTCTATGCGGCTGTAGAGGAGCTTGATCGGCCAGAACTCAAAGACGTCCCGTTTGCAGTTGGCAAAGGTGTGCTCACAACCTGTAATTATCACGCGCGGAAGTTCGGTTGCCGTAGTGGTATGGCCGGATTTATTGCCGATCAGCTCTGCCCAGGCCTCATTCATGTTCCACTCAACTTCGACAAGTATACCGCTAAGGCGAAACAAATCAGAGCTGTGCTCGAGGTTTACGACCCGAGGTTTCAGGCTGCCAGTCTTGATGAAGCGTACTTGAACATCACGGAATATTGCAAAGAGCATGACCTAGAGCCAGACGAGGCAGTCAGCCAACTGAGAGCACGAGTGGAAGAAGAAAGCAAAATCACAGTCTCTGCCGGGATTGCTGCAAATGCGAAACTAGCCAAGATATGCAGCAACAAGAACAAACCCAATGGGCAGTATCGCCTCCCATCCGACCGCGCAAGCATCCTTGCTTTCATGCGTGATCTACCAACCAGAAAAGTAAACGGCATCGGGCGGGTCTTCGAACGCGAACTCGATGCTATAGGCGTCAAAACATGTGGAGACATCTACGCGCACCGACAGTCTCTCCGCGCTCTCTTCGGCGACAAGGCCTTCGAGTTTCTCATGAGCGTACACCTAGGCCTGGGACGTACGGATGTCAGGCCGGCAGAGGAATTCGAACGCAAAAGTGTCGGCACGGAAAGTACATTCCACGATATGTCTGACCCACAAGAACTCCGCCAAAAGCTTCGCTGGATAGCAGAAGAGCTTGAGAAGGACCTCGAAAGGACTCAATTCAAAGGCAGGACATTAGTCCTGAAAGTCAAGTTGCACTCGTATGAAGTCTACACGCGACAGTTTCAGCCGCCGAAAGCTGTGCACAAGGCAGACGATCTCTACCACTTCGGTCTACAGATGTTTGAGAAGATTGAGAAGGAGATTCCAGGAATCAAGTTGAGGCTAATGGGCTTACGGTGCACACATCTTGTGTCGACAAAGAAAGGCGAAGTAGACTTCTTCGGTCGTGCAAGGCAACCAGCCGGTGAGTCTGGTGACAAAGCAGAGGCACAACAAACTACAAAGATTGCATTAGATGAAGATGGTTGGCAAAAATGGCCAGACGAGGAGTTCGAGAGTGCTGCACAGCAAGAACGCCAAGACGAGATTGACGAGCTCGAGCGGCTGTCGCAACAACAAGAACAAGATGATGCCGCGGGTCTTGGTACTAACCATGACGAGGAGCGCCAAGCTTTCGAATTACGAAAACACGATAACGGCTTTGCATGGCGACTGCTACTTGAAGAGGAACGTGCGAAGGCAGAAGAAGAAGAGAGGGCGAGTAAGCCTCCGTTGCAGCAGTGGGACTGCCCAATCTGTGGCCATCCTCAAACAGCCGAAGAGAAATCATTCAACGAGCATATCGATGCGTGCCTGTCAAGGCGAACGATCAAAGAGATCGTTCAAACTGACGAACCGTCACCGACTAGCAGAGTCAGTAGCCCTGTGCCAGCCAGCGGAAGTAAAAAAGCGAGGAAGACCGCGCGGCGGAGGTGGAAATGGTCGGGTTCGGTCGAACAGAAACGGCCGAAGAAAGCATTCTTCGCATGAGATTACGATAGTCATGAAACACGAATTTGTACAGATATCCTACAATGCACAATGCAAAGAACTTGGTCGTCAAATGAACGCCACTCACAACTTAGACACAAATCCGCTCTTGTCGATCTTGGCAAGATACTCCTTTGAAATCTCCTTCACGTCAACGACACCCGCGAGACCCATGCACAGCCTGAACTCGTCGCTCAGGATTTGCAGCATCAACTTCACACCTTCCTCACCCTTGTACGCCAGACCCCATAGCACAGGCCTACCAACCCATACAAAGTCGGCTCCCAGCGCAAGAGCTTTGAACACATCAGTTCCATGCCTGACACCACCGTCCACGTGCACGGGAATCTTGCCCTGCACAGCTTCGACGACCTCGGGCAGCGCATCCAACGTCGCCAACGCTCCATTGAGCTGCCGACCACCGTGATTGGACACCACTACGCCATCGACGCCGTGGTGCACAGCCAGAATCGCATCCTCGCCAGTTGCAATTCCCTTGACCCAGACCTCCATCTCGGGCCCGCAGACTTCCTTCAGCCACCTGATGTCTTTCTCCCAGTTCAGCGTCGGGTTCGCGGCGTGCGAGTGGAAAGTCACCGGGCCTGATGGCTTGATCCATTTGCCATTTTCGATCCGGCCGGCTTGAGATTGCGATCTGACCGGACCGGGAGGGCGGCTGGGAGTGTTTCTTCTCCCCATCAACAACCTCATCTTGCAGCGCCGGCTCCTGGTCTTGCGCGAAATTTGCAACTTTGAAATGCGGCGGGAGCTTGAATTGGTTACGCAACTCGAGATTGCGACGGCCTAGGAAAGGCGTATCGACTGTGAGGAAGACTGCTTTGAAGCCTGCTTTCTTCGCGCGGTTGATGAGCTTGATGCTGTGGTCGCGGTCTTCAAACAGGTACAGCTGCAGCACGTTCGGGTTCTCTTTGCTCGCCTCTGCAACTTCTTCCAAAGTCTTGGTCGCGAAGGATGATAAACCCATTGCAACCTTCATCTCACGGCAAGCGTTGGCAGTTCCGATCTCGCCGTCCGAGTGTGCGAGGCATTGCATTGCTGTGGGCGCTACGCCGAAGGGCACACTGTTCTGATGACCGAAGATGGACACGCTGGGTTGACTACTGAGACGTCGCGGAGGACGCGAGGGCGGATGCGGTATTTGGTATAAGCAGATAGATTCTCTCGCAAAGTGCTGCCGGAATCTGCGCCTTCGTTGTAATAGTCTCGGGTCTGCTTGTCCATTTTGTCGTGGGCGATGGCCTCGAGTTCGCCGATGGTAAGGCAGTTGAGGTCATTATTGGCGTTGTTGGCGGAAGCCATGTCGAATACTTATTTCCCGACCTAGCGAAGAATTGAAATTGGCGTATGCGGCTATGTTGTATCGTAGTTTTGCTCAATGCTCACACGATCTTTATCTTCGCGGAACAACACTTTTCTGTTGCCACCTAGTTCGAGGTGCCTCAAGCTAGTCTGATTGTCTGTGAATGTGCAAGAATGCTCGTGGTTAACGCTTGTGATAGATGTGAATTCAACTTGAAAAGAGACAATGTCAAAGCTGATGTCAATCTTCAAGAGGAATCAAACGAGCATTGGTGAAGATAACTCCTAGGTGATGTCCATCTGAGGACTCAATGACGATATCGGCGCCTCCAAGCTTCCTGGGGGATTCCAACCATATATGTACATATACTCTTAAGTCTAGAGGTGATGGGAACAACGGCACTATATGGCACACAACCGGTTGTAAAGGATCCTCGCCGCTTTGTATGGCCTCAGATACTACGAGCGCCCGGTCAAGTGTTGATCACATTGCTCACATGTTCCAATGAGCACGACAAAGAGGCGTTCGTAACAAGTATATGATCGTAAACCCAGCAGATTAACCTTGTCCCACGATTGTGGGGCGTACCACGGTTATGGATTCGGTACAAGTGCCGGACAAACGGGACTGGGGATCAAGGGCACACCTTGAAGCTTGAAGCACACATCAACTTCAGAAAAGTTTGGATGATTTTAGAATTTATGCATGGCCGCTTGTGTGAGCTTATCCTTGAAGGAGGTCGGAATTCTCACGGCCCAACTGTATCGAGAGTGGGCATTGTGCTTTGGAACCGCGGCAAACGAGACACTGCCAATGCCACCACGGTCCAGGAGTCTCCGCGGAGATGGCTTTGCTCACCGAGAAAGAAATATCGACTTGAGCCATTACTTGAGCTAGTCAATGAACAGACGACCGAATCCTGGGCTATTTAGTCCAACATCCGGTCCTATATACACCGAAATCATTTCCATCAATACTACCATCGGCAACCTCCGAACCGAGCTCAACCGAACCGAACCGAATAGTGACCATTGAACCGGATTCACTCTTGGCGATTAATTTGTATAGCAGACGATGACTTCTAGGCGAATGCCAAGTAGATCTTTAGCGAGAATGTTCGCTAGATATGGGGTCTTGTGGAGATTCGCGGGGTGCATTGTACCATGCACCGAGAAGTCGGTACGAGGAAATTACAATTAGACAGCATTCGCGGCCATGATTTCTGTTTGTCTATCAGGGTCACTCAACCACCAATCGCAGCGCGACTTCTCAACATGGTTCTACTCCGGTTACAACAAGCTGCGATATGCAGCACCCTATTTGGACAACTGGTTCATGGCCGGGAAAACAACGTTACTGGCAATTCAGGGCCACACAGTCCGACGGCGCATCTGCCTTTCCGGGCGCCTCACTGTGCGTCGAGGACCGGGTCGATGACCTTCTGGTCGCATGAGCATCGAAAAAAAGCCGCCCAAATGTTCCACTTCATCAACTTTGCTGGGCCGAATGGGACTTTGGCACCAGAGTCAGCCGAGGAACAGTACAGACTTTATCGTCGGCACTCAGCTGCTCTCTCACTTCAATTTTTGCAAGCCAGATTGAGGATCCTGTTGAGGGCTGCTGAGTACAATGAATCGACTCCAGTCACGCGCTTTGGAGACAAGATTGGGCATTCCAATCACCATGTCGACAGACCCACGTCATGCTTTCACTGAAGACGTCCGTACAGGCTTTCAGTGCTGGAGGATTCTCCCAATGGCCAGAGACCTTGGGCCTGGCAGCGCTTCGAGACGCCGATTTGGTTCAAAGTTTGCGGAGATTGCTCGTGAGGAATATCTGGCAGTTGGTCTTCGGGCTGCATTGCACCCACAAGTTGACCTGGCTACGGAGCCTCGTTGGCCGCGTAATCGCAATGGATTTGGCGAAGATGCTAACCTTACGGCTGAGCTCTTGACATCTTACATCAAAGGTTTCCAGGGAGATGAATTTGGAAGGACGTCGGTATCGACCGTCACGAAGCATTTCCCTGGCGCGGGACCGGCACAAGATGGCAGAGATGCGCATAATGCGATCGGAAAGAACACCACGTATCCTAGCAAGAACTTTGACTACCATCTGATTCCTTTCAAAGCAGCCATCAAAGCTGGGGCGAGACAGATGATGCCTTACTACAGCAGACCTGTGGTCTAGATCAATACCAGCCGCTCGGGTTTTCGTTCAACAAACCTATCGTCACAGGCCTGCTGAGGGAGACACTTGGCTTCGATGGCGTCGTTCTCACTGATTGGGGACTAGTAACGATACAGCGGTGGCCGGAAAGCCTTGGATTGCTAAAGCATGGGGCGTTGAGCAGCTGAGCGAAGTCGAACGGATGGCGAAGATCATCGATGCAGGTTGCGACCAGCTGGGCGGCGAGGCTCGTCCAGAGTTGATGGTGGAACTCGTCAAGACCGGCGTTGTGACAGAAGCAAGACTAGACGTGTCGGTTCGCAAGCTTCTCCGAGAGAAGTTCCTCCTGGGCTTATTCGACAATCCTTTCGTGGTGCCCGAAGAAGCTGCAAAGACCGTGGGCAACGCCTACTTCCGTCGCTTAGGCTTGGAAGCACAACGAGAATCGCACACCCTTCTCAAGAACGCGAAGACATCTTGCCTCTGCGCCGCGTGCAGTCTGAAACAAAGTTCTACGTCGAAGGCTTCAACGGAACCTTTATCACCGATAGAGGATACAAAGTCGTGGAAAGCCCTGCAGATGCAGACTATGCCCTACTACGCCCAAGGCCCCGACGGCACCCTCAGATCCGATCGAAGAGGGCACAGATCTTGAATCGGGCAGTTTGGAATACTCAGATGAAGAGAAGGAAAGGCAGGCAAAAATCTACGCCGCCGCGAGGACTATAGTCGATATCGACTTCAATCGAGCCGCCGCGATTCCTGAGGTTGCGGAGGGAGCAGCTGCACTCTTCGCAACGTATTGGAAGTAGCACAGAGGCTTTCTTGGACGTTGTGTTTGGCAAAGATGGCGCTCAGCCGCTTGGAAAGTTGCCCTTTGATTTGCCGAGGAGTAACAAGGCCGTTGAAGCCAGTTTGGAGGATTTGCCCTTTGACACCAAGGATCCTCTCTTCAAGTTTGGCGATGGTCTGAAATATGAGGAATGCTGTGATAGTGTGTGACGGTAGTGTGTTGCCAAGGCTAGACTGAACTCATGAGATCACTGTCCAGCTGCGTGCAGTCCCTCTTTCGCATGACCAACTCATTGAATCTTGTAAATCTCATCCATGTTTGGAGATAAGCTGCTTGTAGACAATTCCGCTGTCAGGTACTGTTATCCATGACTGGCAGTGCGCCGCCTATTGTGATACATGCCATCATATCTGCATCTGCAGAGGGCGACCGAGGCAGGATTTCTCATGTCTTGATTGCTCGTCGCGCGTGTAGAAATTCACACTGCAACCCTTCACTCCACAGCCACAGCACCTTTGGACGCAGCACGACCTCGTTCGGTAGGCTCACTGCTGCTTGCTGTCACGGAGCTGCTACTCCATAGACTCCGACTTTCTGCCTCGACACCCCCTCATTGCTTCGGCAACAACATCCAACTTGCTAACCACATCTCCCACACTCTTCTCAACCATGCGGAAGTACTCTTCGTTCTTGCCTCTTCTTTCGCTAGCCCGCCGAATGTCCTCTGCTGTCTCGTCCTCCATCTGTGCCCTGCTTTCTTTCGTGAGGTCGTCACTCCGTACACTCTCATCAGAGAGCACTGTCGACATAGACGCTTGCGTATCCGCTCGCGGCCGTGTTTGGCGAGACTCTGCCTTCGAATCTGCAGCGCTTCGGCGTCGCCCGCCATCCATGCTGAATTGTGAGATCGTGTTGTCCAGCGATACCGAGTTCAGCATGCCGCTCTCCTCATTCCCACGACCCCAGGCGTACGCCAGAGCAATCTGTGCATCACGGAGCGCATCCAGGGCTTTGGCGTGGCTCTCTCCAAAAACGTGCGTAGAGCTCTGTGCCGTCAACTCGACTTCGTTCAACGTGCTCTGCATTTCCCTCCATCGTGCCTCTGTCTCCTTCTCGCTGTCTTTGCGCAGGCGAGTGTCAGCTCCCTGTTTCCTGTCGGGTTCCTCATGTGGGCTGTCGGCTGATTCAAATGGTCGAGATAGAGCGCTGCGTTGCCGCGTTACAGGCTCGCGACTGGGCTTCCCGTTCGGTACATCGGGCGACAGCTGGCGGAGAGTTGCGAGGTATTGCGAGAAGGAGGACCGACGAATAGAGAGGGTGCAGGAAGACGGCCGGGTTTGGTGTTTGCTGTGGGAGATGGCTTGTTCGGTTTGGAAGCTTGTGTAGGTGTCGACATGATTGTGTATGAGAGCAAATGGCGATAGCGAGTTATCAGTTTGTGTCAGACATTTGAGGTTTGTTAGCATGTATCAAGACTTCACTTCAACTGGCTTGTTCGTGCTTTGTAGATGTCTAGGGCATGAGCGCATAGCTTGTCGCAACCTTCCCGATCGAGCGCCTCCGCATCTCAAAGGTGAAACACGGGGGCATATTCGCGTCACGGAGTCCGTCGGGGGGCATTGCGCAAGCCTCGATTTAGAAATAATACGAGAGCAGCCATCACCCGTCGACAGTTTGCTCGTCGGTTCACAAACATCCGTCAATGACTCCCTGACCAAGGCAATGGCTCGTTGTGTCACGCACAGGCAATCCTAATATCCAACGAGCTCATAAGCTTACCGGAACCAACCACGGGAACAAAGTCGTTAGCTACATGGCCATGTTTCGCATCTTCCCGACTTTGACGGCGACACGCCTCCAGGCCTGCACCTATCTCTTCGGCATCGCCCTCTTCAGTATCGCCTTTCTGGTCTTCCTCAACAGCAGCATCTCCTTCGTGGTCACAGATGTCATAGGCCGCAAGAAACACGTCGGCTCTGCTGTCGGCACACTAGGATTCGCAGACGAACTACTTGCATTGGTCGCGTGTCCATTATGGGGATTGCTCAGCGACAGGATAGGCGTGCGAGCGGTGGCAGTGCTGGGATATGTGATTGTGGGCATCAGTCTGGTGACACTAGTGCAGAGCAATACGGTATTCCCTGAGCTTTTGCTGGGAAGGCTTGCCTTCAGCCTCGGTGGAGCTGCATGTTCGACGATGGTCACAGCTGTGCTCCCTGCAATGGTAGGTAAGAAGCAAGATGATAATGGGCAAGGTTCTGAGAACGAGCGGGAACAAGACCCGGAGCATGATCGCTTTAGTCCAACCGGCAGGGCTGGAAGACTGAGAGGAGAAGAACGACCAAGCAGGAATGGTAGCATATGCCACGGGCCTACGCCTAGCGTGAGCAGCGAGATCACCATCACACCCGTGCGATACAAATCGTTGTCTCGCACTCGGCCAACACCTGAGGAAACACCCGAGGAACTTAACGGGGATACTACCAAGTCAGATGCAGGGACTTCACAGCTGGCTGGACTGGTCGGAATGTTCACCGGTGTTGGAGCACTACTTGCACTGGCAGTGTTCCTCCCTCTTCCTGCATACTTCCAATCTCGCAATGCCACTCCAGCACACAGCGTACAATACAGCTTCTACATTGTCGCGGCAATCGCTTTCCTCGTTGCGATCGGAATATTCTCTGGTCTGCGCAACCTTCCAGGCGAGAATGGTAAATCGATTTCAGCTCTCTTCCGATCGTCACCATCCAAGCTTGACACTGAGTCTAATAACACAACGCCTGGCCTGAAGCACTCTTATACCAACCTACTTCTGACATCTCTGCGACTGGGTGTCACTGACCCGACTATCTCGCTTGCATACATGGGCGGCTTCGTAGCCCGCGCCTCTTCCGTCGCCATTTCTCTCTTCATCCCTCTCTTCGTCAACGCATATTTCGTGCGAACCGGCTTATGCGCTTCCAATCCGCACAACCTGCCAGACATCAAGCAGGAGTGCGAACGTGCATACAAGCTCGCGGCTGCATTATCCGGCATCGCAGAAACGGCAGCGCTGATTTGCGCGCCCATTTTCGGATGGCTGGGTGGTAGAGTCATTAGGGGCAAGGCAGAATGGCCGCTGCTTGGTGCAAGCGCGGTCGGCTTAATCGGCTACGTTATGTTCGGCTTCTTGAAGAGCCCAGATGCCTTCCATGGACAGAATGAGGGCGGTCAGTGGGCGATATTGGCCGTCGTCTTGATCGGTGTGAGCCAGATCGGATCGATTGTCTGCTCGCTTAGTCTACTTGGAAGAGGTGTCAACCAAGGCAGCACAGAGCCCGGGTCTGGCACATCCGGCGTTATCAGAGCGACCGATGCTGTTGGCAACGAGACGGCTCCTCTTTTGCCTGGTTCAGACACGACAAGAGAAAGCCCTGCGGGGGATCGTAGCCAGCTCAAAGGCAGTATTGCTGGTATCTACAGCTTGGCAGGTGGTGCAGGCATCCTGCTTCTGACCAAGCTGGGCGGAGCTTTGTTTGACAGCTGGACACCAGGCGCGCCATTCTTCATCATGGCGATCTTCAATGCGATGCTATTAGTAGCAGTGCTACTTGTCAGCGGTGGCAGTGCTTTAGTGAAGCGCCGTCAACAAGATAATGTTAGGGATGAGATATGATAGGGTCTGTAAAAAGGTTATAATGAGATACAATGTGTATTTAATGCCATGAACGACACTTTCGAGTGCGAATATGTGTCGAGTGGACGACACTTAGAACATTTTCGATCACTGCTATAGTCCGGTCGTAGCCTTCGTAGATTTATTAACGATGGTTACCGCTGAAAAATCATGCGCAGGCCTCCATGCTCTGAGTAGCTGATGTAGTCCCAACTTGGTCTCGACGATCACATGCGATTTGTTGATGCGATGACACAAATGCCTGTCAGTTAAAGTTAAGCTATCAATAGTTAATGCGGGGGCGGCCTTGATCCGCAGAGAGATCCATCGTCACCAACCACCGGCGCTTCGGCTGCTGCTGCTGTTAAGCTTGCTCGAGGTTGATACCACGTGCTTCTGCGCCTGCCACCTCACGACAAACTGTTATGCTGCCTCAACATTCGTGTTCCTAGCGTCGCCGGTTTATCTCTGCTACGCCCGCCATGGCAGGCCTCAACTATGTCGCGTTCAACCAGGACCACAGCCTGCTAGCTGTTGGTACGTGAAGACGTGAAGCGTTGTTTCATACTGGCAAGGATGCGCACTGCAAGACTATGGCTGACTCGGCGCAGCTACCACTCGAGGATTGCGCATATTCAACACGGATCCGTTCGAGCTCTCCAACTCCACCTCAGAAGACGACATCTCGCTGGTCGAGCAGCTCTTCTCCACGTCTCTGGTCGCCTTGATCCTCACACCGCGACTACTTCGGATCGTCAATACGAAGGTACGGCTGTGAAAGAGTCGGACGTAGCAAGACCGCACACATGCTCATGGACATACAGAGACATTCAACAATATGCGAGCTCACATTCCACGGCATGGTTGTCGCTGTGAAGATGAACCGCAAGCGCTTGGTCGTGATACTGGAAGAGACGGTGTTCATATACGACATCAGTAACATGAAGATGTTGCACTCCCAACTCACACCTATTAACCCCGCCGGTATCTGTGCGATCAGTCCCAACTCGGAGAACAACTTCCTAGCTCTCCCTCACTACCAGAAGACACCACCAAACCCACAGTCGCAGCCCTCACACGTGCCTAGATCGATCGTCAAGGAAACGATCAGTGGCGACGTGTTGCTCTACGATCTGAAAAAATGGAGGAAGTCACTGTGATACCAGCACATCAGACGCCTGTATCCTGCATAGCGATCAACAATGACGGCACGCTCATGGCCACATCTTCAGAAAAAGGCACCGTGATTAGGATCTTCTCAATACCAGACGGCAAGAAGCTCTTCCAATTCCGTCGCGGCAGCATGCCCGCGCGAATCTACAGCATGAGCTTCAACGCTGCGTCAACACTCCTGTGCGTCTCGTCCGCAACAGAGACAGTCCACATCTTCAAGCTGTCCGCGCCCCAACATAACCCCAACCACAAAAACGGCTCTTCCTCTCTTTCACCACCGGCATCACCAAACCAAACCACAACGCCAGCACCCTGGTCACGAGACCGCAGCGTTAGTCCTTCCACATCAGAAGACCAAAGCGAGAGTGCCAACCTCGAATCGTCCGACTATCCTACCAACATGAAACCCACTGGACCCGGCCGACCGAATCTCATGTCATTCATGCGTCGTACCTCGCAAAACGTCAGCACGTCACTGGTCTCGCGAGCCGCGGGCTACTTGCCATCTTCGGTAACAGAGATGTGGGAACCTCAACGCGATTTCGCTTGGGTACGTGTACCTCGAGGCAGTGGGGACAGCCGGTGAAGAGTGTTGTGGCGATGGGCAATCAGGCACCGAGCGTCATGATTGCCACCAGCGAGGGCGGGTTCTTGGTTTACAGCATTGACTTGGAGAGAGGTGGAGAGGGCACGCTCATTAGGCGATTCGAGTAAGTTGCATATGTTTCCCAGCCATCTTTGCAAGCAAGACGCTAACCCTCGATTTTAGTGATATACATGGCATGAAGCCCTCGAAGGGACAGGAATTCGATGACTGAGCAGATATCCGGCTTCAAACATATTCTGGGGATCATGATTCAAGCGTTCTAGCGAAGGGAAGGATGGGGGAATAGAAATTGGACGACTCTGGACGATTCGTGTCGATGAGGGAAGAAAGGAAATCTCACCTCATGAACAACAATTGCCTCGTACGTTTCATGCTTCTCATTTGCCTCATCTAGGTCCACAACTGTTTCAGTCCGCCGTCCCGCGGCCTACTCGCCCCATCATGCAACGCTAAAAAGAACACTATCACTGCTAGTCAAGGATATCTTTCGCTTTTACTGCCTTACCAGTCCTTCTTGATGTCGAAGGACCACTTGAACTTCAGGTACTCGTTCTTGTCGTCGTCGGTGAACATGGAGCTGGCTTCGTAGTGGCCGCGGCCGAGCATGCCGGAGGGAGCGGTTTCGGGCTCGACTGTAATTGATATGTGAGATGGGAGGACACGAACTGTCGGATGGGATAGATGACTTACACTTCTTCTCATATTCGGGCTTGTCGGTTGTGTTGGGAGAGTAGGAGCCCTGTTACATGATTAGAATGTGATCCGATGAGGTAATCTTCTTAAAGAAAAATAGCATGAAACGTACAATCATCTCCTGCATCTTCTGCTTGACACCCATCCTCGACACGACCTGCACGTATTTCATGCCGCTGAGGATGTCGTGCTGAACGCGGAAGCGGGCCTTCATGCGGAAGCTAGCACCCTCCTTGATGGTGAAGGGCTTCTTGTTGAGAGACTCCAGGGCACCGGCTTGGGTGAGATCAATGATGATGTCGGATCGGCCTTCGACTCGAGACCAAGGGAGAGCAGGATCACTTTGCGAGGATCGTTTGGGTCGAGATGGTGTTGCCGCTGCCGAGGCCGAGAGACTCTTTCCACTTGCGGAGGGACTCATCGTTCTGGTCTGCAAAGATTGATGTGTAAGTGAATAGGTGGCGAGCTGGAATGTGTGGGTAGATTGTAGGGCTCGCGAGGCTTCTTAGGAATTGCTCACCGCCATGATGTCTCATCCACGTGGCAAGAATTCGGACGGTATAGCCCTCGAGTGATATTGTTTTGGAAACTTACCTAGCTTCTGGTACTCGTCAATGGTCTTCTTCTCACCAACCTTGAAGCCCTCTGTTTGCTCGGGCACGAGGTCGTCTTGACCGCCTGCTCGTTGGACATGATGACGACTGGACCAGAGTTGATATAGTTTGCGGTTGAGGGTGCAGAAAATGTGGTGACTAGGATATGCCTGCGTCTCCTCACTGGCTGGTCTGAGACGGAGTTCGGGTGTTGGGTGCTTGGGGCGAGCAGTGGGCAGAATTGTTTGCGATGTCGCCAGGGAGAATGGCTGACTGCCACTCCCCCACCTTCCAAACATGGGGCCTGCGCTTAGCGGAAACAGGGTCCACTTGCACTCGCGTCGGGCGGCAGGCATCTGTACGGCAGAAGAACCGCCGCCGACAGCATGACCTCACCCAAAGCTTGTTTGTAGACGCCGTCTTTGCGGTACACTGGCTGTTTCTATACAGTGCGCATAAATGAACGCATCCACCCACGTCGCCATGCCGGATCTGCTCGACTTCCTCCGCACGCACGAGGAAGCGTTTCGTAGGTGAAGCCCACCTTTTTCCCTCGCTTAACCACTCCTCTAACACTTTCACAGTCGCTCCCGGCTAGCTTCATTGTACTCAGACTTCCGATACCAACGAAACGCAAATCCCGACGGCTACCAGGCCAACTCGAGCGCGTGGCTGCGCGCGCTGTCAGCAGCATCGAAAGCAGGTTTGATTCCTGCACAGGCGGGAGCAAACGATGATCGCTTCGTACTGAAGACGGGCGAGGACTTGTCAAGGAGCCTTCAGACACAAGAGTTCGGACGACCTCTGGCTCTCGGTGCTGTCTTGCAGGATGCGGTTGACAAGAAGCAGCTGGTGCCGCTCAACGAGTTTTTGAACGCGAAGAAGAGCATATACACAAAGACATGGGTACCCACTCCATGGCAGGCTGTCAGCTGGGGTCTGAAACAGTTGGGCGTCATGGGAGGAGAATCAGTAGAAGACAAGTTGGTGGCAGGCGATTTTGTTGTCATGGCCAATGTTGAGGTAAGACGCAGCGCTGTCTTCTTTTCATCTACACACGAAATGCTGACATGTTGTAGGCGGCCGCAAAAGCTATATTGGACGAAGCGTCGAAAGTCGCAACCTCGAACACCTCTCGCATCTTTTCGAAAGAATTATTCTCATCCACATTCGCACCGGCCGTTGGTGTGGACACATTCAGCAGAAACGACCTTTCGGTCTTGTTAACGCACTTGGCTCGAGATCGATCAGCCCTGACATTCTCTCCCAAGGATTACACCATCAAAATCAAGTCTCCATCTGAATCCGAGCCATCTGCGATCATACCAGAGGACGCCAATATTGCCTCGATTCGTGCACTCATCTCCTCGATCGAACCACAAATCCAGCAGCTGACCGCACGTTTGTCCGAACTTGAGTCAGCAGCGAAAGAAGCCGTGGCGAAGAAGAACCTTGTGGCCGCAAGATCTGCTTTGCGCTCAAAGAAGCTCGTAGACACTAAGCTCCAGCAGCGTGTCACTACTCTTACCCAGCTGGAAGATGTCTACGCCAAGGTCGAGCAAGCCGCCGATCAAGTCGAGATGGTTCGTATAATGGAGATGTCATCGCAGACGCTGGGTAGCCTGAACAAGAAGACTGGCGGCGTGGAGAGGGTACAAGACGTCATGGATGAACTCAGAAGCCAAATGATGGACGTGGACGAGGTCACGACGGTCATCAACGAAGAGAGCGCTGGCAAAGTGGACGAGGGAGAAGTGGAGGACGAACTCGAAGCTATGGAGACCGTGGAAAGAGAAAAGATCGAGGCCGCAGAGAGGAAAGAACGCGAGGCGAAAGAGGCAAAGGAAGCCGAAGAGACCAGGCGGAAGTTGGCCGAACTGGATTCTTTGGGCGAGAAGCAAAAAGAGACCGCGCCCTCATCTGCTGAGCCTGCCAAGGCTAGAGAGATGGAGTCCGGAACTACCTCGTGATGGTCTGCTAGAACATAACCACATGATTGTATGATACCCTTGTCTTTGAGAACTCTGTCCATGTCACTGCTTCACCATAGCATCAATTACTACTGTCCCTCTACACTGCTGAGAATGCTCTACGAGCACCTCCCGAAATTGCATGAGACTTTACAGAATGAAAATGGCACATGCAAAGAGTTGATGAGTCGACTGTAGATTTGTGTCGTCCAGAGGTCTAGCTTATTATTGATGTTTACATATAGTGTGTGTGTGCACCTCTATGGAAGTACCGGCAAGCTCAACGCCTACGCCTTAGCTCTACCCAGAAACTGGGGCTTCCCACCAAGATAAACAAAGCAAAAGCGGGCAGTGACGCCGCAGATTGCCGCCAAAACAGCATTCATATTCCCATATCCGATCGCCAACCTCAGTTGTCCTGCGATCTCAGGTCCAAGCGCGAGACCGCCGCTGAAAACCATACTCTGCAATCCATACAACTGCGCGTACGGGCCTTCCTCGCCGAAAAATCTGGATTGACTTCGTAGTACCTCTCTACCACCGCGCCAGCTTCGACCAAACTAGGCGCACCGATACCCGCAAGTCCGATGCCACAGAGTGCTAGGAACCCACCATAAAGAAGAACTTGATGCAACCCCCCGGCTTGAGGAAGCGCAGGAGGATCAGTGCGGGTACCAGATACGTGTAAGCTCCCACGGCGACGACTTTTGTTCCGTAGCGATCGACGGCCCAGCCGAAGATGGGGCCGAGTAAGAGGTCGAAAGCGCCTAGTGGCAGGAAGAGGAGACCTGCTTTCAGGGAGTCGAAGCCAAAGTACTCGTTTGCGACGATGGGCAGGGTGGCGTCGAAGCTACCGAGGAGTGCCGCTTGGACAAGGGCTACGAGGAGGGAGGTCAGGAGGCTTGGATTTGAGAGACATGGCAGGATGGGGATCATGTGGGCGATTTTGGGTTGGTTGGGGCTGAGCTTGAAGGCATCGTCGTCGTTTTGCGCTTGCTTGTTGCCAAGAAGGGGCTGTTCTTCGTTTGGTTGCTCTTGTTGTTCTTCGTCGACATTTCCTTGATTCTGCTGGTCATCAATGACGTAGTCTCCATTGTCTCCGGGTTTGCATCGTAGTATCGCTTTGCGACTTTCTTTTCAATGACCAGTGCTCGCATGAGAAAGTCAACGGCCAAAATGGCGAAAGCGATGCCAAAGACACCAGGATACCCGGTCTTCTCGTAGAGGACACCTCCAGCCATGGGCGCACCAAGACTGCCGACGGAAATGAATGAGAAGATCTATCCGAAAGTCAGCTGAGATCCCCAATACCGTTCCCATAAAGTCTTAAATCATACCGAACCAATGGTCTTTCCCAGGTTCTTCGGACCAACAGTCTCTAAACACAACGCCAGGCCAACCGTCCAGACAAACGCAGAACTGGCGCCCTGCAGAATGCGGGCAACGGCAAGAACCGGTACAGATGTTCCCTGAGAAAGAAGCACGGTAGCCAGAAACAACGACATTAATCCACACAAGAAAGGCGCTTGTCGGGAAGATAGACGATCGGCGAGTACGCCTGCGAACGGACTTGTGAATACCGATGCGGCTGCGTAGGCGGCCAGGAGACCAGATACATTGCTTTGAATTTGATCGTGAGGCACTCCCACCCTGTCCCGCAGGATTGATGGGAGGATTGGCACCACGAGTCCGTAGAGGAATAGATCAGTGAAGAGACCTATGCCGACTGTGGCAACGATGAAGAGTGTGTTACTTCGCCATTTCAGACCATATGGCGGGTTGGTGTAGTCCTTTTTAAAGTAGAGTATGTTCCGGACTCGGGTTACTGCGTTCTGCATTTTGATACCAGATGGAGGGAATCTTTAGATCCAGAGAGCAATGCTTGGTCTTGTTACGAGATTCAGCGACCAGAAACTGACATTATGAAGTAAATTGTCAAATTGAACGAAAGAGCTGAGTGAAGTCTTATATATAATGGAAACACGGTGTGGTCGCTACTTCTATGATACATGCATGGAGAAACACCGACTCACCAAAGACGAATGAGGTCACCGCCTGCTTGATCCAGCATGGAGAGTTTAGAGAGTGGATTTCCGGTCCAAAAGCTTCCGAGAGGGAAGTTTGCAACGCTTGCCTGCGGTCGCTGGGCGTGAGCCGCTACAAAGCTCTGCCAGCCGTGCCGTTCGGCCTCACTCCCGCAGTCGGCACTTTCACATGCAACTTGCTCTGCTCGTCTGCCGACTTTTGGACAACACCACTCGTTGACAGACCACAGTGAAGCGCGTGCATACCACGCCCATAGTATCGACATTGCATACTCGGCAACAGGCAGGTGCCAAAAGATACACAACGATGGCGGATACTGAAGAGATCCCGCCCAACGCAACGTTCGTACATTGCACATCGTACGAACAAGCGCAAGGTCATGATCTGATGCTAACCATGGATACAGGGTATACGTACGGACCGACCACGCGCCCGATATTCTGCCTTAACATCTAACAAAATTACAACAGGTTCGCAACCTCGACGAGAGCGTGAAGATCCCCGCCCTGATCGAGGCGCTCCACGGCCTCTTCGACGAGTTTGGCACGATTGTTGACATTGTCGCGAAGAAGAGTCTCAAGCGTAAAGGCCAAGCCTTCATCATCTACGACAATGTGGACAGCGCGCAGAACGCGATCGACGATTTGCAAGGGTTCGACTTGTTCGGACAGCAGATGAGCTTGGATTTCGCAAAGACGAGGTCGGATGCTACTGTGAAGAGGGAGGATGGCGAGGAAGGACTTGAGGCGCACCAGAAGCAGAGATTGGCAGAGAAGGGTACGCGCAAGAGATATGCATCCAAGCAGAAAACGAATGCTAATATCGTACATAGAGCGCAAGCAGGCACAAGAAGAAGCTGCCGCTGCTGCTGCGCCAGCCAAGCGCGCCGCAGAAGAAACTCTCGCAGAGCGCCCAGGAAAGAGTGCGAAGCCATCTGCCGCCGCCGGTGGCGTGGTACCAGACGAGTACCTCCCACCGAACAAGACTCTCTTCTTGCGCGACTTGCCCGAGGACTACGGCAAAGACATGCTGGCCATCGTCTTCAGACGCTACCCAGGATTCCGCGAAATTCGCTTGGTCCCTGGCAGGAACACCATTGCCTTTGCAGAGTACGAGGACGAGGCTGGCGCTATTGCCGCGAAGGAGGCGCTTGCGAACCTCGAGCTCAGTGGGCAGAAGATCAAGGTTACTTACCAAAGGCAGTAGATGCGGCTACAGATGCTCTAAGCGTGTTGTGCCAATACGCGCTGCCTTCGGTTTCGACGTCGCGGTGTTTGGTAATCTTTGTCAAAAATTACGAACCACACGATACCCTACAAATTAAGCTACGTGAGACTCATCTAGATGTGCGTTGATACTCTTGTGCTCAACCACTGCATCGCAAATCGGACAGCTGACTGTCTGATCCACCATCCTCCTCTGCTTTGAAACAGCACTCATGGCGCGCTCTTGCAACCGATTAGCACCATCATCTGCTCCTGCAGAAGATCGCCTGCGCTTCTTCCCTGCAATCCACCCATCAATCTTATTCTTCTGCCTTCCTGCCCTTTGCAATGCGCTCAGCCGCTCGACTTGCTCTTTGCTCATCTCAGGCTCAGCAATCTTGGTAAAGGTGCCTCCACACTCCTCAACATGCTTAGCCCACCACGAATCTCCTTTACTAGGAGCACGATTCATAGCCCGCTTCACAAGGCCAAAGAAAGGTGCTCTCGACTTGCACGGCCCATCGCATTCCCATACGTGCGTTCGATAGCTGTCCACTTCGTCGTGGAATGTGTGAAAAACGCTTACACTGTAACCTCCGTGATTGTTCACCGCGTCTGCAAGGAGGAGAAAGCCTTCTCCGTGACCCGTGCCGTCTTCACCTCACGAGTGTCGCCATGAAGTGGTGACGAAGAAGTAGGCGTGGATTGCTTCGTGTAACAAAGTGTCAATCACATCGCTCCGCGGTCTGAATTTCAACAGAGGTTCCGAGAGTTTGAGTCTAACGCGAGTGAATTTGTTGCCGTTGTCTGGATCGCGTACGAGCTCGCAGATGCCAGCGCAGAGGGTCAGACGTGGCGACCAGGAAACTTGGACTCGTGGAAGGAGTAAAGAGCGAAAGTAGAGGATGTTGTACGAGGCGAATAGTTTGTGGATGTCAATGAAAGGGTCGTCTGATTGTAGTATCTTTTCGATGTGCGATTTCGCTTCTTGCTGCTCAGGTGAGAGCGGATCCAAAGTACCGATGGCCAGGGTGGCAGCCTCCTCATCGGTTATGGCCATTGTGTGAGATGCTCTGACGCTCTGGTATCCTCGCTGTCTTCATGGTGGTGTGAGCAAATCTGATCTCATTCTAGGTGGTTGATGTGATCCCAACGTCTTTAGTGAATGGCCAGACGAGAGTACTGCGCTCATTTGTGTATTTACCGTATTATTGCCATAGTACGAACATGGCATATGGACTCGATCGAGAGTACGTGCACGACATGGCACTTGCTCAAGCTTTCGAGCACTGGCAAATGACGCAGCTTTCCCCAGAGGGGCCGAATTGAAGTGATGCTTCCATCTGCAGCTTCAATTGCAACAGACCTTCTACACGAAACACCTCGTGCCATTGCTACACCACAACCCACCGCACAACATGGTCCTGGAAGAAGCAGCCAGGCCGACAGAGTCGTTCGGCTCTGACGCGCCTCCGTCCAACGACGCCGACCCATACGCCGACCGCAACCCGTCATACACCTCTACCCGCGAGCCATCCTTCGCCTCTGTAGCGAGGGATGGAGCACAAGGCAAGATCTTCGTCAACCTAGCCAATCTACCCAAGCCATTCTCTCTGTTTGGATCACGATACCACCCTCCATCGTCATCGAGTCGATTCAAGACTCGTGCAAGTTCGCCCAGCAAGTCCTGCAACGGCGCCATGTACCCAGGAAGAAGCCGATGCATTCGCCTTCTACGCCGCCAAAACATTCAGAGTCGCGAGCTTCGGCAGTCCAGTAGGAAGGCATTGGCTTCTGTGCAAATTCTTCCGTACAAGACAAGAGTTCCGGTTCCCAGGGTTCTCACCGTTCAAGGAAGGTAGCTACTTTAGCAAAGATCGGCTGGGCCCACTACGAGGTGCGGGCGCAAGGATAGGATGGCACTCGATGCGTTTGGGCTCATATTGGTTGCTCGGATCAGTCGTTGGGCTGTCCTTTTCGGAAGCTACGCGGTAAGCTTGAGTCTCGCAGGCCGAGCGATGGACCCGCGCTTGAAGGAGTTCACGAGCAAGCTCAAGCAATTGCAAAAGGATGGCGTGAGCGTGCAGGAAATCAGACGCCAACAGGATGTGGAACAGACAACACAACAAGAGACTTTCGAGCAGAGGAGGCAACGACGCACCGTCCAAGGCATGGGCCGCGAGGCTCGCAGTCAGGCACAGAACAGACCACAAACCACCAGTCAGAGCAGCGATTGGGACGATGCATCTCCTACAGGCGGAGCTTTCAGCAACGACTACTCGTACTCTTCGAGCGACACAGGCGTTTTGAACGATTCACAGATGATCCAGCAACAGACTCGGCAGCAAGCAGACGCCTGGTCAAACCCTACGGAGAACAGAGCCAGCACCGTGGACTTGGATAAGGCAGCACCCCAGCGTCCCAGTGCTACAAGACAGGCAGCGAACCAGGGAGAGGGCGCAGCATCTGCGCCGCAGAGTGGTCGTAGCTCTTGGGAGCGATTGAGACAGCAGGCGGCAAGCGGCACTCCGAACATCTCTGGTACACCCAAGAAGTCAGAAAGCTCAAACGACTATGACAGTTTCGGCTTCTCTGAGGGAGACGGAGACAGGCAGTTGGCAAGGAGCGAGGCGCAAAAAGACTTTGACGCCCGTCTCGAGCGCGAAAGGTCCGGCAAAGATTTCGAAGACAGGAAACGGTGGTGATTGTAGCCAATACTAGCAGTACCCATTACCACATGTATCAGTAACGAGATATCAACAAGACTGTAACGCTCGCTTGTTTTGAAACTATCATAATCTATCGTGAAAGCAATCATTGAGTCTATCCTATCACGTACGCCTTAGCACCTTCGCCAAAGAGGAGATGCGGCTTTCTCTCAGCAATATCGAGAATAGTCTGCGCGAAGACAGAGTTTGCCCACGCAAACCAGCTGCGAGTGTAATCTCTGATCTCCTCCACATTGACACTCTCATGAACTAACCCCAGCGGCGAGGCCTTCTTCACCGCGGTCAAGAGCTGTTTGATCACGGTGTCGTCGTCGCTCGTCATCGCTTGCACGAGCAAACTCATGGGCCAGGCGTTGTTAAAGCCGATGTGTGGCCCGCCAATGCCTTCGAACTCGGAGCCAGTGATGAAGTACGGGTTGCCTTCTTTGGAGAGGATCATTTTGCGGGTGTTTTGGTAAGTTTTCTCTTCTGTGGTCAGGAAGCCTAGGAGTGGCAACGCGAGAAGAGATGGGAGGTTTGCGTCGTCCATGAGGATGGAGGAG
The DNA here is from genome assembly GCA_002901145.1 of Cladosporium cladosporioides. Lineage (NCBI taxonomy): Eukaryota > Fungi > Ascomycota > Dothideomycetes > Cladosporiales > Cladosporiaceae > Cladosporium > Cladosporium cladosporioides. The sequence goes on from NOXB01000002.1 coordinate 1,470,173, forward strand.
CCGTAGCCGTCGACTTCGAAAGCGAAGACAGAGCCGAATTTGGGGTGGCTGACTACGCCGTGCTCCCAGACGCCTTTTTCGATCCGCTCGCCTCGCGAGCGTAGTTGCTCGGCGAGGTTTAGTTTGCTGGCTTTTGAGAGGATATCGGCGGTTCGCTTGAGCTCGACGGCCATCATGGCATTGCCAGGGATGAAGAAGCCCAAAATGGTGGCGTCGTCGCTTGGTCTGAAGGCAGAGCGGACTAGTCCAGTGCCGTAGTTGAGAGGGTTGCCATTGCCAGCCAGATTGAGCGTCTCCGTTCCAGTGTTGGTGTTGCGCTGGAATCTGTATTCTTGTGGCGTGAAAGAGCCGGTCTTTGGGTCGAAAGTTGACTTGCTCTGCTGGTCGAGCACTTCGACCAGGCTATCCACTGCTTGCAGCCAACGCTTGTTGACGAAGGCCGTCGATCCGGTGTGGTTGTAGAACTGGTTTCCGAGCGAGAGGAAATGCGCGAGGGAGTCGATTTCGTACTTGCACTCGAAGACCTGACTAGGCTCGTAGGCAGGGTGCACCGAATCACCTTGGCCGTTGTCACTGGTCTTGATTTTGCTGGGTGGTGGAGGTTGGAAGGCGTTGCAGTATGGAGATGCTATCACGTACTCCGCTTGTGTGTTGATCGCTCCCAGCAGCAGGTTCTCGATTGTTTTGTCTTTCTTAGCTAATCGCTGGTACTGTGCCAGCTGGTTCGTGCTATCACGCAGCCACTCTGCTGAGATATCGCCTGTCACAATGAAGGATTGCGCTCCCTCCCAAGCTCCAGTGCCGCCCAACCACGACGAGTGGCCCTTGGAGGACTTCTCTGTGCCGTCTACATGCCACTTTACTGTCGTGTCCAGCGTATTCGGGAAGGCGTTCTCGAATATGCGCGCAAGGTCCTTATCCACCATGCTCTCTTTCATATCCTCAATCACCTTCTCCACCAGCGGAGACTCGAATGTCCGACATTGTTTGGCCGGTCGCTGAAACGGAAGCTCAAGCGGACCATCGCTGAATGGATGATGCGGAAATCTTGCATAGTGTTCGTATGCAGGACATGCTGCCAGGATCTTTGCGCGCGCTCGAGGGTCGGTCAGAGGGTTCTGTTTGGTCTCATCGCAGTACGCCTGTTCAAAGCATAGGCTGGCCAGCACGCAAAGCGCTGCCGTTGAGGGTGCGCGCATATTTCTATGAAAGGTCCGACCGGGGTGGTGTGATCAATTCCTCAGCGGTCACGTCCGATCGATCGTGAAGTGTCGCATTGGGCAGGTGGTCTGTTGGGGAGATGAAGTCGAGACACGTGAGACCGGGCCACGTCGGTGATTGAAGTCGGGGACAGCTTGAAAGTACCTAGGTAGGGACGTTCCACGTCAGACCTCAATACAAACGCCGGCTGAAATGAAAAAAGTCATAGGCAAGTAGAAAGTTGGGACGTATAAAACTAGGCGCGACCGCTGCCGCGGAATCGGGATCGCAGTATTGAGAGACAGTGGGAATCCACAAGTGGTGACAGTAGCTGTTCATGGCGTAACCTGGGCTTTCTATACTACATCTATACCGGTAATCGCAAAAACGATGACACCTCAGAAATGCACCATGCACCATGCGAAGTGGTATCCCGCGCAAAGACAAATCCCCCAAACGCCGTAAATAAATGCACCATAAGTCGTTCTGACCTCTTTGGTCTCATAGGAAATAATCCTTTACTGGGTCGTTGCCCGTATGTTGTGCCTGATTTTGCTGTTCTGCGCGGTGTGCGTCGTTTTCCGGGGCTGCATCGAACACGTTCCACTTCCTTTCGCCACCTGGACCAACTTCGAGTACACTGGCCAGATTGCCGCACCTGTAGCAATAGTTCGGTGCACTCCATACTGTTGATAGTTGATCATCAAACATAACCATGTACCCTTCGTTGCAGAGCTGATGCGCTCGTAATATGTGATTCATGCTGTTCACCTCCAGGAACTTCTTGACGACCTGTGCGCCAAATGTGTAGCCGGCGCCTCGAGGCGAAAGGCTGAATTCGTCTCTTTCAGCGTCAGGATCTGACCATACCAGATCGGCCATGGGACCTTCGTGAGGAATTTCGCGGAAACGGTCGATGATCTTGATCTGATCGATAGAGTGGATGCTCGGACTCAGGCCGCCGTGTACACAAAAGATCTTATCGTCAATGACACAGCTCAGCGAAAGGTAGTCGAACATGTCGGTGAAATAGTGCCAGACCGCCGCGTTGCCGTATTTTCTGGAACACTCCGTGTAAAAGCCGTAAGACTGGGTAACACCTCTGCTCTCATGGTTACCTCGGATGAGGTGGACTCGATCGGGATATCGGAGCTTGAGACAGATCAGAAGGCTGATGGTCTCGATACTGAACAGGCCCGCGATCAACATAGTCGCCTGTGATGTTTGTCAGTCACGTTCTGATACACCTAGTCCTTCGCCTCTCTCGTGTGCATTCTTCTTTTTGCTCGCGTGACCTACCTAAGAAAAGGTAATTTGTGTCCGGACAGTAGCCGCCGATGCGGAATATCTCGATCATGTCAAAGAACTGGCCATGGATATCGCCAACCACGGTGACCGGTGCCTGTATATGCACGACATTGCTCTCTTTCATAAGCAACTCCTTCGTTTTAGCGCACACCGCTTCAATGACTGAGTCGGCAAGAAGCTCCTTGCGGTAAAGTCGTTCGATACATTCGTCCAGGTCTACGCTAGCTACATGAAATTGTCAGTCAAGGGCCGGGTATCTAATCCAATTGCGATATAGCATACCAGGTAGACCAGGCATTGCTCAGTAATTGCGTGAGGAGTCGTATCCCCAGGTAAAAAGAGCGTTTCGGACACAGGATGGCGCATTGGCACCGCGCAAATTCGCTCAACCCGGTCTTATCATACTTCGCAGCAAGAGAGTATGAGGAGCAGCGAGACAATGACACCAAGAACCGGTCAATACTCATGCATTGCTGCAGAGTCGGCGACGTTGGCAGAGGATAGCGACGGTCGGCGGAGAAAGTCCTGGTTGTTGGCTACGACTTTTGCCCACAAAGCCGAGGTGCCCCTCATTCGCCCTCTTCGCCATCTTCCACGTTGATATCGACTTCTTGATATCAATCATCAATGTTCCGTATACAAGGCAACCGATGCGTCATCCCAACGCTTGTCTTACCCCGATTAGATCCACCGTTCGTCCTCGATATCGACCGAGCCTCAATCAGGCATTGCAGACAGTGGACCTACGATGCATTTACTTGCAGGACGATGTGCTAGTCGAGGGCGAGGCTGCGTTCCAATCATCTGAACATGGCTCTCGCAGCGATACATTATACATGTAGGCCACTGGCATTCTGCACAACTACTTGCTGCATGCTGCCACTATGGTTTCAATTGTTCCATTCCCTTCTGTATCCTAATCCTCTCTTTCAACGCCGTCTGAGCGGCATGAGCAACCATCAAACTATACCGCACTTCAGCAGATCCTATCTTACCTTCCTACATTACTATCTGGCGTCTATCAAGTGCCGACGCAATGCGATGCGTTTGAGACATCCATCTCCTCGTCGCCCTGTCGATAACATCAGACCGTTGGAGCCAGCGGCAAACTGTCTCACTCGCCCACGAAAGTCCAAAGTCTCCCTATCCCTGCACAAGTCCACATGCCTGAAGAACCAGTGCAAGGGGCTCATTCTCCTACAGAATGAAAAGCGGTTTATCTCTGCTTTCCTTTCATACCAATTCCAATCTTGTCACAACATAACTAACGTCGCTGTGCATACCTCCCAGACCCCACGACTTTAGCTAACTAGTAGACTTGGCATCCGCTGGCTTCGCTTGAGGCCGTTTAGTGGCTGCTGCACGGCTTGAACCTCACTTGAGACCAGCATTTCCACTCCACGAGTTCTGACGCAGTGCGTCTGGACGCTAGCCGTTGTTGCGCAGAGCGTCTCGGTATCTCTCTGGCCACCCAGTCCAGATACTATATTGCCTTCATCAGGCGGTGGTCACCTGTACGAAAGATCCGTCACCCTGTCAACAGGCCCCTTTCTGGGGTTCTAAAGATTCGTTCATAGACGGCAAACGACTTCAGACGATCCTCCAGCACACAGCAAGCAGAGAACAAGAGCCGAGCAAGCTTCTTGATTTATGGTGACGGTGTATCGCATTTAATTGTCTCTTTGCTTCTGCTCCGCATTCTTTCTTCAGATCCTTGGTTCTTCACGCAACCCAAACTCATAACAAACCGGCTACGGTCGCTATGCAGCCAAGCGAGCCACAGATGCAGCGACAACACCATGGGTAAGCGATCGACTTTGCATATTGCAGCCTTTTCGAGTTCGCCTCTGCTAACACGAAATAGTCAGCCGCCTTCAAAGGGAACCGGACAACAGACTGTCCGCAAGGCGGGCGGTATGGTTGTGACAAAATATGCGCCTCCACCAGGATACGCCGGTAAAGCCGCCGCTAATCGGCCATCAAGTCAGCCTCACGCGTGGTCATCCACGTCTCAGCAGTACGGTCCCGGATATGCTGGCTTCCCACCGCAGGCTTTTTCCGGAGCTCCTGCCACGCACCAACGACCTCACTCCAACCACTCGGGACAACACAGCCAGTCTTACATTGCTTCTCCTCCTATTGGCACTTTCTCGTCTACTGCAACGAGCAACTTCCAACAGCACGATATCACACATCCTTCATCATTCGACTACTATCAACAATCGCCGCCTACGGAAATCGTCCCAACAAACGCACATCATAGTTCAGCAGTAGACTCATACAGCGCTCCGATCGACTCTTACTTCCCTGATGGAGCATATCATTCGAAGTCAAAGTCTACTCAGCTCCCGCCTGTAAGTCGCCACAGATCGGCTCCTTCAGTGACGTACGACTACGCCGCCGCGTATGCTCGCCAAGAAGCGGGTATTTATGATCAGCCATACCCAGGCACATCTCTCGACGACTGCCCCGAATTGCTTGAAGCAGAGTTCGATGATGACTGCTACTACTTCGACCACCCCGAAGAAATCGAGACGGACCTCAGCATTGGGTGGATTGAATCACATTCAGCCCTGCCAACCCCTCGTCCATTGCCGTCTACTTTCAGTGAGGCTGAACTCGAAGCTTTGGCTCCTCGCCCTCACCCATTGCACAGCGACAACTGCATCTCAGAATATTGGACCGCGGAGAAGGGCGAGGAACAGCTCAACACTGTACGACTTTCAGACACATGGGTCGAGATTAAAGATGACCTCATCTTCAAGGAATTTCTGCAACTTGGCTATGAGACCATCAGGCTTGATCTCATGACTCAGAAGTACCGCAATCGTGTTGACTCGAAATGGGACCGGTCCAACTCGTCAGCATCCATTTCTCACCTGGCACGGGCCAGCATCGAAACCACAGGCCCTATTGACATGGGCAGCCGACGTGGGTCACGTCCGACAAGCCGCGCTAGCTCGAGATCAGGATACCGTGACAACTCCATCCAGCGACAGGACCAATTCGATGGCGGCAGACGGAACAGCCAAGGTCCAACCTTCCGTCCTTCAAGCGCGGCGTCCAACCATTCACGGGCTAGCTCTGTTTGCTCGCGCTACTCGAATCAGCGCCCGAAGGCACTGGAGCCCATTCGTGACTCGGTACAAGACGATATACTCGCAAAGCTCGGCGTCACTGGCTCCCCCAGGCTTGTTTACGAGACTCCTGGTCCAGCCTTTGGCCCACCTGCTTCTGCTCACTCCAGCCGCCAGAGTTCGGTCGTTAGCAATCATGAAAACCCTTTCTCCACGAACTCCCGCGCTCCTTCTGAGCCCACCCAGCGTCCCCAAGAGGTCTCATTCAACAACCCTTGGGGCGCAAACGGACACCAGCAACAACATCGTCAACTATCTGGCTCTAGCCACTATGACCTGACTAGCTCTGAGTTCACAATTATGGAGGATCCGGACGCGACGCCCCGCCCCAAGAACAATCGTGCTCACAATTTGAAGCGTCATTACGACGGCGACCACCACGACGCCAACAGAGAGAAGCGCGTTCGAGACAACGAAGCGACTCCGAAGCAGGGTCGCAAGCAGGGCCGCGTGCCCGCTGACAACTACGGACGTCGCTGGTAATTGCTCGCTCTATGGCAATATTTCGTCTGCCCACCAAAGTCACTCCACGACTACATTTCTTTTCTCTTATCTAACGGCTGTTTTACTCGCATTTGAGCGCATGAATCTGCACTTATGGCGCTTGTGCCGGTTGGGATGGGTCATTAGCATATAATGCTGCATACTAGGCAGCGGTAATGTTTCTTTCTAGTAAGGCCTTCGGTCCGCTTCTTCCTCGCACGATCGCGTCGCACTGCGTGCGCTCTCGTTCGTGTGGGTCCTCTTTAATTCTACAAGGCTCAAGCAGTCTAATCATCACCATCTCTCTCGCAACATCTTGCTTGGACCAAATTTCCCAACTACCTCATTACAATAAAATTAATGCAACGCTTTCAGCACATCATGAGTTTACTTTCTTTCCCATTATGCACGAGTTCAGACGTGGTTGGTGCTAAGCATATGCAAGGAGGGGCAACATCCAATCGAGACTTCTACACTGCGCATGTTGGCGCGCTTCTGGGCTTAGATCGATATGTGACTCTTTTGAGGGTATATTCATCAGCGGTATATGAGACAGCTAGATCAGTGATCCTTTCCTCGGAATCTTCACCTGACCAAACCTGCCTTTTCATCTTCTTCGCTCTCGCTCTCGCTCTCCTCCTCAGATCCAGCATCTTCATCGGTCTCGTACTCAGACGACTCCTCTTCCGACTCCTCGCTCCCGCTTCCTGATTCTTCATCTTCGTCGTCATCGTCATCATCATCGTCTTCTTCGTCATCCAGCCAGTCGTCAAGCGTCTTCGCTTTGCGCCCATTAGCCTTGTAGCCAGGATCTGCTTCGAGCACTTCGTCCAGCATCTGACCAGCAGAAACAGCCTTTTGCGGTTGATATGATTCCTCTTTCACGCCACCGGCATCTCTCAGCTTCGCGTCAGGCTCGTCTCCTTCGGCCACCCAGTCGGGAATAGGTTCGTAGCCACGTATTCCGTTGATGCCGGCCGCGTTGCCGACGACCAAGCTTGCACTGCCAAGTGTGTAGCCCTTGTGGCTTTCACTGGGTGATGGGGCTTGAGGAACAGGTTTAGGGGCCAGCAGGAGAAGGCTGGCGAGCTCAGTGCTGGTCGGTAGCGCGAGAAGGGCGCGGTAGACGCGAGCACGGTCGCGGAGGTCATACGAAGGCGTGTATCGCGCTAAAAGCATAGTGTGCTGATATAGGAGTGTGATAGTATCATCCTCTGGTTGAGTTTGCGCCGATGAGTCTTCATGCTCAGGCTGGTGCTCGTTGAATCCACCCTCTTCCTGTGGAGGCGATAGTATCTGGCTTTCCGGCTGCTTCTCTTCGGTTGGTGACTTGAGGGCATCCAAAGCCTTGGTTTTGGCATTCTTCGCATTAAGGTCATGGAGGTAGACCTTTGCCGCTAGAAGCACAATTTGTGCCCTTACCTCGTCAGTCTCATCGGCATAGCCTCTGACGAGTATTCTCAAGACATCCGCTGCAATGTTCGTCTCTGGATCACTTCCAGCAAACTCGCCGACAAGCCAGACAATGCTTGCGCGAGCTGCTGGTGACGCAAGTGAATCCAGATTTTTGGCAAGCCTGACAACGGTCTTGCGATGTTCGTTAGGTGAGCGCTGAATCATGTGGCGCACTACCTCCATTGCTTCGCCGACAAGTACTGAATCAGCGCTATGTATTTGCTTGAGGAGCAACGACAGACACCGTCGCGATGTTTTGGCAGCGGACGCCTGTGAGCAACGGCCGATCGCGCGAACGCTCTCGCGCACAAGATCTGCATTATGTCCTTTGGAAAAGTGCTCGAGCTCGGCAAGTATCAGATCTTGCATAGCTTTGTCGCAATACGGGAATAATAAAGTCAGAACCTCAAGCTTCAGGCGCCATGATTGCGGTGCTTCAGCTGTTTTGATCAAAAAGTGGCGTACGAAAGGAAGGAAATGTGTTGGTGCAACCAGGCAGACCTGCACGATATTGTACAATGCCACTTGTTGCACATCCTTGGGTGACCGCATAGGCCATGAGCGGCCCAATGGCGCTTGGTAAGTGCTCTGCAGGCGAAAGGTAAAGATAAAGTCGGGTGACCGAAACGATGACAGCCGAGTTGCGACTCTGAAGCAATGGCTGGACAGAGCTGAGCAGAAGGTTGAGATCGGGATCAAGGACCTCAACATCCTCGAAATCTTGCTCCTGCTCTTCCTTCGGTTCCAGATCCTCGTAGAAATCTTGTGCTTTTTGCTCGCGTGTAGCAGCCCGCTTGACACGTTTCGTTCGCCTTGGGAACGAATTGCGAGCATATGTAGACATGAGACGTAATATCGCGAGCTGGCCCCACTCGTCCATGTCAACTACCATCTTGCACAGCCTTCGGTATACTGGGTGAATCATGTCCAGTCTCTCGGGGCAGACTTCCATGAATGCCTGGACAGCGGCTCCTGCAACATAGTATTGTTGATCCCCCAGCAGCTTTGCCAGGTACTCTTCGACTTGTGGTCTCGTGTTCGGGTCCAGTGTAACGCACTTCACGCATGCAAGTGCAGCGGCCTTCCGTACTATAGGTGACAAGTCGCTAGTACCCTTCTTGATCGCCAGGCTCACGAGTTGCGAGATCATCGGTACACGGATGCCAGCCATAGTCTTGAGGGCCATGGCTCGTACCCTGGGGTTGGAATCGGACAGTGATTTCTGGATCGTGTTGATAGACAACAGTGTTGTGTCGGGATCGGCTTCAGCATGGTGTAATAGATAGTTGTACACCAAGGTCGCGTCGAAGGGTATGGATTCGAAAGTGTCTTGAGAACCGCCGGGAAGAAGGTCAAAGTGGGTTGTGGAGGGTTTGCATATTGCATCTGGAGGGTCCTTCAGCACAGCTCTTCCGGGCAATGTAGTGTTCCATATTCTCCTACAGCAATGACTCGTCTGAGTCCTTCCAAGACGTCTCGCTCATTCCGGCTGTCCAGTAGCTTCTTAATCTGCTGCGCCGGTATAGGGCGGGATGGCCTTCGAGGGCCGACATCTTTGGCGGCTTCGAGGGTAAGGTCGCGGGCTTCCACGAGTCAGCACCGATCTCAGTGAAGCGGAATGAAGGAATTACCTGTCTCTAGCAGTCCACTAATGCGCGATATTGACTCCATGGCAACTGCGGGCTGCCGAGCGTGTGCTACTTGCGTAGTGGTTGTGGTCGCATGTGCAGAAGCTCGGCGATAGAAAGTCAACATCATCGCACGACAACGTGGGGCGGCGAACGCTGGAGAGATGATGGCACCGCCTGCCCGCCAAGCGGTCAACAGACTGGATGGGAGTGAACTGCGTGCTATAAATTACAGCTCTACGCCCAGAAATAGTATTCATTGCAGCTCAAACTCATGTCGTCCATCGATGCCCTTCGATATGCCCATCAATAAACTAAATATGTGCAAACCGATTACCAGCAAGCCTGCTACAAATACCGGATGAGCACAGCCGTAACATCGCTTCACCATGGCTCGATCCCGACCACAAGTCATTGAAGACATCGGACTTGCGGAATTCGTTCAATACATCCAGGACAACGACTCGCGGCCATCAACCGTAGTTGTTTGTGCGACCAAAGAAAAGTTCATAGAACAGTTGCTGGCTGCTTGCGTCGAGACTAGCGCCACCAATATCAGTCAACCGACAACGGAAGATGACGAACAGACCGAAGCTGTACCTGCGAAGCCAGAGACGCACGACTTGCTGAAACGGCCATCTCTGCTTCGGCTTGCGCAGTCAAGGACAGTAAAGCTAGTATTTTGCCACGACATCACGCATCTTCGCGCCTACTTCGCAACACTGGCCATAACGAAGTCACGCATCGAGGACGACCGATCCAGTAAATCTTACAGTCGAGCCAACAATGAGACGTCACTGCTAGCGATTCTCAACCCAATCGGCGCTCATCGCTACACATCCGCCTTCTCGGCACAAGGTCTCAACCGCACAATCTCACTCGCCGTCGAAGCTGCCCACGCCTCCCAAAGCGTCTACTTATGGCCGAGATACCGTCGTGCCGATTCCATGAAGAAGAACACGCCGATGACGGTTATGATGTCGCCGCTGAGACCGCTCCATTACCACCTCTGACCAGTCCTTGGACGAAGAAGTATCAATCTTGAATGTTACAACGAAAAAGCTTCGGTGCTGGCGGGTGGCTGGGTGGGGCGCACAGTTACGATTCGGAAGATAGCAGAGAGGTGGTGCACATTCACGACATTTCCACGCCAGGTAGAACCAGCCTGATTCTGGATGGCTTTTCAGTTTCAAAGTCAAGGGTCATAGGTGTGTGAAAGTGGGCTTCCTCGGGCAAATTCCTTGGCTGGTTGCCGCTTAATCATTCGATGGATCAGAAGGCCTGACATAGCCTAATTTTGTGTTGCGTTCAAGCGTGTATACAGCTTATGAAAAGAGAATACGAAATCCCTCCGAAGGAAACAACACCCGCTCGTGGATATCATAAAAGCATTACCAAACGCCGTTCCTTTCATCAATGCATGCAGAGTCCATCGTAGCGCTCGGAGCCCGCTCAAATGCTCTGCTCCATCTCAGTGATGTATAGTCTGATATGACTCTCCATCTTCATGTACTCTTCGCGGGCACTCTGCACTTCGTGCTCGATTTGCTCTTTGAGGTCGACCATCTGTGATGAATCGTTAGCACAAAGTCCGCTGATGATTTGGTGCAGATCAAACTTACCTTTTTCTCTGTTTGCTCGATCCTCACTCTCCTCTTCTCAACCTCATCGCCTCTGTCCCTTCGCTCGGCAGCGAGCTCTCGATGAACGTCTCTCAGTTCGTCCATCTTTTGTCGCGCATTGGAAGACTTCCTTTCCGTATCAGTTCGCAGCTTCTCGGTCCTGCCTTGCCATTGCTCAAGCTGCTTCCTCAGCATCTTTTCTTTGCGCTCGACTTCTCGCACGCTATTCGTTTGTTCGGTAAGCGCATCGCGGTTCTTGCCTGCTTTTTGGCCTTCTTCCTCTTCTTTCTGCAGTTCAACAGCGAGATCGCTGAGAATGCGCGTAAGAGATGTGATGTCGGTTTGCAGCAGGGAGAAGCTGTCGCTGCTTGTTTGCAGAGCGCGGTTCCTCTTGTCGAGGCGGTCAATCTCAGCTCGGTCGCGATTCAAGCTTCCAGAAAGATCACGAAGTGATTGTTCAAGAACAGCAGGAGACTGCTCGGTATATGGTCGTAGCTTGTTGGCCTCCTGTCGTGTGTTCATGACCGAAGCCGTACGCTCTTCGAGAACTGATTTCAGCTTGGACTGCTCGGCTTTGATGCGCTCCAGCTTGTCGGTGACGCGCTCTTGATTTGCTTTCAGCTCCAGAAGACGTGTTCTGAGCTCCCCTGTACGCTTCTCTTTCTCCTTCAGCGCCGCCTCGACGTTCTTGCGATTCTGTTGCATGTCCTCGAGCTGTTCAGCTTTTTCCTGATTCGCTTGGTATAGCTGCTCGATGTCGTTCTTTGTGCGCTCAGACGAGTTGTAGTGCTGATCAATCACGCTGGTTTGCGACTCCCGAAAGCGAATGAAGTTGATAATGTAGCTGAATATCTGACCAGGCGCGGATACGTAGGCTTGTAGATGTCTGCGAAGGTGAAATCCTTGATACCACATTCAACCAAAAGCCTCCGGAGGGTGATGAAGAAGCCCATGAGGTCGCGTGTGTCGGCGGTAAAGATGCGATCGGCGTCATCGCCATATACCTCTTCGGCTGCAAATCTCATGGCTGGCGCGACCACTTCGCGTGTGGTATTTGTGAGAAGTTCTGCGAACCATTCAAAGACTTTTTGTATTTGTTGAGGGTTTGGTTTGCGCAGGTCTTCTACTGAAAATTGATTCCAATATCACTGATACAGCCAGCGATTTCTGGGTCTTTCTGGAAAGTCGTCAGTAACAGTATATCGCATAGCACATTTGCGTGTTGTTGCTCGCATACCAATTTCATGAAGGCATCCTCATCATCCTCCTTTTTCGGTTTTTGTTGGCTGGATTGCGGCTGCGAGCTTCGCGCCATGCTCATTCTCGGATTGTAGTCCATGCTGGGCATTCTTTTGCTTGCCGTGCAGTGTTGACGAGCCAATTGTGGTGGAAGTGCTTTTCTTCAATCGCGTGTTTAGATGCTCCCCTCGCCGCCGCGCTTCGGCTCACTCAGATGCCGATCAAAACAAACCCTGACGTTGCTGGGGAACTTCACAATCATGCCTCAGGCAGACATTGCTGACCATTCAGATCCACCCACTTCAACTTCACCTCGTACATGGTCAGCATCAGACTTCTTCAACGCGCACCGAATATTGCGCATCTTTTGGCACAATGCGGCAAGATCTACGGCCGTTGAAACGGGCCTCAGAAGCTTTTGTCACCGATCCAACTGGACATCAAGCCTATCCCCTCGTAGATGAGGCTCATGGCTCGCATACATCCGGCTTATGTTCCAGCTCATGAATATTGACAGCATTGTACTCATGTAATGTTAGATGCTCGGATCTTCTACACACCGTCTTCATTCTCGACTCAGCTGCCTTGCACTTTTCCAATTGGAATCATCGGTACATGGCGGCCGTCTTTGTAACAACCAAATGTTGTGGTGTCTACTTGCGATATATGCATACTTCGTAACGATACATTCATGCAAGACCACCTGCGTGAGCAAGACCTGCACTATGGAGGGCCTCATCGCTTCTACGGCATCACTCCGCGCATTGGGTCTCACAATGAAGCAAGAGTAATGGTCATCAATACTCTCTGTCAATTCTATGGTAGCTTGCTCATCTAAATCCAAAGTTTACCATCCTCCTCGCACACAAACCAGTAAGTTGGTCAAGAATTCCCACTCCAACCAACGTGCTTGCCTCTATGGTGGAGAGCTCAAAAAGCTCTCCCCTCAACGCTGTAGTCGATAGCTATTCAAGCAGTCCGCACTTCTTCTTTTGCGTCTGCAGTCTTCTCTTCCTTCTCTCTTCATCCCTTGCAACCCACATTCGCTTTGCTCGTTGACTGTCTTTTACGATGGCGTTCCAAAGTGTTGCTGCGCTTGTCGCGCTCTCAGCTCGCGCCCTTGCTCGTAAGTGCCCCGATCGAGAGATTCTGTCACACCGTCAGCTAGCTAACAGCATTACAGAGAGTTCTGGGTCCGCACCGTTCAGCGCTGCTAACTCCACTACATCCGCCCAGACGACCGTCGCGGCATGTATCACTAGTGATGCGCCTGCCGGTGCTGACGCCTCCACGATCACCGCAACGCAGGTCGTGGACGGAAATTCCACCTCGTACATCAACACCGATACTGAGTGTGATGCCAACACTCTTTTTCAGGGAGCGAGTGCGACGGAATGGGCTCTGTCTGGCTCTCCGTCTTCGGCCATGAGCTCTGATCTTCCCTCAGGAGCCACTCAGGTTGGAGGTTAGTGCTGTCACCCGATATGTGCGTGTCGTTCTCAGCAGCTCGACTGTGCCTTCGACGTCTGGGCCCACTGGTGGTGCGTCGTCCATGATGTCCATGGGTACCGCTATGTCGGTCTCTTCTTCCGAGTCTTCCGCGCCCTATGTGAACTCAACTTCTAGCATGATGTCCATGGGTACCGCTATGTCGATCTCTTCCTCCGACTCTTCTGCACCCTATGTGAACTCAACTTCTAGCACCATGACGGAGACCTCGCCGACTGCACCTACCAGCACTGGCGTCGTCTCGCCTACTCCCTCTGACGTTTGCGCTGGAACTGCAGGCCCCAGCTATGTTGATGCCAATGGTGTCACATACGAGGTGAGCTCTGGCGCTGACAGCTCGGTCAACTCTTACAACGGCACAGATACGACGAGCGATATCGAACAGTGCTTTGCGCTGTGCGATGGACAAGCCCCAGTGCAAGGGCTTCACCTATGTCACTTCTCGGTCAGACTGCAGGCATCTGCTACCTCAAGGGCGATGTTGGCAGCTTTGTCCAGAGCAACAACACGATCAATATGTGCTCTGCTTTCCGCCTTCCCTCTAATGAGACGACATCCAGTATGCCATCCAGCAACAGCACCAGCACTAGTTCTACTATTTTCGATCCCACGATGTCCTCCAGCATGCCCTTCGGCAACAGCACCACCACTAGTTCTACGATTGTCGATCCCACGATGACCTCCAGCATGCAGTTCGGCAACAGCACCACCTCTAGCTCTACGATTGTCGATCCCACGATGACCTCAAGCATGTCGTTCGGCAACAGCTCCACTGGTAGTTCCTCGGCTTCCCAGTCCATGAAAACCGGTGTCACCACTCAGACTGTCATCATCAACAACGGTACTACTAGTGTTGAGACACGAACCATGACCGTTCCTGTTACTCAGACCATCACCCTCAAGAATGGAACCACGACTGTCGTCCGCACTTCCAAGATTCCCTACACCACCACACTCAACAACACCAAGACCAAGATCAAGACCAAGACTGTCACGCCACCAGTCTCTTACATCACCAGAACCGTGACCGGATCTTCTGTCGTGACACTTCCGTGCACCAAGAAGTCTTGCAACAAGAGCTATACTACTTCCATGTCTAGGCACAACACCACTCTTGTCGATGCCGTCACCGCTTCTTGCTCCACTGTGCCTCCGGTCTTGGTAACCAAGACTTCGACCATCCGCACCACGCTTGCTAGTGCCAACCGGGTCATGACTTCCAAGAGCTGCGACACATACACAATCCCGGCCACTACCACTTGGGTCTACCCTGTTACCTGCAACACTACCGCAACCTCGCTCAAGTCTGCCAACATGACCTCGACTAGCTTCACCACTTCCACCATCTTCGCCACCTCTGTGGTCACCGTTACTCGCCAGAGCTCGGTCAGCCTCAGCACCGCTACTATTGTGGCTTCTACCACTGTGGTCCCTGTGGTCCCGGCATCGAGCTTCCCTGTTGCTCCTGTCATGACGACCATCGTCCCTGGTTCCTCGCTTGCCATGCCTGTGGCTCCTGACACCACCCTGACCACTCGTTCTGGCACCACGATTCAAGTCACGCTGCCCGTAACCGTCACCGCTACCCGTCCTGGTGAGGCTCCTTCGAGCCCTGTGTCGCCGGCTCAGCCTTCGATGCCCGCCGCACCCGGACAGCCTGAACAACCTGCCTCTCCCGCGCAGCCTTCGATGCCCGCCTCTCCGGTCCAGCCTGCTGTCCCTGTCTCTCCCGTGCAGCCATCGCTGCCTGCATCTCCTGCACAGCCCTCGATGACCGGCAGTCCCGTTCAGCCTTCCATGCCTGCCTCTCCTGTCCAGCCTGCTGGTTCTGCCACTCCCGAGCAGCCATCGATGCCTGTCGCTCCTGAGCAGCCCTCGATGCCTATCTCACCCGAACAGCCTTCGGTTCCTGTCGCTTCTGAGCAGCCTTCGATGCCTGTCTCGCCCGAACAGTCTACGGTTCCCGTCGCTCCTGAGCAGCCCTCGATGCCCACCTCGCCCGAGCAACCCTCGATGCCCAATGCTCCTGAGCAGCCTTCCGCCCCTGCCACCACCAGAAAGGCCGGATTTTCTACTTACGAGACAATCTACGACACGAGAACCGGCGTACCTTCCTACACCGAGACCGAGACCGGTAAGTTTACAAACCCTCCACCCCTGAAAGAATGAAACCCCAGAGACTAATGCATCTCGACAACGCAGGCCCCGCCATCAATGTCCCCAAGCCAACTGCAAAGCCCTCCGCCGGCGCCGCGCGACGAGGTCAACGTCAACAACATGGCAGCCGGCCTTGCCATTATGGCCGGTGTCATGATGGCCTTGTAAGAAAGGCCGTCCGTTTCTGAAAGTCTTCGACCGCTTAGATTGCCCAAGAGCTACGGATGGTCGAATTGACCAGCTTCCATCTGTTGCTCTTTCGTCTCTCACGGCCAGTCGTAAGTCCTATTCAAAACACAAGATGAAAGGGCGAGAAAGTGAAAAGTTGCTCACGGAATCGGAATGAAGAAGACCGTCCATGGCAGACGAAAGCTACAGCTCTTCACTCAAAAAAAGGAGAGAGAATTTTTTAATCTAGACTGTGTGGTTGATTTTTTGATGATGTTTTATTTTGCGGCGTTAGATGTTCTCTGTTGGTTAAGGCTCCGAAGATGAAGTGAGAAGATGAGAGACGGACGTGTGGCTTGCGAGCCACGCAGTTGAGCCTTGTCGGAAAACAGCACAAAAAAAGGGGATAACATTAGTACTTTCTAGGCGAGGTAGTTCTGCAACGTTTTCTTTGCTCGTTCATATCAACATCAAAAGCACAAGATGGAATTGAGAAACTTTTGACTTCTGTCAATTCGATACGAAAAACAACGCTAATCTGCTCTCTTCCTCCTAGCTGAGCAAGATCTTCAAACGAGAGTAAGCTCAAGATGGCGAAGGGGCCTCCTCCTTTCTTCGCAGGCCCAGATGCTAGAAACATTCAAAGCATGCAACAAGACCGCCTCTTTTGGACGCGTTGCGTCAAGAGCGTCAATTTTTCTTCATCTTCTCCCAGATGCGAATCTCCACCCTCAAAACTTCTCCAATGCCAATTTCTGCCATGCTGAGCAGGCAAAGCTCTCTCAAAAAAAAAGTATATAAAGCAAACACCAGTAATGCATGCAGTGCTGCGTCTTTTCCGTGTTGTCCGTAGCACTCGGGGTATCGTGGTATGTTTCCCAATGCTCCCAATTCAATCGCAAGAAAAACCAAGAATTTCTCGAGCACACAATGGCTCTCTCTCAAATAACGCCTCGTGATTTCCATTCCTCTCATGTCCAGTTAAAACTCCTCGCTGTTCGCTTGTAACAAAGCACTTTTTGTGCTGATCAGAACGTCGTAAATCTGCCCGCGCGAGCCTCGCGTTGGAAGGCGCTGGTTGCAGGTGTTGTTTTCTTCTTAAAATCCGCCGTTGATGCACGATGCCGTGCTCTCAATTGTGGGCACCTATGGATAAGGTCGTAGCGCGTAGAGGCTCTATTCGCTCCCGGTCCGTTGCGCGTGGTCTCCGAATACCATGGTCTTGATTGCGAGCGCCTATGAACAAGGTCGCAGCGCGAGAAGGCCGATGTCCCCTTCGAAGATCCACCTAGTGTAGTACCAGAATTGCGTGGTTGTGCAGACATGAGCCTCGTCAATGAGGATGCTGCTTTCAAAGATCAAAGTCACCCTCAAAACCGCCATTGATGAAGACTCCAGCCATCATCTTCCGAGCATTCGGCATCTTCTTCGCCGTGACTTCTTGTATGGTCTATCTTTGGCCGCTGCAAGGCCATTGAGACAGGTGAAGACTCCACAATCGCTCATGTTATTTTGCTGACAGCTGCGATTGCGCTTGAGATCCTGCCACTTTTGCGAGTTGTACTTGTCGCCGAGTTCGGATTTGAGCAACTCGCGCGCGATCTGGAAATAGCGGCCGCCGTCGCCACCGAGCGAGTCCAGGTACTCTATACTTTGATCGACGCCGTTGATGATAAGTAGTGTCCAATGGTTACCAAGGTTAATGGGCAGGAAGAGGCGCTCGCACTTTAGCAAGTTCGCTCCACCGACTCCTGCACGTTTCATCCATCGCTTGAGGCCTGCTGGCCCGTCTTTGGATTTTGCCTTGTCCCACCATGCTGTTTGAAGGTTGGCGAATTTCGGCGCGTTGGCGTCGCTCTTGACGTAGCCCGTCTGGCGTTTCTTCGCGTCTACTATCGCGTTGTACCACGCGTTGACTGCGTCGTCGTCGAGCCAGTTCTCTGTACCTTTGTCGGAGGCCAGAATTCGTTTGAATGACAATTTCTGAATTGGTATGGATCCCAGCTGGATCATGGTGTCGCGATCTTGAGAGGTGCTCGCCAAGCGGTTCTGCAGTTCCGTGACAATATCTTGCGGTAACTCGACAATAATCTCTTGAGCGCGAGCTGCCTCTTCCTCGGCTCGGATGCGTGCTTCTTCCTCCAGACGCGCAGCTTCTTCTGCTGCAGCTTTCTCGGCCGCCGCTTTTCTGCAGCTTCCTTCTCGGCTGCGGCTCGCTGTGCCGCCTTTGTGCGAAGCTTCCACCCTGAGCTCTGTGTGCTTTCTCGATCAACCCGCTGATCTGGCGGTCCCTAATCGAGGTGGATTTGTTGAATGTGGTCGGTTTTTGCGCGAGCGGCTGCTTCTTGGATTTCGCGACGAGACGGTCGACATTGTTCGCTCCAAAGTATTCGCGGTGCCATCTGGCGCGTCTTGCGATCTCTCTCTCGCTGTCTCTGTCGAACGAGGAGGGAATTCTTTCCGGCGCCTTGGACGCGACCGGTGGACGTGCGACGATCATCTGAGGCGAGGAGCTCTCGGAAACCCGAGGCTGATATGGCGTTGCGGTGACATCGACCGCGCGACGCTTTCTGCCGGTGTGGTCTGTTGCGACGCCCTCGATGTGTGTGGTCTGGGGTGTGAGGTGAGGGTGTTGATTTGTTTGTGTCTGGGTCGAGTTTTGCTGAGGCCTGAACAGGCCGAAGAAGCCAGAGACGACATGGGTGCTGAAGGCCCAGATGGAGTGCGGAATGGTGGTCAACATGCCTGCGACACGTCGCGTAGCTGGTTGCTGGGGCTCATGCGGCCGTTGAATTTCGTATAGCTCGGAATCTGCGGCGCGCTTCAGGCCTCGCTGGGCTGTGAGGCTGCGCGGCGGGGTGGGGATGTAGTGGTTGTCGCTAGTCGCGTGGTCCATTATAACATGGCGCGGTGGGAGGTGGCGTGTGGGTGATTGCGGGCGCGTCGGAGTGTTGCGAGGATGGTCGATGGTGTGGTATTGGTCCTGGTCGCATGAAGGTGACGGAGGAAACGCGCCGGGCATCGCGCAAAAGCCGACTGCCTGGCCCAAGCTGCACATCCCCGCAGCCTCACAAGGTTTAGCCTGGCGTGGGCGATTGGCGTGCTCAGGGTTCGCAGTGTTGAATGTGACGTAGTGTTGTGTTTCGGGGCACAATAATAATGTCGAGGATACGGTTATTGTCGTGTTGGTGATTGTAGTCAATATCGAGGTACTGCCGCTGTAGCAAGTGGTCACATTACATGCTGGATGCGACTGCTGCAGGCCAGATGCTTGCAGATCCGTGCATGGCTAGCGCGCATTCCTCGTTCACATGTGCCTGACAAAGACAAAGACATCAATGCCATTCACACATTGTGCTGCTTCCACATCCGGCCGTCACAGGCACGCGCTTCTCCGCCGTCGCATTGAGGCTTGCAACTCCTCGTCCACCATCCTGTCTCTTTGTTCGCCCGCATCGAATATGCGACATCCCGCCAACGGTCGGCGCATCGCGACCTGAAACGTCCGCTATACCAATCAATCCATCCCCTGTCGCTATCCTTGCTCCGCACGTGTCGCAGCGCTGCCTGCCTACCGCGCAGCCCATCATGCCACTCTTCAAGCGAATCTCAGACACATTCTGGTCCTATGTCTCACCGCATAAGACCACTGCACACCCGCAAACACCTAAGACAGCTCCGCCAGTCTTCAAAAAGCCAGCCTTGCCCGCTCGCACAGCTTCATTCAAGAAACTCAAACGCGCCACCAGAAGTATGAGCCCCAATTCTCGCGTTGATAGCTGGCGCGCTACCACCTCAACCAGCCCAGGACAGAGAAAGCGGACCGTGACGCCGGACGGTAATAACAATGGCAGTCGCAAAATGCGCAAGCTAGACAACGGGAGAGCCTTTAGAGCAGAGGTAGAGGAGGACGAGGAGGTCTCAGAGGATGAGGATGAAGATGAGGCTGATTCGAGCTCTGACGAAGTCATGCGCGACGACGAGGGTCTATCTAGCATGTTCTCTACTGTGCGCGTTGATGGCTCGCCTACGCCTGGAGATTTCCTAGACGAGTACGACTCCGAAGTCGACGTGGACGAAACTCAGGTCCTCGACGATGGTGAATACTACGCAACTCCCAACAGACGCAAGATTGCCACTTTGCCTGAAGAGCAAGAAGCATTTGGTGTCGCTCAAGCGAGATGCGCGCCGCTGGATGGGACGACGACTACATTACCCTCGTTCAGAAGATCAAGCTGCGTGGCCATGAACCGCTTATGCCTCAAAGCTGGCGCTTCAGCCTGCGCTCAATGCCTGACGCTTTATTCGCTTCGACCGATGATGGCGTTCATTAGCAGTATTCGCAACGAACAATTCCGTGCTGAAAAGGCGCTGGAGAAACTCCTAGAGTTGGGCGGACAGGTCAGAGACACTTTGATCGTCGGCTCTCGCGCTCGCCCTGAGATTCAAGCCCGCCGAATCATCGAAGTCTACCAGAAGTGGGCTGCCCTGGATTCTGGGCTCGATGCGCACACTGCCATTCCGGTACTCGTTCTCGAAGCAAAGCCTGCTGATACTCCTGCAACCGAGCTTCACCAGAATGCAAATCGCAAGCTCGAGCGCCTGGCCGCTCGTTACCGCGCTGCTTTCCGCGTTCTGGAGTCCACAGAAGCCTCACCTGCATCGAAAGCAAGCACGCAGTACTCGTATCCGGTGCCAACGCTGTATGCGATTGTCGCTTCACACACGCTTATTGCAATCATGGCGTACAAGCCAGATGATCCGGAACCGGACGCGAAGCCCATTGCCTTCTTCGATATGACCGACAGCAATTACGACGTGTGGAACGCCCTTGCCCTGTCGATCATGGTCTGCCATGCGCGCAACGTGCAGGTGAGAGGATCGCCGAAGACACAGGATTTGGGCGCCAAAGTACCCGGCAGGAATCGCAGGGGGCGTAAGCGAGGATCCTGACTTGTGAAGGCACATGTCTAGCACTGCAGTTCTGCATTTTCCTAGGTCATCTGGTGATTCTTCTGATTTCTTCTACATTGCTTTGATTTTCGTTTTGATACCCCAAGAGAGAGCGCGGAGGAACCATCGGAAATGGTTGATGGCGGGGCACTTTCTAGCAGAGTGAGATACATTAATCAACGCATAACAATCACCTAATACTCGGATCCGATCAAGCCAATGAACGCGTGCTGTGAGTATCACGAGAACGTAGACACAGTAGCTCAGTAGTAGCCAGCCCTCGTGAGCCGCAGGGATCGAGAGAGCCGAGGAGGAGTTTATGTAAAGATGTACATACCGGATGCACAACGGCTATGGGCAGTCTTCGGAGCCGAGCTTTTTGGCACGGGCCTGAAGAGCGGCAGTGGCTTGAGACCACGCGAGTCGTCGCATCATGGAGTTTTGAGGCTTTCCGTCCAGCGTTGCCGTGGGCAGTTGCTGTCTTCGGTCTGAGTATAAGGCGGGGCTAACATGTCATACTTCCTAGCCATTTGATAGACACGGAACTCCAGTATGATGTTGCCGCAGGCGGAATCGCAGCCGCTATAAGCAGTACAGCAACCTCAACAGCGTCGTTGAGCCCTGTCAGCCCAGAAGTAAAGCCGAGAGGGTCCATATCGTGAGGCTGATGACACCGTTGATTTATTTATATTTGGCAAGACGGTTGCCCTTGTGGGAGGAGTATAGTTGGTTTCTTTCGCCTCTGCTTTGACTAGCATAGCTCGTGATCGATTCATAAATTATCACACCGTGCATCTACCTTATACATCTTCACTATCGACTCCGTATCCGCGCTCGGGCATTCAACAAGGAACGGTCTCGGAGGGTTCCACTCAAGCCATCTGCTTCGGATCAGACCATCTCCGCCCTGTGGCCCCGCCACTTCGAGGGCGATCGTCGTCGGTGGACAACAACTTTCTATCTGCGCTCCTGCGGCTCTCCTTGACACCGCTGTCCGGCTACGTGGTCACTTCGCTGTCGACCTTCCCACGCCTGCTGCTTGTTCGTTCGCCGCCGTTGGTAGAACGAATCCTTCACTCAGCGCGGCCCCAAGCCACAGCGATCGCCTGCATCTCAGGCCCACCATCAGCCGCCGCTTCGGAAACGCCAGATTTCGGAAACATATCACACGCCATATAGTCATAGTCACACTCTTCTTGACAACACGAATCCTTTCGGCCTTCGCGCCACTCAATCGACATGGCTCAATTGGACACTCTGGACATTATTGTCCTGACCGCTCTACTCCTCGGCACTGTCGCCTACTTCACCAAGGGTACCTACTGGGCCGTCCAGAAGGACCCTTACGCATCCTCATTCGCAAATGGCGCCGCAAGCAAGGCTGGCAAGAGCCGCAACATTCTTGAAAAGATGGACGAGACTGGCAAGAACTGCGTCGTCTTCTACGGCTCGCAGACCGGTACTGCTGAGGACTACGCTGCTCGTCTGGCAAAGGAGGGCTCTTCTCGCTTCGGCTTGAAGACCATGACTGCGGATTTGGAAGACTACGATTACGAGAACCTGGACCAATTCCCCGAGGACAAGGTTGCTATGTTCGTCATGGCGACTTATGGCGAGGGTGAGCCTACGGACAACGCTGTGGAATTCTACGAGTTCATCAGCAGTGAGGAGGTCTCCTTCAGCGAGAAGGGCGGTGCTGAGGAGAGTGCTCTTGAGCACCTCAAGTACGTCGCTTTCGGTCTCGGCAACAACACATACGAACACTACAACTCCATGGTCCGCAACCTCGTCAAGTTCTTCGATCGTCTCGGTGCGAAGCGTATTGGAGAGGCAGGTGAGGGTGATGACGGTGCTGGTACAATGGAAGAGGACTTTTTGGCCTGGAAGGAGCCCATGTGGGCTGCTCTCTCCGCCTCGATGAACTTGGAAGAGCGTGAGGCGGTTTACGAGCCGGTCTTTGAGGTTACTGAGAAGCCCGATATGGATGCTGAGGACGACACCGTCTACCTTGGCGAGCCGAACAAGAATCACCTCGAAGGGACCTCCAAGGGACCTTACAACGCACACAACCCCTACATCGCACCGATCGCCGAGTCCAAGGAGCTTTTCAACGACCCGAAGCGTAACTGCTTGCACATGGAAATCGACGTCTCTGGCTCTAACCTTTCTTACACCACTGGTGACCACATCGCTATCTGGCCCACAAACGCTGGCAAGGAGGTTGACAGGTTCTTGAAGGTTCTGAACCTCGACAGCAAGAGGCACACCGTCATTGCTGTCAAGGGTCTCGATGCCACTGCTAAGGTTCCTTTCCCCTCGCCTACTACTTACGATGCCGCCGTTCGCTTCCACATGGAAATTTGTGCTCCTCTCTCGCGTCAATTCGTCGGATCTCTCGCTCAGTTCTCTCCCAACGAGAAGATCAAGGCTGAGATGCAGAAGATCGGAAGCGACAAGGATTACTTCGCCTCTCAGGTCGCTAGCAAGCACTACAACATTGCCCAATTCCTCGAGGCTTACTCCGGTGGCACCTCTTGGGACAACATTCCCTTCTCCATCTTCATCGAAGGCCTCCACAAGATCCAACCTCGCTACTACTCCATCTCGTCCTCGTCACTCGTCCAGCCCAAGAAGATCTCCATTACCGCCGTCGTCGAGTCCGTCGAAGTCCCCGGCGCCTCCACGTTGTCAAGGGTGTGACCACCAACTACCTCCTCGCCCTCAAGCAGAAGCAGCACGGTGACGCACACCCCGATCCTCACGGTCTGGATTACGCCATCACCGGTCCTCGCAACAAGTACGACGGCATTCACGTGCCCGTCCACGTCCGCCACTCGAACTTCAAGCTTCCCTCCGACCCTTCGAAGCCCATCATCATGGTTGGCCCCGGTACCGGTGTCGCGCCTTTCAGAGGTTTCATCCAGGAGCGCGCACAAATGGCCCGCAACGGCGAGAACGTCGGCAAGACTATTTTGTTCTTCGGCTGCAGGAAACAGAGCGAAGATTTCCTCTACGAGAAGGAATGGGAGGTAAGTCAAGAAGAATAGCTCCGATCTCAGACAAACACTTTAAAACGGAGCTTCCGCTAACCCTACCTTCCAACAGGAATACAAGTCCGCCCTCGGCGACTCCCTCGAAGTCGTCACCGCCTTCTCCCGAATCCACCCAAAAGGTCTACGTGCAACACCGCCTGCGCGAGCGCGCAGCCGAGGTCAACGAGCTCCTTCTGCAAAAAGCGTACTTCTACGTCTGCGGTGACGCGGCGAACATGGCTCGTGAGGTCAACGAGATTCTGGGCCAGATCATTGCCGAGCACAGGGGAGTGGATAAGAAGAAGGGAGAGGAGATTGTCAAGAGTATGAGGAGCGCAAACCAGTACCAGGAGGATGTCTGGTCATAGACGATTTGCGTGGCATGAGGATAGAGACGGGTTACCTCCTATTGGGGGGGGGATGGGGAAGGGAGACGGTAGTCTTGTTTATATGCTTTTAGACCGTGGATTCTGTTCTTTCTTTTCTCCTCGCGCTTTTGGGACATTTGCTTTGTGTTGTTGGTGTTTGCTGTCGTTGTTGTTGTTTTATACAGGTGCTCAGGAGCAGAGTTGGCAGTGCGGTTGGTTGGTTGGTCGGGCGGTGCGCTTTTGCATGAGCGAGGCATAAGAGCTTTCGTTCTTCGCCTGGCCCTCGCCGGTGATGATTGCTTTTGTTCATACGACAAATCAGACATATACAAAGTCATCTTTCGATTGACACATTCCTACCTGCATTCACATCAACGATAACCATGCCTTTGCGGTGACGGTTGTGTGCGAATCAAGTTCGATTGGGTACACGCTTTCAGGCACGTCCAGTATCACTCTCTGACCAGGATATATTGTACATACAGGTACACGTATACATCAATCTTATCAATACATGTATTACATGTAAATGTTGTGATACCATTAATTTATAGTGGTAGGGTTAGACATATGCCTCTCAGAAGAAGCATCCTGAAATCGTGCCAGTGATGGTTTCCACGATCCATAGACGTGGTTGATGATACTTTGTGTGCTGTGGATCATGTTAGTCTGGTCTGGTGTGTTTAGTAGGGCGTTGGGCGAGTGTTTGGGTGTTTAGATGTTTGTGGTCAATTCAAGCTGTATTCAAACGTTGAGTTGTATGTTATGCCCTCACCTTGTCACTGTAGAACAGTTCAAAGACATGGACTTATTACATGCATGTACATGTCGACATTTCTTCCCTACCTTCGAAGCCCCATATACCATATTTTGCGTTCACGATTACTGCATTTACTTCACATATGAACACTTGAGCTGTATGGAAAGTATTGATCACTACTACTGACGACCAGCCGAACATCTCCGCTGTGCGCGAGCAGTGTGTCTCATGCGCGCAGCCGTGCCGTCTGTGCGCTCTTCTTGCTTTGCACTCTTCGAGCAAGTGGCAGATGCAAGTCAGAATGTGAGAGATCGATTTTATGCTCCGCGAATGAACGTCGATCGGTAAGGCTCCCGGTTGTTTCGAGTCCTTCGCGAAGATCTAAGATCAGGTAAGAGTACGCACGACACGATGGTTTTCACGATCAACAAGGGCCATATTGAGGCTGCCATATCATCGGTCCTCTCGCTTCTCTGTAGGTTGAAATCGTGGTAATTGTATTGGTGTTTGAACAAAGCTTCTATGTCTTATCACGGTCACACGTTGAGTTAGACATCAACGTACTCTGGCACGTAACAAGGCGATGTCGTACACGTCGCGGTACCCTGTATATGTCAGTCTTGAGCACATGCATTCAGATGTCATGCCGTGGCGCGTGATTTGCGTCCGTTTGTTAGTATGACGACGTTCATGTAAGGCATTCGTTCGGCTGGCACGGATGATGCTGCTGTGAGAGGGCGGTTGAACGCAGGTATGATCGCATGACTCGGAAGATTGACAGGCGGCATGCGAGGAGCCCGTTTCGATTCCATCGTGCTCGAGTCCCGAATACCGGGAAGGCTCGAGAGATTGTGGTCTGCAGCCGTTTGACGGCGGTGTGTGAGATACAGATTGCGTGATGGGCTGCAGCTGCAGCAACGCGTGCGAGCGTGCGGCGGGGAAGTGCAAAGAGCCGATCGAGCACCTTGGCATCGCCTGGGACGTGTAGGTTGTTTTCAGGAGAGGTCTGGAGGACCTGTATTGTTCACCTCAGACAAACTCGTCATGTCTCAGCGAGCCGTTTACGATGATGGTGTGTGGTGGCGGGGAGGATGATCTGCAGCCGAAACCCTCGAATGCTTCCAGAAGGCGGCAGTGAACTGCACCCTTTCGGTATGACAGCTAGTATCGTTACACAGCGTCGTTGAGCTTATGCCGGATGATGGTCGCCGACCGGCACGTTTGCAAGGGACGGTCGCTGCCGGAACTGCTTGGACAGCGCATCCATGCATATGTCTTTTTGCTAGGGATGCCTGTAGCGCAGCCTCTGATAACGGGGAGAGGATGGAGTTCAACACCGAGCCCATACGACAGGTCGATTTTGGACGTCGCTCGCCTCCGCACGGAAGCATCACATGGGCGTAGGACTGACAATGTTGGCCGCGGTGCTATGCACTGCGAAGCTTGATCCCAGTATGCTTGGGAGATCTGGGAGTACCTTTTCTAGCCTGGTGCTTGAGATCGGGCACAAGTTCAGCCAGTAACTCAACTCGTGCATCCCTTGACCGGGTTGAGCTTCGCAGTTCGGCTGGCACCGTCCGTCTGCAGGTACAAAGATGGTAGCGTCTCAGACTCTGCAGAGATTCTGGTTGACAAGCCAGCGATCCACAGGAACGGGTCCGACGGCCGCCTCCCAAGGTACTGTTCCCACCTAAAGTACTGACCTAATTTTGTCCTTCTGATCCCCCTTCCCCAGACAGATGCCGACTGCAGCCTAAGTCTGGCGCATATGCAGCATGTTGTCTTAGAGTGAAGACGAGACCCTCAACGACAAGCACAGCACGGACAGTCGTCTTGGGTGACAGCTCACTTTTCGCGGTGGCGGTAGCAGTGGCAGTAGGTTTGTGCCTCTCTTTGTGCGCAGCGACAGTAGCCATGCCAGCTCCCTAGTGCCCGAGCATGCTTGCATCTGGCACCGAGCCTGCTCACGTCCAAAGCAGAAGAGGGCGTTTGTGGCGGGTCGCGCCTGTGGTACACGAACGGGAGTTTTGCATAACCATTGGGCTGCAGCGTTAACAAAGGACGGCGCGGCTTGCATGGCCCTGATGACAATCGTTTGTGGACCCAGGGTATGCATCTGTGAGAGTGGGTGACATCCCAGGGGGTGAAGGCAGCAGGGGAGAGAGAGCAAGCACAAGAGCAGACAAAACCCGGTACTCTGCCTCCCTCGAGTACAGGCAAACCCAACTTCCTCGCTGCTGCTGTTGTTCTCGTTGTTGTGCATAGCTGCTGTATCATATCACCGCGGCATCGCTATTGCTTTCCCAAAACGCCACCTGCCCATCCATAATCTACCTGCCGTTGACGACCCGCCCTGATCTTGCCAGAGTTACTCGAAGAAGGCCGAGTTTCGAGACATCGCAATCGCTACTGCAAATTCACAGGTGCGTGAGTTCTCCACGACGAGCAAGCCTCAGTTGGTTCTTTCCCTCAATCCACCACCCGACTCGGCTCGGCGTCGCCTTGAGTGGCTTCCCTCTTGCCTCACATTCACACTTCCCTCGCCTTCTCTTCCCTTTCACTTCTCTCTTCCTCCTCTTCTCCTCCACCTCCTCCATACAATCAACCAACACCACAGCACCATCTGCTTTCTTCATTCCCTTGCATTGACCGTCGGCTCACTCATTAGCATTCAGTCCTCGCGCCAGATCACTCTTCTCACTCCTTCTACTCTGCCATCGCCACCATCTGCAGCCTTGCCGCTCCCCTCACTCCGCCTTCGCCAGCAACCGTGAGCCTCGCTCCTCTAGTCTGTGCCAGGTATGTCTTCAACGCACTTCCTTGATGGCTGTTGCTTGTCGCTTGCCACCACCAGATCATGCCGCTTCCATCTGGAGAACGTATCTGGACAGCATCGCTGACATGACCCGTTACAGCAGATCCGACCTGCCAAAGACCCAGACACACAACTCTTCCACGTTACATCCGTCAGCTATCAACGTAAGTCATGGCGTCCTCATCCCAGCTCGTTCCGGCACGCCACACACCTGTCCGAGCTTCTTGTGTCCTGTGTGATGATATCGTGTCGTCCAGCCTTGCAAAACGGCCACCACCACTCTTTCCGCAAGCCGTGATGCTAATTCTCTTCTGTGCAGATGTCGACCATGTCCGACCACAACAACCAGCGCCAGAACGGATACGCTCGAGCCAACATGGGCTACGGCAATTCCAACGCCATGTACGGCAACCACTACGGTGGACGTGGCCAGGGTGGAGGAGCATATGGCATGCACCACAATCCCTCCGACATGGCGGCGCTTGCTCATAGCTTTCAAGGCATGAACCTCGCCAGCCAGCCCTTCGCGGCCCAGACCAAGAACCCGATGATGCCGACCTCCGCAGGCCAATTCGCTGGTATCCCGGTCGCTGGCAACATGCCGTATGCTGCCACTGGGCAGTACGTGTACCCGAACGGTTACGGTGCGACGGCGAACACCCAGTCGCCCGGCATGTACACTCCGCACGCCTCTCAGTACGCGCAGCAGCTCAGCTACCAGGGCTACCAGCAGCACGACAACAGCCCTGTCTCGCAGAACTGGACTCCCACCACTGCTGGTGCGACTGGAGATGTGCCGACGCTGATCACTCCCCGTCGAGACTCCATCTCGTCGAACGAGAACGACCAGCCGGCTACTCCGTCCTACGCTGGCTATCCTGGCTTCGTCCACGGCAATGTCGCCATCAACCGGTCTCCGAGTGGCGTCTTCACTCACAGCACCCCGTCGCCAACCTCCATGGTCGCTCCGTACGGCATGGTCGCGCCAAAGCAACCAGAGCAAAGTGATGTCTCTCCTCGCCTGAAGCTCCTTATGTCCCAAGAGCCAGCTATCCTCGTGCCATCCCGGCTCCCTCATCGCCGGCCAAGCCGCTTGATCGTGCTCTGGAGAACCAGCGTGGTGAGACCAACGTCTACATCCGTGGACTGCTTCCCGAGACAACCGATGAGAACCTTGAGTCCTGGGGCTCTCGCTTTGGTGACATCAAGAGCTCCAAGTCGATCATCGATCTGAACACGGGACAGTGCAAGGGGTATGTCGACCTTTTCGCTGATATTGCGGCAGCTACCTTCGTGCTGACACCATCACAGCTTCGGCTTCGTCAAGTACCACAACTATGAAGATGCCGAGAACTGCATTCGTGGCTTCCACTATCTTGGCTATGAAGTCAGCTTTGCTAGAGTGAGTTTGTGGTCCACATCATCTTCCCATGACCCGCTGACAAGGTCCCGCAGGAGTCGTTCTACTCGAAGCTCAAGACGTTTGCCGACGAGGGTAACACCAACCTCTACGTGTCCAATCTCCCGAAATCGATGAACGAGCACGAGCTCGGCAACTTCTTCGCTCCGCACAAGGTCTGCTCTGCTCGGATCCTTCGTGACAAGAATGGTCATGGCCGCGGAGTTGGCTTCGCTCGGTAAGTCGTTCTCATGCTTTTCGTCTCCTGCCAACCATGCTGACAGTTCGTGATTGCAGCTTTGAGAACCGCGATGTCTGCGAGGATGTCATCAGGACTTTCAACAACCGTACCATCCCGACAGCTACCGAGGAGCTCCAGGTCCAGATTCGCTACGCCGACACTCAGGAACAAAAGTCACTCAAGCAGCAAACCCAAGCCGCTCGTCAGTTCCGCTCTGCCGAGTATGAGTACGCAACTCAGGCTTACCGCCAGGGCAGGTTGCCCTATGCTGGCACAACACTAAACGACAATGCTTCCACCACCAAAGGCAACGAGTTTGAGCAGTTCCTTGGCCACAACGCCGCTGTTCCTTTCCAGAACCAGCGCTGGGCCCAGTCAGCTGTCCGCCACGCTCCTGGTCGCAGCCCACTCGGTGCCATGCCGTTCACCAACAACCAGGCACAGCCACAGGCTGTTCAAGACGACACAGCCTCCACCAAGGAAGCCGACAAGAAGCACGCGCGAGGACTCTGCCGTCGACGTGAAGCCTGTGTCTACTTCGCCTGCCACGGCACACGCCAACAGCCCTGAGGCCACCCCGACTGCCGCCGCTGACCAGGAATGAGGCAAGCTTTTGCCTCCGTACTCCCATTCGCAGACCGCCAATCATTGCTACCAACAACGCTCGTTTCCTCTGCGCGAGGACTGACTGTATATCACCATGACTGTACGACGACAACGAACTATGAGCTTACGACCTTGTGAGCCCGACACCCATCATATTGACAGACAGCGGCACTCACTTGTCCTCGACGACACTTGCATCGCATCTACACTTGCATCCGCGGAACATGGTACAAGAGTATTTGTCCGCCATCATCATCGAGCATCATGTGCTGACTGGTCCATCTTGGGCTTGTCAGAGGACTACATTTTCTGCTATTGTGCTTGTTCTTGTTCTGCTCACCATCAGCTACGAGAGGTGCTAATTCATCTGTTTGCTTTTCATCATTGATCATCGCGCAGTTCAGCATGTGTTTTGTTTGCTTTTCAGACACGTGCTCTCGCGAGCCTCGAGGATGACGAACTAATCGGGTGGCGATTAATGGTAATTCGGTACGTTTGTTGTCTGTTTGCCAGCTTTTCTCCAAAGCAACATGGTGTAGACAGGAAGTAGATACACGATTATGAAATGAAGAAACCTTTCTCGGTGCATGCATGCTCAGCCATATATCATTGTCGTTCGTCTGTGACCAGCTCCGCGGCGTTGCCCACGGCACTTGGTGGAGGGAAGCCTTGACTTTGCTGTTTCCGCGGCTGGTATCCCACAAATACCCAACGAACCTTCGCCTGGGGGAGAACATAATTGATGCAATATGCACAGTTTGATACGGAGGTAACCGTCGCTCTCAAGTACCTTGCGTGCTTGCGCACATGTAAGTAGATCTCTATGAAGGATGCCGAGGTGTCGCTTCGCTGGGCACATGCACGATCTTCAGGCACAAGCTTGCTCCATGGGCTCCTCGGGCTGCTGTTGACAACGGAGCTGTTTTCCGTGATGATCCCAAATCTATCGCGACTAGTCGTAGCTAGAGCTTTTGGACGCGTATGCTCAATATGCAGGCCTTTAACGCGAATCGCAGGCGGTTGTCGGGAGCGTGTGTATATCTTTATCTGGACTGCTCTGCCATTGGATGTCTGGGTGATATCGTGCGTGTCACGTGCGGGCTCAAGTGCGTTTCACACCTCTACAACGAAATATGCTCAGACTTAACGTTATTACGCACTCCACTATATGGACGCAAGTCATGCAAGATTACACAGTCGTGTCTCCTGATCTTGTCTCCTCCACGCACGCATCGTTGCTGGGGACGAGCGCACTGCCGCACGACGGCTCGGCGTGGGCATATTGAGTTTCTGTAGCGGCGATGTCCCTGCAGCCCATCAGCGTTGACAGCTGCGTAGTGGGGAGCCTTTGCTGCAGTGGCTGACGATGCTTGGACGAGATGGTATGGATTGTTGCCGAACACGTGACGGGCAATGAG
The DNA here is from genome assembly GCA_002901145.1 of Cladosporium cladosporioides. Lineage (NCBI taxonomy): Eukaryota > Fungi > Ascomycota > Dothideomycetes > Cladosporiales > Cladosporiaceae > Cladosporium > Cladosporium cladosporioides. The sequence goes on from NOXB01000002.1 coordinate 1,501,671, forward strand.
CACAACATCGGCGGCATGTCACGAGCGGATCAGGAGACGTCTTGTATGCGCTCTGCGAACTGCTGTGTCTGCACGCACGATGCGACGCTGAAGATGGCAGCGGAGCAGCGGTAGCCAGTCGCTGACCCGCGCAGGGGCCGATCGCCGTTAGCATTCAACCCTGCCCGGCCAGGCGTTTCCTCGCTCGCCGCCAAGACGCAGGGTAAGGTTGCCATCCTCATGCGCATGTGCTCGCATTATTGTGGCCGAGCGCTATCTTCAGTCTGATCACGCCGTTAGGCCTCTGTGTCCTGGCACCGACAGTCCATCTGGCATCTCGTGACGCTCTCCTATTACCGCCAGACCGACATCAAAACGTGCAAACATGCGCTCTCACGGCTGACTATCATGACCGCGCCTGGCTGCGACGCTGACTTAAGATGGGTATGTCTCCCGGTGGAGCTTCAGGAACGTTAAAATGTTGCGCTGTTGCGGGCTGCGATATGGACTTGCTGTGTCGTTTGGTGCCTTAGGGAAGCGACGGCTGGCTAACATGTAGACCAGTCCTGCCCATTGCGCCGCGAGAGCTGTCTTCGGACGGCCGCGGCCACCCTACCTCGTCGCCGATATCTCCTCCCGATTTGACCGGTACTAGTCCACCGCCGGAACCTCTCTTGATAGCCCCAAACACAGCGCCATTCCCGCCTCCTGCCTCACGCGACCCATCTCTTACACGAGGCCGCGCCGCCAGCGCAGCCAGCACGCGCAATGCCTCGCCGCGCGGTGTTACGCCCTCTTCGCAGTCAAGGCCGAAACAGAGTCTGGACGTTGAAAGGAAACCTTCGGTCTCCTATGGACACCACAGAAATACAAGCATAGTACACGGAGTGCAGCATTCACGAAACACAAGCAACCTCAGCAACTCACCAGTGTCAGCCCGCTCAGCCCGCAGAAGATTATGACCACAAATGGTGGCGCTGGTGATCATGTCGCAGCTTCAACTTCGAACCCACTGAAAAAGAGCCCGTCGATGTCAACGTTGCACATAGGAAACGGGATGCCTGCCCTTCCGCCAGCTCGCAGCTTCGAGAGTACAGCCACCGGGCTGAGAAGGCCGGAGCGAATGCACAGTGGAAGAGTCAAAAGACCGAATGAACATAGTCGAACACATTCTCGCCAACAAATCCAACAGCAAGAGCCGAAAACTGTGGGAGAATATGCACTGCACCATTTATTCACATCATTTATCGCGGAGGCGGACGACAAGATCGAACGATGTATGGCACGTCCAGGCGAAGCGGAGCCACGGCTGGAAGATGTTTGTGGTCCTCGTGCAGATCCGAACTTTGATCAATTGATATCATCTTTGGGTCACATCAACCGACACCGGCCAAAATATGTTATCGATTCGGTCATCTTGTGGCATAAAAGGAAAAGCGACCATGCAAAGCAAATTCGAATGGAACTGGAAATGCTACGGAATTCTACGATCACAACGCAAAGGCACATAAACCACCATGGAAGTAGTTCAACAGCAATGGCTTCCCCAGGAGGCCAGGATACTGCAATGATGGAATACGACATGGCGGCGGCAGAACGACGATCCGGAATCTCGGTCTACATTTTATGCCGAGCTCTGATAGAGATTATTGGACAAACTACCCTTGCCGCGATCAGCTCCGATCACAGTGGCAATACTGCCGAGAAACTGGAAAGCGTCATCTATGATCACCTGGTTGGACAGGAGCCAGAGCAGTTGCAAAGAAGTCCCTTGAAGCACGCGAACTGGGTAATCAGAGGACAGCTCTTGGGTGTCATGAGCGGCCTGCGATTTGAGGACGTTTCCGGCCGTTTCCTCCAGGATCTTGGCTTTGCACAGAAGACACTCTCAACTAAAGGTGTCGTTGAGCCGAGATTGGCTGCCAAGACTGCTCTTCTCGTGCAGAGCATGCAATGGTTGAAGTTCAAAATCACATCCGATGAAGCTTGGAGCCATTCCTGCGACACGATGCAGTTGCTGGCCAAGTTCTTTGCGGAAGTTCACGGACGACAGATGAAGTACGCATATGCGCAGTTGTTCGAACGATTGATGCTCCCAATTGCGGCAACAGGCACATCAACCAATTTCGGAGCGACAAAGTGGAAGAATGTGCTGGCATTGGTTCGACCAAAAGTCATTCAAATGCTATCGAAAGCAGATCACTGGCCCTATGTATATCCTTTACAGGCTGTTCTGCTCTGCGTGTCGCCTGTAGATCATTTCGCAACCAACTGGATGTCTGTCGCTACTTCATTCCAGCCACACCGAAGAGATCGAGCTGGACGATCGCATTATCTCAAAGCAATCTGCCGGCTCGTTTGGCGCTACTTATACAGATTATCCGATTCGCCCAACGGCGTTGCAAGAAAACTAGACGAGATCGTCAAGCTCGTGTTCCAGGCAAAACGAGTCCTGATATCGACCGACCCGGCTATTGCGGACCCTTTGATTCAATTAATACGCATCATTGGATACAAGCACCAAGACATTTGCTTCAGGACTATCATCTTCCCCCTAATGAATTCAGAGCTCTTCGTGACTCCGGATAGCCAACTCAAAATCGAGAGTCTCGACCCAGAGAAGACCGTCATTGCAATCCGCGCGTTCCTTGCAATTATATCAGACCTAGAGAAGAACGAACCACCGCCATTCCCGACGGCATTCGAGTGCGATTCGCTTTTGGATCCAACATCACGTTCGCCCATCACCCACCGCCGTACGCGGTCCCAGGGTTTCGCTGTATCCGCTGGTCGGACCGAGAGACTTTCCAGGCCTGTACTGACCAACAATCTCAACGACGTTACGAAAGACTACTACAACAAATTTTGCAAGATCCTGGGTCAGCTGACCATCATCTGCGATAACACCTTCGGTGGGCAAGCTGTGCTAGATGAGAAGTTTGCGTCACACACACCGAAGACGCCCATGGCCGAGGCTTTCAATTTCAATAGAAGGGACGAATTGATGAATCCCACGGATGTCAGACAACACTATTACGATCTGTTGCATGTTGCCGTTGAGGCTCTACCAAGGTGCCTGTCACCACACTTACCCATCAATTCCCTCGTCAATCTCTTGTGCACAGGAACAGCACACGTACAGGCTCATATTGCTACTTCATCGGCACAAGCGCTCAAGTCTATCGCGCGTCAGTCGCACGCGCAGCAAGTAACAATCGGATTTGCGAGATTTATCTTCAACTTCGATGACCGATACGCCACAGTTTCAGACGGTGGACTTCTTGGCCCCGGACACATTGAGAACACTCTGGAGCTATATGTTGAGTTGTTGCAAATATGGATCGACGAGATCCAGCAGAGGACTCGCAAAGCCGCCGCAGAGCCACACAGCGATGATGACCAAACTGTTCGCTCCTTACCCTTGGATCTATCTGGAGTCCTAGCCCACGTTGATGAAGTGGAGTCACACGGCTTGTTCTTCCTCTGTTCGCCGTCGAGAGCTGTGCGTGCGATTGCCGTGAATGTACTACGACTAATCACCAAATTCGACATTGCACTCGGCAAACCATCCACTCGAATTATTAGCATTCTCGAGGGCAGCTCCCAGCAAGTCATCGACGTGAATGATGAGCGACTATCTCTCGCCGAGCGCTCACGCCTTCAGAAAGGATTGCGCAAGAGCAGCGCCAGCAGTACGCTTGTTGAGTTGTGCAGCAGCGACATACCACATGATTCAAACCTCTGGTTCAAAGTCTTCCCCAATCTGGTCCGCCTAAGCTCAGAGATCTGCCTGCACGCGGTAGCTCTGACGCGCGAGATCGTCTGCATGCGCCTGTCACACAGCCACCACACAATAGCGGCTATTGCCGAGGGCAATGGACCCAAACACAATCAGTTCGAATCGACTTTCATGACGAGCAGACTCATCTCGGCCCCAAAAGTCAACACATCATCTCCTGATATTATCATTGAGCAATGGAAATTGCATCTGATTTTCGCATGCACTACTCTCACCAATGCAGGTAGCACTACCTATCTAGCTGCACCCCAAACCAGCCAAACATCTCTGCACACCCGTAAGAGTTCGAAATCATCGACCAGCAGCAGCAGTCATGAGAAGATCTACACAGCGTCTGAGCTGTTCCAGAAAGTGCAGAAAATGCTGTCGGTGCCGAATGCAGCTGTGAGGGACGCCGCAGTCGTCGGTCTGGGTGCCACAAATGCTACGCTCTTCAACACTTTGCTGCAATCTTTGCAAGATCTGGTGCGAGAGTGTGGTCAAGATGCTAAAGAACGAATTGCTTCTCATCAGAGAAGTCTGAGCAGTCCTCGCCGAAGTCGTCGCACAGACTTCCTTCGCCTTGAGCTCACGCATCTCCTGAGCCTTACTTGTCACTTGCTGAAACATCCTGCGATCAGTGGTGATGAGTACGTCCTTGAATACATGACCAACTACTCCAAACATCTGCGGCTCTTCCTGAGTGACTCAGAGATTCAGGGTCAATTAGAATATCAGAAGCTGCGAACGTACTATTGCATGCTTACTGATGGCTTGTACGACTGCACGAAGGATTTCAAAGATGCTTCTAGGTGGATGTCGTTCCAGGCACGACAGGCGACATTTGCTCTTATGGAGAACTGGTGTGGCTTCTCGCCTAACGAAAGCAATTTACGCGCGCACGAGAACCATGTCGCGCGTTCTATGCTGGACCGCGAACACGATTTGAGGAGTCGAGGAATCATTAATTCCGCCATCGAAAAGGAGCGGAACGAATTGCAAACAGCTGCACTCAGTGCTATGGCTGCTCTCTGCGCGGGCCCACTGAACTTTGTCGCAGATCACAAAGTATTGATGTCTTTCGATATCAAGCGCCTACTCCAATGGCTCAACGCCATATTCGAGACACCAAGCGACCGCACGCACGCTATTGGGCGAAAAGCATTACAGAACCTGATCGTCAATAACCCAGAGCATGCATACCTGGTAGCTCAGACTTTGCGCATGTGCTACATCGCTCGCCTGCCGAAAGCACTTACAAGCTATTTCGAGGTCGTCACAAAAGTCCTCACAGAGCACACTCATGTGCACATGCCTTTCTGGAAGGTGCTTTGTGCTGGTCTGTACACGCTGGGCAACGAAGACAGTCAAATCCGCATGAAGTCTGCCCGACTATTGCGCACGCTTGAAGAGCGTCAGGGCAAGACCTCCAAGCTACAAGACTTGGACATCAGTGTATCGGACAAGACCACCGCAGTCTACAAACTGGCCCAATTCGAGGTCTCCTGCCGCCTAGCCAAACAGCATCCTGAGCTTGCATTCCACGTCTTCTCCGAGTTCTCTGCATACTTCAACGAGCTGCAACCAGACCATCAGCGCAACATGGTGTCCGGAATGCTACCTTGGATCCAGACTATCGAGCTCCAGCTTGATCCCAGCGGTGGTCCGACGGCTACATCATACATGTTGCTTGTAAATCTGTTCGAGATCACTGTAAAGAGCCGTATCACGCTGCACAACGAGATTCAAGCCTTATGGCAGGCTCTCGCAACCGGACCATACGCCGGTAATGTTCAACTGGTGTTGGACTTCATCATAGACGTTTGTCTGGACCGGAAAGAGCAGAATTTCGTCATCTATGCCAAGCAGATCGTTGTCTTCCTCTCAGGGTACTGTGGCCGGAGCAAAGGTCGTGGAGTACCTGCTTTTGCAGATTTGCCCAAAGAGCATGGTTGCGGAACGCAGAGATCCGATCGTGTCTCCTGCTGATACCACCGGCTTGCCTTACATCGCCGACTTGGCTGTTGTCTTGCCAAGCGGTGCCAAACAAAGTGGTCTTTCGCTCGGACAACTTAGCATGATATTGCTGGTCGACTTGATCGTGTCGCCCGACAAGCTTCCGATGGACAAGCTTGCCACTCTACTGCAGGTCATTCTTGTGCAATGGGATCAGTACATTGCCATTGTCCAGGACCAGGCGCGCGAATTATTGGTCCACCTCATCCACGAGCTTGTCATCTCTCAAATCGAACCTGGAAGCACGGATCCAGACAAGGAATCAATTGAGGAGTTCATTGAATCGATCCGTCAGCATGATCCGAAGATTGCCTGGGGATACGGCGACAGCGAGATCAAAGCAGGCGAGGAAGACAGCCGTGCAGTTTCCCAACCCATGGGTTTTGTTGTCGATGAGGCTGTCAAGATTTTCTCAATCACACACCCAACTATCCGCGAGGAATGGGGAAAAGTAACCATGGCTTGGGCTACTTCTTGTGCCGTACGCCATGTGGCGTGTCGATCTTTCCAAGTCTTTCGGTGTATTTCAACGACTCTTGATCAGCAAATGCTGGCTGATATGCTGGCCCGCCTCTCGAACACGATTGCCGATGACGAGAACCACGACTATCTCATATTCTCTCTTGAGATCCTGACGACTTTGCGCAGCATCATTGATGCATTGGACCCGCTTGATCTGCTGCAGTATCCGCAATTATTCTGGACCACATGTGCTTGTTTGGACACCATATTCGAACGCGAGTTCCAAGAAGGGCTGAGCATGTTGAACCACTTACTCACCAAAATGGATCTGAGTGACCCGGCAGTGCTCAAGATCCTCAAGGACAGCCAACCAGGAAAATGGGAGGGCACTTTCGAAGGACTCCATGCCCTGATGTACAAGGGAGTACGGTCCAGTAATTCGATGTGTCGCACGCTCGCTGTTATGGATTGTCTGATCAAGCTGCCTTCTGGAGAAATGGTCGGCAGTGAGGAAAGATTATTGTTCACACTTTTGGCAAATTTGCCACGTTTCCTGCACTCTTTCGACCACCCTGGCGATGATCCGGATTATATCGACGCGGCCGAGACTCTTGCGGCAGCAGCAGAGAGCCAAAACCACATCGGACTAGCCAAGGCACTACAAAACTTTGCGAAGTATCATTACCGCAGTGAGGGAGACTTCCTCTCGCACGTCATCTCGGCCATCCGCACCGCCTTCTTCCCAGCCCTTGAATTCCAGAGCTTGGTCTTCATGTTGGCCATGGTTAATAACCAGTGCGCTTGGTTCAAGGTCAAGACGATGCAGGTGCTCTGCGTCGTCATTCCAGACGTTGACATGCGGAAGCCAGAGATCGCGTCCCAAGGTCCTGACCTCATCTCTCCTTTGCTGCGTTTGTTGCAGACGGAGCACTGTCAGCAGGCTCTGGATGTGTTGGACAATGTCATTGACATGGCAGGTACGCCGATGGACAACAAGCACTTGCGTATGAGCATGGCTGGCTCACACTCGACTCGAGCGACAAGGAAGGAGTACGATCGAACAAAGAGTTTGTATGGTATCCCTGAAGAGTCGGGCTGGTCAATTCCCATGCCTGCCATACACTCTGCGCAAACACGGAACAACGTACACGCGGTCTTCTACACACTTGCGTACGCTGGTAGCGTCAATGGTACGCAAGAGGCCGCCGACGCGGAGATTGAGTTCCACAAAGACGATTTCCAATACGACTCATTCTCCTCCGATAGGAACTTCTCGGACAGAGCTTTCTCGGACAGGACCGCGACCATGATGACAGACGACACCAGGCTAAACAGCAACATGGGCGAGCTCGCGATGAAGCTTGATAGCTTGGATGACTTCTTTGACGATGACGACAGATCCGAAAGCGATACTATGCTGGACTCAAACGGCAGACGCAGATATCCTAGCGCCCTGATTGAGGAGCGGGAAAATCTTTACGACCAAGAGGCTCTGCCAATTCTACATCACTCACTTCAACGGAACATCAGCGTTGCCTCGTTCCAAAAGAGCTTCGTTGAACCTCGCTACCAAGCCACAAGCCCTGCGATTATGAATCCTGGAGCTTTCGCTCAGCACTCCTCAGCCCGTCCACGCGTACACAATCGCTCAATAACATCGCCAGCAATCCCGCTGAACAACCATACTCCGACGCGACTGGACCATGATTTCCGCTCTAGCGACGAAGCCGGCGACGAGCTATTCTCAGACGACGAGCTGCACATCAGCCGAGCGCAGACTGCCGAAGATATGCGAGGCGCCGATACAACTCAACAAACTGTGAGGCCAGGCGGAATCAAGGCTGGCTGGCGCAACGGACTTCGCAGACTCACCAGCAGTTCCGGCAACAAGGAGGCAAGGGACGCCTTGAAGGGCCACATGACGAGTCATGGAATTCCCTTGTCGAAGAGTCCCAAGGTGCCAAAAGTACCATCGGCTTGGCTTAGTCCTTCGAGTGCTGAGCCTTGAGGGCTGGCTGAGAGACATGTTACCTGTAGTTAATATCATCTGGAGTTTCAAAGGCGGCAGTGTACTAATAGCAAAGAAAGCAGAAAAGTCGTGACCCTTTTTGTATGGTAACGCAAGATGGGACGGAGTTCTGGCTTCTGCTGCTTTTTGTTGGCGAAATGGAGAATTACGAGGTTGTTTTTGTGTAACTATATCTCATCGATACCCAAAAGGAGAGAAATTTTAATTCGTTTGATAAATCACCAAAACCACTCCGTTTCCCAGTCACGCGCTAGTGCTTTTCATGCACTTTCAACGTATTTGACCTTGAGCTCGCCCACCAGTTTTGTCTGCGCCGTTCCTTTCTCAGCCCAATTCAGCCCTTTCATTTCATCCTCCTCCAGTACCTCGAACAACACGTCGGCCACAGCGAGTTTGATCCGAGGGTAAGGATTTGTAGCCAGCATGCTTATGAGCTTCTTCACGACTTCGCCACGGATGCTGTCGACGCCCGCGAGACATCTGTAAACATTTACCGCTGCTAGCAGTTTGAGCACGTCTGAACTTTTGTGGTGCGATTTTTGCACAAGGGATAAGAGCGTGCGCCACTTGAAGGCTAGGTAGTCTGATTCGGGCTCTGCTAACTTTTGAGGAGTTCCATGTCGAGTAGGAAGGCTAGGAGGTCCAGAGCGGGGAGCATCAGGTTGCTGGCGTTTGGCACTGAAGAGGAGAGGATGTCGCGGAGAGTCTCGGAATAACTTGTCAGGATGGAGTGCAAATTTTGGGAATCTGTCTCGTGCAGGGATGAGGCAATGATGCTTCGAGAGGTTTGAAGGAGGGATTCTCCACTGATGCCTGCGCACGAGATGGCTCCTTCTATTAGTGTGCGACGAGCCCAGGGCTGGCAGTCTGTGTCGAAGATTGATTGGAGTGCAGAGGACAGGTAGGTTTTGCTGTTGACGTTGTCTGCCACCTGAATACTGAAGCCTTGAGGAAGACATTGTTGCCGAGACTCTGCAGCTCGACCTCGAACACGATCTAGTTTTTCCAAAGATAATCGTAAGATGTCTGACTGCAAGAGCTGGCATTCATCGCTGTCTGGACCAAGTAGCTTCAACGAGAGCAGGCAGGAGACACATGTTAGGGCTTGCAAGCGTACCAGCGAACCGATGTCGCCACGCTCATCGATTGTGTAATCTGTCAGGCCAGTGTGTATGGCTTGGGCGACGGTCGTGAGCAATTCCGCGTCGTACTTCGACGAGGATATAAGATCTTGCAGGGTCAGATGTAACGCTCGTAGCCCAATTATGCGCCAATCGACATTTTTCGCCCTGACTAGACTCGATAGCATTGTCACGGAGAGAGCTGCATTGTCTCCCAGCAGTCCATGCCCATGCTGCAACGTAAGCGCACCAAGTGCGATGGCCCTTCCGGCACCGTTCAGGACAGCCTTCGAGCTATCTGCAGCGACTGCTCGGCTCAGGGACCGTATGTCAAGGCAGACAGACGGGCGGGCTGTGGACGCGCTGAGATTATTCAGCTGCTTGACCATATCTGGAACGACTTGAAGAATCGCATCTTCATGGCGGGCAAGTAATCGTTCGACAAAACTGTCCATAGTATCGATTTTCATAGAGTCTTTCCCACCATGCGTTTCGATATATGCTCTTTCACGGCGGCAAACGCCAGTGACAAGCTTGGAAATGGCAACTGGTAGCTCTGATTTCAGCGCCCTAGGATAATCTAACTGGCAGGGCGCCGCAGGTCTGCAGTGCGTGCCAGTAACGGCGATGTACAGGGTAATCCATCTCTCCACCACCAGCTACTTCTGCCGGTAAGTCTAATATGTCAGACAGTGAGCAGGCGATGCCATGTAATGACTCGATAGCCGCGTCACTTAGTCCAGCAAGCAGGCGTTCTGCAACATACGATAAACCATTATCGCGGTCAGAAATACGTACGAAGCTTGCCAGGGACAAAGCCGCAGCTTCGCGCGAGATTGCATCGACGGAATTGAGACCTCTCCATCCGATTAGTCCGTCGACCAAAGCTTCCCAATATACCTGGTCTAAAGACGCAGCTTTGCCAGCAATATCGATCAGACCTCTTCTACGCAGTCCGACGGCTTGGTAATCAACAACTTGAACGATAGTAATACCTTCGATAACCCGGTTTGGATGCCGTCCTATAAGCTCCTGTAAGGCTGCTGAGGAGCCTCGTCGGATGTTGCCAGCAGGATCGAGGCACGCTGAGAGCAGCAGTTGGATTGCCACGGCTTGGATAACGGTTGTATGCTTTGATGAACCAGGTAGAGTCTGCAAGTCATTGGCATCAACAGACAAAAGCTCATCAGACGTGTATCGCCGGGAAAGCGACCAAATGCCGAAGTTCGCTGCATCGCGCACATTCGTACCGATGCTGCTGCCGGTTGCTGTTCGTTGTTCGAAGTTGAGCGCAGAAACAAGCGCGTTCAGGATATCGGGTAGTTGTGACGGTGATGCTGAGCGTTTGAATAGTGCATGAGAGAGTGCAAGTGTAAGGCCATGCCACTTCAGAGCGTTGACGGTCTGATAGTCGATACCGATCGCGCTTCGAGGAATATCTTCTTTGAATGTATCAAGTACAGCCTGAATAACCTCATGTCCCATCTCTGGCTCGAGCTCTGATATGATGAGACTGATGGCTTTGGCAGCTGCATATCTGACGGGAGTGTCGCGGTCGCCAAGTGATTGAAGAAGGTGATCGATGACATCCTCCAGTACACTTGTCGTTTCAAGGAAGCTCAGGAGTGGTCCAGGGACTGAGGGCAATCGTAGTGTGAGTATGGCAATGTTCCGATAGATCTTGAGGATGAGCTTCTTGCCAACGGCATTTTCAGTAACCGGAGAGATGTTACCACCTCCTAATAAGCGCTCGCATGATCGATAGGTTTGTGGCAACACGTGGCTCACGTCGGCTGAAGTTACAATCCCAGCAAGGAAACGCAAAGGGCCAAGCTGTTGGTATATGGTCACTGGCGAGTCAACGGAAGGCGTCAATTGTGCAATAGCATCCTTGACAAGGGAGTCCGCAACTCCGAACTTCTGCATGTCAGGCCGCGTTGCGAGACGCACAAACATTGCTGCTGCTGCATCCTGTGCCTTTGTAGAAGCAGATAGGTGTATGGCACCAATGTGAACGATACGTCTAGCAATTGCGGGCAACTCCACGTGTAGTGACGTTGCTGTCTGGCCTGCATCTCGTGGAAGTTTGGCAGATATCGACGCCAGATCGAAAGGCGTCAAGAGGAGGTGCGATAGCCATAGCAGTAAGACGTAGGGCACTTTCCAGTTCACATCTTCCTCGGGCTCGTCGAGTGTCACATCCTCCAGAGTGGTCAAGATGGGCTCCAGATAGCGCGGCTCATTGTTCAAGAAACCGACAATGACCTTGGCGCCACGTACTTTGCAGAGAGTATAGATGATGGAAGCGAGAGCCGTCTGGATGTCAAGATGGGCTGAGGCACTGCGAGGAGTTGGCCGTGACAGTGACTCAAGGTAGGCTTCTACTATAGGCGGCAACAAAACTTTCAGTTTGGTATCGAGAAGATGCGGCTCGCCTTGGAAGGGTTCGATCTATGGCGAGCCGTGAGCTTAGGCTCTGTACAACGATCTATGGTGCTGAGCATACTAGGTTGATGATATAGTCGAGATCCTTCCTACGCACGCGCGAGTGCACCGAGCCATGTGTGGCATTGTCGCGCGCTGGCTTCCAGAGAATCTTTGGCAGAGACGACTCGAGGTCTGCCAACAGACCTGCCGACGCCCTCGCGAGCTTGACGTCCTCGTCCTCTTCAACGCTCTCCATCACGTGTGCACGTGTGTGTTCGGAATGGTGCTGCTTTCTCGCCTCCCCGAATTCGTGTTCCGCTGCCTTCGTTCATCCAGCGCTCGAGCCCCGCGACGCGAGCGACTCCGGCACTTTACGCGTTGCATTGTCTGGAGCTTCTCCCGCGACCTGAACACCTTCCTAGACAACCCATATTGCTTACACGATGTCGGGAGATACAACGAGTACCTGGCAGTCCATGTGCTCAACGAGCAGCAGCTGGTAATTGCAAAGAAACGCTTTCATAAATCGGCCCAGCTAACGCCAAAGCAGGTCAGCTACCGTTCGCTGAGCAGAGCCCTCAAGGTCCATGTAAACCTGGCTAAGCAGTATGACACCCCGTCAAATATACGTATGCTCGTCACCTTGTCTAAACAGTTTACAGGATGCTCTTCGAGTTTCATCAGAAGCAAAATGCAAAAAAAACCAGGCAGTGTCCACGCAACATACCTCATTACTGGCACTAGGATCCCTCCCAAATCGCAACACCCGACCAAGACAGAGTCTCAGGATGATGGAGATGTGGTCATGCAGAGCAGTCCGCGCATACCCAACAGTTCTGCCCCTCAAGCTCCCGACGACGAAACCGGACCAACACCTATACGTTCGATACTTCTGGTGAAAGAGGAGCATCTACAGCAGGCGAAGGCAACTTTTGAACATATCACAGGAATACATGTATACAGTCTGGCCGCTGGAGGGCTGAGCGATCTCAACTCCTTGACGGAATGCAATCGCAAAATCGCTGTTGAATATGCCTCGGAAGATCCTTTGGTAGCTTGGAAGCAATACGGCACCATTCAGAATCCAAATGTCAAGAGGAGGACACAAAAACGTCCACCACCAGCCCCAGCACCCGTAGCCAAAGAGACTATTGCGAAGGCGAAGCCCACACCCGCGCTCGAGAAGCAGGCCTCGAAGGCGTCCAACGAATCCGTACCCAACTCAGCAAAAGCGACGCCTGTACCGGAGAAGAACGCCGATGCTAGCAATAAACAGACTGCCACCAAGCCGACCACGAACAGACGCCAAGCATCAGATATTTTCAAGTCCTTCGCTAAAGGAGCCAATAAAGCCAAAAAGCCCGCCTCAACCGAAAGCTCGGCGGCGCCTTCGCCAGCACCAGGAACTTCCGTCAAAGAGGACGAGTCTATGGGCGGCATGTCAGATGATGACCCTGATGATCCGGTTGACGATGAAGAACTCGCAGTAGATGCTGTTAGTGGCAAATTAAAGAAGGACCGCGAAGCAGACTTGAAGGCCATGATGGACGTTGATGATGAGCCTATGGAGGACGCTGATGAGGGCGTCTCCCAAGGTGCAATAGACACGCCAAAGGAAAGTGAGGCTGAAGAATCGCAAGCAACACAACAGGAGGAACCCAAAGAAACCGTGACCGTCGAAAATGGCAGACGCGTGGCAGGAGAAGGGTAATGAAGAAGAAGACAGTCAAGGACGAAGAAGGATATCTTGGTGAGTCCTTCAAATTGCAAATTTCTAAACGCGAGAAAGCTAACATTCTTCAGTGACCAGAGAAGAAGCAGCCTGGGAGTCCTTCTCTGAGGACGAGCCCGCCCCGAAGAAAGCCAAGCCTACACCTGCTCCGGCAGCCAAAGGAGCAAAGAAGAGTGCTGCCAAACCTGGACAGGGAAACATCATGTCTTTCTTTGGCAAAAAGTGACCACATACAGCGGAACCAATATGACGTAGATATACCCCCACATCGCATTTCAGGATCAACATTGACTCGTAGCATAATATCTTGAATCCGTATAACAAAACAATCAAGGTGACATCTCTGCTAAACCTTTCGCCATTGGTGGCAAGTCGTCAAGGTATTTCTCAACCTCTTCATACTTTGCGAACTCAGAGCCGCATACGCGCTTTCTCCTCTCTCGGAACTCATCGTACATCCACAACCATGCGTCCCTATCCGCACAATCCAGGTCTCCATCTTTATCTCCCGCCTCTTTGCATTTCGGCACATGGTCGAGTCTCAAGTTCTCCGAAGCCGCAACCCACGGCTTGGGGATCGGATAGTCGGGAAGTGGATGTACTTCGCCTCGTCATCACCTTGGGCACGTCCCATAACGCCTCCTCGGACCCAAGGTAAGCCGCGTGGCTAGTCTCTCGCATCTCTCCCGTAAGCAATAGGTATGGATTGTGTGGAATCACAAGACAGTCGTCCCCGTACAGCGCGTTGATGATCTCCATATCATACTCGCCCGACTGGCCCTCGCTCAGACGCGCTTGGATGCGCGCGAACTCTGCCTCGGAAGGCGAGGCGAGCATCACGGATGTGCTGAGCGTGTCATTGAGCCAATACGCGCGCGGCATGGCGAGTTTCGACTCAGCTGGCAAGAGGAAGAGCTCGTCCATCGTGTGTTGCAGTGTGGCGTCGGAGTCAAGGCTGAGGACTCGCTTGTAATTTGTCTGGTTGAAGGCGAGCAGTTTGGTGAAGCCTTGCGACCACATTGTGTCGAGCTTGCCGTTGTTGCTGCTCAGCACTTCGACTGGTTGGACGTGAGCGCCGTATAGCTCGGTTGCTTGTGATAGTAAACGAGCTGAAGATGTTGTGTTAGTGTCTGGGCCAGCAGCCAAGTTTGCCGCGTATAGGATGAGCGTGTCCGGTCTGGCGCCGAGCCGATGTAACGATTCGGCCAGCATGAGCGAGTTGCAGACGTGGTCTGGCGAAGTGGCATACGAGACATATGCGAAAGAGCTCCAGTCTATTCGTGTCCAGAAGGGCAGCAGGGAGCCACCAAGTCTCAGTCGATCGATCGATTGCGTCCATATTTGAGCAGCGGGTTTTGCCAACTGATCGTGATGGCATATCAAGTATGCTGCGCATATTGCCAGAGCCAGAAGGACTCCTAAGCGTTCTGCCAGCCGTCCACGAAGGATACGTAGGTCTTGGAACCAAGATTCTTGGGCAACAGGGGCTGGACGGGGACCGAAGCGGCCTCGCGATGATACTCTTCGTGAAGCTGTAGGTGAAGGCAGCCAGGCTCGGCCCAAAGCCTTGGTCGCGTAATGATGAGACATTGAAATCAAGCTCTGAACGACTACAAACCTTCTGGAGAGCATGGTCGGAGAGTTCATTACTTTAGTTCCCGAAATTCTTGCGCAAGGGAGTAGACGGAAGGGATGTTCTTGGAATGTTTCGCAACCCGCCACTCTCGCCACTGTCTCAGTCCATGGGGTACAGCAAATATCATATCCATAAAGAGTGTGTGTGTGGATGGAGGGAGAGGCGCCACAGTTATACCAGTATCACAGAGGCTGTTTGTGGTGCCACACTGTCAGTAAGTGTTCTGGCCTGTCGTTAAGGGAACCGAAAGAGCTTCTGGTGATTAGGCATTAATAGGAGTTATGTTTTTTGCGCCCCATCTGCAAGGTCCAGGTTGTTAGTTCGCAAGGACTCAGTGTTCAGCACCGTACTGCTTTTTCTGACAGACACATGCGACAAAATGAAGGAACTGATCATTGCAACTAAAATTATCTACAGTCTTTCAGTGAACAGTAATTTATTTGTACTCGAAGATCTCGAGAGATATAACCTGTTGCGATGTATAAGCAAGTCAACGAAATGGTCACTCAGTCCTTCTTCTCTTCCCCAGTCACAGCTTCGCGCTGCACGCTGTTGCCCGAGGAAGTGACATCCCCTTCGACGCCGAGAATCTGTTGCTCACGAATGACACCGTGCGTAATCTTGTCCATAGACTGGAAGTTTTCCCAGTCACCGATCTGCTCATCAAAGAACTGGTCGAGGTCCAAGCCGAGCATCTCAACTTCCTCACTGACACGAAGGTGCATGCCAGGAATGTACTTAAGCGCCAGAAGTAGAATGCAAGTGACGACGAACGAGTAAGCGGAGATCGCAGTGATCTCGGCGAATTGCTTTCCAACTTGCATGCCGTTGCCGTTGATACCGCCAGGTGCGCTCGTGGCACCGTCGAGCATGCTGATCTTCTCGTCTGCGAAGATACCTGTGAGGAATGAACCCATCATGCCGCCAATGCCGTGAAGCTTGAAGACATAGAGACCTTCATCGATGTTGAGCCATTCATTCAGGTCTTGAAGCAGAGCGCAGGTGACAGCGGTGATGAAACCAATGACTGCTGCCAGCCACAGTGAAACATAACCCGCAGCGGGAGTGATACCGACCAGGCCAGCGATAGCACCTTCGCAGGCGCCGACAACGGAGAAGCGACCTTTGGTACGGATGAAGTCGACGAGGACCCAACCGATGGCACCGGTAGAGGCAGCCACGTTGGTGTTGAAGGCGGCGTACCTGATGATATGGTTAGCCATTATTTGTCCTTCTACGCGAGCCCATTAATACTTACATGGCACGAATAGTCGCATTGAGAGTCGAGCCACCGTTGAAGCCAAACCAACCAAACCAGATGAAGACTGTACCAAGGAATACCAGAGTGGTGTTGTGCGGCTTGCCGTGAGATGCCTGACCGGCAGTCTTGCGCTTGCCCAAGACGAAGGCGTACGCCAGACCAGCCCAACCAGAAGCGATGTGAAACCGGTCCACCTCCTGCAAAGTCAAGGGAAGGCAAGTTGAAAAGCCATCCATTGGCGTTCCAAGTCCAACAAGCGATCGGGCAATAGACTATGGTGGCCCAGCAGAAGGCAAACACCAAGCTGGGGAGGATACGTCCGCGTTCGAAAGAGCCGCCGATCACGATCTGAACTGTGCAAGCGCAGAAGAGTAGCTGGTATAGACAAAAGACAATCTCAGGAATGTTGGCGTTACCAGGAGATGGTGCGGCCGAAACGTTCTTGAGACCGAAGTTTGCCAGGTCACCGATGAAGGCAGAAGCGGTTCTCGAATAAGCAAGAGAGTAACCCCAGAACATCCATTGGAACGTCGTTACAGCGACGACCATGATAGACTGGAACAATAGCGACAGCGAGCTCTTGCGTCTGGCCAGACCGCCATAGAGCAGACCAATGCCGGGAATGATCAACCAGACAATGTATCCACAGAAGACCAGGTATGTGTAGTGGAATTCAACACCAGCATATTGAGCGTTGACGTCGACAGTAAGAGGATCGCCGCCTGCTGGATGAGCAGGGTCAAACTCTGGCTGTTTATTGTCAGCATCGCCGACGTGTTGCAATGCTACTAATGATGACTTACGGCTGTAGACATGCTGATGATGAAGCAGCGAAGTCAATCGATGAGTCGAAAGAAGTGCTTGCAGAATCGGCAAGTCGGACCACTAAGAAGAACAGCGAAAGAGAGGAAACAGACAACAGATCTGCAAGGAGGCTACCTAGCTGATATACACCTTGCGAGCGCTCCACTCGCCATGTGGCCAAGCTTAGGGCCTCACGCTCGTAATACTCTTTCTTGCCTAGGTGCCTTTAGGTTTCATATCGCTTCACTGCAGCGAACCTTAGCCTATGAGGGTGCCCTCCGATATGCCGTCCGATATATTCCTTCGGTTACCGACGTTCCGCCATGGAGCAAACGCGTGCTCGCCACGACAGTTCAGCTGATTCCTTCCATTCCATGCAGCGAATCGCTCGCTCGGGCGACATGTCGCCATCCTGGAATGGGCTTGGCAATACAAAGCATGTGCAGGACTGTAGCTTTCACCAACAACAAAGATCGATCAGATGAGCCAATATTGCCAGCGTGCTGACTGGCCAGGTTTGTTGGGTCACTACATGAGGTCGCGGTAGACAAAGGTGGGAATCGCGCTAGGACAGCCTGTCACCCACGTTCCTCTAATGAGGCGCTCGCTTGTGGCGTTCCAGCATAACCGCCTTATCTGCAGGGCCATGATAAGGACATCAACCCTTGATAGTCGTAGCGAACAATGCGCATTTGTCACAATAATCTGCGGCCGTGAAGGACGGGGTTGTTCTGAAGGTTGCGGTCTCGTATTCTGGCAACTGGAATTGGTGAGGTACGCGGCGCTGCAGGCTTACCATGTTGCAATGCTGCACGCCGTGTTGGTAGGCTCAGCAGACGCCTGTACCGGAGCAGCTGTTCTCGTTGTGCTACCCTGCCTCGCCTGCGTCTTTGGTAGTTGCGCGACCCAAGACGGAGCAATTACTTGCCGTCCTGCCCTGCGCCGGATACAATCTGACTCTGACCGTCGCGTCCATCCTGTTGGGACTGTTGTCGGGTGTTCCCCTGACAGAGGCGTGAACGGAGGCGCTCCATTATTGCTTCGAGAGCGGCCAGCTTCTTTCCCGCGGACTGGATCCCTAGTCTTGCCATCGTCAACACGTGCTGCGGCGATGATACGGGTGGCACGGAGAGTATCGCAATGAGGACAGAGATAAGAGAATCCTCCCAGGGCTAGCAAATGCTTGAGCAAGCGAGGCGCGAAGTCGCTTGGTGGGGAACTTGCCGACTCCACTTCGTCTTGACCTCACGGATCCCATTGCCTACAACTGTGTAAATATCGCGGTGAGTCTAGGAGATTCCACAAGGATGCTATTCAGTACTATCGCGGTTCTAGGAAGTCTTCAATGATCATACCTCTGTACTGGTTGCTTAGATCACATTCGCGCACGTTACAGGAATGTGCAATATCCAGATGATCTATTGGTTGAGACAGAACGTCTTTCTATCTCTTTTATTTAAGTGTAGGACTCGCGCAAAACAATCAAACAAGTTTCATAGAAAGAACACGCAGACACTACCACCTCGCATTACAACACCATCGCATCCCCGGTCGAGAGAAGCATGAAAACTCCAACTTCATGCGCCGTCGGATCGGTCAGAAAAGCAATTGTCACCTTGCTCAGGCCTCTACTGCTCAGATTCTGACAGTTCATCGTCAGCTGGCGCGGACTCCAGAGAAGAATGGGAATCGTTGCGAACAGACGTCGAGTCGTCGGCCACGGCTCCATCGGTATGCACCTCCTCCTCCGCCATCTCATCATCCTCAACGATCTCACTAGTCGACTTCTTTTCGGCGCGCTTACTGTCTTGCTTGTCGTTACTCTCCGTCTCCTTCTCTAGCTTCGCCTTCGCCTCAGTCCTCGCCTTCTTGTGCTCCTTCTTCTTGTCGTTCTCCTGCTTGTTCTCCTCCTTGCGCTTCATCACAAAAGACGGGCTAGCGACAAGCTCGCTCAAGCGAAAGCCAGTAACGAGATCTCTCCTGACAATCGTCAAGGAAGTGAGCACTTCGATGATCTTCTCAAGACGCTGCTTGCAAGTCGAGGTGACGTCGTGCGCGAAACTCTTCCCAGCACTCTCGACGATAGCACCTTTCTCGTGAGCGTCGACAACAAGATGGTAGAGCATAGTCGCGCAAGCTTCTACCAGGTCTTTGCCTTTGTTTTCTTCGAGATGCTCCATTGTAGCGCGTGGTGTTCCTTTTGCCAACGCTGAAATTCTGGGACGAGTGCCTGCTTGAATGTCGGCATCTTTGGGGTCTGGCTGTAAGGCTGGTCGAATGCTTCCATGATCGCGAGAATCCATTTCTTCGGCTCAGCCTTGACCTCCGCAACGTCGTCAAGGCCGTCAATCTGCAATGACATGCGTCTCGTGAACTTCTCTTGTGCTTCTGTGAAGGTCATGCCTTTGAGCTCGCCATCGGCTACTTTGACGTTGGCGAAGTCGGCAGCGGCCAGAGACTGACGCCTAGATAGTCTCTCTGCGGCCAGTGCTTTGGAAAGGTGGGTACGAGGAGTCGACTGAACAGCAGCTGATTGCATAGTGACAGGGTTTTCAATGGATTCGACAGGCGTGTTGGACTTTGCTCTCTTGACTGGCTTGCGCTTTGGTGTTGGACTCTGAGCCTTGGGAAGGCCGTCTACGCTGTTGTCGACGCTTTCACTGCTGTCGCCATTATCGCCGCTCGATCTACGGCGTTTCACAGCCAGTGAGATGCTCGCACGAGATTCTTCAGCGCCCTCTGCGCTTACGTCCATAACATCAGCGCCGCCAACGCTCTGGCCATCGTTGCCATTGTCGACTTCAACATTCCGTGCGGGCACAGGAGCCGCAACCTCCTTTGCATTGTGCTGTACAAAAGCGATGAAGTCGTTATTGCCGTTGTTGATGCGATCGCCGATGTGTGAGAACTGCTGGTTGTTGTCCGGACTTTTCGATTTCATGAGAGAAGACTCCGAATCATCAGTCTGCGTAGTTTTGTTGGGGCCAAAGTTGTTTCCATAGTAGTCGTTAGTGGCATCGTCGCTGATGAACTCGTCAAAAGTCTCCTCGTAACGAGCGTCAGAGTCACGCTGGTCTTCGCCCTCAACTGGCAGTGATCTTCCCTGGATCTCGAGAATCTGGGCCCCTTGCACGGTCCTGAAAACGCCTCCGGAAAATGTCACCTGGGATCCGCGATACATGTGGAAAGTTTGACTCGGAGTTTGCTGATGCGTATTGCGCGCTTGTGCCGAAGAAGCATCGTGGATGCGGATGATGTTGGTGGACTGGGTTTGTATAGAATTCCCAGATAGTCTCTGCGACGAGTTATGGTATGGGTGGTTGGGATGGTTATCGAATGATGGACGTAGCTCGTTGGAAGAGCCAGTCGCAAGACCTTGAGGATTGCCATTCGTCTGAGGGAGTCCTTGAGTCTGTGACGGAGGAACGCGATTTGGGTCTGGGACGGGATGCTGTGGAGCGGCTTGACGGGCAGTGTTTGGAAGATTGGTTTCATCCTGACCGCGAGGCGCTGAAACACCTGGATTTTTCGAAGTCATGACGATAAGCTGTGTGGCGTGTCGTCTTGGTAGTGCCCGTGGCAGTCGTTGAGTGCGGTGGTGTTTACAGCTTTCGTTGGGACACGGTGCCGGCTTTATGCCCTCGCTTTCGTCGCGACTTTGCTGGCAGTAACATTTTGTTGTCTCCAGTGAAGCCGTTGTTGTATCAAGAAGCGGGAGTGTTGAAGCCACAGTGACTTGTTTCTGTCTTCCTGGTCCTACCTTTGGCAGCTGTAGAACGTCAAAGCCGAGCGCAAACTTGCGTCTTAGAAACAGTTACTCGATTTCAGGCTTGATCTGTCCACTGTTAATGCGTGGTTGCGTCTGTGTCGTGACTGCTGGCGTGAGACGAGATCAATCTTGGGTGCCGTCGCGTCTGCTCTTGGAAGCCATCCTTCTCGTATACCTCAAGACACATTTTCCCCGTTACATCCATAGCCTTAAGAGTGAACAAGTCCGCTCATATGATCTACAAGTCTCTCTGGAATCAACGCACTAAAAGATGTAAGGGTAATGACGTAAGTTGACCATGCAATACAGTATGTACACTCTGAACCTTCTCGCGCTCTGGATATCCTTTATTTCGTTCTCACCTGCTTCAGCTTGCCTGGGCTGTAGATGAACTGGGTAGCGTAAGCCTTGGGCACACGCTTGCGCTCGTTCGGCTCCTGAACGAAGTACTCGTAGCCTTGCTTGTTGGCGAAGGCGATCGCATCCTCCTTGGTGTTGAAGTCGAGACGGGTGCCCTGCATAGCGTCTGCACTGGATTGCCAGCCCATGAGCGGGTTCTCCCATCTGTGGCCCTTGGAGAGAACGTCCCAGTCGATGCGCCACTTGTGGCCGTGCCAGTCGCCGGACTGAGTGGCGGTCTTTGTGGGGCGGTAAATGCTAGCTGTATGTCAGTACTTCAATTCTGAGGTCGCGTGTAGGGAGCAAGTTGTATGTACCGGACGGTTCTGGCCTGGAGGTCTGTGGGTGCGCCGGAAAGGACTGCGGCAGGAAGGTCGAGGCCAGGCTCGGAGCCATCCATGACTCTCTTGGGAATTGGTGAGAAAGCACTGCCATGAATATCAGCACTAGCTCTTGTCAAAGCCGTTGTCCTCTTTCCAGGTCATTCTTACGAAACTCTGTAGTCTGTGGCCACGTCGTAGTCGGGCTGGTGAGCCTGGCGCCTGGCCGGCTCCTCCTGGGTGATCATCTCAGCATCGCCGTGAGTGGAAGTCGGCGCGCGGTCGGGAGAAGAGGATGGGCGACCCTTCTGGCCACCAAGAGCCATGCCGGGGTTGTGGGCGACAGTCTCGTGGCGGACAAGAGCGGGCGCACGCTGTGACAGCGCTGGGCGGGTGGAGGCGCGCAGCGTCGAGGCTGCGATTCTGTGGAGGGAGGCCATGGTGGGCGAGTGTGTTTGTTGGTGTGTATGAGGTCGCACGGCTCGCGAGGCTCACTGCTCTCTCGTCGCCGTCTCCAATGGCTTGCTTGAGGTTGGAGGTCAGCATCGGGAGCGTTTCGGCCCGTGACTTAGCGACTTCGAACTTCCGATCAGCTTCACCTTCGCCTTGCGACGACGGCAAGATCACCCATCCCATACCCAGCCAAACACAGCAACCATGGTCTCTACTCTCGTCCCCCCGAAGGTATGCTGCTCGAGTGCAATAATCGCGAATTGCGCTAACATTTGATACAGGTCGCCTCTCCCAACGTACGTGCTCCTGAGCCCCCTCCCGTTCTCCTCCGATTCACCACATGAACCGCCAAATGCGCATCGAACCGACTATCACCCCACTGAACGCGATTTATGGAGAATGAACTGGTGTCAGAAAGAAGTCGGAATGCTGACAGGCATATTTACAGGCCATTGGCGGTGCCGCTGATGCTGCCCGCATGCAGAGGGTTGTCGCTTTCTACGAGGCGCTCCCTCGCGGCCCTGCCCCTGCTCCCCAGCCCAAGGGCCTCCTCCAGAGGTACCAGCACCGCTACATGAACGGCAAGAACGCTCGCGCCATGCGTACGTTTCCAGAACAATTTGATCGACCGGGATAGAACACAAGGATACTGATCATGGCACAGCCCTCGCCCACATTGTCGGTGGCCTCATCGTCATCGGTTACGCACAGAACTACTACTTCCACCTGCGTAAGTAGTTGCGGAGTTTTCATACCTAGGCAGCGGCTAACCTCAGTACAGGTCACCACAAGAACAACGCCCACTAGATGCGTTGAATGTTTCAATGGAAAGGTGTGACTGGAAGAATATGTATCTGTAAATATGTTGAATGGGAGAGCGTCGAGACTATGTGGACCAAGTTCTCTTTTGTTTGTACCACGATTCTGGAGTCATCGAAGCGTGATGTGTTGCCGGCGGTCATTGTCTACGTGCCATCACGTGACTCGGTTGAAGTCGGGAGGCGGTACATTATACCATAAGGACACGTAGAACCGTAGATGGTATTCCCTAGGAGTAATTGATGAGAACAGCAATCCGTACGCTAGTCACACTCTATAACGCTGGCCAGCACGTTGTCGTTGTGTCGAAGGCGTCGTCCAGTGCCGGGCTAGGCCGCATCAAGCCAGTTAAGCAGCCGGCGCGCAACCGCGATCCAGCAGGCGGCGACGACAGGCAGCTTGCGCGGCGACGTCAATCACCGTCTCTACCCACCACCACCACCGAGCCACCACTCTCGCGCCACCGCACCCCCAGAGAGGAAGTCACCGCGTCCTCCCTCCTCGTGCGCGCCTCTCCCATCAATAGCGCCCTACCCTGCGCAGGCGACACACACCACCACCGAGCACGCCGATCCCCGACCCCCGACTTCAGCTACTACTGCACCTCCAACCGTGGCAAGCTCATACTGCTAAACGTACGGCTCCCTCTCTCTCCTGCACCCGCCTGTACGGCTCTCGCTTGTTCTGTTTGTTTGCGCCCGCACGGGGACTGTTCTTTCGCGCTCTTTGATGCTCGCGACATTGCCCGAGTCAGCGCCCGCTCTAGATCCGCCGGCTGACCAGAGTGACACTGCGCAAACAGTCCGACAATCTGTTATGGCAGAGCAGGTTAGCCACAATGTGGTAAACGTCCCCGAGTCGACGAGCGGCTCGTCTGCGCTTGTCGACGTTGTTGCGAACCACACTTCTACATCGACCGCCGAATCCGGCCACAACCTCACTACACCCAACGAACCCGAAGTACCCGACGTCACCAAATCGCAAACCACCGCATCCACCGAGACCCTCTCGTCTGGAGGCAAACAAGTTGACGCAGGAAATGCTGCGGCTGAGCCAAGTGCTGGGGATGCCGCGGCCAAGCTCAATAATGTTCCTGCGATTGCGACGCCGTCTGATGCCAACGAAAAGGAGAAGTCGGATCTGGAGCCTCCAACCTTGAATGGTGTGAACGACACAGCCAGCCAAGGATCTGCAGTTGAAGATGGAGGATCACAAGATGTATCTGCGGTGAACTCTGATTCTGAAATCAGTAAGGGAGAATCGAAGGATGGCCATCTACATGTGCGCGCGAACTCGGTCAAGAACCAGCTACATTCAGCAAAATCTCAGTGACCAAGAACTTCTTGGCCAAGTCAGCATCCACTGTGCCTGCTGTAGCCAAGACTGGGGAGAGGTGAGGAGTCTTGGATTGCATGTAAAGGCAAAACTAACACATCTGCAGCATCCCCCGTTAACTCGGTTGCACCACCTGTTGCGAAGCCGAGGCTCATCGCTAAGACTGGTGCATCTATCAGAGAGCTTCAGAAGGCCCGCCAAAATGCAGAATCTCCAAGTGGACCGGATGCTAGCACAGTCTGGAATAAAAACAGACCTACAGCTCCACCGCCTCCCAAGCAGTTCACCGATGAGGAACTCAAACAGCAGTACGGCATTCACCTGGCCACGCGCCTGCAATCAGACGAGAATGGCAAGGAATCCAAATGGGCAGACATCGACGAAGATGAAGACGACTGGGTCCCAGAGGCAGTCACATGGATCGATGGCACGAAATCTGCTCTTACGCCTGCGGATAACGTCCCCGCGCCAAAGGAAGCCAAGCCTGCTGAAGCAACCACACCGAAACCCACCGAGAGCGCAAAGCCAACTCTCACAGCTGCAAAGAAAGAGCCTTCTGGACCACCTAAGACCATCTTGAAGCCAGGAGCAGCAGCTCAAGCCAAGCAGCTTGGTAATACGACGCAGTCTCCTGGTCCTGAGAAGGCTACGTTGAAAGCGAAAAGCCCTGCGCCTCCTACTAAATCGCCTTGGGCTACTTTGCCTCCTGTTGATAAAGCATCGCCTATTATACTGCCAGCTCAACACAGTCATGCACCAGCTCCTTTTGCGACTCAGGATGCCCGTGCTTATGACTCATCCATGCCTCCTCAACAACCCGCCCGCGAAATAGCTGCTGATACATTCGATCGTTCTTGGCGCGAGGGCGAGGGTGGAAGGCGTGAGCTCTTCAACTCCGTTAGTGGCCATTATGAGCCCGCACCCGAAGGTCGTCGCAGCTCCAGACCTGATCCATATGGTCGTAAGCCTTCAGTGCTTCTGCGTTCGTCGGACCATCCGGAGCCATCACCAGCTTTCCAAACCAGGTCTGGCAGCCAGACTGATGGTGCGCCTGCTTGGGCAGCGCGCCGTAGAGGGTCGAGTGTCAGCCAAAACGGCATGATGGTACCTAGGAGAATGTCTATCAACAGAGGCTCGGAGTCTTATGCTCCTCAAGACCGACGCCCAAGTGTGGCAATGAGCAATGATAACCGCGCTTCACCAATTATCAACAAGGCTGAGCCAAACAAGAACATGTTCTCTCAGCAAGATGCTTGGTCACAGCAAATGCCACCGCCTCCCGCACCAGGTGCTGGCGAGGAGCTGGAGGACCCTGTCAAAGTCCAAGAGCGCATCATGAAGGAGAAGCGCGAATTGGCACGCAAGAGAAGACAAGAAGAGGAAGAGCAGGCAGAAACCGCCAGGAAGGAGCGTCTGAAAGCCAAGATGGCAGCTCTCGAGGGAGCAGGCCAGTCAAGACAGGAACGACAGGCCGCCAAAGAGGCAGCTGCTTCCGCGCCCAAGCCCGCTTCCATTGAGAGCAGCAAGCCAATTAATGCTAGCGACGATAAGGCAGCGCAGCCAGCAGAGTCCACGAATGCTCCAGCAAGTGAACCCGCGGTTGAAGCACCGGGCGTCGCAGCTCATGATAAGTCTGCTGAGGCGACCACTTCAAGAGCGTCTGCACCCGATAGCATTGTTTTGCCACCCGCCGTCAAGCCTGAAAGCGCCGAAATGCCCACCCGTTCGGTCTCGGAGCACATGCAACGGCAGGCTCCACGTGGTCCCTTGTCACCAAAGGCCAACACACGTGCGCCGTTCCAGCAATCCGTTGCATCGCCATACCGTGCTCCTAATTCCGCCTTCTCGTCACCTGGCGACCGAAAACAGCAACCATTCGGGCGTTCACCCATGGTCGGCAACAACGACGGATTTTCCCCATGGCCTTCTGCTGGCAGTGGAAACGTGTGGGGCACTGCAGGCATTGGTAATGGCGTATTTGAGAGTGCATCAGCATTTGCCCCGATGCCAATGATGAGCCAACAGGGCCCCTCACTGCCACCCCCGCCTGGCATGGGACGCTCTGATAACGCGAACCGCATCTCGCCACAAGGCCTTGGCTCGGAGCCGCGATCACAGAATCTACAGGCAACTCATGCGACTGACCAGGCTCGTTCATTCGGTCCCCCTGGCATGGAGGGCCGTCCAGATCACTTCATGTCCCAGTCTCGGCCGACCGGCGCTTCTCCCGGCCCTGGTATGGGTAGGCAGCAGAGGGTCCCTGGACCCATCGCGCCTCCTTCTCGCGCACAGCCGCCTGTGCAGAACCAGCCCGGGGATGATAGAAGGATCAATGCTTGGAACGCTGCATCTCAAACTCTTCCAGCAGAATATGCGAACGCCAGCAAGGCTAGTCTTTCCGGCCCTCAGGCAGACGGCCCACCCGCGCCCAGGGAGGACACTTTCAAGGAGACCTTCAAGCAGACCACAAAGGGCCGCCTTGGTGGACCCCGTAAATTCGAGAAGGCAGAGTACACCATCCACGATTCTCAGGGCTCACGCTCAGTCACCAGCCTCCCGCCCGCGCCGCCGAGCACACAGACCCAACCTGCTGTGCCTGTGCCGACAGCGTCTCCGCTGAGCCACCCGTGGAAACAAGCTGCTGAGAGCACTGTGCGTCTGCCTAACGGATCGATGAATCCAGCACATGGAGGCGCTCAAATGCAACAACTTCCTATCGGGCACCCTCATGCTCGGCAACAGCCTGCTCCCGTCGGCACTCCTCGACGTGTCAAGGCGGTTGCAGAACCTCTGCCTCCAATGGTCAACTCCAGAGAGCCTCCACCTCCTGAGACAGCTAACCACCCGGCTTATGCTGGAGATGTTAAACACCCGCATGTTCGTCTACCACGATCCAAACCCGTGGTCAAGCTTCCTCCACAAAGTGCGGCTCCGACCTCGCCACAGCCGTCTGTCGTAATGCCACCGCGTCAGCACTGGGGCCCTCCTGGCGCTATGCGACCTCTTGTACAGAATGAAGCGTGGCAGGCTCGTTTCAATGGACTGTTCAATCGTACTAACATTACGACGGAGATCCCTCCATCGCCACCAAAGACTCCGCCTAAGATGCAGGATGCGGCCCTGGTGGTGGCAAGCTCATCAAGGACCGCCATGCGAGACAACTCAGACGTTGCTGGTGCAACAGTCTCTCTGCCTCAAATGCAGCAATCGATGGCCAAAAAGACCCCTGAGGGCTTCGTTCTTGATGACAGCCGCGACATTACTAGCAAGGACACCATCGAACAAATGTTCAACGAGGAGCTGAGCTTTGGTTCTAAGCCATTGACACGCGTTCCGCGCAATACTGCCTACCCCGAAGTGGGCATGAAATCCAAGCGCTTCGAGGATCTTCCAAGGTCAACCGAAGCTCAGAGTAAAGCTCAGCATGACATTACCCAGGTGCACCAACGAAACACTAAGGGATGTTTCGTCAAAATGCCTGGGGTGAAGACTAAGCACAATCCGATTTTCTGGAAGAGGAGCAACAACGGCAAGGGCTTTAGCAAACCCAGACCTCGAAAGCGCCGTTCTCCAAAGAGAACAACACGAGTCCTCCGGTGTCGACTGCGCCAAATGGCGGTCCCAATGCCGATTCCAGGAAGGCCGGCTCTCTGAAAGCGCCGATCCCGTCGAATGCTACTGTGGCGCAACACAAATCATCACCTCCTGCTGTGCCGGATAACGCTGCACCTGCCGGCAAGAGAGGCTCGCACTTCAAAGCTCCGCGAGGACGTGGACAAAACGCCCCTGTCAAGTCGACTTAGGGAAAAAAATCGATCCAGTATTGGTGAAACACAACTTGTATTAATATATGGGAGCAGGAGCGTGGAAATAATGGATGCGATGCCATTCCGCCTCTGCATGGACTCTCATGAAGGCGATGATGGGGAATGCATGATTCTACTTTGGGCTCCTGCGAATGCAGTTGTTTGCAGAGCATGGTCTTCGCTACTGTGCTAGTATAACGTATTCGTGTTACAGACTAGTCGTTTTTCTAAATGTATTGAGAGTTTCACGACTTGGCAACATTTCTCCATTGTTTCTCAATTCTTTCATAAAGCAAAGCCATGTATCTGGTATACCTTATCTTTTAGATTCTTAGGGTTTCTTCCATCTGAAAATCCCCTCTATATATGCTGACATCTGGTGTAATACTGGTCATTTGATTTCAACCTCTTTAGCGTCAGAGGTGTCTCAAGACAGACCCCTTGGACGCAGCTCCAGTCCAGCGCCCCGCCTCCCCGCCAAATATCGTCATCGACAACACGGTTGATCGAGCACTGGCACTTTTATTAACACGATGAGCTCATGACCTTAGTGGTCTCGTCTTGTACACTTCGACTTTAGTTTAACTTACAGTGAGGTATAGACGTGCTCTAGATTCGTTCAAATTCACGCAACAACAGGAACTTGATCTATTCTCACATCTCACAACCAGCAACCATAGCTGCCAAACTACGCCTCGCGCATCTCTCGCGCACACTACAGACTACCCGGACAATGGCTACCACGTCACACTCAACTCCCTCCCAGGCGGCGCCCTGGCGTGCGGATTTTCTCAACCACATCTCCCGCATGGACAGCCCAGAGTTCGTCTTCAGCAGCTTGCACCCTGCGCCCGAAGGCCAAAAGAGCCCAACGCCTTACGTCCCTCGTGCCCGCTACTGTATCATGCGTGGTTTCTGGGCAGAGCTGCCCGATAATAAGCATAACAATGCGCCCATGAATCCGCGTGTGTACGAAAGTGAGATGCCCGCTTTCACGACCGACGTGCGAATGAACAAGCCTATTGAGCTGTTCGGGTCAAGCAGCGGTCACGCTTCGGACGCCAGCCAGGCTCATGGTAGCGGTGGTGGCGGGCCTTGCGAGGCTGTCTGGTGGGTTAAGGACGCGATGGTGCAGTGGAGGATGAAGGGTGAGGCTTTCGTCGTTGGCAACGACGTGGAGGGTGAGGGCGATCAGAGCAAGGAGAGCTCCGGCGTGAGGACGCTGAAGAGCGAGGTGGGAAGCAGGATGAGGGTTGTCGATGCTGAGAAGGAGGCGGAGTGGAGTTGGAAGAGGGAGTTGACAGGCCACTTTGGCAACAATTCGCCTGGGTTGAGAGGTATGTTGCTCGTTGCGAACAATTTGTACTTGATTTTTGGGAACAAATACTGACTAAGATTCTAGGAACTTTCAAGAACCCGCCGCCCGGCCAGCCTGTGGACCAGCCTTATGACGACAAGAATCTTGCTACTGGACAGAAGGTCGAAGACCTGGAGGATCCCGTGGCTAGGGCCAATTTCCGTGTGGTCATCATCAAGCCCGAGGAGATGGAGTCTGTTGATTTGAGCGACCCTGCGAAGGCAAGGAGGCAGGTGTACAAGTTTGATGAGAGCAGTGGCCAGTGGACTCACACTGAGTGTTGGCCTTGATTTGCTCTGCCTTGTTGACAGACAACGACTAAATTGACGAAATTGAATCATGTGCATATAGTGTAATGCCAAAAGAAATTCCTGGGAGACTTTTTTCGCGGTGGCCATACACCGTCTTGAGCGATCGAACAAAGCTGAGTCTACAATCTGCTGATCAAAACGTGCCGAGCCCAGTACTCTTTGCCAGCCATACATGCATTCGTCCTCATACACCTATCCCATCTGAAAAAGGTTCAGGCTCGCAGCAGAGTGTCGACCCTGTACCTGACCGAGCTCACATTCCGATATTGCCTTACGTTCCCATGCATCGCCTCGTTCACATGTTAGTCGGCCATGGTTTACTTGACCCTCACGTCACTCAGCAGGCATCCTATCGAGAACATCTGTCTCGTTTACGACAATGATGATGCGTGTATGTGGGTCACCAGCTGCAGACTCAAGCCCCAATGCACGGTGTGTGCTCCGGTCGCCATCACAATGCAAGCGATGCGGCGTGACACAAGATCTCGAGGCGCCTGTCTGCTGGTTGATGCGTGACAAGTCTCTCCGTTAGTGGTCATCTTGTTGCACAGCGTCCGGTAGCCCACAGCGAAGATCGCTCAGGTCGTTTGTTACTCTCGTTCCAGACCTCGTGTTGGATGTCTGATCAATATTCTGAAACGCATCGTCTTCTGTGCCACCCCGTCGATCACCTGTCTTCAGGAATCTACGAGGCAGATCATCCTCATAACACCCCTGCTATATGTCTCAAAGGCGCGGTCCACCGGGTGGCTGCGGAAGGCAGCGATAGCCGCTCGGATCATGCACGCCCGTCGCCTGTCGGCTGGCCGAAAGAGGAAAATGGACGAAAGGTGCAGGCATTCTTTCTCGTGCAGCAAGCAGGCATCATGACAGCAGGGGAGTTTCATCGCCATTTCCATATGCGCATTTGCATGCAGCTGGCCTCGCTGGGTCGCGAGGGTCGTGTCAACCTGCCGTTCGCTGGCTGGATGTTGCACATGCACATCAGCTCGCCCATCATCGACCGTGGATGGGTGCTGGGGGATTGTTACACTACTGCGCGTATACTTGGTACGAGTGGCCTCTCTCGACTTTGTGCGTCGTGCGGAGTTGACAAATACTACAGAGTCTTGGCCGGGCTTGCGTGAGGCGTTGCCTGTCTGTGCTGGCTGGACGTTGGCAGGATGCAGCGCCCGTTTTTGTGATCGGCTTGACGCGATCGTGTCTGCACGAGACGGGCAGGGATAATACGAAGGGTGAGGATCACGGGTCCTTGCGTGCATGGAAGATCCACCACCACTATTGAGGTGTTGGCGCTCTTCTATCAAGGTCCACGACAACGAGCATTGGTCTCTCTTTGATCGCGTTCGAGTGCAACGCTGAGCTGTCAACTCTTAGGCAGGGTCATGTGGCTGCTGCGGGCCGAATCAACTACTCGGGGAACGATACCGTGCCCATTTGGTACCGCCAGCATTGGGCGCGGTCCGCTCGAGGCAGAGGGAAGGGCGCATGCCCGCAAACATGAGGCATGGCATAATGCAGTCATGCAATCCTGGACCACGGGTTGGCCACGGCAGCACTTCTCGGTGGCGTCTACGGGTGGATACAGAACAGATTGCGAATGAGTGCATCACCAAGTGTTATGTTCGTCCTCTGAGTGGACATCTGCCACATTGCCAGCAGTGCTAGAGTGAAGCAGAGTGACACTAGACAGATGTCAATCCTGCGGAGACAGGCGTGGGCCGAGCAGAGCAAACTCAATCTCTGCAAAGACTGGGCAATGTCGTTCGATACATAGCAAGCTGAGGGTCTTTACAGAGGGGTATAGCCATCGCAACGGTGTCTCGCCCTATAGTGGGCGATCGCTGCCAATGTTGGTGCTTACGAGGCGGTCGTTATTGGGAGAGCCGTGTAATTTGTCCCAGGATGCAGCAGATGGACCGACTCGTGAGTGCTCCAATCAATTCGTAATGCTGCGCGCGGAGCCCTGCCTGCAAGCGGCGCTCGAGTAAGTGAGTGCGTTCGCTTCGACGCAAGCCATCGCCCGGCAAGCCACGCTTGCACCCCTCGCTCCTGCGCGGAAGAGCAGCCGGAGCCTTAAACCTCGCAACTCTCTCCACTACTTCCTCTCCACATCTGCTGCGTCGCCCGTCTGCGGCATCTCCTCATTCCAAATCCCTCTGTATTTTCGTACACATTCAGACACACGACCCCAACCGTAATACGTCTGCTCTCACCAGATACTTGCGACCAAGCCTGACTGCTGCGACTGGCAGAGACGAGCGGCGTTGCGACACAGCTCGCCTTATGCTACCTCGATAGCTGACCGGCTGGAACGCCGCTGAGATCCCACGAACATGCCTCAGGATGCTCTGAACAGTTTCCGCTGTCTCCTGGATAAGATACCTGCTTGGATCGCTGGCCTGGAAGCAGTTCTGGAGAATGCGACACAGCGACAGAATGAACTTCTACTCGCCAATCAAGCTGCGGACTCCGACAGAACTCTAGTGCGGAAACGCTCGAAGACTTCGTCAACCCGATCCAAACGATCAAAACAATCCGAACACGACGAGCCGGTGGCACACACTCCATTCAAAGAGACGGTCAAGCCGGAGACAAACACACCCGTGCCGACTCTGCTTCGTCCCCAACTGCCTCATATGACTGAATCAGACGCGTTGAGACTTTCACAGCGGAAACGCAAGACCTTCTCAGCATGCTCTGGAGATGAATCTGGTCCTTCCAAATACCGGTCACGGGCCATGGTGGTCATATACTACGATGGTGATGTGCAGAAGCGTTTCGCAGACATCGTTGGGGCTGTCGCTTCATGCCGCAATGATATTCGGAAGTCGAAGTTGAGCGCCAAAGTCGACAACTTTGTTCGAAGCAGATCTTCGAGCAGTGGTAGCGGTAGTGGTGGTAGTGGCGGCGAAGACAATACAAAAAGCCTCGATACCTTCGCACGTAAGACAACGGGGCTACGGCTGCAGGATATGAGTGCAGTTGGCACCTCAGGCAGCAACGAAGCGCTGAGCAAAGTGGACAGGTTCCTTGAACAATCACAAAACCTTTGCGAGAAAGCTGCACATCAGGTTCTGCGCGACGGTGACTGCGCATTAGAAGTCACGCAGACCAAAGACCTTTTGGAGCAGGCGAAATCATGCGCAGAGTGTGCGATTCCGAGCTTGGAAAGGATCGCGGCTGCAGACGAAGAACGTCGAGTGAAAGCTGAGGAGAAACAGCGGTTGGAGAGATCCAGACAGCCGCCGCCGCCATCACTCCCAGCGGACAGCGAAAAGATCGAGCTTTTGAGTCGTGATCCTTCCAATGAGACTCTTGAGGTTGATGAGATCGAGGTTGACGATGATGACGACACAGCGATACGGAACTTGACATGACGGCTCTGAAGCTGCCACCACACCTGGCGAAGTACTCGATGAGAGGTACACGGCTGGCTGCCTGTTGATTCGGCCATATCGCATCAACAGAGATTATTGATTTGTATTTGCGTTTGAGCGGAAGCCTTGCTGTTTTTTAGTTCCTTTTTCTTTACTCATGGCAAGGAGTTGGAAGATAAGTCGCTTGCGCGCCTCAGCGATTACGATACCAGAGGCAATGTCCACGGCAATGTTATTTTTTAAACCTTCACGGTTTCATTATTCTGATCTTTGGTTCCCTTTCATGTGCATCTACATGTTGTTGTCTCATCTCTTTCATTTGAACAGTACTAACCTCCAGTTGTGCTTCTGGAAAATGCACATTCGCCTGGTGTCATACCAACCGCCTCCATACCCACCGTATATCAGGACATCCATTGAGATTCGACAGATTTCTGACAGCACTGAATAGTCCTTTCACAGATATTCGCAGTCATTTGCAATCATATGCCACGCGCTTTGCCCGTCGTTCATGACCATTTGCGGTACGCTGCAGCGATGGTGGACTTTGGCTTGGTCGTGCCTGCCACCAGTGGCACACCGGTCGAGCACCTTCCTCACACATACCAACTAGGCTCCACACCGCCCCTGTACGTCCTCCACGATGGTTTCCATACGACACATCCCAATGAAATACATAATCATATAGGCTTCGTTCGACTCGCTGTACACCTCGCTAGGTCCGACGCCGACAGCATCGTAGAGGTTGTCAATCCTCATCTGCCTGCTTCCCTGTTCCTACCATTTATCTGGACAGCATGGAAGCCCAGGCTAGCATTGCGGCTCGTCATCTGGGAGTCACGGTATGTGCAAATATGACGGATTCATGGTCAATAAGCTAACAGGGTTGTCAGCAATCCCCATCACCAACGCCATCCAAAAAGCCAGCCCTTCGAGGCGCTCTTCGGGGTCTGGATCTCGATAATAGGCTCTCGCAGGCCGCTACTGAGACCTCAATTGAGGACCACGACCCGACCGCGCTAATCGACAGCACGCCGCGTCATGAGACGCGCTCGACTAGGCATGGCCGAGCGAACGTGAACTACAGCCAGAAATATCACCCTATGGATGAGGTTACCCGTCCGAAGCGTGCGCAACGTGTCACAGGATTACGTTCGTTATCGGCGTCTGCGACTCATCATGAGACCGAGACCAGCGACGAAGAAGAGCCTGAGCTATGCAGCGGCGAGAGTAGCGATACAGACGATAAAATCGACGACGTTGAAACGCCTACGGAGAGGATCCCAGATCCCAGAGCAGTACGCCATTCCGCCCGCGCGGAAGCCAAGAAACCAGTCAACTACAGTAAGAAACACCATCCGCAGGACGATGCAATACCAGGATTCGGGCGTCGGACGAAGCGAAAGAGACGCAGTGCTCGAGCGGACAAGCCTGCGAAAAAGAAGATCCAGGTGCAGACCACTGTTGACAAGCCTATTGTCTTGTCGAGCGAGAGGGTTGTTGACAGTGACAGTGACGATAATGACCATGAAAGTGATCGACCACAAGTGATCCACACGTCTCCGTCTACGGCCTCATCTCGTAGACAACACCTCGGAAGTCCTGAAAGAAGGCTTGTCGCCAGCAATGAAGACAGTGGTTCACCCTCAGACCACGAGCTTCAGACTGGTCTACCACAAGGCGAATCCTCTTTCAACGAGGCCGACAACATCATCCAAGGCAAGCATATTGCACAATCGCAACGCACGAAGCAAGCGAGCAACGAACTCCCCGATGCAGGTGATAAGATCACTGACAGCCCAGACATCAATTTTGATGATGTGAGCACCAAAGCAATTGGAGCTACCATGAAAACAATTTTCGACAACATCGAAACACCTGATATCACTGACGTTGACCCGGCGAGCGACGAGCACGACGAATTTGACGAACCGAACATCAAGCCACCTCAAGCCACTGCACCAGTGGCCTTGGTTACCCCTGTTTCTGAGGGTACCTCAGACGTATCGAGTCAACCATGCACTCAAGCCAAAACGCAATTGACGATCAACCGGCCCTACCTGGCCACACAGCCTGAAGCGACTCAGGAGTCTGCTAAGCTGGAGCCCTCAAGTGATCGTCCGTCAGAATCTACACAAGCAGATCTTTCCTCACAACCTGCGAGTGCAGCCGCCGAAGGTAAAGATGTCCTGCAAACAGAGCAGGCAAACCGCGGATCTTACGTTGAAGCTCTTCGTCAAGTTTTGAGCGACAACTTCGAACAAGCTGCTCGTTTTGCTCGCGCGAAGGAAGTGACCAATCGACTTTGTTCCGACCCAACTTTTCCCGGCCACAACACATTGGGATCGAGTTGCAAAGGATCCAACGATGCCTCTAGACAAATGAGCAGGGACACTCTGCCTGATCTGCCTGATGATCCGAGCTCGAATCACTTCGAGGAAGCCCTTGCTGTGACTCTGGACGCTTCAAAATCCGACAACGATGACGACTTCTTCGTACCTTCGCCCTATGGGTACTCCCAGTTGCCTGTTTCTGACAGAGAGCGTTCGGATGTTTGCGTTCCGCAGGGACGTTCCAGTCAGAAAGTCGCTACATCCGACGCCGATAACCACGAACATGACCTCTCAAGCAAGACTGCTGGCTCTTCACTGCTTCAAGGTGATGTTGAGATCGGAGCGAATCAGAAGCAAGGTCAGGCATCCGATGCACTGCCTAGTTTCATCGACCAGCCTCAGCAAGCAAGTCCCGTACCGTCTTCTGAGGACAGCGACCTTTTGAAGCCCAGCAGTATGTGAGCAAGCCCACACTTAACTCCGGATTATTACACCACATACGAAGGCTCGTAATTATATGGAGACATAGACGGGTAGCCATGTATGGGAGCATGCAAGTAATGGCGATACGTTGCGGGTCCACGAGCGGATCCTAACCGTCGAAAAGGATGAGATTTTTCTGTGGCTGGGCCACTTGATTTGCTTGGTTCTCCATGTGCAGAGGAGGTTTAGCACACTACGTGCTATGAATCTCTGGGCGCGATGGTATGATATGCTGCTTCACAATGACTAGCTTTAGCTTAAGCAGAGAAAGGAACTCAGGTGTGAGTACAACGTACAACTTTCAGTCAATCACCATGCTTGGGTTTCCATTCTCTACAGTTCTAGCTCACAAGTCTGCGCACGTATCAGTGTCGTCTCATGCCAGTATCAGCAGAGATAGGTCTACATTTTGAAACTGTGTCCTATGGAGATAATAACAGACAGTTCTAAGATACTTGACAGTTAGTGTAGTCCTACCTTTTAGCTCTCGTCTACTGCGGAGGATAGTGGCCGCTGAGACGCTGTGCGCAGACTTTTGATTAACAACTGTAACTCTTCCTGACAGTCCTCGTGCCACTGGTACGGCTCTTTCTTCGCGGCCAAATTCCTGGTGCACCAATGGATGTACTGCTTCGTGTTAGTTTCCGTGGCAATCAATGTACAGTGGGCAGCACGTTGAGGACGGTCATCGATTTACATTGGAGCATTCAAGAAGAAGAAGACTGCTTTTGTGTGACAAAACGCGTCATATTATACAGAAGAGCCTGCCCTCAACTCTATGGTAGCAGCCGGCTTAAGTCTATATGTTATCCGCTCCTTCGCTACCATGCGGCGCGCTGGCGCTCCATTATTCATCAAGGCGACAGAGATACTCTATGAGGCCTCCCAGTCAGGGTTCTGCAAGGTTTGGTCAGTAATTGTAGCAAATCGCGTCAAAGCGTCGGGATTACTGGCTCACCTTCTTCAGTATGCAAATGCCCTCCATAACGTTAGTCAAGCAGATCCATTCCTCGTCTTCGAGCTCTGCGCGCTCGCCGTAGCCGAGAAGCACAGGCGTGCTCTGGGTTTGCCAGCCTGTGATGGTCTTCGGGCGACCGGCTTGGCCGACGACGTCGACAGCTTGTCCGACGCGGACGTTGACAGACAAAGGCTTGAGGTCTTCGTCGAGGGTAATGAGGAAGCGAGGGTGCATGGCGGTCACGAGGACGTAGAGGAGGTAGTGGTGGTCGCCGAGGACAAATTGCCTGGGGTCATCGATGAGGGAGAGGGTGATGGTGAGGAGTCCAGCGGCACCGACGCGGGAAAGGACACTGCGATCGGTGTGGAATGGGCTCAAGCTAAGCGTGCCCTTGCCCATGTGAAGGAGACCTTGTGCGATACGCACCATGAAGAGGGCGTTAGGGTCACGGTGGTAGTAGCTTGCCAATTGCCTGAGAAGCTGTGCAAGACGAGCGTTGTTGGTACCAGCACCGAGCATACCCATGGCGAAGATGGCGTTGACAGCAACATCGATATCATTGTCGTGGCTGTATCGTGAAAGTGTGTCGTAAACCTTCATTTGAGGGTTTGAAGGGCTGATGAGACCCATGGCGAGCGGGACGGCCTTGCGGATGTTCGCCTCGCCGTAGTGCATAAGGTGGCCGAATTGGCGCAGGACCATCTCCTGGCCAACTTCCTCACCCATGCCGACGAGAGACAGACCAAGAACGGCGTACGCTTGTACGAGCTGGTCGCCAGAGCGGTCCTTCTTCTCTTCGTCGTCCTTCTTATCCTTGTCCTCATCATCCTTCTCATCCTCAATGTGCTCGTTGCAGATGTGCAACAGCTCTTGCAGCTTGAGCACGGCGCCGGTGCCAGCCCAAGCACAGATCTCGGCAAGGACGGAAGCGGGCTTTGACATTGGGTGCTCAATGACCTTGAGCGTCTCAATGACGACGTCAACCTCCTCTTGCTGGCCGAAGTAGAGCAGAGCCAGGCCGAGGGTCATGAATCTGGTCCACTTGTCCTTGAGCTGGTTGGCGCGGTCCTCATCCAAGAAAGTCTGAATGATGGCCTCAGAGACATCCGACTG
Source organism: Cladosporium cladosporioides (assembly GCA_002901145.1). Lineage (NCBI taxonomy): Eukaryota > Fungi > Ascomycota > Dothideomycetes > Cladosporiales > Cladosporiaceae > Cladosporium > Cladosporium cladosporioides. The sequence continues at coordinate 1,539,752 of NOXB01000002.1, forward strand.
CGCGGAGCCGACGAAGATGAAGCCAAGCGACAGCGCAGCCATGGCAGAAATCTGCATGTCGAGAGAAGTGTCGGTGACATAAGGCAGGAGCAGCTCAAGGAGGTCTTCCTTGTTCGAGCCGGCGTAAGCGAGACCAAGACCCATGATACTTGCGACCTTGACGGCTACACTCTTGCCCTCGAGATCACCAAGTAGCGCCATAGCTGGGTCGCCGTCTAGCCTGACACCACTGTTGATGATACCGGTGGCAAGGGCCGCACCAGCCTTGACTTGGTCTTCGCTTACGTATGTGAAAGCATCGATCTTGTCCAGGCCCATTTCAACATCCCACTGCATGAGCATACCAGCAGATGCAGCAGTCGAAATCATGCCATCCTCCTTGACCTTCCAGATCCAGCTCTGTTGAACACCACCTTCCACCAGCATGAGCTTGTCAGAGCCGAAGCCAGCATTGACGAATGCGTTGACGAACGCAGATGCAAGGTTGTGTCTCGCCGAGTCAGTGTTGGTGAGGCCAGCTGTGCGGGAAGACTCGAGGTGTGATTTGTAGATATCTTCGGGGACCTTGGGGTCGAGGACATTGAGCTCCTTGGCCAGTGATTTGTAATGTTCGGGGAGTTTGGTGTTGTTCAAGCACTCTTGCAGCTCTGTGTCTTCGGCATCTTCGCCCTCGAGCTCCAAGCATATCCGCTGACGGGCCAAGATGAAGGCAAGTTGACGCTTGAGCGCCTTGTCTTCTGCAGCGGCGAAGTCAGACTTGATCAATTCCATGTCATTGAGGCGAATGGCCAAGCACATGGCTTGTGTAAACTGCTTGTACTGTCTGTAGATGTCGTGAGCCGTGCGCACAAAGCGATCGTTGTCGGGATATGCGAGAAGAGGGACCATGGAGACCATGTAAAGGCAGACTCTGGAGTATGTGTTTTCGTCGAGGAAGTCCTTAATCTCTTCAATCATCTCGAGCTCCGAGAGAATGTCGACGGCATCAGCCTCAGCATTGTGGGAAAGGAAGAAGGGGACAAGCACGCGAGTCAGATCGTTAATATCGTCGGTGTCCGCATCTTTGTCCATGCGGTTCTGATATTCTGAGCCAATCTCCAAAGCCAGATGGCGCATGTACTCGTGTCCCCATGAGCCAATGTCCTTGTTGGGAGCAAGCAGACGGTACTTCAGTGTGTCCAGGCGCTCCTCATCGGAATAAGTCATGCCCAGAACTGAAAGAGTGTCTGCCAACGATTGCTTCTCTTCTCCAGCCGGCCATTTCTCGTATGCCTCGCAAAGCTTCTCGTAGTGTGGTCTGAGGAACTTCAGTGGTTTGGGCACAGCAGTCATGGAGCTTGTGCTGGTCTTGATGCTCTCTTTGATGGCCTCGAGCGCAGGCTTGTACAGCGATTTGTCGCCCTCTGTTAACCTCTCGACGAGCATGTCCAGCTCATCCTTGAGCTTCTGGTCCTCTTCACTGAGCTCCTCGGGCGCGAGTCCAAGCTCGCTTTCCTTCTTGCCATCTTTGCCATCAGCCTTCTCGCCCTTCTCGCCGTTTGCGGGCTTTGCGTCGTCGGCCTTGCCCTTGCCCTTGTCCTGGATGGGCGCCTTCTTCTCCTCCTCCTTCGCCATGATGCTCGTTAAAAGGTGTGTATTGGTGGATCGAGCTGGTGTTGCCTGGACTGTGGCCGGAGGAGTGGATTACAGAGAGAGTTGGTGCAGAGTGTTGAGCCGGATGTGGAGCTCTGCAGTGTTGGGTTGTATGGGATGGGAGAGTGGCTCGTGGGAGTGGTGGTGGTGAGGCAAAGCGGATGATGGATGATGTCGCGTTTCCATCGCCGCCGCCAGCACGTCCGTCACCGAGCTCCTGCCATCAGCAGCGAGCGCCCGCCAAGCACAGCGGCGCGAGTCATGCAGCGCTCGACGTCGAAGGCCAAAGATTTACGCCGCAATAATTTCCTGTCACATGCTCTCACTCGACCACATTGACACTTCGCATACAGTGCACTGCACTGCTAACACCAGTGCTCTGCCAATATGAAGCTCGACACGCGCGCCCTGCGCTATCTCACCAACGACGACTGGAGAGTCCTCGCAGCAGTACGTCTTCACGAACAAGCACCTTAGTGGCTCACGTGCAAATTTCGACTGACACAAGCTAAAGCAATGAACAGGTCGAGCAAGGTAGCAAGAACCATGAAGTCGTTCCCACACCTCTCATTCAGCAGCTTTCCAGTCAACGCGGTGGAGGTGCTGTGCACAGAAATATCTCCACTCTCGCCAAAGACGACTTGATTGCGAAAGTCAAGAACGCCAAGTACGACGGTTACCGTCTCACATATGGTGGTCTCGACTACCTCGCCATGAACACTCACAGGAAGAGTGACGCCATCTACAGTCTTGGAAACCAAATTGGCGTTGGCAAAGAGTCTGATATCTACGTCTGCGCTTCACAGTCGGATCGGCAACTCGTCCTCAAGCTGCACCGCTTGGGCCGTATTTCATTCCGAACCGTCAAGGCGAATCGCGACTACCTCCGTGGTCGTAACGCGGGAAGCTGGATGTATCTGAGCACCCTTGCAGCACAGAAGGAGTATGCTTTCATGAAGATCCTGCACAGAGAGGGCTTTCCAGTCCCTGAGCCAGTAGCATGGAGCAGACACACTATCGTCATGGAGTTCATTGATGCATTCCCCATGCGCATGGTCGACAGTGTGCCAAACCCCGGCAAGCTTTATGCAGAGCTCATGGCCATGATCGTGCAACTGGCTTCACGCGGCCTGATCCATGGCGACTACAACGAGTTCAACATCCTGCTGAAGGAGTCAAGTACTGGTGGTACACCTGTTGATGACAATACACCGCCTGAGAACATCATCATGACTCCCATCTTGATTGATTTCCCTCAAACACTTTCCACAAATCACGCCAATGCTGAGTACTACTTCGACCGCGATGTAGAATGCATCAAGCGCTACTTTGGTCGCAAGTTCAAGTACACCTCAGATGAGCCCGGACCCTTCTTTGCTGATGCGATCAAGACGATCGTACCGGAGAAGAGGCTCGACGTGAAGTGGAAGCCACCGGCTTCAGTAAAAAGATGGCGAAACAGCTTGAGAAATACGTCGAGGCTACTGGCGGCGATGCTGACGAATCAGAAACAGCTGCAGACGAGGACGACTTCGAGGAAGAGGGTTTCCAAGAAGAGGAGGCTGAGACAGCAGAAGAGGCAGTGGCTGGAGAAACAGCTGAGGCTTTCGCCACTGAAGCTGGCTCACAATCACAAGACCCTCAGGTCGATGACCCCAAGCTTGCTGAAGAGATCGGCTCGCTTTCGATGCAAGACGACCAAACACCCAAAGAGCCTGAGGTCGTCCCTGCCAACCTCGGTACGATGCCTCTCGAACTTTCACATGACCCTGACGTGATTGCAAAGAAGATCAAATCAAAGAAGAAGGCTGCCGGATGGGCCATATGAGCAATGACACGAGATTATGAACAAGGGCTTCGCTTTCTTAGCTGTCCGTTGACTCGCTTCAAATCGGAGAGAGTTGGCAGAAATTGCGCGAGATAGTAAGTCTAACAACTCTTTTCTTATCATCCTTTCCAGCCTCACCTTTTTCCTTCCGAAGTCATGACTAGATCTACGCATCACGAGCATATACGTCTACTCCCCTTTCAATGGAGGTGATGTCTATAGTTGATGCAACAGCGGAACCTTGCCGATTTAGTCGTCCCTGATATCTTGAATGACGGAGTGGCTCTATTACTGAGGGTACATATATTAATAATCGATTGATTTTGCCATCAGTTCCAGTCCGCGTCGTCTTCTTGACACAGCCCGGTCAATAACAGCTGTTTTCGGATGACTTCACCACGATCTGACCCAGCTACATACATGTATATAGCATGTCGAGACCGCGTGCCCTGAAATTGAGTCTTGTATGACTGGCCTTGGTCTTCAATGTTCAATATTGCCTTCTCTCGATTAACACGATGTGGGGTTACTAGGGTTAGTTGTGACATATCACGGAAATCCATATTGTCGAGTCACGGAAACCCATATTGTCGAGTCGCCTCGCGAACATCAATTTGAATGGTAGCTACATGTAAATATAACTGGAGAGATCAGAATTACCGTGAGACTCGTCTTGTGTGCCAACAAGTGTGTTTGTTGCGCTTGGGAAAGTTATACAATAATTTCTTGATACAGAGAAAGAGCGATGGGCTTTGAGATACAATTCGATATGACATAAAATACATGCAAATCAGCAATACCACCAGAAGAGACAACCACAACACAAAGAAACAACATGATCAGACCGATGGGTCAATCAAACATTAATTCAACGCCGCTGTATACCTTCGTTCGAATAGTCCCAGCCCCGATGGCGTCCCATGAACATGCCGTACAATCCCGTCATAAGTCTGCGTCCGCATCGGTGTACCAGTAGTCTCGATACAAAATTGCTTCGCATCACATCGAGGCAATCGAAAGACTCTGTCCACTGCCAAAGAGTCACCATGCTAACATCCCAGGCATGCGTCACGGCTGACTCTGTCTGTCGCTCAGATGACTGCCGTGTGCAGACTTCCAACTATACTACCAAATCTGACAGGTACCCATGTCCATATCGCAATGATACTCAGAGAGCCCGCATTGGAGCACCACACCAGACAGCTACCTACGTACATCTCGCAATACCCCCTACCTCCAATAATTCCAAAGAGACGCCCAACCGACCAACTCACCGGACAACACGAACAAAGGCTTGCAGTCATCGGTCCCGCCGAAGAAGATCCCAAAGAGCTCGTTGGGCAGTGCGGTGTTGTTGGTCGCAATTACCTCCTACAACTAGAAAGACTATCGGAGTTGCATTCCGCGAAAAATAGGTGGAGGAGCGACTGTCCGTGCTTACAGTATGAGATCATAGATCTTGCCAGCATTGCTGGTAAGCACATGCAATGCAGATCTGATCTTGGATGTCCATTGGTAATTTGGAATTTGCAACTTGGAACTGAGGGGTATGGTAGCCTTGAATCCTTCGGTGACGTTGAAGGTTACCGATTTGCATTTACCACGCAAATCGGCAGATAACCTTCGAGCTTTTCTCGTAATGTTATCACATGCAGTGCAGCGATCGGAAACGGTATTCGCGACGTCGGATTTAGTGGAGGAAACAGTCGATGGCTGTATATGTGAACGAGCGTGGAAAGTGTTTTGGTTGAAATCGTTGATGAAATTATTTATCTAGAGTACATATCGTGAGAATTCGTAACTTAGGATGTCATGGTCACTTTGCTTGGACCGGAAGAACATCCCTCATATCGAAAGTCGCGTTGCCCTTTTCCGATTCTACCTTATGAGAATATTCCTTTCGTGAACATTTAAACATTAGGAAAACATTGCAGAGTCGGAGACAACGCGCTTAGTAAGTGGAGCTGCCAGTGGTACCAGTGGTGTTGTGAGTGCCGGTAGCCTTGTTGAGAAGAGAGTCGTTGGTGCCGGAGGTGCCGGTGGTGTTGTGGGTGCCAGTTGCCTTGTTGAGGAGAGAATCGTTGTTGGAGTGGCTACCGGAGCCAAGGTGAGAGCCGGTGGTGCCGGTGGTGCCGGTGTGAGAACCGGTGGTACCAGTGTGTGAGCCAGTGGCCTTAGAAAGGAGTGACTCCTTGGTGGAGTGGTCGTGGCCGTGGTGGGCAGACTTGGGCTCACCAATGAAACCATCCTGACGCTCCTCACGGCCAGTAAGAGCGCCACCCTGGGACTTGAACTCAGCCATGGAGACGGCAGGGAGGGCAGATGCGGCGTGATGCTGGGCAGCGTTGTGGTGGACCTCGTGAATGGGAACGGTGGTGTGGGTGACGTGAGGTTCAATGGTCTCTGCAATGCTGGTTAGTAAATGTTCAAACTGCGTGAAACGACTGAATACACGTACCCTTCTGGATCACGGGCTGGATGGTCTCGTGGACATGGTGGTGCTTGTGCTCGCCAGCGATGACGGGGTTGATCTCGCGGGTGGTGGAACCCTCAACGCGGTCAACGGTGTCCTTGTAGGCAGCCCTCTCCTTGGCGAGACGAGCCTCAACCTGGTCGTTGTTGCCGTGCTCGTAGCTGCGGTGCTCAACGGGAATGATGTTGGTGTGGTGCTGCTCGGGAAGGACCTCGCGGTCAAGCACAGGCTGCTCAGTGGTGTGGTAGTGGTCCTGGTGAACCTCCTTGTCGATGGCGGAGGTGTACTTCTCGTGCTTCTGCCTCTCAATGGTCTCGTGCTGCACGGCAGGGGCGACCTTCTCGTGAACAGTGGTGTCGTGCTGTCCAGACTTGGACATGAAGTCCTTGACGGCGGCCTTGGCAGATTCCATTATGATGATTTGTGGTGTTGTTTGATTGATGTATTGGTTGTTTGAAGGGAATGGGTATGTTGATTGAATGTTGAGAGTTTGTGTAAGAGTGAGATGAGGAGAGTTTGAATGCCATCACACTGTGTATATATACCTGACGTTGATCAGTGTAGGAGGACGTGGAGGGGTTCGACGTCATACGTCGACGTGCAACCTCTACACCGTTAAAGTCAATGTACCCACAGTTATTGGTCGGAGCTGCCTAGATCGAAGACAGAGGTTCGTCATTGGGCCTACAACGGTCGCAACAACGGTCGACCATGCTCGTGGCAGCCAATGTGAGGCGTCCAAGGCTGTGATTAGCGCCGACGGCGTGATGGGCATTGCGAAAATCCAGTCTACAGCAAGGCATAACAGCGCTTTCTGATCCAGAGAGCCACATATGCTGCATCATCGATGATCACGAAGGGCCGTGGGCAGCAAACGCAGACAAAGAGTGGCGCGCTGGATAGGGCAGATGTGTGATCACCAGCGTAGTGGCTCAGTAGTGGTGTCTAGCAGGTGTTTCGCCACAACGCCAGCCCGGCACACACCGTTTTGCGCCTCAAGAGGCGCTTCTTCTATGCTTTTGTGCGAGAGAAGGCCCGCGGCGGCTGTCTCGCTGTAGATGTTGCAGTCCATGATGCTACAGCTCTGCCGTCGTTGGTTGACGTTGTGAACAAGCAAGCATCCCGCAGCCTGCCGTCGCTTAGGCGGGAGATCGGCGCGGGAGATCGATCGTTCGAGAACAGTGCGGCGGAAGCGAGGCCACAAACGCCACGAAACAGCAACAGCACAGCCGCTGGCCACTCACCCACTGCACCGCTGGCCTCCACACGGCGATCAAGCATCACCGCCCTCCTGACGCAGAGCTGTCTGGCAGGGCTCGGATGGGAGCGACAAGGCCGGTGGAACGCGTGAAACCTTGATGAGAGCCCCAGGATGGTCCACTGGACAGCTCGTCATAATCATCAGGAATGTCTTGCTCGCAGCGCGGAGTGGTTGTTTACGCGCTAGACATAGCGAGATAGACTCTGCACCAGGATACGTGCTCCGCTGGTGTGCGTGGCCTGCTGGGAGAGAGGAGGAGATCTCAAGGATTAGCTCTAACGGCAGGGCCGTGCTTGAGGGGACTGTTCCTCTCCGTCCGCACCGCAGCGGCCGCCTCCATCGCGTACCCCGTTGTGAGTGGCGCAAGCTACCTGCGGGTTGGTACATTACACGCCTCATGCTTTCGTGAGCTCGCGGGCCCAGATCCAGCAGCCAGGGGTAAGCGAATGCATACCTACTGATCCCAGACAATTCGTGCAGCAGCCTCCTTGCACGCGGTCGAGATCTCCGCTGCATGTGTATGAAGCTCGCTCTCACGATGCGTCATGGTTACGAGCTTAAGATGCTCGCGCCACTAGAGACCCTCATGCGGAGCACGCCACTACACAACTCTAGCCACGTCTGCAGGGACGTCGCAAAATCCCAAAGACCGTTGTTGCTGGGCTCTAGGCGTCCGGGCTCGCCGGAGCGCCGCGGCATATACGAGACCAGCGCATTTTGACGATCAACCGTCATGATGATCTGCCAAAGCTGTGGAAATGTGACGTATGCTATTCAAAACAATGGTCGTACCTCCTAGCACTAGGAGCTACTGCTGGCGAATGTTGCCCCAGCTCCAGGATCAGATGAAAGATCAACTGGACTAACAGGCACAGAGTGCTCGCACGTAGATCTCGTACAGAATCCGAGTCGCTGCGTGTACTTTTGATCACTGAGTGACCATACCGCGACGTTGTGAACGATTGTTGCCTACGGTCTTGACTTTCTAATGGCGCTCGACAATATCAAAGAGAAGCTAAAGAAACCATTTCACCGCTCGAAAAACAGAGACAGCAGCGGGTCAGAGAGCACTTCCCACACACGCACTCGATCCAGTACAACAAACGACAGACCCGGTAGTAGTCGCCTTTCGCACGAACATCATGCTCAATGTACGATCGCCCACCTGCCTCAATTTGGAATGTCACTAATGGCTACAGCAACCGCAATACCACCACGACCGAAGGCCGCTATAGCACCTGCCAGTACCTACACCTCAAGCCGACAAAGCTCGGTGTCCTCGTTGAAGGAGAGCTCACTGGACGCGCGCAGCTGCGCCAGGACTGCACAACACAGAATATAACTGCCACAGGTACCTCGCCAAAGTGACTTTTCCTCAGACTTCACGGGACTTACTTTTAGTTCCCAGCAAGCCGGATACAATGACAGGCATGGTATCGGTGGCCAAACTCCTTGCATCTCAACGAAGGACGAAACAGTGAAAACATAGCCGATCGGAACATTACGACATCAACGCACGATGTAGCTTCAACACGTGGAATACCACAACCAGAACATGAGCTGAGAAGCCAACCTTTGATTCCAAACGTTGATCCTCATGCTAGCAATGTCGCCGACTGGAACATTGTCAAGAACGACAACGTGGCGGCAGGATCTCAATATGGCGCCCCACAACCATTGAATGTTCAAAAACGGAGATCAGCCCAATATGGATCAGAAGCTGTGTCAAGAAAGCCTTTGCCTCACGATCGAGATGATATCAGAGAACCGTCTTGGTCGGTCACTCCATTGGCGATGGAAGGATCAGACGACAAGTCGCCGCTTGACGCGCGCGGAAGGATCTCAAACCTCAACCGCGAGATGCCCATTGTCTCTGATACTCACCTTGCGCCAAGACGATCCAGCTTGGACCAACCGTTGCCTCTAACACCGCCAGCGGCAAATGTCCCGTGATCGCGACTTGAGTGCAAACGGAAATGCATTCGGTGATGCGTCTGAGGACAACGGTGTCCTGTCAAATCTAGACTCGACAGGTCCGTTCAACCTAGACGGCGTAGCTGTGAAGCAAGAACCCGAAACTGTGTCCTTGCACGAGTATCAGGCGCCTGCAGTAACACATGAGACGATCAAGGAAGAACGACGCGAGGTTCGCCAGAACCCTTGAAACGCACGACTACCACATCTATCACCGCATCTTACCGATCATCGACATCGAAGTCAAGCCTGCGCGCCACTTCGTACCCATCCAGGACGGTCTTGTGGAAATTGCCGAAAGAGTTACCCGGCCCGCGTGTGACAAGGTGAACTGGGCGATCGCGGAAATGGTGTCGAAGAGAACGCCCGAGACACGAGAGGTTTTGCTAGACACTTCACCGCTCGCAAGTTCGAGGGCTCTGAAGGTGACGAGAAGGAATACATTGGACCGGAAGGGCATAATGTGAAGGAGAAGTGGTGGGTGTATCCTCCAACCTTGGGCGAGGATGCATATCGCGCAGGCCAGACCTATCCTTTCCATTCCGGTTCGGCAGACCCCAAGGACGACGGTCTGAGGGCGAAGCTACCGGCTGGTAATATTGTTGGTGTTTCAAAACGGCTGCTGGAAAAGCGACAGAAGGAGGCCGAACAAATGGCAGCTGCGGGCAGGGCCATGGAGGAACCGGTGCTTGCGAGCGCGTGAGCGTTCTCTTCAGGCTCGCTTCGTGCCGCAGTCGGATGTACAAATATGTATCATAATTTTCGGGATGAGTGTGCAAGTCTTCTGTCGCAGACTCTGGCATGGGAGTCGGGCAATTCCTAACATGAGCGCTCATCTGTATTATTAGAATCAATCGGAAGCCGTGATAAGTATCGACATAATACCAGCCTCATATGGAGCGATTGGATCTTCACAAACAGTAGACTACAATCATAGCTCACAAACTTGCGCATGGTCAATGGTGTTTCGCTGCCCACACCAGCAGCTATAGCTCCCATACTTGGCTTGCCCACCCATGAGACGGTATTTGGGACACGCTAGTTTATCCGTGAATGATAAGCCTCTACCATCAGATATATATCTGTAAATAGTGCGAAGACCACAGAGAGGCTATACGCAGACTTATGACGAGCGACGGCAATTGTTTGCACTGGTCGACACATGTCACGTGACCCAACAAGCATCGAATCCAAAGCTTGAGTGAATTACTACCTCGTTAATTGCGATACCGTATATGCCTCGTCGCATGACGTGCACTGTCAAACGGCTAATGCACATGCACGCAGCGTTTAGACAATTGGCGCAGCGCGCCTAAATTGCCGATTAAGCGCGTGTTTAGCGCAGCCGCGCATTCCAACTTCCCTGCTCTCGCAGCACGCTCGCTCCCTAATCTATCGTGCTGTGCATGCTTACATTCGTTCTGCATGGCTTCTTCCAGCCACTCGGGCGTGCCAGTCATTGGCTCGTCGGACGAGTTCGACGTGGTTGTTGCGAAACTAGCTCGGTACGCGGCAACGTCATCGTGCCAAAGGATTCATTCAAGCTGACCATCGTCTGTCTGTCTCACAGGTACATTACGAGAGCGATCACAGCTCCGTACTCGTTTGAGGAACTGAGGACTGCACAGTACTCGCAAGCGTTACAGCCGCTGGTGACGTACCTTTTCGAGGATGTCGATCATCCTGCGACTGTACATGCACTTCTGTAAACCACACCCATCTTTCACCAGTGTGTGAAATGTGCTGACCCTGCTGTAGGGCTTTGAAAGGCCATTTCAGTGCTCTTGAAGGCGAGGATGATCGTGGTATTACTACTACGCGCGCCCTCGCATGCGAGCTCGTAGCTTGGAGATTCGTCACTCATTTGAGTGAGCGAGACGCAATTGACCACCTGTGTACAGATCTTAAGCAAGATGCTCGTACGACACGCGACGAAACACAGCTGGAAATCAGTGAGGAATCACCATTGTTGAGCAATGATGGATTCCAGTCAGATGGTCTCCAGAACGATGGAGTTTCCGCCCCTGAAATGGGCACAATCTCTCCCAAAGACTACCAACATCTCAATGCACTGGAAATCGCCGCAGTTTGTGAGGCGAAGAAATTCTTGAGCCAAAAGGCCGTACAGTCCATCATCGATGGTCTTTGGAAAGGCGACATTATGTTATGGCAAACCATGAGTCCCACCACCGTGAAGCGAGCAACACTTTACCGCTCAGAACGATGCGATCCTTTCACGCGCTTGCGGGTCCCACTGTACCTCAAAACCTTCGAAGTCATGTTCTTCGCCGCGTTCCTGGCATTCTACTACATTGTGCTGGTCGAGAAATCGTTCCACTCAGTGACACTCACAGAAGTCCTGCTCTACATCTGGCTCGCCGCTTTCACTTATAATGGTATGTCGCAGGAGATGAACGCCACCTTGCGCAAGAACTAATCGTATCGACAGAGATCGTTGAGCTTAGCGATGCTGGGTTCAAGCTATACGCTGCGGATTTCTGGGCGGTATGGGATCTTGGCATCATAGCTGTCGGCATCTCTTTCTTCATTTCAAGGATGATTGGTTTGGGCATGGACAACCGTTTCGTCACTGATACAGCGTTTGATATTATCGCCCTCGAAGCATTGTTGCTTGTCCCCAGGTTGGTAGTCATTTATAAGATATTTATTCGCCATATCACTTCGCTAACGCAGCATCAGGATATGCTCACTACTGAGCTTGCATCCTTACTTCGGAACCCTACTTCCATGTCTCAAAGAGATGACGAAAGACTTCGTCAAGTTTCTCGCGCTGGTCTTCATACTCTACTTGGGTAAGAAGTTCATTCGAAATCTCGTCGAATATGCTATCATGAGCTGATACTATTAGGCTTCAACACAACATTCGGTTTCCTGGCTAGAGGCACCTTCACATTCCCCGAGATGAGCTGGATTCTCATCAAAGTTTTCTTTGGCTCTAGCTACTTGGGCTTCGTTCGTGTCCTCTCATTCCATCTTCCCCAGCATGTCCATGCTAACTCGACTCACCTCTAGGATGTTGCAGAAAAGATATCACCAACGCTGGGGCCGCCTCTTATGCTGGTCTTTTGCGTTGCCACAAACTTCCTGTTGCTCACAATTCTCATCTGTCTGCTCAGCAAGAGCTACGATAAGGTACTTCATAGTGCATGCTTGGCGTTCCAGTAAGCGCCGGATCGTGAGCCTAGCTAATGACGTGCGTTTCTCTTACCCAGGTTATGGACCATGCTCGTGACGAATATCTATTCGTGTAAGTGTCCACGTTGACTTTGCTGCGCCTTCGAAAACTAATGGCTGTGTCTGCAGGTATTCTGTCTACGTTTTGGAGGCTGGAACTTCAAACAGACTGACCTATTTTTTACCACCACTTGTACGTTTGACCTTACCTTCCTACTAGCCGCTTGGTCGTCAACGAGGAATGCCCTCGGGCACCATGACGATCTGACGTGCTGGGCCAATGGCGACACAAGATGCACAAGCAAGCGTTGGTTCCGAGAAGCCGTGTCGTCTTCGGCCACATCGCATTCATCGGCCACATATTGCCCTTGTATTTCATGCAGCTCCAACGAGACTAACTCAGACCAACAGAACCTTCTTCCGTTACTGCTTCGTCCGTTGAAGCTGGTTGCCGCGCCTGATACCCTGCGCGCGTGCCGCATCGCACTGCTCAAGGCGACCCACTGGCCGTTGGTGGCGCTCATCCTGGCCTACGAGAGTGGTCGTCGGGCCGTCGATCGTCGCACAGGAGCCGGACGACCCTTGACCGCGTCTATAGCTGCAGGGCCGCGTTCTGCTCTTATGCGTCGACCGCTGTCAAGCCGATCAGTGCAGACTCGGCTTAACATCAAAGTATCTGCCTCACCGCCGAGCGAATCGTCACGCGGAAATCAACCGTCCGGCTCCGAGCAGAGCTCAAGCCGTGTTCGGACTCTAGAGGAGCTGGCCGCCAGCTTGAGAGAACAGCTGCAAGTGATGGAATCCTTGATCGAGCGAGAAAAGGCGCAGGACACCACAGCTTGACGCTTACGAGATGTGGATACTCATTGAGACGGAGAAGGTGCCCGTGGGTGATCTTGTTGAAGGTATGGTGGCAGTTAGCCGCCCGGCTAGACCTGCATGTGCCTAGGGTGCATAACAAGCGCGGAGGGTTGCAATGGAGGTATCTCACTGGTTACTAGTGGCAAGGCTATTGCTGCGGAGCGTTTACCCCAGTCTAGAGCGGTTGGGAAGCACTGATTGTAACGCACTTCCTTAGGCTACCGTACTGTCGGGACAGCACGCCAAGCGCCATCCTAGCAGCACTAGGCGTTGAGGGCAACGGCACGATTTCCATGCAGAGAACACATACAAGATGGCACATGGTGTGCAGTTATTCATTAAAACATGAGCCGCGACCAAGTGTTGTAAGTCTACGCGTGCATTTTCATGACCGCTGTCTTCATCCTTGATTTTGTGTCCGTCAGTACCTTAGGGATGTATCAGCCAGCTAGTGGACGATTTGCTTTCGCCAGTATCTCCAAAATGCATAATACCAGGTTTGAATCGACCACTGCTAGTAATAGCACCGGCAATTCTTGAGGTAGGCGCAGACTTGTGCGCAAGAATTGGGTGCCTCGGGTGTCGATACCCAGTACCTGTCCAAATCATAGCCCACCTGTTGTCTTTCAACCGATGCTGGCCACTGAGCCATGCCGCACCGACGTTCTAGTGGAGACCGAAGCCGCATTGCAACTAACCTATGCACACCCTAGAGGATGCGCTACCCCGAATGATGTACTGTCCGCCGTGTTGCATAGACCTTTGCCTTCGGAAGCCTATCGTCTTCACATGGGTCGGGCCTAGGCGAAGTCGCAATGCCGCAATGTCCTTGAAATGTGTGTTGTTTCCTATGGGTTTCTGTTGTCTGTTGTTCACTGCCATGCTAATCTTCAACACCGCCCCATTCATTTTTGGAAGCATTATGATCTTTGAGAATGTCGTCCTGCGCTTCATAAGAGATTGATCGTCGACCTATTCAACTTAATCTCCATCCAGTCCATCCAGTTCAATCTTCCAGATAATACGAATACGGCAGTGTCTTTCACGGCGAAAATGAGCTACTACCCAAGTTCCGACCCTCACAGGAAGAGGAATGCCTCGCGTCAGATGCCGATGAACAACCAGGACCAAATAATATCGACAACTGCTCAGTCATACCAAATGCTGGGTGCACCTATTGATCCAAGTCTCGCACAAACGAGGACCTGGCCACAGCAGAATGGTGTCCATCCTTACGCGTATCCGAGTATGGGACAGCCCGATTACACTGGTATGGGTGCAATGCCATCTCAGCATCCAACCTCCAGCAGTGCAATGTATCCCAGTGCATATGGTACACAAGCAGCGAATCCTCCATACACTTCTCCGTACCAGGATTTTCCTAGTAATGCCTACAGCGCAGTGGCACCGATGTCCACACACCAGTCCTCTTACGAGTACTCCAATGCCGGTCACGGACAATATCAGCAGCTTTCGCCGAGTCGATCAGACGGCAGCACGAGTACCCAGGTCTCGGGCTTGTCTTCACCATATACCCAGCCATCTCCAATGATCAAAATGGAGCATCAGCCTGATTTATCGCCTTATGACAGCCGATACGCCTTCGACAATGCCATGCCGCAACAACCGAAATTTATGACCATGGGAGGCGCACCATTACCTGCACCACAATCTCAACGGCCGTTCACAAATTCGCAGGTCTCGTATGACCATCCGCCAGAAGAGATCAAATATGAATTTAACCCGTACGATTTCGAGTCGCTCTCGCTGGCCAACGACCCGCGAATGCTGAGCCCAGAAGCACCATCGAAGCGTGGCTATACGACACCCGAAAAGGCAACTTGCGCCTGTGAAAAATGTGGCATGCAGTTTCAGCGCGCCAACAATCTTAAAACTCACATGCAAAGTCATGATACCAACAGGGTACACCCTCACGCATGCGAGTACGACAGCTGTAAACAACGGTTTGTGAGGAAGACTGATCTCGTGCGCCATGAGCAAAGTGTGAGTCCGTCCCAGTCACACAAAGCCAGCGAGATAGTCCGCTAACATGAGTCTAGGTGCACCTGAAAGAGCGCAATTACCCTTGTAAGATGTGTGGTAATTCGTTCGCACGTAATGACACACTCAAGAGGTAAGTCTTGCTTCCGTACACAGCGATCAAAGCTCGAGACCCTGACATCGATACAGGCATATTACCGACGGGTGCTCGAAACGACAAAATGTCAAGCCTTCGACTCGCTCCCGCCGGCCATCAGTAAGGCGTTCGTCGTCCTACTTGCAATCCCCATCACCTGCCTCGTCGCCACGCCGACGTCCAGCGAGATTGATGTGAAGCATGACTTGTAGGTCGCAATAATGGGAGTCGCTTGGTGGAGTGCGACCAGGGCCGGTGATTTGATAAGGGCGTAGCGATTGGATGGTACAGGGTCTGGGACGGCTAGCTTAGCATACATCGCCGCAGACAAGCCAACACGTCTAGCGTAGCATAATCCAAGCTTATGATCTCATGCGTGCGAGCAGACACACCCTCGTGACGGGTAGCTGTACTTGGAGACTGCAGCATGATCGATAGTAGTCCTGCAAGACATCAACTAAGTTAGACGGAGCTTCGAAGTGTGCTTCCCACCATCGCCAGTCAATCTACACACCATCCGGTCATCGCGATCGCGTAGCGTCCACTTCACGTGCTACGTGCGAATCGCCATATACGGTCTATCGCCGTCTAGCCGCGGATCACATGAGCGCAAGTTGCTGCGGTCCAGACTGGACGAGCCCTCGGCACGCTCTGCCGGTGGAGTCGAACAGACACGCTCGGGCGCGCAAGAAGGATGGGCATGGCTCGGGGGATCTTCGAAGAAGCAACAAGGGACCATTCGTCGTGCTTGCCGCAGTAGCGAACGACTCTATCTCGCTAGGATGTGCCGTATATTGCCATGTCGCGGTTGAAGGGCCTTGTCCTGGTCGTAGGCGCCAGGCACGGCCACACCGGCAGCAATGCATAGATTGGATGGAGATCACACATTTGGGCTTCCTCTGTCATGCGGCTGTGCGGATGGCGTATGTGTTGGTTCCGCACGAGTCGTGCATATGATCCTGGCAGCGTTGGATGCATCCTGATGATCTTGATCCTTCGCCGGCAGGGAGCATCCCCTTGTTCCTTTCTTCACCGGACTCCCTCAGGATCATGAGGATGTACCGCTTTGGAACGGTGAGATGACACGCACACATGCCGATAACAGGGCAGGTTCATCAACGTCCTGCGAGGTGCGGATTAGATTGCGCAACCGGCATATGTCGCTTAACGGAGCGATGGGGCCACCGGTGAGGAAGTCAAGCACAAGCATGAGGGAGATAGTAGTTCTGGCTAGTCCGAGGCTAGCGAGCAGTTTCCGCTCCGCCCGCATCCACAATCAAGTCTCGCAAGTCTCGTCGAGTCCGTCAAGTCTGTCCGCGCTTTGGGACCTGTCGCAAACCGAGTCGATTGCCTCGGATAGCGTGTTCGCTTATGGCTTTTCAGGATGGACCGAACGTCCCTCGGTCGCGTCACACGCAGAAGGATTTGCCTAAGCGAGCCAACCAGCAAATTACCCGGCGCGAGCTTCAATCGGATGAGCTCTGGCGGCTATCGGGCAAATTGTAGTGCTGCCAGGGCCCTGTGTGCGCCATGGCGTGTGTGATCCTCGGCGATATGCGCAGGTTCAGGACGGTAGAGCTGCCGGAAGAATGGCTTTCAACAGAAGAATCTCGAGTCACCAAGGCATGTGGTCCCGCTGCATGTACGCTTCGCGAGGCTCCTCAGTCTGCTTCGACGGGTCCACAGGGTATCGGTGGGCATACAGGTTGCCCGGGAAGTATTACCCTGCCATGTGTCTGCCTGCCCTTGAAGAACGGCATTTGAAGATATGCTACTACGGAGTTGATTCCTATCGTCCCGCGAGTTTCTGCTCTACGTCTGTTTTGTTGTGACGATGTCGCCCAATAATGCTGAAGGTGCTGGTGTATCATCTCATAAGCGTACTGCGTCGGAGCCACCAGGACCAGCCATGGTGCGGCTCAAGAGCCATGTCTTCGTCTGCGCTACACACCAACACTCGTTGACCCGCCACTAACGCCTGCACCGCCCATGCTCCTTCGAACCCTCTCCCTGCCCTCTTTCCTTGACACCTTAGCCACTTCATCCAATCCCTGTGCCACCAAACCCTTGAAGTCCACACCAACTTCGCTCAATACCAATGATTGTTCTCTGACAACACTCACGCAATCTTCCCACAACTCGCTGCCCCACTCGACTGAGCTCAATTGCCTCTGCAATGCGCCGTTGAACTCGTCGACTCGTTCTTTCGCCCATTTGACAGCCGCGGAACCTGATGTCGACGGGAAACTAGCATTGAATGTTCGGAAAGTGTGGACTAGCATATTGAAAGTGACAAAAGCAAGGGCATGGAGATACGGCGGCAGAGCGCCTCTGAACGGTAGCTGGCGAGTGCGCAAACGTAACGTCTCGGTGCGTGCGTCAAGGTAGCGTGAACGTGCAAGTTCCTCGTAGCCTAATCGCAGCAGCCACTGCACGTTTTCCTTGGTCTTCTCTGCGCCTCCAGAGGTCTGACTCAGCTGGCGCGCGATGGAGGACGCAAGTCGAGAAGCACGTTCGTTGACTTTGGAGAGGATGATCTCTTGAGCGACAGGGTAGCCTCTGATCTCGCGGCCTAGCTTGCGGAGCTTCTCGACCTTGACGACAGCTTCCTCAAATCTTTGCAAAGCGATGTCAATATCCAGACCATCGATCTGAGATTCAACGGAGCGGATGCTTTGCTGCCGCCCCTCCGCGTCGACTAGTATAGAGTTGCTTCGGCTTAGACCGCCTGCCTTTGGATCGGCGTTGCTCGACCTCTCGAGAGCGGCTGCGGCAGCTTTCTTGAGCGAGCGTGGGTCTTTGCCCGTAAGCATAGCCAACTCGTCAACGGCTCTTTCTCGCTCACCGTGCTCAATCGCAGTTCGCTTTCGTAAGTCTTCTTGGGCCTTGCGGAAGGCCACAAGCATGCCAGCTTTTTCGCCTGTGTCCGATGTTGCATATGTGAAACTTTCGTTACCAGCACGAATATTAATAGCGTTGCGGACGGCATCGTTTTCTTTTTGCCGTCCTACAGCCTGCGCCTGAGATCCGCTGAGATCGGCAAGGGAAACGTCTTGCAAATTCCAGCACCTGTCTGCGACAAGCATTGTTTGTGACTGAGGATTGTATACACTTTGGCGATTGTTCTTAGAATTTCCAGCAGGCATGTCGTGTCGCTTCTTCTCGCTCGCAATTAGGAGGTGGTCGTTCAAGAGGACTAGCACAACTCGTCTGCGAGGTTTCCAAGTCGCGGCATTGAGCTCAACCCATCTTTGACTTTCCATGATGATGTGCCGACCAGGCAATGCGGGTAGGTACTTTTGACTGCCCTCGACTCGTTTCCACAATGTCTGCAAATGCGTGCTCCACATAGCCTCCAAGTTTGCGACACTACTCCTATTCGCACGCTTCCTGTCGGCCAAAGACATAGCGTTAGAGCCATTGAGGTCCGCACCACCAGCACCTGTTGCATGTCCCAATGTCCCTGTGAGTTCACTCATGAGCGTTCTCAGGGTTCGCATCTCCGACTTCAGCTTCTCTGCTTCTTTTGAGATTCTGATGAATTGAGTCCGGTTCTGGTAGACATTATGCTGTAGATCGGCACTTGTGTGTGCTTTCAAGTTTTGTAGTTCATTCTGATACGCTTGAATGTCGTTTTCAGATGCATCGGCCAGCAAGTTCTGAACGTACTTCTCCGCCTGCAGTTTAGGGTCTGCGAGTGCTCGTGGATCGACCTTGAGTGGTGCAGGCCCTCGGCTGGCGCTGCGAGTACTCCTTGAAGGACTCTTGCTTTCTCCTCTACTCCGGTCGCGGGCATACTGCGCTGGGATGTTGGGCATGGCCGGCATAGGCGGCACGAATCCGCCGCCATCTTGAGGAGCTGCGAATCGAGTGCTGTATCTTCGCTTGACAAGATCACTAGTCGTGTCACCACTGCTCATGCCACTTGCAATGCTCGGCCGTGCCTCTCGAGGGCGCGGAACCGAGAGGTTCGAACCAGTCCTTTGGGCGTCCCATTTGGAGTCGGCACTGCGGTCGCGCGGCTGTATTTGGCGTGGTGCGGATATGGTAGGGCGAGTTCGTCTTCTTGCGCCGCAGCGACAGGCCCTTCTTGTCTTCCGACATGGTCCGGTGTGGTATAGTCTCAGAGGTAAGGCTGCAATGGGTGGTGGAGGCTGATCACAGGGCACTCCCAGCTGCACTGGCGCATGTTGACTTACGTAGCTCACGCGGACTTGCCTGCTTGCCTTGAGCTGCTTGCTGCTGGAACGTGCTCTGGACTTGCGACCATCTGCCGCCGCTCAAGCCCAAAAGTTCTACAGGACAGAACAACATCTCGCCAACCACAACAAATCGCCTTTCCACCCTCGAATTCCATCTTGGTAGCCGTCGCGCCGTACTCCTGTTCATCCACCCATTCATCAAACACCTCAGGCACCCGCCGCATCTCCTCACAATGGCCTCCCAGTCCCAGCAGATCTCGACATCAACTGTCATCCTCGCTACCGCCGGCACTCTTGCTGCCGGCGCGCTTGCGTACGCCGTCTACTTCGACTACCGCCGCCGCTCAGACCCGAGTTCCGCAAGTCGCTCAAGAAGCAGCACAAGAAGGTGCAAAAGGCCAAGGAGGAGGAGGGCAAGGCCGCCGAGCAGGGCCAGAAGCAGAGAATCAAGAACGCCGTCATCGAGGCCAACGAGGATGGCTTCCCCAGAGACCCCGAGGAGACCGAGGGCTACTTCATGCAGGAGGTCGCAAAGGGTGAGGGCATGTGCCAGGACGGCTCCGACCCTGTCGATGCTGCGCTGTGCTTCTACAAGGCTCTCAAGGTCTACCCTCAGCCCAGAGAGTTGATCACCATCTACGACAAGACTGTGCCCAAGGTATGTTGCAAGAGCTAAACAGGCGCGATCGCCCTACTGACATTTTATTCCTAGCCCATCCTTGACATCCTCGCTGAGATGATCGCTGTGGACCCCAGCATATCCGTCTCCAGCTCCAACGCTGGCGGCGACTCCACCAACGTCGAGTAAACTTATTATCCAGAAGTTTCAGGCATGTCATTACTATGTTTAGGATAGGCGACTTTTGAGCGCCTTATCTAGATGGAAAAGGGAGAAGCATGGGTTGCATTTCCTGCGAGCCGGAGTCCGGGCAGCCTTTGGATGGGCGTAATCACTCATGTCACGGCTGTCTGTTGTATACAAGTGTACATTTACTGTTTTCGAGAATCTGAAAGACGAATTTCACCAGACACGAGTGAGCTGTCAGTATGATCTTTCTCACGCAGTGACACATCCAAATCCTTGGCAAGGTCGAGACATATCAATTGTTCTCAGCAATTACTCATAGATGTAGAGTTGCGAGCACGAACCGAAAGCGGTGTCTTTTTAGTGAGTGTCAGCATGGCCTGCTCCCTCTTTTTCGGCAAACTTCGGTATTCTATGCGTGCCGATCCTCAGCCTGACGAGTACATCTATTGAGCAATGTTTTAATCTCCATGAGCAAATGCCACCTCACAACTTGAGTGCCTGAACCTTTTGGCTGTATTGAGGTGTTTGAGACTCCATATGCTCACCTGAATTCGTAGTCAAATATGTCGACGATCGCTACTCAACGCGCACTGCCTAGACTTCCGTTGCGCAGATATGCCCCAACAGAGCGGTTGAATGCATTCTTGCCCAAACGATGTCTCGGCCCTCAAGCGAGCATTGTATGCTATCTGACGAATCCTACCCTGAATCGATCTTTTCACTCAAGCAGTCTACGCAGCAAGCAAAGTCATCACATTCGAACTCCACACTCCCACTTTCAGGTACCCTGGTCATCGCACTAGAACAAGCCATCGCAGGCCCTTTTGCACTCGTCAACTTGCAGACCAAGGAGCTCGAGTGATCAAGATCGAGCGTCCAGGCCGGGAGACTTCAATCGCGATCATGACACCCGAGTCAAAGGCTTGTGCTCCCACTTCGTATGGACAATCTAGCAAGGAATCCTTAGCTCTTGACCTTAAGAACCCCAAGGACCTGGCTGCACTCAAGCAACTTCTGGCGAAAGCAGATGTGATGGTTCAGAATCTCGCACCCGGAGCCACGGAGCGCATAGGTTTAGGCTACGACACGCTCAAAGCTCAACATCCGGCTCTGATTGTTTGTGATATCTCAGGCTACGGTTCTACTGGGCCGTACCGTAACAAGAAAGCCTATGACCTGCTCATCCAGGCCGAGGCTGGAATCCTTAGCATCACAGGCTCACCCGATCAGCCTGCCAAAGCTGGCATCAGCATTGCGGACATCGCCGCAGGAACTACGGCTTACAATAACATTCTTGCGGCGTTGCTGGCGAGACACAAGACTGGCCAGGGTTGCAGGTTAGATGTGAGTATGTTGGAGAGTCTGAGTGAGTGGATGAGCTTTCCGATGTACTACGCTTTCGAAGGAGCAGACCCGCCGGCACTCAGTGGCGCTGAGCACGCCAGTATATACCCGTACGGACCCTTCAAAACCGGCGGAGACGGCACAGTGATGCTAGGCATGCAGAACGAGCGCGAGTGGGCTATCTTTTGCCAGCAAGTTCTGGAGAGGAAAGATTTGCTCGGAGAAGAGCGCTTCAGCAGCACATCAGAGAGAAGCCAAAATCGCAAAGAGTTGAAGGCAATCATCGAGGATATTTTCCGGACAGCAGATGCAGAAACCTGGTTGGAGCGATTGCAGGAAGCTGGAATAGCTAATGCGAAAGTGAACGATATGGAAGGATTATGGAATCATCCACAGCTCAAAGCAAGGGATAGATGGAGCGAGGTCGACACCAGCGCCGGGACTATTCCTGCGTTGAAGCCTGCAGGTATTGCTGATGGATCAAAGGTGAGGATGGATCCTATACCGGACGTTGATCAACATGGCGAGGCCATCTTGCAAGAATTTGGAATCGTGCGATGAAGTGAATATGTTAGCAGCCGACAGCATCAGCCACCCGAGTGTTGAGCTAGGAGGCGATATTATACTATCTCATGAGTCTACACATGCTTTGATGTTGTATATGCCACTATCAGCAAATATAATCGTAAATCTTGAATTACACCCCTACAAGATGATCAGGGACACTCGATATCGTATCATGCCAGTATCAGCAGACATAGGTAAGAACCTCGAATCACATGTCTGCGAGATGATCAGAGACACACACGATATTATATCATGCCATTATCAGCAGATGTAGCTATAAATCTCAAGTAAGATCTCTACGAGATGATTAGAGACACCAGATGGTATATTATGCCAGTATCAGCAGACATTGTTATAAAACTCGAGTGATATTTCTACGAGATGATTAGAGACACTCGAAAGTTCCTTCAATACTATTAAACTTCTACCCTCGGCCTTTGTCTATCTTGCGAACGACTAGTCCCGCTGAGATACCATGGGCAGATTTGTGAGTAACGACTGTAACTGGAAATCAGTTAAGAAAGTAGGTACTGTCGTATAAAACGATCCATGTAGGTGGCATGCCTATCTAAAACTAGTGATCATCGGTGCCCTGCTTCAGCCCAATTTTGCGATGAGTGCATCCATCTGGCTCTCAATGTTCTTCAAGCCCTTGATGACGTTCTCATCCTTGCCTTGACCAGGCGTCCACTGGGCATGCGCAAAGTCGATCATCTTCACCTTGAAAGCAGGCGGCGGACCCTCCTCTTCCTCGTCCTCTTCTTCTGCTTCGCTCTTCTGTACCTCCAGAGTCGTGGGAGCCTTCTCCTCCATTCTGGGCTTTTTCTCGTCGCCTTCTTTCATGAGCGAGCTGAGAGTCTCTGCATCACCTTCGTAGACAATGAGTACACTTGCGCTGTACATTCTGGACTCAGTGCGCTCCAAGATATGGCGAGCTTTTGTGATCTCGGCGAGGATGGTTTCGAGCAATACCACGGCTTCCTCCTTATTTGAGCCGGGTGTGAAGAGAGATGCGAAGAACGTTTCGAATCCGTTGTTGACATTCTCCACGCTGAACTTGCGGCCATAGAATTTGTCGTACGTCTCGGACTGCTTGCCATTCCAGACCTTCATGCCAGCGATGCGGAAGTTCAAGGATCCACTTGTCGTCTCCGAAGCGACTTTGTCCAGCCTCGCGGCCTTTTCCTCGGGCGTACCGTCGGCGTAAAGGCGCGCACCAAGTTTGAGGTCGAGCACGTTTGGCTGCTGGAATCCGGAGGTTAAATTCTCAAGCACGATTGCTGACTCCGTGGCGATTTTGGCGCCATGTAGTCTCTTGTCTTTTTGTTCCTGTACGGCTGCAGCATTTCCACCGAGTTGAGCGACTTGATCATCGGAGACTTTATCAGGAGTACCGAGGGATAACGTGCCCATGAATGTCGGCATCAGCTCTGCGAATTCGGGGTGCTCAGCTAAGGTAGACTGGTAGAAATCTATTTCGGCTTGGACGCAGGGTTTCACGACCATCTCGCCCGACTCATCTGAAAGAACACCATCATGGCCGGCGGCAGCGTTGGCGAAAGACTTGAGCGACGATGGGTCAAGAGAGTGCTCTGATGTGGGCGTGTCCATGGTGGGGCGTTTGTTGTCCTCGTTTGGAATGTTAGACTTTTGTCCTCGCAGGCAGTGATTTGCAGCAGATATTAGATAAGTGGTTTTTTTGGTAGTACCGTATGCAGAGACAGTGTCCTAAAGCAGAATGTGGGTGTTACGCTGCAAGGTACATGTATCACCCTACCTGACGAGGTCGTCCTACGAGCTGATTGCTTGGCCTGCGCCAGGGAAAGCGTCCTGACGTGATGTTTCCCCAGCTTCTCGGGGCACGGCTGCAGGTACGGAAAATGCCGGTGTCGCAATCCTCAGGCACCGTGTTGTTGTGCGAGCCTCACATCTGAAGGCAAGAAGTAGGTTGACCGTGCCTTCCGTAGAAACATCGAGAGCCGCAGCACGTGCACGACGCGACATTGAAAAACCATGTGATCGAAGTCTTGCTTTCTTTTACCTATTCACTCTCTACCGTGACAGCAAAATTGCCATCACATCAACACTAACAACACCTACGGTGTGCAACCATCTCAGAGTACAAACCCGTTGGTCTCAGAGCCAAACATGGCTTCATCAGAAATAACTGACACTCCGTCGACTATGGCGCTCGTTACCTCACCCGAGCCCGCCACCCAAGAACTTGAGTCCTTCTCAAACATCAGTACCAAGACCTTCGACAAGGCTGAGCTGCATCGTCAGATTGACTACTACTTTAGCGAGGACAATCTGCCAAAGGATGCTCACCTCTTGGGCAAGCTCGAAGAAGGCAATGGCACCGTCAGCATTGCTCAAGTCACTGGATGGTCGCGCATGCGCAAGTTCAGACCGCTCAGCGCTGTCAAGGATGCATTGAAAGAGAGTACTGTCATTGAGCTCGTCGACAACAAGCGTATCAGACTCCGCCAACCATTCGACATGACTAAGGCTCTGGTCAAGCCGCGCATCGATGAGGAGGAACGCAAGTTGCAGCAGACCGCCATTCTCAAGGCCAATCCGCATCTGACAAAGGCTATGCTCAAACGTACTGGCTTCGAGCATGATCACATTGAACCGAGTCTCACCTTCGAAGAGCAGCAGACTGAACTTGAGCAGTATAGTACTGAACTTCCCATCACCGTCAGGCTCGAGACCGCGGTCCTCAAGTACAAAATGAATCGCAAGTTCCATCAAGAGTCTCTACGTGTTTTCCATGCATTTCTGAACTATGGCGGCTTCGACGAGCGTCCCGCTAACTTCACTGGGGGTATGAGCAAGGAGGAGGAGGAAGGATTGAGCAAAGATGAGAAGGCTACGCGCAAGCAGGTCCATTACGTGTCGGATGAAGCAATGCAAAGCCTCGAGGAAGGTGACGGTAAGTGGGTTGTCGACTTTGAGGGCGTCACGAAGGGTTCTTCTCGACAGTCTTTGCAGGACAGTTTCTGTGGCACGACGACCTCGAACACGACAAGGGAGCCACGCATGCGGCCTGCAACGTGCTGCGGAACTTCTTCAACTATCTACTGTACCACAATGTGTGTGCAGAGTACGTCGAGCAGATCAACTCAGCTCGAGACGTGTTGGGAGTTATCGAGGACGAATTCGTCAAACTGGCAGAAGCTCAGAAAAAGTTTCCCTGGAACATTCAGTATTGCTTGCTCGGTACTTACGGATGGCTACTACTCTAAGACGAGCTGTCAAGGCGACTGGATGGCCGCAGAACAGGTTGCAACATACAAAAAAGGATACAGCAATCAAGAGGCCCGGTCGATTGTCAATGCAGGTATTGCTGGCTATGGATCCCATAACAACCTGGCCTCTGCCCTCTCCAACCCAGTGATGCAAGCTGTGAGTGGAGAAGAAGATGTTGGCCTGGAAGTAATCACTATCATACACTTGGCGGAGGCTGCCGAATGGACCCAAGGATTCTTCGAAAAGCTCAAGGGCAGCGCCGTCGAGCCAATGGGCAAGCTGGTCTGCAAACGCATTCATTTCCAGAAAGCAGCGCCTCTCGATCTGCCACCAAATCTCCGCGCCAGCGCCCAAACCTTTGACTTCCTTATCGATGAGGAAACTCTCCTGAGGTGTTACCCCGGCATGAAGTTCGTTGCTGATGTCAAGAAGACATCTTCGGGATTCTGGTTCATCGACCGTTGGTCTGAGTGTCATGGAACGTTCTACACTTGGTGCTGGAACGAGCGAGCCAGAGATTACAGGGAAACCGTCGACGCTTTCCAGCTGGCCAAGCCGAAATATCGGGAAAGTCACCAGTCGGGAGACGAGACTCCGAAGGTTCGTGCAAACGCTCCGAAGCTACCGATCAGCCCAGATATCATGCACCTTCTCC
Organism: Cladosporium cladosporioides; assembly: GCA_002901145.1. Lineage (NCBI taxonomy): Eukaryota > Fungi > Ascomycota > Dothideomycetes > Cladosporiales > Cladosporiaceae > Cladosporium > Cladosporium cladosporioides. Next base: position 1,565,941 of record NOXB01000002.1, read on the forward strand.
AAAAGATAACAGGATCGCTGGACTTGAACGATTCTGCCCAGGCTCAAGGTGCTAATCGCCTGGATGACAAGAGCGAGGAGACTAAGCCGAAGCGCGAGACGACCGCCAACGGAGAAGGTGACATTGTCGTTGAACCGGCCATAGCCGTTCACGCTCCAAGAGATGAGGTCTCCAGATCTATGGGACCTGCGGAGCCCGCAGACATCTCCAAACTGGCGTCTTCGCAAGTCGAGAACTCAGGAACTGTGGTTGATGATGATGATGGATTCTTGAGCGACGAGGAGTTTGCTGAATGAGAGGCAGAGCATAAGTTAGTTATGGGTCTGACTAACCGGACGTGAAATCAATTCCGATGCGTGGGCTCATGGCGTCTTTGTCTTCCGCTTGAAAGTGATGCCTTCGATGCATCATAGGGAAGTTAACTTCAGTCAGCTAAACGGACCAGTCAGCGGCATGATGTGACCACGCTCGCTTAGCGCCTCTGGATGTTTCTAATTTAGACAACGAATGGCGAAACTGGCATCGAAGCGATCGAATCCTGGCATGATTTGAGTGAAAAGTCAGCATGTTCAAAAAACGTGATGTTAGAGCGACGTAATGAGATGCATGAAGTTTGACGAGGACCTTGAACAAGTCATTGATGCCAGTGTCCTCCTGGCTTTATTACTTACAGTGATGAAATTGATGGCATCGTAAACCTACGTCACCGTTACTCTCTAACGTGCTGGCGGGGTCTCCTGACTTTGGATCAGGCCTTTGAACTTCAAACGCGAACATGACGCGTAACTTAAGTCAAGCTTTTTATTAAACGGCATTTTCATGATCGAGCTAATTTGACATTTTCACGTTTTCTTAAAAGGCAAATCGAGAGATAACTTGACAAATATCTTCAAGTTCACTTTTCGAAGAATTAATGACGAATTGGCTCAGTAACTTAACTTATGAATTTGGGCATTGGTTAAGGAGTGAACCTTGGTGTCTAAACTCTCCACCTGCATTTTTGTTCAAAAGATCCAAGTTACCGTTCAGAAAGCCCACTGTTTAGCAACTTCCAAGTTACCAGATCGTTGAACAAGGCCTGCATCTGGCATCTCAGTGGCAGCACGTCGGCTACAAGTCACCACGGCTGAAGGTGGAACTTCATTCGAGCCCGAAGATTTTAGAGAGTCGTGTGTGATCTCTGCGGAACACAGTGCCGAGGCCTGAACCTATGATCAACTAAAGTTATAACTACACATTGGCATGGTGCGCGGCGTCAAGGCATGTGCAGACTCCCTTATGTTGTAACGTTAAGTTAACGTTAGTCTTGAAGTGAGCAAGTTAATGGATGTCTGCCTTCTGATTGCCCATTTTTGGGAAATGCGACTGTTCTGATTGATTTGACAATTTGTCTGAGATGCCCACGATTTATCATGCCGGTTGCTTGAGGCTTGGAAATGCTCGGATTTGTGAGCGAAGGTGGCAGTGACAATCGCCTTTTCCAATTGCAAGTTGAGTTTATTGAGCCAATAAGTTAACGTGCTGGTAGGGGTTCTCGGATGGTAGGGGTTCTCGGATGAAAATAAGGTTTTAAAATCTAAGAAATGTATAACTCCTAAACTAGCACTTAATCCTTAAAAGAAAGCAAGCTAATTCATTATCAAATATATAAACTGTATACTCTAATTTAGCTACTCGTTTAAATCCACCTTTTTAGTCTTTTTTAGCCTTAGCTAATTAGGTGACTTTTTTAGTTCTTCTAAGTAGCTCGAAGGTTTAAGACGATATTAAGTGTAACTCTTTACTAAAGACGATTTTTTGTTAATTTTATAAATTTAGTCTAAGTTTAGTATTAAGTGTCTTAATTATAGCTATTCACATGCTAAGTTCGCGTTATTTTCGCATTTTTAGATCTGAAAAGAGGTGATATTCTATAAAATACGTATATTATACTTAGATATACTTAATAGTAATTAGGGTTTAGACTCGATTCTATAAATAGAATAATTAATATCTCGTCTAAATTATCAATAGATTAAGAGATTAATAGCTAATAATACTTAATATATATTAAATTGCTATTATTTATATTTAAATAACAAAAAGAAAATTTCTATAAAAAGTTATAAATACTTAAAATCAATATAACATTATTTTAAAATAAAATTATAATTTTAATAAATTTATAATTCATTTAATAATAAATTAAACTACTTTAAACTTTTTATACTAGTAATATATATATAGTCCTCTATTCTAAGGCTAAGAATATATCTGTAATCTTGATATATAAAGAGATATTCATTTTTAAAGATTCTAAACCTTATTTTCGTCCGAGAACCCCTACCATCCGAGAACCCCTACCAGCACGTTACTCTTGAATTAGTTAGACCGTTTCAACATCGACCACAATTGTAACTTTAGAGTGTCGAATGGCGGCCTGAAGCGGGCTGTAGGTCAAATAACACTTAGCGAGACGAAGATCGTGCCGTGAACTCATGGGAAGGAGCTGCCAGTGGTTCCTTCTCTTTCCAGATGGGTGCGGCGCAGAACAACACATGCATCGCCACAGCCGACTTAAGTTAAGTTAACTTTACTAAGCACAGCTTTGACATCACTATGCTGCTTCTCGCTGACATAACTTAACGTGCTGGTAGAGGTTCTGGGATGGTAGGGGTTCTGGGATAAAAATAAGGTTTAGATTCTAAGAAAATGAATATCTCTTTTAATATAGGAGATATATATACTCGAACTATAGTATATAAAAGTAGATAAGACTAATAGTATATAAATTGAATTAAGAAGTATTATAATTAGTTATAATAGAAATATCAATTTATTAAAATAGTAGTCTTATTTATTAAGAAATAAATTATTATATTAAAGAGCTTATAGCTTTTTATATAATTTTAATTATCAATTTATTATAAAATAATAGAATAATTTAGTATAAAAAGACTATTCCTAGCTATAAAGATACTAAGATAACTATATAATTAATAAGATATTTAATAATTACTTTAGAGAATCGTATTTAAACTCTAATTTGTCTTAAGTAAATCTTAGTATATACTATGTATATTATAGAATACTACCTTATTTTGACTTCTAAAAACATAAAAGTATAAGATTAATATATATAAAGCTTATATTAAAGCTATAAAAAGATTAAGTATCCCTTATCTATTATTTAAAGTTAAAATTAAGAATATACTTAAATTATGCTTATACTAGCTTTATATTTTAATTATAAATCTAAGCTAAATAAAAGGTGATTTTAAAAAATTAATATCTTAATCGTTTTTATAATATATATAAAAACCTTCTATTTAATATATTATTATTCTAGAGTCTTAGATTATTAAATCACTTTCTTAAAGCGACTTAGTTTACGTGTTATTTTCGTATTTAAACATAAAAAGTTTAATTTCTATCCCAGAACCCCTACCATCCTAGAACCCCTACCAGCACGTTACCTCCAAAAAGTGATTCACCGGTCACTCGTAACGTCCGTTGATCGTATGACGTTGGCTGCAATTAACTGATCGATTGCTGGCATGCGTCTCAAGCCATTCATCATCACTCAAAGTCTCAAGAGCAAGATTCGATCACTGTCACACTTCCAGAAATGAAGCTAACGTTAGTTACTGACCACTCAAAACTGGACTCGACTGCCAAACGACGATCTCGAGATTGTGCTTAATAATGTAACTACTAAGTTAGTCAACTACAGCCACCAACTGAACTTAAGTTCACCTCGAATTACAGCAACCGGCTTCCTCAGCTGTGACAACCGCATCAGAGGCGCATGACGGGCAGCAACCGGATAAGTCCGAAGCAATCCCAAGCGACGGACAAAAGACGGGCATTGACCTGCACATCATTCAGAAAGCAACCTCCACGGTCAAATGCTGGAGGATTGGCTTTGTAAATGACGCGTCAGATAAGTTTTGCAGATCAAGTGAAAGCTGTGACTCAACGCCATGGGCATGAGCAGAACATTGTGTTCTATACTCTTGCATACTTTAAGAGTGATAAATGGGTTTGTTGCTCTCCATGCTAGCATTCTTTTCATGGAGGATCAGATTACGATTCACAAAGTCGATGGACGCCTTTGCTATTTGAAGAAACGACTTGGCAACCTCTCAGCTGGAGGACATACCGCTCTAGATCGTCGTACGGACGATACGTTGACAGACCCGCTGATTTTAGAATGAGGCGCGGTTGCGATTGTCTCCAGTGATTCAGCAACAATGCGAAACTCTACGTTAACGTTAACTCGACGTAAGTCAGAATTCTGTCAGTCAGAATCTTGTGTCAGAATTCCAAAAATGCTGTCTTCCAGCTCCGGCCGGCTGGCTGATGTGCCACGACAAACTAAAGTTATAAGTTATCACAGCTTTGCCATCTACTAACACCACGCTTAACGTGCTGGTAGGGGTTCTCGGATGGTAGGGGTTCTCGGATAAAAATAAGGTTTAAAAATCTAAAAATCAAACCTCTTACTTAATAGGACCTAGGTGATCAAACTTATAAGCCTAAGCTCTTATTAGGTATCTTAAAAAGCTAGTAGTAAGACTTTATAGCTAAAAGTTATTTAGTTAATAAGATATTAATTTATTAAAACTTTGACTTTTTTAAGAAAATATATAGAACTAACGTTAAAGTAATAAGCTTATTACTCTTTTTATAGATTTACTAATTAAATTTTAAATCTAGAATATAATAATATAGTATATTAAGATTATTATAGGCTAGTAATAAAAAGATATATACTAAAATTGAAGGAATAATGAATTAATTAGTCTATTAAATTGAGGAAAAACTCTAATATATGCTAAGTATATTAAGTTATACTAACTTACGTATATAAGTTATTTAAGAATATGATCTAATTTCGGACTCAAAAAACGCGAAAATAACACAAAATAGACACGTAGAGTGCTCTAATTAGAGGATAGGGATTAAAATATTGTCTACCTTAAGTATATAGTTAACTAATAGTATTTAAAGGCGATTTCGACTTATTATAATCTTAAGTTAGTAAAGTCGCTAAAGATGTCAAAAATGTCACTAAAACAATTAAAGCTAAAATAGATAAAAACCATTAATAAAAAGCTAAGACTAGTTTAGTAATTAAAATTCATTAATGTAATATTAAACTCGTTTAATCAGATTGTTTATATAGGTATTGCTTAAGTAGTTAACTTATTCATTTCTTAGATTTTCAAGCCTTATTTCTATCCCAGAACCCCTACCATCCGAGAACCCCTACCAGCACGTTACACACATCAAGGTTCTCCGCGAATAAGCAAACCAGTCGCCAGCTTCAGGTGTAAAGGTTTGCCCGCGATTGGTCTGCTGAATAAGCTGCAAGGCTTCGCCATCACCAGTACCATTTCTCAAACAAGCGACTCAGCTTCAAGTGTGGCCTTTTGTTTGCAGTAACAACGGAAGAGTGTATTGCATGAGGCGAAGCATTCGCGATCTAACGTTAATGTGCTGGTAGGGGTTCTGGGATGGTAGGGGTTCTGAGATAAAAATTAAGCTTTTTGTATTTAATCATAAAACTAATGCGTATAATAAGCTAATTTAATAAAGTAGTCTAAGTATATAAGATTTAAGGATAAGTGCACTTTATATTATAGCTCTTCTTATATATATAATTAAAATAACTAAGATATTATTTTTTAAATTAATCTTATTTTTAGTTTAGATTTATAAGTAAAATATATAAAGCTATTATAAGTATAATTTAAGCCTATCTCTAAATTTCTTCTAATATAATAAACGAAGTATATTTAATCTTTTTACTCTTTTATTAATAGCTTTTTATATACTAATCTTATATTATTTTTATATCTTTAGAAAGTAAGATAAAGTAGTATTCTATAATATATACTATATATACTAAGGTATACTTAAGAGATATTAGACTTTATATTTAATCCTATAAAGTAATAAATTAATATTTTATTAATTTTATTATTATTATTATATTTTAATAGCTAATACTAAACTGCTTTTATTAGATTATCTTAAAGTTAGACAAAATATAAATAATCAAAATCAGATAATAAGTTATAAGACTTTAAATAAAGTCTAATACTTTTAATTATAAAATATATTAAATCTAATAAATTAATACTTTTCTTATTTAGGATTTTACTTTAGATAATAACCTATTGTTTGATTCTTTAAGTAACTCCCTCTAATATAGTATAGTATACTAAGCTATTCTTAGTATAGCGAATGAAATATGAATTCTTTGAAAATACAAACCTTATGTTTATCCCAGAACCTCTACCATCCCAGAACCCCTACCAGCACGTTAACTACCAGCACCACGCTTGCAAACAAACAAACCAGTCATCAGGTCCAAGTTTGATGGTTTCCTCACAGGGAGCTGAGCACATCGTATTTATCAGAAGAGTCCTTCACAATCTACCAACACCACGCTTGCAAATAAAACTTTTGCGCGATCAGGAGACCCAGTCGTCACCTACAAATGCAAGGGCTGGTTCGCGAAAGTCGAAGGCCTTTGGTCCAGTGGCCCCGATTTCGACTTCGAAGTTGACGTGTTGCTGGTTGGCCTCACTGAAAGTGGTGACACTGATCGTTGAGCTGTAAGTTAACTTAACGTTAACGTTATCATGGCTAGGTTTATAAGATCAATAAGCCATGGAGTTCGTGACAATCGCAGTGTGGTAAATTGATCTGATCTAACTTAATTCACCCGTCGCATCGTTTGGCATGCTTCCTCGCCCGTCGTCGCTGTGATTTCGACAAAGTCCACGTGTCGCATTGTCCAGCGTAACGTTACCTTCCTGGCCTGTCACCGCTTTGGCTTCGTCAAACACACCCTAGGGTCATGGCTCGTCGCCGCCCTAGCTTCCCTCCACACGCCGCACTGTACGGCACACCTCTTGGCTCGTCGCCGTCGTGGTTTTGGCAAAGCGGACGAGACAAGACGCCATAAGTTACCGGCTTGGGCTGTATGCCATGACACTTGAGATCTCCATTCGCTCGCATTATTGCACGACGTGTAAATTAAGTTGAGTGAGCCCCACGAAAGACAACAGTCATCGAGTAACATAGTCGCTCAGGGGGTAGAATGTTTGGTAGGATTAAGTCATGCTCATTGTGAGCCACATCGGACGGGAAATTACTACGTACACGTCTCTTAAATGCCATTCTCCAGTTAATGCACTGTGTTCTCAGTGTGTTCAAGGCTGATATGATATCAAGGTGGTCTGTTTTCGGGCATAACTTATCATAATTCCCCATGAGTTGATTGGAAATCCATGCCCGCTCGTAGAAATCTGTGCACAACCCGCGTGGAACTTAAGGTCTGCACATGGCAATCCACGCCACTAAATGCATCTGCCTCCGCATCAAATCGATCAAGATAAACCAAGTGAATGCGAAGATCGATGAGATACATCGTTGGGTTCAAGAAGTCACGCCCTGTGTGAAATCCACACCTCGCACGGAATCCCACAACTGGAGTGGGAATTCACGTTTGCAAGTCAACGTGTGATCTATAGCTGAGCTAGTGAATACGTACGCCCTCATATGTTACGAACCAAATCGTTCTGCTTATGAGCCCTCAGGCACGCCGAGCAGTATCTCGCGTCGATTTAGAGTCCTACATCGAGCTTCCAAGTTTTGACCTCAGCGTAACTTAGCCTTTGAGTCAGCGACCTAGACACTTCGCATGCCTGATCTGATAATAAGTCATCGCGCGGCCAGTAGTGTTGTGTCAAAAGGCATAGTCAACCTTTCGTTAACTGAGTTATGGAAAAAATCATTGGCATGGTCATTTTCTAGGCATGGCTGGCCAGTTTAATGGTGTAAGTCATTTAATTTATTGTCGTGGGCCACTTTTGATATGCGCCGGTTTGTTGACATGGCCAATTTATTGGCGTGAGCAATTTTTGGGACGGGCCAAATTGGATATTGGCATGCCCAAGTTTTTTGGTGAGAGCTAGTTTATTGGCATGATCAACTTTTGCCATGGCCACTTTATCGGCGTTGACCAGGTTATTGGCATAAATAATTTATGCATCTTATGGCGTGGGCCAGTTTATTAGCATGAACAGCTTTTGGCGTGACCAGGCCTCTGGAATGGCCAATTTGTTGGCGTTAGCCACTTTAAGCGCGTGAGTCAACTTAATATTAGCCAGTTCGTTGGCATGGGCATCTTCTGGCATACCGTAGCCAAATTAATGGTAAGTTAGGTTGACCTTGACAGTTAACGTTAACGTTACACAGGAGCCTAATTCGTGAGAACTTGTCCAATGAGAATTTGTTCTTCTTTTGGGAATTTGCTTTGCAAAGTCTTAGCTTGAACTGAACTTCCATTTCGCTGTTTACGAAAGCATGTCTAAAGAGAGAATGTCTATAGAAGGTATGTTCTGCAGAGCCATGTTTTGCGCAGGCACAACAATTGTGCAGAGTCATTTCGTGAAGGCTTGACCTGTCTTTTGTGTCGATGCACGATTTTGGTTCTGTGTTCTGTTCAATAGTTAGTTGAGGCTTGTTGCACGCAAACCCAAGCTTCGAATGAAATCGGTAACGTTAAGTTAACTTACAATCAGACAAGAATCATGTAAAGTGGCGAGAAATTCAGCCTTAAGTTGACTTAACTTAACTAACTTAGCTTCACGCGTTGTGCGCCTTCATAGCATATCAACACGCGTTCAACGTTTCAGAGCTGCACAGAATATCCTTTGAGAGTGCTCACTTCAACTTGGGGCGGTGTGGCGGCTTCTAAGTTATCCAAGTGCTTCACTATCGGCTTGATGGCGTCACACGGTAGCGTCACGAAGCCAGCTTAATTTAAGCTTAACGCGTCCCCAGCCCATCCTTGATACGCTTACAACTAACTTTGACGCGATATCGACGCAAAAACATCTCCGTATCAACCGTAACTTACAATAAACCAAAAAACACCTGTGACACTTCGCAAATTCCTGCCAGGCAGAAATAATTGCCTTAGGCGGTGATACTCTACGCGGGGACCTGCGGGAAGCGACGGGATACAGCGGGCATAGCCGCTTCCTGAGATACAGGCTCACGAGCCAATAAAAACAGTTCATTCGCTGAGTGGGTCTGATAAAAGCTGGGGAAACTGATCCGGCGAGATTTCGGCGAGTGTTACAGGTATTTTTTGGTTGGTTATACACACACACGATTGAGCGGCGTTTTTACCACAAGCTGGAACGCGTTACTCTGTCACAATTCCGAAGTATTTCGAGAATGTTCAGCTTGCATAGCAGCTCTCTGTTCTTCTGTATGACCTCAATTAGTATGATTCAAATTACGCAACAGAAGACAAGTTAAGTTAAGCTACTTACCAAGTAGCGTCGCTTCGTTCTCGTCGAAATCATACTCTGGGATCCATTCGCCAGCCAGCGAGACCGTCACCTTGCCTTTCGTTTTCCGAATGATCCGCACTTTGAACCAGCGCATCATGTCTTCGATGTACTCGTCTTCGGCCTGCGGGATAGCTACGACATGTTCAAAACGGATTTCTTCAGTTCGAGTCGCTGCACGATAGTCCAGAAGATCTCAAAGTCCTCGTAGAGTTTGATTGGAGGCAGTCCGAACGACGGGTAGTTCCTGTTCTTACCAAACACGGTCAATTCACCCCATGAACAGTAACGCAAGCCCTTTGCGTCTTCTTTCCTGGCATAAAGCTCCTTGATGGTTTCTGTACGGCATTGGATGCGAATCTCGTACAGTCTGGGGAAGTGTTGTAACAGGTCGTTGATCTGTTCGATCCTACATCCCATGAGAGATTTGAGATCCAGTCGGAGCTTCCCATATCGCAGGATGGCGTCGTTCTTGAGTTGCAGAGTGACAGGACCGAGCGTGAGATTGGTGATGTCAAGCATTGACTGCTCCCAAAAGATGTTCTTTGCCTCCTCATACCACTGCTTGCTCACGAAAAGTGCGTTGACAGGGCTCTCGAGTAGCATATCCTGGAGTCTTGTTAGTTGATTTTCGCACGATATTAGCACAGCATGTCTTTCTTGGCGCACCCAATCCTTCTCGTCGAAGTATTCAGACCAATGCTGGCCAACACAGGTCTCTTGCTGATTCCAAACAGTGCCGCCGTCGGGTGTGACATGGAGAACGCGTCGCCATACGCGAACTCGAATATCTTCTTTCGTATTTCTTGGTTGAGGATGTCGAAGAATGAATTCTCTTTTGGGTGTCTTGTATCAGGAGTCGGGATCTGCACATCCTGGATCGCATTCGAGAACCTGCCCAAGAGTGCTTTTTCTGTGTCATACTGCCCAAAGGGAATCTTGCGACGCTTGAGTAAGTCTTTCATGCATTCAATGTTCAAGTAAGAAATGTCGAAATGGAATTCGTTGGTGTTCGCCATGTTGTCTGTCAGAACCTTGTCGATCTGGTCGATGTGAGCCAAGGAGTTTGGAGCTTCCATGAATTGGCGCCACGGAGGGAGCGCCATGACTGGCTTGGGGTGTGAGCTCTTCTCGGCGAAGTTGTGCGGGCTGTTCAAGGTCGGTCTTAAGTTATTGAAGTGAAGCTGGGTGTTTCTTGTGGGTGAAGGTTGTTGTCCAGAAGGCGTTGCGTGAGACCAATGTGGCTCGTTGTCGGAGACAGTAGGTAACGTTAACGTTAACGGGTAGGTCTGTGACGAAGCGAGTTGGGAAGGTGAAAACAATGTGAGCTCGTTGATTGTTTGTTCGAGGTGGTTCGAGGCAAGGCAAGAGCGACGGCAATTAAAGTTACTAGCGCGCGCGCATGCAAACTCAAAACGCTATGACACGTGAAGGATGCAAATGTGGCAGAGTGAGATGCTGATGTTGGTGACGTAACTTAAGTGAATCAGAAAATGCAGCTATAGCGCGAGGGAGAGCAGACCTCTGCAGATAATTAGATGGAGCTACGAAGACATGCTTGAAGCATCTCGATCGCAAACGTGCATTAGCGGGTACATCGTAGCAAAACTCATGTCGAATGACGATGAATTTCCGATTGGTATCATCTCTCTCAATCATAACGTTTCTTCTCCCAACAGACCTTTATCTCTTCCCTCTCTCCGACCACAGCTTCTACTTAGCTCCAGGAAACTGCTTTGACAAAGGCCATCATATAAGTTAGTCAACTCAACCTCACTTCACTTTGACCATCACCTTCGATCACCAACCATCGAATCAGCGACTTACAGCCCGCCTGTCCGATTCGAATCGCACCTACGTCGTCGTTTTCCTCCTTGCCTCGACGACATACGAATCTCCAGCATGTCTTATAGTATGTGTCAAGTTAAGCTAACTTGACGTTATAACTTGCAACGCCGAACGAAGCGCAGAATGCATCCGTTTGATACACGATAACAACGAAACCCTCTGGGCCGCAGTAACTTACAGCTTTGCCAGAGACACGTGCAAAAGCAGCTGAGAACGAAAGCGACAGCACGCTCTACCAGCAGCCCTATCTGAACGATGACTCCATCTTGGGATAATATCGGCGGATTCAAGTTAGTTACAGACATTCAGATATACCCCACAGAGATTGTAGAGGATACCTAGACATCTATGTGCGGGTATCGGCGGATTTAGAGTAGGCTTCAAGGAAAGGCCCACAGAGATCGTGCCCTACACTCAGTTATATGTGCTAGGAATCGCGAATCTAGGTATGGGCTTCAATACATATGCCGCGGAGATCATAGAGAGAACTCGGGTATTTATATGCCAGTATCGGCGGATGTCTGGACTTCTACCAGTCGTTGCCATTGAGATACTATGAACAATCTTCGGCTTCGAAAGCTGAGCGGCTGTATTCTGGGTTCACCTATCGTTAACACGATCGGCATTTGATCGGCTATCGACGAAGACCGCACTCCACACCCGCGCTGATCTCCAGTGGAGTTGAGTGGGCCTTCGGCGTCCGTCAAGCGTCTTAGCATTTCGCTTGTCTGCGATTCGTGCAAGCTTATCCTTCGCATTCCTCCTTTCGGTATCTCGAGCCTAATCCATTGGGGATGAATCTGACTATGACGGAGATCGGGACCACACGTCGGGACCGAACGGCCGCAGATCGAGCACATGGCACATGGCATTTAAGCGGGGATATAAAGTAAGAGCCGAAGTCTCTCGTGCGCGTGTGACGATCGATCACTTCCATTGTGCGTGTTCTTCAGAACATTCCTCTTTACCTTCCCCTATCGAGCTGGGTGCTCTGATCTCGAGGCATGGATCAATTATCAGGATGGCGTGTTGCCGACAAGCTGGAAAAGAGAAGCCTTCTCATCGCGATAAACTGTGTTGCTGCATTGTCCATTTTCTTCTTCGGCTATGATCAGTCTGTTTCCCCAGAACACTTCGGCAGGAAAGACACACGCTGACAGGAACAGAGGGATGATGGGAGTAAGAACTTCAGCCGACCTGAGAAGCCACGCAGCTTCCGAGCACCGCAGCCTGACATTGGTGTTTTTTTAGGGGGTCAATAATGCGAGCGATTACATATATCTCATGCGCTTCGGATATGTATCAGAGGACGGCGATCCCGTCGTAACGGACTCCCTCCTCCAAGGAGGAATCGTAGGTCGAGCTGATCCCAAAGCGTCCCCTCCAGGTCTAACAAAACCGCACAGGTATCCGTGTACTACCTTGGAACATTGGTAGGATGTCTTATCGGAGGCTGGGTCGGCGACAAGATCGGTCGTGTGCGAACAATTGCCTTTGGCGCCGCATGGGCAATCTTTGGTGCTACGCTGCAGTGTTCGGCTCAGAACCATATATGGATGATCTTTGCGCGACTGATCAACGGCTGGGGCACTGGAGTCTTGGTAAGAACAGTGATTTGGTCCTGAGGGCAACAAACGCTGATCGTTGTCAATTGCCACAGAATGCGATCGTCCCTGTCTGGGCTACCGAGACGGCTGAGCACACTTCACGTGGCCAATTCATTGCGATTGAGTTCACGTTGAACATCTTCGGTGTTGTTGTAGGTAGCGAAACAAACGCCATCGTTCTCATAACGATCAGTGGATAGCACGAAGGCATTATACTAATAATCTGTAGGTGGCATACTGGCTCGAATTCGGTCTCAGCTTCATCGATAACGGCAACTCCCCAATCCGCTGGAGGTTCCCAATTGCCTTCCAGATCATTCCATTGCTGGTCATTATTTGGGATCTGTTGGTTCTTCCCAGAGAGCCCTCGCTGGTTGGCGAAAGCCGGAAGAGATGAGGAAGCGCGATACATCCTCCGCCGTTTGCGTGGCAGCGAGGGCGAAGATGCTGTCAGAGCTGAGGCAGAATTTCAAGATATCAAGAACATTGTGATACACGAGCGCCAGACTGCACGCTCCAACACCTACTTCTCCATGCTCTTTGGCATCGGCAGTGGAAAGTTGCACACCGGGCGTCGTGTGCAACTGGTCATCTGGCTGCAGATCATGCAAGAGTGGGTCGGCATCGCAGGAGTGACGGTCTATGTAAGTAGAGCTCGTCGAATTCGAGCAATTTTGTGGTACTGACGCTGCTACTAGGCTCCCACGATATTCCGAATCGCTGGCTTTGCCAGTGAGAAGGCCAGTGAGTCTCGACCACAACTAGGCGAATCACTTGTTTGAATACTAACATAGTGACCCCTCATAGATGGATTAGTGGTCTAAACAACATCTTCTACATGTTTTCGACATTAATCTGTGTGTTCACACTAGACCGCATCGGAAGACGATACACGCTGTAAGCTACGATCCAAGCATGAATCGGAGGAAAGAATGTCCACTGACGATTGTAGATACTGGGGTTCCGTTGGCCAAGGTATTGCCATGTTCCTAGCAGGCGGCATGTCACGTCTTGGCCTGAATGCACGTGAAGCCGGAGACATCGCAGCCGCAAACTCGTACGGCGCTGCTGCGGCAAGCTTCGTATACATATTCACATTCGTTTTTGGCGCGACTTGGTAAGTTTTGAATACACATATATTCCAATCTATGTGCTGGCTCATCACTAACTCCATTCTCAGGCTTACGGTGCCATGGCTGTACCCAGCAGAAATCTTCCCTCTGGAGGTCCGCGCGAAAGGCAACGCCTTTGGTGTCGTGGGTTGGAGTAAGTCTGAAATCACCATACTTGATTGACGTCTTACTAAAGCATCAAAGGTATCGGCAATGGATGGCTCACACTGTTGTGCCCGGTCATGTTCAACGCGATTGGAGAGAAAACACTGTATGTCTCAGGCACTTGACGCAGATTGAAGTCAGAAATGCTAATTTTGCTACTCAAAAGGTACATCTTTGGTATCGCCAATGTCATCACCATTCCAATGGTATGGGCCCTCTATCCAGAGACCAATCAGAGAACGCTCGAGGTATGCACACGCTCCAATCAAACTGATCGTACTATCGCTAATACGTCACAGGAAATTGATCTGTTATTCGAGGCCGACTCGCCATGGAACTGGGCCGCTGAAAAGCACTTTGCTCAGCTCAAAGTGGAGAACCCAAATCTTGTGCTCGCTGCAAGCCGTGGCAATTCAATCGCTGACCCAGAAGCTGGCCTCAAAAAGAGTGAGCAGGCTGAAACACCCTCCGAGGAGAGACAGGAAGTTGCGAATCCGAAGTAGCGGTATCTTGCTCATATAGTAAGATAGGACACGAATCAGCAGGGCTGCAGTTGGTGGTCATCGGTCTGTGCATTATATCTCACTGGTCAAAATATCCGGTTTAACTTCCATGTCTGCTAGTAGAAGTGCATGAATCATCGAGAATCTGAAGCAAACTCACCAGCATCCCAATGGTACACACAAAAAAATCAGTATACATAGCTGATTGGATAAGCATCTAAAGTCACCTAGGTATACACACATCTCAATGGTCAAACTAAGTATTGTTACTTCCATGTCTGTTGGTATGAGAATATACACCACTTCGAGGTCGACGAGATTTCATCATCATCTCAATGGTTAAATTACTTTTCCTCACCTCTGCAGCTGTCGATACAGGTATACATATCACGAGCCGGCAGACGTAGACTCATGACACTCTCGAAGGCTAAGACACTTCTTATTGCTTCTGTGTCCGTTGGTATGAGCATGTCTGTCAGTGTGAGGCTGATACAGACTTGTTAGCATCTCGATGGCACATGAAAATCATTTAGTATCCATAGCTGACAGTAGAAGCTGTTCAAATTTATGCGCAAGAACTGTATGCGAACTTCGGCTCGATGGCACACACGACCAGTGCAAAGCCCATGGTATATGATATCCGTCTAACGTAACAATCGCAATGAAATCAAACACCGCTTGACATTCAGCAGCGAAACTCTCATGTCGGCTGCTGGCATGAGTGTTATGTTCGATGTCCGATACCCATAATGATGTCCGAGGGTCAAGGAACAAGATGGCGATTGTAAATTCACTTTTCATTTCAGTTCTCGCGCGGCTCTAGGATAAGATTGTCGATCAATCGTACAGGCACCTTGTCGTCCCCCAGACCCAATTTCTCACCCTCTTTTGTAGATTCCAAAGGCAACATCTTGATGGCTGCACTGAGTATCGCGCCCTTCTTAGGGTCGACGTTCTGGATCTCCTCCAGCGTATCGGGGTCAGCGAAAGAGATGTAATCCACCTCAAACTGAGCCCTTTCAGTCTCCAGTAGCTCATCCTGCTTGATATTCATCATATTCGTCACATCCCAGGCCGACGCCAGGACGTCGTCCCGCTGTGTTTTGCCCATGTTGTATGCAGCTCTGGCAGCTCCTAAGGCGATAGAGAGCACAAGTCCTACCTTCCTCCTGCGCTCTCCAAGGTACACATTACGGCTGCTCATGGCTAATCCATCCTTCTCGCTCTGTAGGGCCAATCCGTACTTGCGTGTTCATGTGCAAGTCCTGGACCATGCGCTTGATGACAACAGTTTGCTGCACATCTTTCTGACCAAAGTATACACGCTCCGGCTCTACGATGTTGAACAGCTTGGTGCAAACTGTGGCGACTCCACGGAAGAAAACGGGTCGGCTTTTCCCTTCTAGCAGATTCGCCAATGGTGTGATTGTGACAAATGAGCCAGTGCCAGTGTTGAGTCTGGCGGCAGGGTAGGGTACATGGTCTTGGTTGTTGGCGCAAAGATAGCCTCGATTCTCCCTTTCCCTTGCTTCTCCAGTTCTGCATCCAGCTCTTTCAATTGCGCCAGATCCGAATCCCATGTTTTCGGGTAGCTATCCAGATCCTCGTTGACACCGAATTGTGTAGGATTGACGTACACAGTCACGAACACATGGCTGTTCTCTTCGGCGGCTTGTCTGACAAGTGAGATGTGGCCCTTATGCAGAGCACCCATAGTAGGTACTAGACCCACGGTGCCACCATTGAGGAGGAGCTCTCGACGATGAGAGCGCAAGGGCGGAACGTCTCGAAAGATGTGAAAAGCTCTTGAGAGACGGATCGGGGTTGGTCGTGAGACGCTGCGAGCAGCGCTGAACAAGCTGGTCGCTCTTGCCAGCCGTTGCGCCATGGTTGTTGAGATGGTCGGAAATATGCTTAAAGTCTGAAGCCAATGCTCACGACCAGCGATGCGGCGACGAGCTTGAAGGGAAAATATGGAAACGAAGCGAACGGTAATTACCTGCTGTCTTCTAGGTAGCGACGTGTGTCATCACGCAAATCTTTCACGGGCTGATTGCAGGCGCGGCAGTGTCTGTGAAGTGGTATACGCCGAATAATCGAGCATACCCTCACATTGACCAGCGTGAGCTGTGCGCATGCGCGCGTGTGTTATCGATAAAAGCTGAATGGAACCAGCCGAGACGGGAGTCAGCTTGTGCCTCAAAATACTACGCCGTGCCTACAGATACTGATCGGCTTGCCGAAGCTTTCTATCGGCGGGGCAATAGTCTAGCCCAAACAGGCTGCCATCCGCATTTTTTTGTAGTGTACCTTTGCGCGACTGCTATCTTACCCTTGTACACCCAACACATACCGCAATTAGCGGCTAATCTCCAGGAACGATGGGCGACGATGGCATGCTTCTCAATTTTGAGCTGCCAACCGACGCTTTCCAGGCGCCGAAGAAAGCGTTCAAGGGCGGCAGCTGGAAGGAGCGCCTTACAGCAAGAAAGTCGGCAGAATGGGGACGTATGAAGGCCGAGGAGAGAGCAACAGGCAAGACACCAGACTACGGGAACCTGCGCGGCAAGAGAGAAGAATACATTCGCGCGGACGGACAGCCTTCGAAACGACCCAGGACGGATAGACACGACGACGGATTCAAGCCTGCAAGAACAGCACCGCGACCGGGTGGTAGGGCTCCAAGCGAGCGCGAGACGTTGCCCAAATCAACCACCGGCGAAGTTATCTCTTCCTTGTTCACATACAACCCTGCTGCAAAAGCTCCCAGGCCCGCGGCCGTTGAAGACGATACACCGGTCGAGCCATCGAACGCTCCTCTGACCGATGAGCTGGCCACATTCACAAACCTTGGACTCTCCACACGACTTGCAGGCCACCTCTTGAACAAGCTGGAAATCAAAACTCCGACCGCTATTCAACGCAAGTCACTACAACAGTTGTGTAACACGGATCAAGATGCCTTCATCCAAGCAGAGACAGGTTCCGGTAAAACGCTCTCATACCTGCTGCCGATTGTACACCGAATCAGCGAGATTTCAAGACAAATGAAAGCAGAGGGTCGGGATTTCAACAGAAAAAGTGGTCTTTTTGCGCTTATCCTGGCTCCGACTCGCGAGCTGAGCAGACAGATTGAAACTGTTCTTGAAGGTCTTCTGTCATGCTGTAACTGGATCGTTGGAGGCACGGTCATCGGTGGAGAAGGAAAACAATCAGAAAAAGCAAGGCTAAGGAAGGGTGTGAACATTTTGGTGGCGACTCCCGGTAGATTGGCGGATCACTTGCACAACACAGAGGTTCTGGATGTCAGCAGAGTCAGGTGGTTGGTTTTGGACGAAGGTGATCGACTCATGGAGCTCGGCTTCGACCAGGACATTCAAAAGATTGTCAGCAACCTCAATCTCCGATCGAGGAAAGCACAAGAGATACAAATTCCTGGATTGCCTGAGAAGAGGAATACCGTTCTATGTTCGGCGACTATCAAATCGGACATTGAGCAGCTCAAATCGATCGCACTCCACGATCCAGTAACGATTGCAGTGGATGCTGCAGAGCGTATGGAAGGCGTGGAAGGAGAGATCGTTGAACAGGCGTTCTCTGCGCCCGCACAACTCAAGCAGAGCTACGTCCTCGCTCCGGCTAAGCAAAGACTTGTGACATTAGTCGCAACGCTGAAGCAAGCTTTCAAGAGGAAGGGAAGCGTGATGAAATGCATCGTCTTCATGAGCTGCGCCGACAGTGTAGATTTCCATTTCGAGATTCTCTCGCATGATATCACAAACGCGCCCAAGGCAAAGAAAAGCGATAAAGACGACGCGAAGGACGAACTCAAGATGCCTAAGCAAAGTCGCACCGACAAGATTCCTCAAGGAAACACCATTCCAGAGACTCGCACCCATGGACCGGCTGCCGCGTTCTCGACTCAAGAGAATCCCATTCAGATATTCCGTCTGCACGGTTCCTTGCAGCAGAGCACACGTACAGCAGCTTTGAAGGCGTTCAGCAAATGCACAGACGCCGCAGTACTTGTGTGTACCGATGTCGCATCTCGTGGTCTTGATTTGCCAAATGTCGACTTGGTCATCGAGTACGACCCGCCTTTCAGCAAGGAAGACCATCTTCACCGTGTCGGTCGTACCGCTCGTGCCGGTAAAGAAGGTCGTGCTATGATCTTCCTCCAACCTGGTTGCGAGGAGGGCTACGTTGAGATCTTGAAAGAAGGCCGACCACGTAACCTTACCCATCATGATGCTGATGAGTTGCTCCGAAAGGGCTTCTCGCCAGCAACCGGTGTTATCAACAACCGCGAGTGGGAGCAGGCCGCTACTGAGTGGCAGATCGACTGCGAGCGCTGGACCACAGAAAATCCCAGACATTTGGAACAAGCGCGCAGAGCATACCAGAGTCACATTCGTGCTTACACCACTCACGTTGCCGCAGAGCGCAGCATCTTCGACATGAAGCAACTACACCTTGGACACTTGGCCAAGGCGTTCGCCCTGCGTGACAAGCCTGGATCGATCCGCGTGCCAGGTCTCAGACCGGGCAAGGAAGACGGCGCGAAGATGAAGCAAGCTCGCCGTGCCGAAGCTGGCAACGCTCATGCTAAGGGTGGTGAGGGCAAGCGTTCTCGTGATGAGGCTGATCTTGACGTGCCAGAGATGACGGACGAGCAAGAAGCGAGGAAGAGAATGCACGCCATGGGAAGGAGAATGGGAGGTGCCGGCGAGTTCAACTTGGGCTGAGCAGCCCACTGCAGCCTGTTTCGTGTTTTCTTTGCTTGCCATTTTGTCCAGCCACACTGAAGATACCCATAGCTTCTCTGCATAAAAATTGTTATTTGTTCGTCTTAGTATATGTCCCATAATGAGACTTTGCCATCTTTGCTTCCGGCTGCGAGCCAGTGCGTTGTTTGTGATTTCAATATTCGCTGCTGCGAGACTGTGAGCTCCCTGCCGGCGCTCGTAATACTTTCATCAGCTGTGTCGACCTCGTCGTCTATGATTTCCGCAAAAACAGTGGCATAACACCCTTCCTTATGCCACTTCAGCACAGCGAGTTCCTTCATCCCTTTCGTAGCGTAAACCCTGACCCTGCCGTCCCAGCCTGCCGTGGCGAAAATCTTGCCATCCCCTCGAACCGACAATGACTGCTGCCCTGCAGAGTCTTCGTGTCCACTTCGCCCTCAACAAGTGGATGTCGTGCCAAGATGGCGTCTGCGGAGCTTGAGAAGAAGCAGTTCATGCTCGGCGCTATGTCGACCGACAGGACAGGTTGTGAATGAGGTTTGTTCAGGTAAGCCGTCTCCCACTTGTTCGTGCGAGAATTGAGGCGCCATAGAGCGACGTGGCCGCTTTCGTAGCCAGCTGCTACGAGGGGCGAGGCTGTATTTTGTGCGAAGTGAAGGCTGACGGCCATCAGCATGCCTGTGCTCGTGTCCTTGGGAGGTGGAATCGTGGCGAGGCGAGCTGCGTCCGGGCAGGGAGGTGATATTTATGAGGCCATCCTGGACTCCCGGAACGGCGACTAGAATTCGAGTTTGTTCTGGTTCTTGAGCTGAAGGGACCTTGTCTCCATCTTGCGATCGCTGTGGAACGTGACACATAGCGAAGGAGCAGAAGTTCAGTGCGTTGACATCCAGGCTATGCAGAAGCCATGGTCGCTTCCTCTCCGAAACAGCATCGTCTATGGGTAATGTTTTAGAAAAAGTCGTCTCATCTTCTTCACGCAGCTGCCATACTAGGAGCTTGTTGTCGCGGCCATGTCTGTTGCAGTGTCAGCTTTGATCCTCTGCAATCGCCATCGCAAATTACCTACGTGATGATGTCTTCCTCATTGACACCCCAGCTACCAAGACCTAACACAGATCCTTCGTGAGCTTTCCAAACAGCTACCGGCCGCTTGATGGCAAGATTCCATAGTACGACCCAACCGTCTGCATCGCCAGTGAGTAAGCGCAAATTCTGTCGCAGAAAGTGCACGCAATGGATCTGAGCAGTATGACCACGGAGTACGTAGGCTGGTTGGGCCGGTGGTAAGACAGAGCTTTGAATGAGTTTTGGTGGTGATACGTTCATGCTTTAAGCTACATGTATCTTTTTGAGGTCCCGGGCGAGGGAGGGTTCGAGTTGTCCGTCAGGTTGGGGTTGTCATGGGCTAAAGAAATGATAGCAAATGGACGACAAAACTTCCAGTGGCGCTTAGTTCGAGTATTTGAGTTCAGTTGCGTCTCCTTAGTGTAACTTCATATTCATGTATATTGATGTCAGCAAAGAAGTTCGAGGTGTGAATGCTTGAGATGAGTTGCTGTCTTGGCAACAGCAACAGCGGGTCTTCTGAGCATTATTAACAGGGACGTCCATTCAGCAGTATAGCGCTACACACCGTATCGAACTGTTACGGAAGTATACGATCGCGAAATTCATTATGTCCTTTGATCATGTGCTTGAAACTTCTATATACGACTATCATTGGTCATCGTAAAGGCTTGTCACAAGTGAGTAAGGCAATGAATTTATCATCAGTAACCAGACATTTATGTATTGATTATGCAGTTATTTGTGCCACAATGCAGTCTATCTAAATGATATCATACCCATCCTCTTGTAGTCTTCCGAATTCCAACTTCATCAAAAGCCTGTCCACTCCACCTCCCTTCCACGGCTCAAATCCACCCGTTTCTACATGACCTAAGTCAAGGTATCTCCCTGCACCAATACGCTGGTGATCGAGCTGCCTCAACCTATTGATAACAGATTTGAGGGTCGCTGTCAACTCGCTTTCGAGCACGATCGAGTTCAAGGCCAATCTTCTCTCGTCTTCTTCGATGTGCTCAGTTTCAAGACCGGCGTCCTGTTCGAGGTCGATTCTCTGCTGAATCTCCAACAGCCGACCGAAGAGAGCGATGAGCTGGTCTACGTTTCCCAATAGCGAGCGCAGCTCTTTGGTGTAATGCACGTCTGTCAAGAACAAGGCGTAAGTAAGAGCGGCGAGGAAAGCACGATGACCCGCTGCTAGAGTTTCAGGATCTCGGTGCGTAGGTTTCGATGTCGCATCAAGGCCAAGAACCTCACTTTCTGTCCTTTCGTTCGACTCTGCAGGCATTTTCAACCATGCCTCGAAACACTCCCATGAGCATCTGATGATTTCGCCTTCGAGATAAGCTGCTGTCTCAGAAAGCAAGCACATAGCAGCGCTGCAGGTTGCCCATATCTTCCTCGTAGCTACCGCACGCTTTGCCGCTCGTCTCCGAGCAGGTGCCTGTGCTGCTCGTCCCGTATCTGTGGCGTTACTCCGTGGCCCTGGTGGTGCCGGATGTTCTCGACGGGCAGGAGTTCGCCTCCACAAGTCTGCTAAACGCAGATGCGAGCGTCTGACAGATATGAGGTAAGCATTGATTGCTGCATAAGTCTCGACCTCCCTCGTTCCGATAAACAAATCGAGCGGTGGTGTGATCTCGAGTGTGAGATTACAGGCACTAGGGAACAGCGTGTCGTTGAAGGCTATGCTGGTGATCTGCGCGCCGACAGCCGTGGCAGAGTCTGATGTTGTGGGACGAGAGCTCGTTTTCTTTGGAGCAGATAAAGTTACATTCTTCCTTGCGAAATCAAATGCATGATTCTCTTCAGTGTCATCTCGCATTGCTAGTGTCTTCCAGGTCTGACTGAGTGTCTGATTGAGCTCGGCTTCCTTCACTGATAGGCCTTGCAATGCTTTCACCGGATCTTGTTGTAACAACTTGCCCATGCTTTGCTGGCGAGCATGGACGCGGGCTTCAGCCTCATGCACTAGGGCAAGAGTGAACTCTCCATCTTCCAGCAGAAAGTATCGGCGCAGACACGAAAGTAGGGTCATGATATCCTCGAGCGGCAACAAATGCTGTAGAATATTCTGGGAGAGTGACATGCGTATAGCGGATACTGCCCGTGCCAGTTGGGCTGGGAGAATTGGCAGAGACAGAGACGAGAGATGCTTCAAATGTGCGTTTGCAAGTTGGCCGTAATTGACATTGAGATGTTGCATCCTGGCATGTATCTGCGATTGCTGATCATAGTGTCGCACTTGGTGTATAGACTTGCCAATGAATAGGATAGAGGCAGCAGTAGATAGTCCGACAAATCTTGGCAAGAGCGTGTTGTCTTTCCTGAAATGACCGATATCGCCACCGATGACACTTGCCTCGTGTTGAATGAAGAAATCCTCTGCGCCGTGAACAGGCAACTTCCCATGCATGATCCATGAGGAGACTTGACGGAGCCATGCTGTCTCGGCAACGCATGAAAGCTCGGTGGCATCTGCCTCAATGTCGGGAAACCCGGTCTGAGCTTCGGCTCGTAGTTTGTCAATAAGAGACGCGCCGTGGCATTCTTGGTCGCGATGCGAGCTGCCATCCAGACGCATGAAACGGCTCAGTTCCCAGTACCAGCCCATACGTCTATGCCATTCATCAAATTCGCCCACAACGGATGCAAGAGGTACAATATCGTAGGCACCAACAATGCTCGTGTCCTTTGTTAGATTCTGCTTTCGACGTCCAGAATCTTTTGCTGGAAACGTGACAAGTGGGTTTGACGGATCGAATTTGCGACTGCACGACATATTGTCGAATGGTGTGATGCTGCAATAGCATCAAGTTGGCTTCTCAGCTGGCGGTGCAGTTCTGAAAGCCTTCCAATGGACTCCATCAGCGCTCGCTCTGATGGCGTGAGTAGAGGGACACCATCGTAGGAGAGGTCTCCTGCAGTGGTGTTCTGGTTGAACAACGGCGATGGGTGTCCGGAAAGAGCCAGCAAGACCTCGTGAAGCATCTTCGGGGAAGGTCCAGGGACAAAGCACAAAGCTTGTCAAGGTATCTTCCGCAGACGTCTTCTCAAGCCTCGGTGATCATGCCCCAAGCAGACAATCGAGACTAGGCCACGAGGTGAGAGAGACTTTGGTAGGGCTGGCGCCGTACTTGCAGCACGAACCGACTAGTCAGCCGTGGGACCTAGTCCACCCTACAGGCGTATAGCCGGATAAAAAGTCGCCTGACGCGTCGCGAGGTAAGGCGCTGCAGCACTGCGCAGACAGGTGGTTCAATCCACAATAACCGCCTCGCCTGGAGACGCCGGAAAAGAAAAATGGACTGTCTCGTATGTCAATTGGCGTTGCGTGGAGGCGGCGCACGGAAGTGAATCTTCGATTGGTGGTGAAGCCGGATCGGCCATGCTTGGTGCCATGCCTGCTCGGCAGAGTTGGCGTGAAGTGTGGAGGTCGATGGCGGGGTCTAGACGGGAAGGTACGCATGGCCTCGTCACTTCGTCTTGCCACTTGTCGCGCATGCTCCACCTGTACCAGCCTGCATTCCTCCACGACACCTCTGCCTGTTCTTCTTCCTGCGACTACACTATCAGCTGGCCTGAATTGCGACATCTGACATCCTCGCCTGACATTCGCCGCGAGCCCATACTTCTAGACACCAACGCTCAGCTGATCAGCTCCCCGCGTTATATCTTGACGACGTCACAGCCCGTCCCTCTATCAACACCACCAGACACAAACAAACCGCAAACATGTCCAACATCAGAGAGAAGATCAAGCGCAAGCTTTCCATGCACGACAAGAACCGTATGTGGAAGATCTCACTAGCGGCTCAAACGCCATTCGCATGTCCATCTTGAGCTAACTGTCGCACAGCCGAGATCACCGAGGACCACGATGAGAACGATATCGACGAGGAGACCACCGGCCACCTCCACCGCGAAATTGAGCGCGCAGAGGCCGAGGGTCACAACACTGGTCGCCCGAACAGTTTCCTCAACAGACTGATCTCCCACGGCAACGACAAAACTGAGAAGCAGCTCGCTGCCGAGGCCGAAGCAGCAAACAGAGCCAACCAGGCAGGCAGACCCACTGTGCAGTAGACTCTAGCATTCAGGGACGAGAAGCATGCGATTTTGCATTGGACGTGTACAAGCATTTCGGTTTTGCACTTCATTTTGCATTTGGGCATGGATCAGTTAGAGAGTCTGCGAACGACAGTATGAAATTGGAATGACCATCATTTAAATTTAAGGTCTGCTCAACTGGTGATCCTGTGAAACGCATCAGATTGCTCATGGCCGATACTAGCTCGCCATCTCATGAGCCAATCTTGCCAACATGCAATTCGTCACATGTCGGCCATTACACAGCTCATTGTACTAGGGGCGTCGTATTCGAGACACCAATCCGACGTCGACGACGATACTAGAATTCTGACAATTGAAGCCGACTAGGACTCCGTGAACATGACCCACCAATCAAACCCAGTGCTAGAAACGTGGAATGCTGCTAAATCGTCCATCACTCCCACACTTGTAAAGTTCTAGTAAATTTTACAATTAGGAGTATCAAACAACGCTCAATGGTTATGCTCGCTCAGAAAATCAAGTCTTCGTCACCTTCATCACCAAGAACATTCTTGGTTTCTTCTTGCGACTCAGGTGCTGCCTTCACATTCTCCTTGTTGCCTTCTTTCTCCTGTTGTATCTTCTTCCTCCTCTCGGCCTCCTCAGCTGCCTGTGCTTTCTCCTTGACACCCTTGACCTTCTTGAGTCTGAAGAACTCTTCACGATCCATCTCATCAAGCTCGCCGTTGATGTACTTGATGGTGTTTTCTGTGCGAGGGATGATGACGTGCTCACTGCGACCTGTCGTTAGTACTTCTTTGCCGCCAAAATGTGATGTTTAGGTTGAAAACGTACATGGCGTTGACTCTGCGGTTCACAACCTTGATGACCTCGTCCAAGATCACGAAAGCGGTCTGCAACGACGCCAGCTCCACCAATGTTTCCACAGCCCTTGTGTACGTCTCTCTGCACTTCGCCACCTGCTGTCCACCCTTGCCCAGACCAGTCATCTGGAAGTCGCTGCCACCCTCCGTCTGGAAGCTCTCAAACTGCGGCAGGAATACACCACTAACGTTCTCTTGCTTGGTGCGTACCCTGAACTTGGCTTGGCGCACGCTCTCGGTAATCTGATATCCAATGGTGTTGTTGCCAACGGCGTAGGTCACCTCGGCCAGCGAGAAGGCAGCGATCTGCATCACGCGGCCCATCTTACGTTTCGCTTCGTCTATGCGCTTGGTGATGTCGCGGAAACGCTTGGTGAGGGCCTCGGATTTGCGCTTGAGCAGGTCATGGCCGACTTGTGCACCCTTGAGCTTCGATTTCATGATCCCGAGCGATTGACGGGTGGGGAACACGGGCTCGCGGTCCTGGAATCATACTATTAGCTGGTGCGTGAGGAATGGATGTAGCTGTTGAGATGTACCTTGCCCGACATGATGGGCTATTGGTCGCGGACGACGACGGGCAGGCAGGTCAGATGGTTGCGGGTCTTCCCTGAAGTCTGCTTGTGTTTTTGTCGACGCAAATTAGTACTGAGCACCACAGTAGTATAGAGGTAAGGTAGTCTGCAGGCCAGACGCAGCAACGCCCATGCTTCACAAGACAGCCCGACGTCAAGCCAACTGCATGCACGCCGCTAGCCGACCCCGAGCTCGGGCCACTCAACTTTCACGACGGCGCGAGCTCACTTCTGCACCAGCGCGCGCGACGGACAGTGCCCGCTGCTCTGATCTCTGCCATCCACCGCCTGCCGCCGCTCTGGCTGGATCAACTGCCAGACGATTATGCCCGGCGAGCTGTTGCGCAACCTGACGCCGCCGTTCACCGTCACCCTGGGCAAATCGAAGCCGAAGACCGACTCGCCGCTGTCAGCCAGCATGGCGAACCTGGTGCCGCAGCAGCCGCAGCTGTTCTTGATCTCGCCCAACGACGAGATTTACGAGCAGGACATCCTGCGCAACCCGGAGTCGACCAGGCCCTGGCTGGACTACGCGAACTTCAAGCGACAATATGGATCTCTTCTGGAGCAGTCCTTCGTCCTGGAACGCGCGTGCAGAGCGCTCCCTAGAAGCTACAAACTATGGAAGGCATACTTGGAGCTCCGGAATGGCCATCTGAAGGGCAAGAACCCGGCGCAGCACAAGACAGAGTTCCAAAAGGTCAACGCGCTCTACGAGCGTGCATTGGTGCTGCTCAACAAGATGCCGAAGATCTGGGAGATGTACCTACAGTTCCTTTGCCAGCAGCCGCTGATCACCTTTACTCGACGGACTTTCGACCGCGCACTCCGGGCGTTACCAATCACCCAACACAACAGGATATGGGCGCTGTATCGACCATTTGCATCTTCCGCAAGTGGGGAGACCGCGGTCAAGATCTGGAGACGCTATATCCAGATCCATCCGGAACAAGTTGAGGACTATATCGATTTGCTGGTACAGGAGGGCAAGTACACCGAAGCTGTGCAACGCTATATGGAGATTCTGAACAACCCACGCTTCAAGTCCAAGGAGGCAAAGGGACCTTTCCAGCATTGGACGGAGATGCTCGAGGTCTTGATCGACCACGCAAAATCTATTCCCAACCCTTTGCCTCTGAAAAACGGCACCACAATGTCTGTAGAGACAATCATCCGATCGGGCCTGCAGCGATTCCCCGACCAACGAGGTATCCTTTGGGTGGGTCTTGCCAGATACTACATCAACCTTGGCGCGTACGAGAGGGCAAGAGATATTTTCGAGGAGGGAGTTACAACAGTGATGACTGTCCGCGATTTTTCCATCGTCTTCGATACGTACTCGGAAGCTGAAGAGGCACTCATCTCCATCAAACTTGAGGATTCTGCTGTAAGACAACAAAAGAACAAGACCGACTCGGATGCGGATCTGGATCTGGATATCCGCATGATGCGTTTCGAGCAACTTATGGACCGCAGGCCTTTCTTGGTGAACGATGTACTCCTCCGACAGAATCCTCACCACGTTAACGAATGGCAGAAGCGTGTGGCGTTATGGGGCGATAACAAACAAATGGTGGTTCAGACCTATGCGGATGCTATCGCCGCTATCGGACCGAAGAAGGCTGTTGGTCGACTACACGAGCTCTGGACAAGCTATGCCAAATTCTACGAAGCTGGCGGCGATTTAAGAAATGCCCGCGTGATCATGGAGAAGGCAGTCAAAGTACCGTTCAAATCAGTGTCCGAGCTGGCAGAGATGTGGACTGAATGGGCGGAGATGGAACTTCGAAACGAAAACTTCGATCAAGCTGTGAACATCATGGCGACCGCAACCAAAGCACCAAAACGAAGCAACGTGGACTACTTCGACGAGATGCTGAGCCCTCAACAAAGAGTGCACAAGAGCTGGAAGTTGTGGTCGTTCTACGTTGATTTGGTAGAGTCGGTGTCTACTCTGGAAGAGACCAAGAAAGTTTATGAGCGCATCTTCGAGCTTCGCATCGCGACACCACAAACTGTCGTCAACTACGCCAATTTGCTCGAAGAGAATGGTTATTTCGAAGAAAGCTTCAAGATCTACGAACGTGGCCTTGATCTTTTCTCATACCCCGTCGCTTTCGAACTCTGGAATTTGTATCTTACAAAGGCTGTCGACCGCAAAATTGGCATTGAGCGTCTCCGAGATCTCTTCGAGCAGTCGGTGGAAGACTGCCCGCCCAAATTCGCGAAGACCATTTACCTCATGTACGGCGCGCTGGAGGAAGAACGTGGTCTCGCCCGGCACGCCATGCGTATCTACGAGCGTGCAACTCGTGCCGTGGCTGACGAGGACAAGGCTTCCATGTTCGAATTTTACATCACAAAGTCAGCATCAAAACTTCTACTCGACAGATCTACGAGCGCGCCATCGCTGCCTTGCCGGACAAGGAAGCCGCGAGCATGTGCATCAAGTTCGCAGAGATGGAGAGAAGGGGCGAGATCGGCGCAGAGCAATCTTGGACACGCCAGTCAGTTCTGCGACCCGCGCGTGGACGCCTTCTGGAAGAAGTGGGAACAGTTCGAAGTCCAACATGGAAACGAGGACACATTCAAGGAGATGCTACGCATCAAACGGAGCGTCCAGGCACAATTCAAGTACGTTTTACATTTGATATCCTTCCCAGACACAACATATGCTAATAATTGCCTCACAGCACGGACGTCAACTTCATCGCCTCGCAAGCCATCGCACGCCAGCAAGCCCAGGAACACATCAACGCTGGAGCAGACGGCGAAACTGCTTCCGACATCGACCCCGAAAAGGCCGACGCCATGGCTGCTCTTGAAAGGCAGGCACGTGCTCCTGTCGGTTTCGTTGCCGCTTCTGCTGGTCCTGAAGGAGGCAACAGGCCCAAAGCCCAAGACTCGGAGGCTGGCAACGGGGTCAAAAACGATGCGGAGATCGATCTTGACGACGACTTATGATTTTCTTTTGTTTTTCTCTTCTCTTCGGTGTATATCATAGCGAGGTATCTTGCGTATTTTCCGGCCAAGGTGGTGGTGTATAAAACTTAACAGGCTAGCGTAGCTTTGCGGGAATGTGGAGTTCCCAGTTCGAAGTAGATAAGACAAAACCAAATATCGAACCCGAATCTGGGTGAATACCTTTTTTGGAGTTCACCAAAGTCGTCTGTCGACCTGATTGAAACAATCATGTATCTACATTACGGATCCTCGGCCTGCTGTGAAGAAAGCGTAGCCTCTTACCGTAACTCTTGACCAGCTCTTCGATCTCGTATAGGCCAAATCGAGTCAGCTGCACATCTCCTGCCTCCTAGTCAAGTCGATCATCACGTCAGAGCTGTCATAGAAGGAGGAGCTGCTATGCACCAACAGAGCGTATGCTCCATGATACGCGCGTACCCCAGTTTTGCCGACTGTTTCAGGTTCTGTGTAGCTGCTGCCACTGCACCGTCAGATTGAAAGCTGCCACGGCCGAAATCTGTTGGCCGATAGCAAGACGGTTGTCGCGTGCGTGCTTGCAGAGCTCGATATCGTGACCGTGGGGAGGTGCAGAGGCAGGACAGCCAAGGGAGAGATTGTGTTGGTGGCTGGCGGGGACGATTGGATGAGATAGTTGCGATATAGCTATAGCTATAGCTATCTCACTTGCCAGAGCTCTCTGGTTGGAATTGGGGATTTGGGTTAGATAACGATTAGGTCGGTGGACGGTTTGGGAGGGTGCGCGGGTGCTTGCTGACGTTGAGACTCGAAGGTACTACTATGTACTGTACTCGAGATGGCTTGTCTAATAGAATAATGCACGATGATGGTCGTTGCGAAGCGCCTTAAGCGACTCTCGCCTAAGGTACGCGGTATGAGGTATCATTTCCACACACGACAACCGGGCTACCATCGCCAACGCCCGTCAATAGTACCCTTCTGCTAGCATCCTCCTACCAACCTCCAGCGAGCTGGCCATCGTCGCCGTTGCCGTCATCCCACGCAGGCTGTCAACGGCGGCTCTGCGCGCACCAATGACACGGCGTGCAAATTCTCTTTCGTGCTCTTTCTCCCGACGCCCGCCGCGCATCCCTGCATGCTGTTGTACGGCACAGCATACAGTTGGCGATAACCACGCAGGAGCTAAGCTGCCCAGCCAGCAGAAATCGCACAGCTCGACCAGGCCAGCGGCGCCCTAGCAGAAGTTGAACCTTCCGGCGCGCCCACGCCCACTCGCTGCGTGTCTCGCGCCCGTCCTGGCGAGCTGCTGGCACTGGCCCAGCATGCCCGTTGGACCAGTCGTCGCCAAGCTCAACGCCGCCGCCGCCGCTCGCACGAGGACCACGCCTGATCCTGCCTGCCAGGCCCTGCGGCGTAGTAGTATTAATGCCCGTTGGCCCTGTCTGGCGCGTGCGTGCGTGAATCGCATCGTCCCCGTCTGTCTCGGTCTCGCCCGTCCCTCGCAGACATTATCATTGTTATAGTCCCGTGAATCCCACTTCCTCCACACGCCCAGGGCCTCGTTGCGAGTCCCGGGAGCATGCATGACTTTTTTGGCGGCAGCGAAAGCCCAGGCGGTGGTCCATGCTACGACCATGGCTCGCCAGCCCAATCACCACCACCATCACCATCACGTGTCTGCCTCGACATCCTCTAGCGCTGCCCCAAGGGCCTTTTCGACCTTTCGCAACTCGTGGCCGACGGATACGTGGGCTATGGAGGATCCTATGTCGTGCCGTCTGCAAGTCATTATAATAATGGGAGATCGACGACCAGGCTTCTTCCTCCCACCATCACGCCGCTGCGGTTGACGGCCAGAGAGGATTATACCCGGGTGCAATTGCAGAAGGAGAGAGTCGGAGAGCATTACAGTGCGCAGATTGTTGGCGATCGGATTCCTGGGTTCAAGACCAGTGCTGGTGAGTTATTGGTCCATTCGACATATTAAACCCCAATTTAGCAAATGCTTGTCATTGCTTCTTTCGATTGGCACGATCAATTGATTGATTACAACGATATCAATCATACATTAGACATGATTACAATCAATGCTGACTTCATATCTTCGATCGACAGCATTCTTCGCTTCCCTCCGAACCAACCTTCGTCTACACGCCTCTCCACCTTCGAGCCCGATGTCGACACCACCGAGCATGCGCGGGTCTATGACCTCGCTGCCACCTCCATCACCTTTATCCGGTCCGTCTGAGATCTCAGAGCCTGCAGCGCCCGAAGATCCACTCGCAGACATCCCCGAACTGCAATCGTACATGGCACGTGACGAAGCCGACAAGACCGCCGCGCTCAAATTGGTAGCAGACAGCATTGCGCAGATGCGACAAACCGCGAACCAAGCATTGATCTTCCATCCGTTGAACATGGCTATCGTGATAGGCCTGATGAGCTTCTTCGCGCGCTGGGTCTACGATAAGCAGCAAGACTGGAGTCTGGTCACAATCTTGTGCGCGGGTGTTCTGATGGCGTTCTTTGCGGGCTATCGATACCTCACTCAAGGCTATCTAAACGCCGCGGAGGAGGTCAATTGGGATTGGATCGAGGGCGCCGATGTCATCGTGACCAAGTTCGGCGACGAAGTCATCGGAACAGTAATTGTGGACTGGCTATCTGGAGAGAGCAGCCGACAGAAACGAAAGAAGGCGTGGAGAGGAGAGATTCGGGCTTGGACTGTCCGACTGAAGTACAGAGGCAAAGGCGTCGGAGCTGCCTTGTTGGAAGATGCCGTCAAAGAGGCCAGGAAGAAGAGTGCCGAGAGTCTTGAGTTTGCTGAGGATCATGCCAGTGAGTATATTCTGGAGCTATGCAATGTTTATTGCAAGATACTAATCTTCATGTTCACAGACTCCAAGCGTATACTACCATCGATCTACAACTCCAAATTCGATAAGCGCGAGAGGAAGTCACGCGACCTCTTGCAAGATTTGTTGGAAGCAAGCCCCAGTCGTGGCAAGAAGAGATAGGACGATTATACATATATACCCCATGGAAGTTTCTTGGATATCATAATACATATTACAATTAGTATTGTCTATATCGGCATTGTCAGTGAAGTATCTATGTGCTTGTATCTGATGTCGTAGTATTGAGCGCTGGGGCGGTGTTGCTTTCCATCGAAAGAAAACCACATATCACGACTCCAGCCCAAAGTGGGAAGGGCGACGATGCGACTTTGACCGTCAGGCAACATGTGGACGAGGGCTGGCAAAGTCGTGCGAAGATGTCCTTTGATGTGCGCCAATTGCCCGTGGAGGGTGGTCCGCTTTCGAAGGCAGTTCTTGTCGTAGAGTGTTGATGTCTTCGGGCGTCAGAATTCGAACAACCACGCTCAGCGCTTGAGCTTGGTCTTCAGCTGTGCTCCCGATGCGAATCCAATAGCGTTCGTCCCAGAGCGACCACTCACTCCACGAGACTTGGTTGACGTCCGGCCCAGACTCCTGCACTGACAAGTTGATTTTAACCTCCAAGTGGGATGCCCTGTTCCGCGGTGGAAGAGTCCGGCGCAGCTCGTATGCTATCGCGCCGTCCGCATCTTCTAACCTCACCGCGGTGGCGCCTGCGACTGTAATAGGCGTGACATCTGGCTGCACTTTGTCCTCGTCAACCTCCAAGAAGTTTGAAGACGCTGCCTCCAAAGTCGAGAGATCAATACTGTGCTGAGGCGCCACTATAAGCAATAATTTGCGCAAGAGTTCTGCTCTCACTCGATCACAGTCAGGTAGCGCGTTGATCTTGCTCGCGTTCTCCCGGGCGATTCTACGACCGCATGTCCCGACCTTGGATCGAAGGTGATGTCGAAATGGCGGAATATCTCGTCAACCCGGGCTTCTAGCTGGGCGAAGCGATCTGACGTTTGAGTAGCAATTGCGCACAGGTTCGGTCGTCGGAGTGCTACTGGTAACAGATCTGTCTCATGGAGGTGGCGAACGGTATTTCGCAAAGTCAGCGAGCGATCTTTGTTGGTGTGGTCTTCTACCCATTTTACGCTTGCTTCTTCGCATGTTGCAACCAGTCTGTCTTTGGTATAGCTCAGCAAAGGCCGGATGACAGTAATACCACCGTCTTCAACGAGCATGTCGACATTGGAAGCAGGCTTCTTCGGCAATGCATTATCTGGCCGAAGTGCCCTCGGTCTACCAGAGTTATTCACGCCGTAGAGATCCTCGCACTCAGGGATAGGAGCTTCACGTTGCATTCCTGCAAGACCTTTGCCCAGGTAGTTGTTGGCTAGTCTCATGAGGACCGTTTCAGCCTGGTCGTCTGCATGATGGGCGAACAAAAGGTTCGTGATTCCTCTTGCCCGGCATTCCTTTCCCATGGCTCGATATCTGAGCCTACGCGCGACACTTTCGACTTTCTGGGATTGGTGGGCATCTCCATACTGCTTGCGATCGAGAGTGATGATCTTCGAAGGCATCTCTATTGAGGAGACTGAAATCAGTATTGGAGAAGCGTACATATTATGACGAGAACCATACCTAATTGTTTGAGGTACTTTGAGACTCTGAGCGCCTCATGATCACTACCAGTCCGTAACGCGTGGTCGACAATGAATGCGGTGAAAGTCAGACCACCGCCCTCGGAAGTTTTGCGCAGTTTGCTACACAGAGTGGCAAGTGCCATAGAATCAACGCCACCACTAACAGCAAGGCCTGGTCTTGTCAATGAAATGTGTTTACTTCACTTCGGGTTGGGCGTCGCTATACGCACCTACGTGAGGCCTCGCGAGCCTGTCAAACCATTGCTGTGGAAGACTTGCTCTCAGCAAATCCGTGGTCAGCGCAGCAGCTTGCCGCAAGTTCGAGGTCTTTCTGAACATCAGGCGACCCGCATTTCGAAATGTGATCGGATGATAGACAGGAATCTGTCAGTCGTTCATGCGCGAACAAGGTGGAAAGTCGGGGCAGGCGCTCGGACCAGCTATCTTCCTCATCTGTATCGGTATCACTATCGACACATCATGTAACTCAATCTGACCATGGCCTGGGCAAAGTCTACAGAAATAATGGGAGGAAGAAAGTGATCAAGAAGAAATCAAAGTTCAACTCATGGACTTCAGCATCTACATGAGAAAACATCTACGAACATCATTAATCATCGTGCATGCCCATCTCCTCCATCTCGTCGATAAGCTGGTCCATGGGTATTTGCAATCCTTCATCCTCATCATCACTCTCGGCATCTGTGTCCATCTCGCCCTCGGCCTTCTGCTGCTGCTCCTGTCTGTATAGGTTGGCACCTTGTCGGAGCTCAGGATCTTGCTCAAGATCTTGCAAGAACTGCTCGTAGTCAATCGCGTCACGGTCGACATCCTGCTTGCGAGGCTTCATCTCGTCATTGTCGTGCAAGCCCATGCGCTTAAGCTTCCAGTTACGTGTCTTGTTCTTCTTGCGTGCCTGGTAGTGCTTCTTCACGAGAATAACGTCTGGGAATAGTGGTGCCGTATTGCCTTCGAGTCGGCAATGGCCTCGAAGTGGTCGTTGTTGAACTGTGTGCCAGTCAAGTGGTAGCCCATAACGCTGTCACCAACGTTCAGAATGCTGCCCAGGTGTGTGCGGATGTTGTAAGAGATGTCGTTCACTCCCAAGTCTGCGGCACGAGCGACCGTTGCGTTGGCAAGAACAAAGCGGCCCTTTTGAGGACCGATGATGTCAATGTCAAGAACCACGAACTCGACGAGATTTGTCACATCCGCAATTGGTGTGAAAGGTGCTCTCCAGTATACAGGGGTGCTAAGATCGGCCGTTTGCATGGTGTTGGGGTCGATGAAGTAGACGCTGACACCGACACGGTGGCACAGTGTGAGAGGTGGAATGTTGCCAATGGTCTTTGCGATCTTCAGCGGCAGAGCAACAAGATCATCCTTGCAAATTGGCACCAGTTCGCAAGAGAAGGTGTGCTTGTAAGAACTCTTCGAAGTGTGTGTGTCCAAAGAGATGAGCTCTTCACTCTTCTTGGTCTTCACAGGCGCGACTCCGTGCAGGAAATCCACGAACTTCTGGGCAGAGTTGACTTCTGCGAAGAAGAAATCGATACCGTTTTTCACCTCCTTAATGTTGATACACTGGTTGTGTGCGCCCTGTTTCAGCATGACCTGCTCCAGGTACAAGAAAGTCCTCTTGTGAGGCACCTTCTGCCGCACCTGTACGGCGGCGCGCCAGGTGTTGTGTGTGTATGACTTTGCGCAATCAGGGCACTGCTTCGAGTGCTGCACGAACTCCACATCGAATGTCTGTTGCAAAATTGTGCTCTCCATAGCCTCTTGCTGCACTGTAATCTTCAACTTGATTCTCCTCGAGTGGGGTTCCGTCCAGATGAATGAAGCATCGATGATTCGAGTCTTGTTCAGACCACGCAACTTTCGCAAACACAGAGCGAGCAGCTCTCGCGACTCGCGCGCCGCAACGAACCACTGCGCAGGCGGACCGAACCATCTATCGCAATCTCTGCACTGGTGAAGGACGCCTTCCTTCTCGATACCCTCAGTGATGTCGACGGTGAGCTTCAAGCAGTCACCACACAGGGTGCCTCCAGGTTGTGTGCCATCGATAGGAGCACCACAGTTGTAACAGAGGACTGTAGGCGCTGTCTGCTGTCTGCCGACAGTGTCGAGGTGGACGGTGTCGATGTCCATCGACATGGTGGGCGAGAGGACTAAAGTTGCGGCGACCAAGGCTGGGTATACGTAGGTGTTTGCGTTGTAATTTCCGACTCTTACAACCCAAGCAAGTGAGAAGTGTTGCACTGGCAAGAGGTTTTGTGTTGCGTCGAAAGTGGAGATGGCGGTTTGTCACCAACTCAGAAAAGTGAGTTCTGTGACGAACGCCACTTCTATCGATAAGCGCACGGGCCTGGTCCCTCACTTTCACTGCCGCCCAACTTGGCAAAAGCATGTGGAGATCTACAAACACATGCAAGAAGAGTGATAATTCATCATTCTTGCTAATCATCTTGAAACAGACTCTCGTGGCACACATCTTTGTCATTCTTATGCGAAGATATTCTATCAACGTATACGACACAAAAGAAAGACTCCATTGCTTTGCCCATCAAAACCGCTTCTCCAAACGCCTGCACAGAATGACTCCAGCATCCCATACTATCAGACCCGTGTCAAGCGATACGAAGCCGATGATATGGAGGCATCGAAAACACAGCGGGCTCAACTTTGCGGAAAGCATAGCACCACATTTAGCGGCGCTTCGGGCACGGTGTACGCGGCGACACTGCCTCGTCATCGTCGCTCTCAGGCTCCTTCCCATTCCTCCCAATCGACAGCGCCGAGAACATACCGGAGGCAGCCCAAACATTCGGTGTACTTGGCGTCACGGGTTCCAGGTGCTCTTTGCCTCCATTCAAAGACAGCTTTAGAGTCCTGCTGGAGTGTGCGACTGAAAGCTTAGCAGTGGGTCTGGCAGAGGATTTCGCGGAACCTTTGGCAGACTTCGGCTTTTTGACGGTAGTCCATTCGTCGCCGAGCTGTTGTCGATTTGTGTGGACGACATGGTGGCGCGAGACATGGACGAGAGTGACGTAGCGCGAGAAGCGCTCGACGAAAATGCCGGTCGGAAGCGTGATTCTTCAGAGGTGAGTGATACCACGCTTGACTGATCGTCACTAGTTCCATTTCCTGTGCCTTGGTTGTCGACAGCGGCTTCTTCTTCAACATTTGCTGCCGCTTCTTCGATGGTCGCGGCTTCAGGTGCTCTTTCATGATCGACGTTCTGCTCGGCAGCACGCGCGAGTCCGTCGCCATTCTTCCAGTCCTCGATGCGCGCATTGGCTGCGCGCCTATCGTACGCTTTGCGATTTGCCCAGCGCCAAAAGCTTGCTTCGCGCTTCGCGGTTTCATCAGCTTCACGCTGGTCATGCACAAAGTCTTCCGCAATTTTCTCGGAGCTTGTTGACAAAGTCACGCTCCTTTTTGTCCTTGGTCTGAGTCAAGTCGGGAACCTTGAGTTCCATCAAGACACGACTCATTTGTGCGTTCGAAATCCCAGGTGCAGATTTTCCAGATCGATCTTGACTGAGAAAGCCGTTTCTCTCGCCACGGGAACTCGCTGTTGCAGGATGATAGTAGATGTTGTCCTCGATTCTTTTAGGCATCCGCAGGCCTATTCCCAATCCCTCATCCGCGGGCTCATCGGGATGCGGACCTCGCGATGTGCCTGATGTCTTTCTCCTGATGATGGGCGCTCGATCAAACGCCTTGTCTCTGCCCTTTTGCTCCTTGCGATGTTTCTTGCTTGAAGAACCAGCAGGGACTGTCGTGATTGAACTTTGAGCTCGCTGGAGTAGTTGGCGACATAAGAGAATGCCCGTTGGCAACCATGCGGAGCTCTTTGATGATAAGACCGATTTTTTGTAGCGATTGTAACGCTGCTCATCGCTACCTTGCAGCCCATGCAAGTTGAGCTTGCTCCTGCTCTGGTCAGCGGATTCACATGGACGACAACATTGGGTTCACTTACCTCGTTTGAACAGCTGTGCATGGTATCTCTTACACCACTCTACGTGGTCTCCGAGGCAACGAAGCAGAGCTCTCTTGTTTGTCAAAGGAGTCTGACACTGTGGACAGTGATGGACTATCGAAAGTCAGTACAAAATTCAACCGTGAAGGTAAGTTTTCAATACTCACTCAAAGCGCCGGCTTCCTCCAACGGTATAAGTCGGCAGGCATGTCTGATTCGCGGATCCTCGTCTCGTTTCCAGACTCTGGATGGTTTTTCGTACTTTTCGTGGTGCTTGGCCTTCTTTTGACGGCCGGAGTAGTGAGTTAGTTGATTATAAGAGCGAAGAGACAGTCTGCATTCTTGGGTGGGTAGGCTTGGAAAGGGGCAGCTTCACCTTGAAACCCAGCGAAGCGGCCTTGGAGACAAGTGGCGTTGATGGGAAGACGAGAATAGTAAAGCAATAGAACCCCTGATCCAGAAGTGGAAGTGGGATGTGGTGTTGAGATTGGTTGCTTTGGTAAGACTGGTGGTGTTGATACAACAAAGGGTCGGTTGTTGTGGTGGTGGTGGGCGAGAAAGCGGAATCCTGCAGAGTCGCACGGTCGGGTGTTTTGGATGTGTACGTGTTGTAAACATATTTCGTTTGAAAGTGACGTCGATAGCCGACGGGTAGATGTCACTGTTGCACAAGAGAGCAGTCACTGAAAACAAACAGAAGGCTGCGGGCAAAGTTCTAGAAGTTCTAGGAATAGTGAATTGTGGTTTAAGGTCGTTCAACGCCAGTGATTGTACAAAATACCGAGGATTCTAAAGAGTGTTTGGTTGTGCGCACGTGTTCTCCTGCAAGTCAATTCATAGACCCAGCTCCTTCAATGCAAACCGCGCTTCATTGTTGCCTTTCAAGCCATGTGACATAAGTCACATCGCTCGATCAAGCATCCTTCACCAATCTCGCACCAGCCCAGGCATAGAGATAGTTTCTCTGATACCAGTTGACACTATGTGAGGTCAGCAATGCTATTGTCTCAAGCCATATGGCTAAAACTTACAATGTCTTTCGGCCGGCAATACGCGGATGGGTCGCCCAAGACCCACCGAGAACAATATTATGTTTGTCATCATAGAAGTCGGCTATTCCCGGGTCAGTATGTGTCACATTCACTTGTCTTAACGTTGTGAACTTACCACTGTAAGCAGGATAGAGCTTCATCGGCTCAAATCCGTCCTGCTTCTCCAGCGCTGAGCTGGTCCATTCCCATAGGCCACCCATATCTCCCTGGCCGGCAAGTCTATTGCCGTTCGGAGTGACAGGCATCGGGTGCCATTGTTTGAAGCCGACGTTTGCCTTGTCAAGGTTCACGAAGACTTCGTTTGGGTCCGGACCAGCTGCAGCGCTGGAGGAGCCGTTGACTGAAGGTTTGGATCCCGGCGATTCTTCAACGCCGTCATTCACGAGATGTCTAAGCACGTGTCAGCAATCATATGATTGTGTTGCTAATCGTCAGTTCTCTCTTACCCATTGACAGCTGGGATTCCATTCTCCAGCTTCTGTGACAATTCCCTCTTTTTCAAGCCATCTGCATACACGTAGATGCTGCGTGCCTCTTCCACTGTCGGAATACGTCCGCCCATATAAGCGGCACAGCCGGCGAGCTCATCGTAGGAAGCAGATACTGGCCAGTCGAGCGCCAGCTTCAACGCGATCGAACCATAGACTGTGCGGACAGTCTTGCCATGCAAAAACGACGCGAATTTGCTTGCCTC
This sequence comes from Cladosporium cladosporioides, assembly GCA_002901145.1. Classification (NCBI taxonomy): domain Eukaryota; kingdom Fungi; phylum Ascomycota; class Dothideomycetes; order Cladosporiales; family Cladosporiaceae; genus Cladosporium; species Cladosporium cladosporioides. The sequence continues at coordinate 1,605,074 of NOXB01000002.1, forward strand.
GTCGGTGAAGCCATTAGTGCCATTCGACTGATCACCAGAGTTCCAAGAAGCAGGCAATGTCTTAGTGCCGGTGGAGCTCAAGTATTGAGCGTACTCCCCGTTTGTGATGGGTCTGCCCTTTGCCTTCAATGCTTTCACTTCAACCTCTCTGGTAGGTTTCTCAACGTCCCAGCCGAAGTGGCGTAACGGTCCGTCGGCAGTGTCGGGATCATCGATACCCATGGAGATCTTTTGCACGGGGATATCAAACCACTCATTCTCCAATGCAGCTTGCTCGGCCTGAGCAGCGAGCTGTTCGAAGTCTGGCTTGATAGTTCCTGCCGGAGGCACAGTCTTGTCGCTCTGAAGAAGCATATAGAGCAGTGTTTCCAGATGCATGGCCTCGTGTTCGAAACCCAGCCACATCACACGGGCAGTCCAGGCATCATCATAAGCTTGTCCACTCTTGTAGAGGCTTGTCACTCTCTGGCGAACTCTGGCCTGATAGTCCAAGATCTCGTTGAGTGGCGGCCACTCGTCAGGAACCTCGCTGTGAGCATGGCCTGCTCTGGGTTATCGACATCTGGATCAATACCACGCTCGAAGATCTGAGTGTAGTAAGCTGGATCCGTCGGTTGCAGCTTTGTGCCTTCGACAATTTTCATGTCCAAGAACGTCGGAATGTGGCCAAGATAGAAAATGCAGGCATTGCGAAGTTTGATAGGCTTCTCTTTGAGCTCCTCGTCCGGAATCATTTGTCGGGTAACAGTGTCCCAAACCTTCCAAAGAGCGTTCCATTCCTCAAGGCTGGGGACGGGACGGGCTGCATATTCTTCCGGTGAGGTAGAGAACATGGCAGGCGGTCTGTTTAGCATGTGAAGTCCTGAAGTCAATCAGCTATAGTTCGGTATATTCACTTTTGTTCAAAGCTTAAATTGTGCAGAAGTAAGCTTACTGTAGCTTCCCGTGTGGTTGGTCCAGCTCGCGCCTTCGATGACGTTGGATGCTCGCCACAGATCTTGCGCTTGCGCGGGGTTGTACTTGTAGCTTTCTTCGATTCTTATCTTCTCACCTACATGTACATCCACATGTACAGCGTCGGACAGACGCAGGGTCATGTCCTTCTTGGGGACGACGAAAGCTTGGTTGCGGCCATCTCGCTCATCATAATGGCCGAGGAAATCCCAGTCAGGGACACTGAAGGCCTCGTGGCCGAGTAGCTCATTTGCATGCTTGAGTCCATTCAAGGTGAATTGTTCCGTGACCCCCTCGAGTCGCTATATGCATGGTAGACCTTTTCCGGTTCCTGGCAAGAATCCACGCCGATCAGAAGGCGATCGTCTGGGGAAAGGATGTCGGCAAATTGCTTCACGAACCCAGCAGCTTCGTCGCGAGTGAAATTGCCGATACTGGAGCCCAAAGACAAGACCACTTTAGGTCTGCCGGTGTTCTCTGATCGCTGTAGCCATTCGAGGCCATCATCGTAGGTTCCGTGTAGGCCAAAGCACTGGACATACTTGAAAGTCCCCTGAGGTACCGCGGCGAGGGTTCTTTCAAGCTCCGATCGCATCAGATCCAGGGCGAAGTACGATACATTCTTCTTGGCAGCGTCTAAAGCGTCCAGTAACACTTTCACCTTGCGAAGGTTGCTTGTTCTGGTCAGTAATCAAAGCCGAGCAGAATTTAAAGAAAATATAGGACAGCCTTACCCGCTGCCCAGTTCTACGACCATCGAATGGTCTGGGATTCTTTCTGCGATTTGAGCTGCATGGTCTTCGAGTACTTCGATCTCATCGCCTGTGAGATAGTACTCGTCGAGGTATGTGATTTTCTCGAACAGCTTCAGACCCGTGCTGTCGTAGAGCAGCAGTGTAGGGAGAGTCTTTGGCTCTCCATTCTTAGGCTGCAAGCCATCAAGAATCAATTGCTTGAGCTCGATGCCGGCAGCGTCGGATCTAATATCGATGATGTTGGAAGCACCAGTGTCTGGCGAGATGGATCCCATGGTTGTTCAGAGGGCACGCAATAGCACGCAATAAGCACAAGAGATGAGGTTACGTCAGGGATATCGAAAGTGAAGAAGGTAAATATATCGGGGCAGGTGATGATGATGATGCAGATCTGAGGATGAAGGTCTCTACTTTGTCAACCCGGCACAGTACTTGCCAGGTAGTTCTTGTCGACAACGGACAAGGTTCGTGCTTATGCGGCAATTGTTAATGGCGGCGTAAATGGCACGTAAGGCGCGGCACAAGAGCGTAGGCCGGAGGGGTGCCCGCAGAGGGTCCTTGGTCCCTGGCTCGCTTGAACAAGGTGTCTTGAAAGAGCCGGCCGAGGATGCCGCATTCTCTCGCTGCGAGCATGGTGGCATGACAGCCAGCTGAGCGCGGCGAGATGTGGATCTCGTTAGGCAAACGTGGGAATCTCTTCTGCATCTGACAAATCGAACATACAAATCAGACGGATATTACTAAAGAACTTGCGGCGCAGTCCGCGGTCCAGAGCTGTGGTGCTGGGGATGGATGCACATGGTCGTGCGGTTCCTGGCAGAAGATGACGTTCTTCCCCTCAGAGCCAGCGTCATGACTGGAGTTCAGGTGTCAGCTCCGCAGAGTCGGCCCGCCATGCAGATGAGGAATCAACATGAGGAATCAGCATGCGCGCTGGTGACCGTGCTTGCACCTGTCAGTCTGACACGTGAATAACACGTGCGAGAGATCAAATGGCACGAAGCGGCAAATACCTTCTTGCTTTACTCATTGCGATCGAATGTGTTCATTACTTGTCGAACAAGGTGGATTGCAATCAAGCGTCTATATACAGGCGAATAAGCCTACGATAATGCATTATTTGAGGCACCTCCCTCCATATCTATAGTAGAGCCATTATACTATTTGCCTATTCACGATTCCATCAAACCAGACCCAGCCATTTAAACAAGATAGGATCTCCCTCAACAGCAAGCCAATACCATATACAACCACCTTGGTGATGACTTCTGCGTCGTATCTTATCCGAGGCTTCTCCAAGGCTGAAAACATGTTGCGATCTTGCACCTCTTCCTCCCGACCACTGTCGCTCTGAGATGGCGTAGACGCCTCTGTCTCAGACACATCGACCCCAGAAGATTTTCCTGGTACACTTTGTGGATTGAGACGGCCTGACTGCTGAGGTGATGGGCTGAGATAACCATCTGCCGTTTCCCTGAATGGAACGTGAGACCCATTGCTTGCTTTCCAACTGCCGGTGGCTGAAGAGAGGCTTTCTCTACGCTTTTGCTCTCTGTTCGCGATGAATTCTCTTACATCAGCTTCGGACTGCGGACCAACGGAGATGGTCCTTTTGCGTGTGTTGGAAAGCATCGCAGGGATCTCGGACGCGGGAGGGAGGACATTATCGTCCTTACGAAGCGGTGGAACACTCTTGTAGTACCTGTTGGCGTCAGCTTCCAAAATCTGACACATTGATGATTCTTTTTAGGTACATACCTTGCTTGCAAAAAGTACCTTCGAGGCAATCGAAAACCCCAATGATCCACAAAGCGAAAAATCGGTGGTAGCGTTCGCAAACACAAAGGCTTCATCATTGCTCGCCACAAGAAAATGATCAAGATTCCAAGAACGACTTTGGCCACACCTCTAGCCAAGTCGTTGGATGTAATATCAGACCAGTCGCCAGTACCAGTATTATCGAGGAACGTGAGATCGCCAGCACTATAGTGCCAGACGCCGGCTCCAATGCCCATCACGACGCCCAAGAAGGCAACACTGTCGTCAAAACAGGGGCAATTATCCGCTGGCTCGGGGTGGAAACGAATCGCGAGTGCTATAATGACGGCGAAAATTGCAGGTCTTGACCAGTCGCCACTCATGATCCAAGCATCGATGGTTGGGCCAAATGTCACTCGCAGCCATGTGATCAGAGCGCCGAGCAAGCCTCCGATCGCAACATCGAACCAGCCATGCATGCCGCAGTAGATCCTGCCAATGCTGATGGAGATGGCATAGCAGTAGAAGACTCCGGTCAATATATTGTATGTGGAGGATGACATCTGATCTTTGGCCTCGTGTAGCTGGTACAGGCAGAAGAGAGCAGCAGATACTGCGTTCGTCGTATGCGTCGACGGGAACCCATACTCCAGAGCAGCCGAGCCAGACATGGTAATCCGTTGCAGTGGAGGCGAAAGTGGACGTGGCAGACACAGCATATCCTTGATATAACCACTCCAGTAGACACCTAGGGCAAGCATGTGCACCAGTGCAATACCAACACCTGGGTAACCACACCAGAAGCAAATCGGCAGAGCAGCCATAAAGAAGGTGTGAGTGCCCAGATTAGCGGACATGGCAAAGTAGGAGTCCAGGACTGGTGAACGACATTTTGTCTGCACCGCTGCCAGAGATGGCGTTTCTGCGCGGACAATGGGAATCAGATATTGTCGGATGCGGTACCGCCACCATGGCAGACGAGTTTGATAGTGGTCGACGCCTCGCAGTCCAGCATCGGGATCCTTAAAGGGCGACGGCGTGCGCGACCAGGCGCGCTCGTCGCTACTGGCTCCGGACATATATGTGTTTCGAATGTCTAGCGGGGCATCTGAAGCGGGCGGAGAGCTAGAGAAAACCTTTGGCACGGGCGTTATCGAATGGGCAGCAGTACACGGCTTGCTTCCGACGTCCCATGCAGGCGATGAGGTAACGACACCTGTTCGCTAGAGGGCGGGCATGGCAAGATGCGCGTATCTGCGGCTGTGCTGGTGTGGATGAGAGAGCTAAGGTTAGTTAGGCGAGTGGCTCAAGCACTCGGGCACAGTCTGGAGAGATGCGCGCTGTGTGCGCTGGCTCGGGTCAAGCTGTGGAGTGTGTGGGCGATCGAGCCGGCGCGCTGTGCTGTGCTGGCTGACTGCCCGCTGCCCACCGTAGGCGCATAGAAGCCTGCGAAACACGCCATATGCCCGTACCATCGTCCATGCAAACTAGAATACACCAGCTACCCACGAGAAACACGTCCGTCGTCACGTTTCAGCGGCATCCTGCTAATTGACAATTCCAATGCCTTGCTGGGCGGCGATGAGGTCAAGGTTCACCCCGGGCTGGCGTTGCCCCTAGCAACCGATTGTCTGTGTGATTTCCGAATCCAAGGTCACTCAACTGTGCGGTCTCACCAGAAACATTCGTTTCAACACTCTCGCACCCAGCATTCCAGACCCAGCGTACTAGTCAGCATCATTCCAGCGAGCCGCAACCGCAACAGCAACCGCATCTCAATCAACACATCTCATCGCACACCCCGGTCCTCCCACCCATCATGACGGTGCAGGCCGTCCAGAGTTACGACAACGTCAGCCGCAAGAACAGCAGCGCCCGGTCACTTGCAACTACGCGCGCAGACAGCTACAACAGGCGAAGCACCAGAGGATCAGATGGCACAGTGAACACGACTGCCTCGAGCAGCGCGCGCACAAACATCACGGCGCCTCCAGAGTACAGCAAGAAATTCGTCGTGGTCGGCGATGGTGGATGCGGAAAGACTTGCCTCCTGATCAGCTACAGCCAGGGCGTATTCCCAGAGGTAGGTTCCAGCGACGCAACACATCTCACAAAGCAAAAATATACTGACACAGCCTCCAGCGATATGTACCTACAGTCTTCGAGAACTACATCACACAAGTCGAGCACAAGGGATCTGGCAAGGGCGTAGAGCTCGCGCTATGGATACCGCCGGACAGGAGGAATACGACAGACTACGACCACTGTCGTACCCGGAGACCGATCTGCTTTTCGTCTGCTTTGCGATTGACTGCCCAAATTCACTCGAAAACGTCTTGGATAAGGTAGGATTCGGGAACATCTAATCTCCAGTGCTCGCAATCTTACTAACTGCATCCAGTGGTACCCTGAAGTCCTTCACTTCTGCCCAACCACCCCTATCATCCTCTGTGGCCTCAAATCAGATCTTCGACACAAGCGCACGTGCATCGAGCTCCTGAAGACGCAGGGGCTTACCCCTGTCACGCAGCAGCAAGGCAAAGCCGTTGCGACGAAGATGGGCGCCAAATACATGGAGTGCTCCTCGAAGGAGATGACCGGCGTGCACGAGATCTTCGACACCGCCATTGACATCACCGTCCGCGGTCAAGACGTCGCAGCAGAGCCCACCACCGGCTCATCAAAACAAGGCAGCGTGACAATGCCAGCTCGGAAGAAGAAGAGTAAGATGTGCAGCATCCTCTAAGCAGAGCCATGCTGAATCCACACTTCTTTTCGAAAACTCCGTGAGTCATTCTTGTCGGCTGGACCCGTTTTGTTGACTGTATTGTTCTTGAGTAGGTGAAGTCGAGGCTCCGTCCGCGTCAGTGCTCACGCGAGATGTTGGATACCTGCGCTTCTTCGTGCGCAGTATGAGAGAATATCTGTGGTCTGGTTTCCGGCGTTGAAAAACTTTGGCATTATGGTATCTTTTGGGGTGTTTTTTCTCTTGTTTTTTTTTATTTTCCTTTTCGACATGAGCGGTCGGGGGTTCTCTATAACGACGATTGGGAGAGGAATATGGCGGCTGGATTCCAGAAACGCGGCCGACAGCTTCTCTCTACAGGTTCTTTTGTGTAACGGCCAATAATGATAGCATGTGCATTATCTTTTCTGTAATTCTTCCGCGACAAGCTTCAAGCTTTTTTATCGTGAAAAGCCAGTTTGTTTATGATCGCTCGTTCTGGGCTCCTTCTCTGGTGTCTTCTTTGGGCGCGTCGGGCTCCTTGGCCATGACATTTTCGAATTGCGACCATAGACCTTCGACCTGACTGAACTCATTGCCAACCTGTAGTCTCATGATCAGCAACGTGTATCTCGTTCAAATGCGCAAATCGCTCACGTACCGCAATCACACCCTCTAAGCTGCGGTTCAGCTTGTTTATGTTTTGCAGCACATTCTCCAAACTCGCTGCAACATCTCCAATTAGAAGCTCGCGCTGCTGCTCGAAGTATGACTTCTCGCCCGCGCCATTAGTGGAGGCCATCTTGGTCAGTGTGGTCGATCAGGGATTGGCGGTGGGCTGTGGCAGCGACGCGCTCGTTTCTTGTGCATGTGCGGCGAGTCAGTAGTGGGACGAGATGAGACAGAGCCGAGGCTTGGGTCGCGCTTCATGAGCTGTTTCACTCGGCCTTTGACAGCACAGCAGTCTTCCCTTCTGTAGACACAATCTTCCGCAAGGAACATGATCATACGATCGCTACAACACACGTCATTATGGAATTCATGACCTCCCTCCAGGGAGGCATTGACGATCAAAAGCCATCTCTCTTCGAAGTGCTCTCCGAGCAGCAGCTCAACTCGCTCATTCCGCCCTCGCTCCGCTATCTTCTCGCCGTCGCGACGCATCGTCACCCAAGATACTTACTGCGCGTACTGAACTCTTTCGATGAACTATACGCGCTACTCTCGCTTCTTGTCGAGCGCTACTACTTGAAGGTCTACGGTGGCGGCTTCACGGAGAACTTCTATGGCCTTAAGCGCGAGAGAGTGTTGAGGGTGAAGGGCGGCGAGGTGCCGAGAGCGCAATTGGGAGCACCCGCCGAGGTCAGAGAGACGCTGCGGCTAAGAAATGGCGATGTGTGGAAAAATTTGGCTATCATGGTTGGGCTGCCGTATATTAAAAGGAAGCTGGACGAGGCGTATGAGGTGCACGCTTCTGGTGTGAACTTGCTGGGTCCTTCGTACCAAGACCGGGACAGGTATCCTACCGAAGGCACTGTAAAGCAGAGGCTTTTATGGCTGTACAAGTGGTTCTTGCGAAAGGTATACCCAAGCGTGAACGCAGCATATTACTTCTCGCTGCTGGCATTTAACTTGGCATATCTGTTTGACGGGTCAAAGTACCACTCGCCTTGGCTTTGGATGATAGGATCGCGGATACGCCGACTAAATGGTGCAGATCATCGGGCGATTGATCTTGCGACTCAACCGAAACCACCTCCTACACGACCAGGTTCCAGGCCGGGTCAGACGAACTCCATCTTCAGTCGCCGCCTCATGACAGACACTATCTTGCCACGTCTCTTCGGTAGTCTGAAGATCCTCTTGCCAACCTCGATCTTCGCGCTCAAGTTCTTGGAGTGGTGGTACAACTCGGACTTCGCACGACAGCTATCACGTCGATCTAATGAAGGTCTCGACTTGCCTCCACCAACGGTATCCGGCCTTCCAACGCCGCGTGCACCTCCTAAAGCGAACACGAACGAGAAAGACCAGCCTGAGAAGCCTGCTTTGAAACGCGATTCGGCACATGACGGACCACCAATATCCAGCATCACACACTTACCTATACTTACGGTTCCGGCACCCGCTCGGGCAACGGACGATTCATCAAACACGACTTCACTGTGCCCGATTTGCGTTTCTGAGATCAAGACCGCTACAGCAGCGCAGACTGGATATGTGTATTGCTATACATGTATCTTTAGGTGGGTTGAAGGCGAACACCCACGGCAAGAAGCATTTATGGAAGGGCAGCGGTGAAGAAGAGGGGTGCGAAAGGCTGGTTGGAAGAAGGCGGTGGAAGCCGGGTTGGCAAGTGGGAGAGTGGTGCTGGACGTGATGCCGTGACAGGCCGCAGAGTGCTTGGGGGTGCAAGTGGCTTGCGTAGGGTTATGGTATGATGCCTCCAAGGCATCATAAGCTTTTCCTTGTCAGGAACACCTGCAGCCACATGTGGTTAATCCCGCGCCAGGGCGCGAGTTGAGCTATGCGCACGAAGGAGTCAGCTGGCGTAAGCAAGCGCTCAGCTGGAACAAGGGTTGCGGAACACGCCGCTCCGATCGAACACAACAAACTACAAAAGGTCTGGCAATGTCGACCTTTTTAGTCGTGAACAGACCATCTGACATTGGACTCAATCTTGCAATGGCTGCGACACCTACAATTCTTTTAATCCCTGGTGCTTGCACCAAAGCCACCTGCTTCGACCGTCTTCGCCCATATCTACATGATGCCGGCTACGAGACAGTTGCCGTCTCGCACACAAGCGCAAACCCAACGGATCCTTATGCCCACACTGCCGAAACCATGGCTCTGAACATTCAGGAAAACTATCTCCAGCCGCTTCTCGATGCCGGCAAGAAAGTCTTGGTCTACGCCTACTCCTCTGGTGGGTCGCAGACCGGTACCAATGGCCCTTCCTGGGTCTTGTCGGATCGCGAAGCACGCGGAGAGAAAGGCGGTGTCATCGGCATTGTGTACATGAGCTGTGCTCCTGTTCCGGCCGGCATGGACCAGTTGACTTATATGGGTGGCGCTTGGCCTCCGTTTGTGAAGGCGAACGTAGTATGATGCTCTCCGTCCATTCCCATCGATTTGGAAAATAGAATCAACGTTGACCTCGCGTCCAGCCTGCACCAGGACTCTTCGTCTTCGATCCCATCATTCCTCATCTCTTCAACGATGCCGACCCTTCCGAGCAAGAAGCGCTTGCGAAGACTCACGTTCCGCACGCAGAGCGGGTCATTACTACTCCAGTTCTGCCGCCGTTGTGGGCTGAGAGCGCGCTTGACGGACGCAGAATCTGGTTCAAGGCGATGCTGGACGGGACGTTTACGCCTGATTTGGCGCAAGCGTTCATTGATGGTTCGGGCGTGAGTGGGACATTGTTGAAAGGGACGTTGGCCATTGCGGGTGTGCTACAAAGCCAGATATTGTTGCTGAGGTCATTGTGAGCGCGGCGGAGAAGTGGAGTGTTTGATCGTAGCTGTATCTTCTAGTCATGTTCTGAATACAGTACACGTCTCCGCATGTTTAGGTATGCTCATCACACGATTGGTTCTGCATCATCAAGTTCGGTGTCGCAACATAATACATTCCGAGTAGTAAATGCCATCTAGTAAGTGGGAGGAGGTTCGAACATGATTCCTTAATGTTACAACCAAGCGTTAATGCTTTATCGCAAAGATGCCTACGCCAACTACAATTGGTAGCCTTTTAAAACTGTTTGGATTAGTTCAGGGATGTTTGATAATACTGCTGTTTGTTTAAAGTTGTTCGACATAGTTTGTTGGATGTTCAACAGTTGATTTCCATTGTTAAAAGTTGTTCAAAGATTGTGTAGAATTGTTCCCAGTTGTTCCCAATTGTTTGTTATTGTTTAAAGTAATTCAAGATTGTTCACAGTTGTTCAGAATTGCCGTATATTCTTTGTTCTATGAACAATTTTGAAAAAAGTATAACCGATGATAACATCGGTTAATGATCAGAGTGGGATTTGAACCCACGAGGCATTGCCACTGCGGATCTGTCGAGAATTAGATTTAGGTCTTTGACCTAAACCTAACAAACCTAAACACAGCTCCATAACCACTCGGACATCTGACCTGGGTTGGAACAATCGTGAATTTATAAAAATATATACTCTAATTTAATCTTTGGTGGGTTCAAATCTCACCATGATCACCAAAACAGAATCATCTAACATTAACTGTCTGCCACCGAACTTATCTCAAGGAGTTGCTCAAACTTTGTAAAATTTGTGGTAAGTTGTGTAGATCTCACTATGATCATTATACGCTCAAAGGCATGAAAAAGAAATCTCAGCCGACCATCACAGAATTTTAAATTTACAATTCATCGGGAAAGAGTATATAAAGCCAATTTTGCAAAATTGTGACGCAGACACGCAGAAGTGCCGTTGTTGGATAGAGAAAGTAGAAGTTTCCTTGTCTACACACTCTCCGATCTATAGGCTTGACCGCGCTACATAAATGCCATCTCTCTAACTAGCCCAGCCTTTGTCCAGCCTCGAGCAAAGTTCCGACCAGTGGTCAAAAGCAGAGCAACCCACCAGACTCTGCCGATCCATGCATCATACCACTGCGATTCGTTGATCCCACGGCTTTTTCTCGATCGCTTAACCATGATCTTGATAGCCTCTTCCAAGATTACAGCCACGCCGTTCAGAGCGAAGAACTTGGCTTCACCCGTAGCATCCGTCCAATTCCCACCAAGTGTACCTCGAACCGCAAAAGAGTGGACAAACGCTGAGCTCAAGAAGCCTCCCAATACTTTGCCAACATCCGCACGTTCTTCTGGGCCTTTGCCCAACAACTTGCGCTCGACCCATTCGCCAGGCCAGACGCCCCAGACCAGGAAAAGACGGGCAAACAATCGATGCCAACCAAATGACCAGAAGTGACGTGCTGACTTGATATCCCACACTCTTGTGGTGTATAGTGGCGGGAAGAAGGCTAGAGGAGAAGGTGCCAACGGAGCTAGCATGATTGCGAACATGGAATGACCAAGGAGAAAGCCGCCATCAGAAATGCTCCCAGTGCCGCGGTAAGGATATACTGTTCTGGGTAAGATAACTCGTCGAAAGGCGAGTCGGGTGGGTTTGCACTCCCCAGCATCGGCGCAAGTCTCTTCACATATGCGGTCTTAATGATGGCAAAAGCGACTACCATCACAGGTCCGACGTTGAACAGAATCGAGTGCACCCGATTCTGCACAGTAGGTAACCAGGTTTTCCTAGTATGGCGAACATCCGCTGTGGTCCAAGTGAATCCTACTCCTCGCATGGAGAGCTCTAGTTCCAAGGCCCAAGAAGCGCGGCCTGCAAAGCTGTGAGGCCAGTCATCTTCCGTCTCTGCAGACTCGGTCACCGGTACTGGCTTAGGACCCTGCACCATCTTCTGCATGATTGTTGTATAGCTGTCGTCGCTGCTCAAGCGCTGTGTGAATGATTCGTTGTTCATGTTCTCGACCATGTCTGAACGCCAGACGCCACGCTGCAAGCTCGGTCTGCGAGGTCTCGTAGGTGCTAACAGATCACTTTGGCGATCGTGGTCTGTATTTTGGGATGCTTCGGTTCCAGAAGCGGTCGAGTCGGGAGCGATCTTCATGCTGTTCTCAATCGCTTTCTTCTCTAGGTTTGTCTCCTCGGGCCTATCCAGAATCCCATTATGTCCTCCATCGGCCCATGGTCGCGGTGCGCTTTCGCCGCGAGGCGTTTCAGGTCGACGCTTGTGAACATAGCGAACCCTTCTTGGAACATGACCGAAGAAGTAATAGCTGACATAGAACGCATCGAGAACCCCAAGCCGCCATATAATCCTACAAGACCGAGCTGGTACGTAAGACCGATGCTTTGAGGCACGTGATAGGCTAGTGGCAATCTCAAGAACAAGAAGGCTGCTAGCAGGGCCAAAACATTTCTGAGAATGTGTATCGATGTTTTGTCGAGGGCCGATGGTGGTGGCGGAGGGAGAAACAATAGTGCCAGGTAATAGAGGATCACAGGACACAGAATCGCCTCGAGTGTCAAAGGACTCGTTCCAGGAATAGGTTGCAGACCAGGCCTGGGCGTTGACGTGAGTGTCGAATGCAGCACATGGCGCATAAAGTCTGGTATCGGCAGCCAACTCATGGTGATCGACGGGTGCTCACGATGAAGCAGTAAAGAGAGTCCTCAAAGAAGTCCATCTTGAGCCGAATATTGATCACACGCACGATGCGATTTAGTGCCTTCGGCGTCTTCACAAAGGTCAGACGTATGACGTTATCGTTAAAGATGAGGGATCTCATGATCTCGCGCTAAGATCGAGTCTTCGTGACGCTTGTATCATGTGGGTTTGGTCTGAGTCTGTGCTTCAGATGACCCGGCTGTCGATCAGAACAGATTTGATGCTGGCTTGTGGTACATAGGGTTAGGGTTCTACGATAGCATGTTTACTCTCACCATTGATACATGTAGAAGACTGAATGACCGATATTTGGTCATGATAAATAAGCCGATATGATCGGAAGGCTATATTGTATGGGTTTTGTGTTCCTCAGCAGATTACGTGGTGGTGTGGGTCGCAATTGAGCTTATTCATGAATTCTTGCATTAATTCACATGCAAAACGTGCACATCCATGGTGTGTCTCTTGCCAAAGCACGGATATTTCATATTGCCGTTGAAAATTCATTCATTTCATAAGCCCAAGACAATCACTACACGTCAAATTTGTATAAGCATGGTGTAAATAAGTTACATATCTCGATCATCCAATTCCATGCTTCGGCCGCTACTCCCCATTGCTCCGTGAGATTGGCGGTCATCGCCCAGTCTACCAAGCCTTAATCGTCCTCCACTAGACAGGCCCAATTTATTCGCGATCCATCCTGACACTCTCTTCATTACTGCCCATAATTTCTCCTGTCTTTCATTCACGCCAGCATCATCCCGGGGATTCTCATGTGCCTCAGCCTGGAATTGGTACTTGAGACAATCTTTCACAGTGATCAGGCCAGTCAGCCTTCCGCGGTGTTCGACCAGTATGACACGAGGGCCCAGCTTCTTGAACAACTCCATCACAGTCTCAAGCGGCAGGCGAGGATGTACAGCTATCGGGGTTGGATCCACGAATTTGCTAAAGTCAACAGTTGATGCGCTCGAGCCGTCAGCTATATCGTCGAAGGTGACCGAAGGTCCGGACGCTGAAGGTGTTGTTGCCGAGCGGGCGGCGTTGGTGTCAGACGTGAAGTCGCATCTCGCCCGAGGTGAGATTAAAGAATCACGCTTGGCGCGATCCAGAGCATACTGCAACTCCGTACGGCCAACATAGCCGAGTAGCACCTTCGCATCCATATCATCCACGATTGGGAAGCCTTGATATTGTGAGTCGGAAAGAATGGTTTCCACCTCTGTCAGAAGAAGGCCTGTAGCTGGCAGACAGGTAGGATTTGCCTTCATTGCCTGGCTGACAGGTACGCCAAAAGTGTGGTCTTCCTTATTGTCCAAGAAAGGCATGCCGTTGAACCATATCATGCGATCAGCAATGCCACCCTTTCCGAAGCGCTCAGACACGACTTTGGTGACACCTACGGCGATCATTGTTGGCAGAATGTAAGTCAACGCGCCGGTGAGCTCGAACATGATGACGACCACTGAGACCGTTATATGCATGATGCCACTCAAAGCGGCCGCAGCTCCCAGGAACGCATAGGTGCCAGGCGTAATGCATGGCTGATCTGGCTGACACGCAGAGAAGAAAGCAGCTTCCGGGAAAGTTTCGTGTAAGGACTGAACCATGATACCAACCATGCGGCCGAACGATGCTCCGATGGCCATGGAGGGCACGAAGATTCCAGCAGGGACCTTGCAGCCATACGAAATGATGACGAGGAATATGCGAAGGACTGTAGCGACCAGCAATGCAAAGATGGTAGATGCGCGGTAATTTGGATCGCATATTTCGTCAAAATCGTGACCGCCTTCACATTCCTGGAAAAGGATCTCCATGCTTTCCGTCATGTCGATTCTCAGGAACATGTTCGGGTAACACAGAATCGCCGTGAAAGTTGCCAGCAATGTTGCTTCTAGGATCGGGTATTTGCTGAGGTATTTCTTCCTGAATGCTTGGGCTCTGAGGTTCCACTTTATGACAAATGCGCCGTAGAGTCCACCAAAGACACCGATAATGATGTAGAAGATGATCTCGAAGAAGTGCCAGCTACGATCATACTTGACTGTGAACATGACCAGCTGACCAGTGCGGAAAGGATTCATGGCGGCCAGTACCGCTGTCGCGACCAGAGCGCAGAAGTAGGACCGCCACATGGTCTTGAGTGGGAAGTAGTTGCTCATTTCCTCGAGGCTGAAAAGTACTCCACCAATAGGACTTCCAAAGGCGACTGCTACACCTGCAGCAGCACAGGCAGAGAGAATCTCTCGAGTCTTGGCTGCGTTCCGGCGGTATTTTTCGAACAGTCTGCTGATAACATTTCCTGTACAGACAGCGTAGTGCACACTCGGGCCTTCCTTTCCTACACTCAAGCCTGATGCAATAGCCAGGGGCAAGCCGATTGATTTGATCATAAGGGTGCGGAAACCAAGGAAGCCCTTCATTACGAAGCCAGCGATAATACATTTGATCTCGCTGATGCCGGATCCAGCGGCGTAAGGCGCAAAGCTTTTGATCAGCCGTGCAGATGTGAAAGCAAACATGGTCGAGAAGAGAATGTATAGGACGTAATTTATCGGCCAAAAAGTGCTCCAGTGGTGCCACTCCGCGCAACCGTCTTCGGCGCCCCAGCAGCAGAACGACTCGTTGAGGTAGAACGCAGTAGTACAGTATCCTCGCTTGATATCTGATAGCCATTCCGTGACAATGTTCAAGAAAGCTGCGTTCAACCCAATAGCAGCACCTATCAAGCTGACCACGATCCATCCCTGGCCAGCATCGTATGCCTCCCACACCTTGCGTCTCCAGCCTAATCTGCCCTCTCGCTCGAAGAAGCCAGCGCGCTCCTGTCGCCTAGCTTTGCGCCTCTGTTGCTCCGCGCGGCATCTTGCACCCAGTCGATGGTCGTGAAGTCTTCATAGCGCTTTATCTCATCTAGTTCCTCGGCGACAACCTGGTCGGCTTGGGATATAGGCTCGACATTGCCGTGCTCTGCGGTGGATAATGCTGACAGTCGCCGGTTGATGTTGTGCGGGCGGGACGAAAGAGAGGTCGCGTAACTCGGGCGGCGCGACTGATCTGGCACCGAGTTCGTGCGGCTATTCATCGCATCTTTGTATTGTCGTATTGCAGAAAAGTGGATTCAATACATGTACGATTCTCTACGACTCTGCGTCGAATCGCGACAGTGAGGTTAGATGGAATGCCTCAGGACTTGAGCTGGATCGACGGGTTCCTGCATTAGCGCCGTTGGCTCCGCAAACGCGACGCGAGCATTGAGTGATGCTCCTGGGGCAATATCATTCAGGAATTCGTACTACAACTTGATTCCATATTTAGTCACTCGATGTAGACGACCACTGTAATCTTTGCATACTATTGTCGAAGTATCATGCATTTTGCCACCTTTTGAAAGCATATGTCGCGCCTCTGGGTGCCAGCAACAAGCAGACATATCCAGGATCAAGTATCACATGTCAAAAGCAAGGGTTGCACCATCCTCACTTGTGATTGCCACTGACCTGACTGTCGACAACACGTTTTGTTTCTTCTTCCTCGTACTTTTTCACATTCATGGAAAAAGCACCGTCACCAAGCGACAAGAGGCCTACTGCCACCGGCAACACACCTAGAAAGGCTTCAGATCTGCTGACTGTCTTTGGCGCCTCTCGATCGCCGACGTCAGTGAGCAATCTGCGCAAACAAATGATGTCCTCCATGGAGCCCAGCAACATGCCAGCTAGTCAAGAAGAATCCAAACAGACCGGCTATACGCCTTCGCATACGGGAGCACAACCAATCAGCACTACCAATGGCGCCGAAAACTCCGATTCTGAAGATTGATTCATGGTCTGTCACCAGTGGCTTTCAGTACGACATGACCTTCCACTAACCACTCTTCGTAGTTGTGTCGAGACCGCGCACAGTGAGCTCTGCCACCCAACGCGGCCTTCCCACCCGTGAAGCCAAACAAACTGTCAGTCCGGCTACTCGACAACTCCCATCGCGCACAGCCAGCAACCCGCAAGCTATGGCACCGAGTCCGCGCAGTGCGAAGAAGCCCAAGCTCTCAGCCAACCATGTCTTGGCTTCGCCCAGTACCTTGAAACAATCTCGCACATCGCAGGCTACAGACAAAAGTGCTACTGCACGTAGCGAGATCCGTCGAGAGATTGCTAACCATACGAAGCCTCGCCGAGATGCATTTTTCCTGGCCAAGAAGGAATTGTTCCTCCCTCTTCTACCTGAAACGAATTACATCTCTAAGCTGGAGAAGCAAAATGCATCGAGCAGCACCCAAGCCAACATCATCAAGAGTGACACCCTTCTGCCACAGCCACAAGGCATCACTGCGACTATGAAGCAGTATCAACAGGAAGGACTGACATTCCTTGTTCACATGTACCACAACGGTGTATCGGCCATTTTGGGCGATGAAATGGGCCTTGGCAAGACATTGCAGACACTTGCCCTGTTTCAACATCTGAAACAGTCCGAGCCAGTATCTTCTCGAGAGGCCCGGCCATTCCTTGTAATCTGTCCATTAAGTGTGCTCGACTCATGGGCCAGAGAAGCAGCAAAGTGGACGCCGAGTTTCAAAGTCATCACATTCCACGGACCAAAATCTGAGCGCGATCGACTGAAACAAGAGATCATGGGTCTCATTGACAAGTATGGCGCGAAAACTGCCAAATGGAAGGCGAGGGCGAAGTCGAGGAAGAATGAAGTCATTGATCTCACCGAGGACATGCGACCAGTGGATCTGGTCATTACCACGTATGAGGTCTTTGTTTCGGAGCAGGGCTGGTTCAAAAGAGCTTTCGCTTGGCGCTATGTTGTTGCCGATGAAGGCCACAAGCTCAAAAACCCGAAGTCCAATGTCTCTACGGCACTCCAAACATTACGTGCCGAACACCGCTTACTCTTGACTGGTACACCACTTCAGAACAACCTCGAAGAGCTGTGGGCGCTCCTTCATTGGCTTTTCCCTGAAGTCTTCACAGAAGACACATCTGAGAACTTCAAACAGGCTTTCAACCTCACCCAGGGCAGAGCTTCCACATCGTTCATGGGCAATGCCCGGCGTCTTCTAGAAGTTGTAATGCTCAGGCGGATGAAGAACAGCCCCGGTGTGAATCTTGGGCTTCCCCCGAAAGAAGAAGTGCTACTGTTCGTCCCGCTCACACCCATGCAGAGGTTCTGGTACACTCGGCTGCTGACCAAAGTCGACAACCTACTTCTTGAAGACCTGTTCCGAGGTGCGAAAACCAAGGCAAAGGATGACATCAAAGACGAACACATGAGAGAAAAGAGCTCTCTCTACTCGAAAAGGCAGCCAATGGGACCGATACCACGGATGTCTGGCTGAAAGCAAGGAGATTCTGACGAATGTGTTGACATCTGGTGACAAGCAACGCAACGAGTATCAGAAACTCATGATGCTTGTCCTTCAACTGCGCAAGGCATGCACTCATCCATACCTTCTGCCTAACGCGCGGCCTGACCCTTACTGGATCGGCAACCATGTACGCGTTGCCTCGGGCAAGTTCATCGTTCTAGAGAAGATCTTACAGGAACTTGTCGTCAAGCAGCGTAAGAAAATCCTCATATTCTCAGGGTTTACCAGGACACTCGACATGATTGAAGAGCTCTTGGAGCTCATGGGTACTACGAGTGACTCTAGCAAGCTGCGATATCTCAGATTCGATGGTGGCACTCAGCGTGCAAAGAGGAACTTGACGATTCGTATGTTCAATGATCAGCACTCGGAGTACAAGATCATGCTCATCTCAACAAGAGCTGGAGGTCTCGGCATCAACCTCACGTCAGCTACAGATGTCGTCTTCATGGACGAAGACTGGAACCCGCAAGTCACGCTTCAAGCGGAAGCTCGATCCCACAGGATTGGTCAGACAAACAAAGTCACCATTTACAAATTGTGCACCCAAGGCACTGTCGAAGAGCAAATGATGGGTCGTATCCGCAAGAAGTTGTACCTTTCTGCCAAGATCACCGAGAGCATCCGCAATGTGCATACCATTGAGCAGCAGAACAACAAACGCAAGCGCGGCGAGAACATCGAGAATCAAAACGACCAGCCGCAGCTCGACACGTCCGAACTCAAGACGTTGCTCCGTCGTGGCGCCCAAACGCTCTCGGCTCCAGAGATCGACGTTGAAGAGATGCTTACGTGGGAGTGGCAGACAACACTGGACAACTGCAGGGACCGCACGAAAGATCCAGTTGCCGCAGCTTCCGCTGGAGATGTCAAGACTGAGTCGACGAGGAGGCCTGGTTGAACAATGTTGAGAGGGTGGAAACTGCCATATTTGATGGCAAAAGACATCATCGCCAGCTCGAAAAGAATGAGAAGGACGCCAAAAACGCCGTTGTCCTTTCTCGCGCAGATCGTCGCGTGAACAAAAACACTACCGTCATGGTTGACGGCCACGCTATCAGCAAAGAGAGCATCGGCTGTGCCGACTGGGAAGCTGTCCCCACGCTCGCCGGCAAAGATCCTCGCTTGGCAGATGTGAAGAGGGCCAAGAAGGATCCGTTCCATAGGCAGGAGCACTGCCAGACCTGCTGGAATGGCGGCAGCCTTGTACTATGCACCGGATGTCCTCGTGCATACCACGAGAAATGTTTGGATCCGAGAATCACATCTACCGCCACTGGTCAAATGTACTGTTCCCAACACCAATGTTTCGATTGCGAGAAGAAGACAGGCGACGCGGGAGGATTGATCTTCCGCTGCCGCTGGTGCGAGAAGGGTTACTGCGAGGATTGTTTGGACTTCGAAACCGTTACGATGATCGACTACACTCTCCCGGAGTTCGAGATGCTGTACTACTACACAGACAACGCTTTTTTTGTGGAGTGCCACGCATGCATTGAGCACTGGAAGGAGAACCGAAAGGACCGCCGTTTTGTTGAGAACCAGAAGGCTCGCATCGAGAATGAGTACAGCAAAGCCAAGGCAGCTCAGACCGCAACAGAGTCTGCTGGAGAATCTGAGCGCAGAGCCGCAGAGACTGGCACCCGAACGCCAGTCACCATCTCTGAGGCCGAGACGCCTGCGGATGAGCCAATGCCGTTGTCGAAGAAACAGAAGACTGGCTTGCTCAGCAAACGCGGCGAGGTAATTCTTATTGAATGAGGCGCACCTTTCCAGGGTAGACTGAGCGTGTTCTCACGATCACAGCCTTGAGAACAATGCCTGGAATCTGAGGCCATGACGAACGGATGAAGAACAACGCAGGATAATGCTGACATGCGGAACGTTGGATTGACCATGATGTACCTGTCTACGATAGCTGTCAAACATCGCAATGGATTGTCTCTTCACCATTTGTTAATGTGCAACGTAGTTGTCTGTAATGGTGACCGGTCCTTCGTAGGCATCTTTCCCATGAAAGTGATACGTCATAAGTGCGCACGCAAGGAAAACGACAAACAGAGGACACGCCCAATTGAAGGTAGAACTGTCGACGTGATAGGTGGTCGGCCAGAATGCCCAGAAGAACTAGATTTGCATCAGTTGTCTAATGCCAAGTCGAAGTAAGCGAATCATGCGACTTACCGACCAGCTCGTGTACATCAGTGCAACGATGTTGACTGCCATCCCGTATCGCCCAAGTGACCAGCGGGCTGCCGGAAGGTCCTCGCCACGGAGTCGCTTGAGAAGTGCGCACCCGATCGACATGAGATAGGAAGCCATGAGCGCGACGGTAGCAAGGCTGAGCATTGCCTCGAAGGCAACCTTGCTGCCAAGGTTGATCAATGACATGCAACAAGTAAATAGGAGCGTCAATAGTATGGCATTGACCGGGACGTTAAAGTGTCGATCAACAGTGGCGAGCCACCTTGAGTACGGTAGACCGTCATCGCGACTAAAGGTTTAGTGAGTAACAATTTCTCGAATGGACAACTTGATTGTACAGTGCTTACGCGAATGCAAAGACCAGGCGTGAGGATGCGGCAATAGAGCTGACCGTTACGACAGTCATAAGGGCAAGGACAACGGAGGTGAAGCCGATAGTGGGATTCGTCTCTTCGAAAGCACCATGAAAGACCAGGACGAAAGGCATTGGGCTCTCAAGCACATGCGGCACAGAAGTAATGCTGAAACAGTATACCATGGCCATGAGAAGAGTCAGTGGAGCGTTCACGTAGTAACTCCAGAGCATAGACTGCGGAAGGACCATACTCGCGTCTTCGATCTCCTCGGCGAGATGAGCCACGCCATCGCTTCCAAGCATGACGAAGAGGTTTGATACTTGGCCAACGAGTAATGCGAGGCTAGTGCTCGGCCACGTTCCGCCAGTCTCAGTGAAGTGTAAGAACACCTCACTGGCCGTTGGTTTCGGTGCGAAGATGGCGAGACCAAGGAGGACTGGTACAAACGCGAAGAAATGAATCGTGGCGAAGACGCCCTCACACCAGCTGAGATGGCTTGCCAGAACAATGTTGAAAGCTGACACAACCACGGCAGTCGCCATCGTGAGCAGTGTTCCGCACCATCTCGTTGCAACAAAAGTGGATTGATCACTAGGATCATGGCCTGGATGATGTCGGAAATGGCGTAGCATTCAATGACGACCATGCTTTGCCATGAGACCATGGAAAGCCACCCGGAGCAATACGACAGTACTCTCTGCCATCTCTTCGGGGCATACTCAGAAATCCAATGGTATTGCCCGCCGGCTGTGGGAGCCGATGAAGCCAATTCAGCAAGGGACAGTACAACCTGTGCAATATTAGTCACGGCAGAGCCCTGGCGCTTATTAGACTGATCGAGGTGCTGCTGGGCATCACTACATGCCTCAGATCAACATCCAGAGGGCTTACAAAGAATTGGCCGCAGGTGACCTAGACCATGGACCAGAAAAGACCGGCGAGACCTCCATTCCGCAGACAGACTCCACTGGTTGCGAGGAGAACTTCCTAGGTACTGACTCATGTATCAGTAAACGTCTAGAGGTAGGCTGATAGACTGCAAGAAAGTGAGATGCGATACTACCCTATCACGCAGGAAGTAAATCCAATAGTCGACACCAGCTCGAAGTTCCGCACAAGTCGCTGAGACTCGCCCATGCGCTATGGAGATTGATGAGCGATACGAGAGCAACCTGCCTGCTTTACAGTAGACACAAACCTTCATATCCGATGCATCATCACGCTGACCAAAATAATCTCGTTCGGTGTGACCGGTTTTGAAAGGTGAAATAGGCGTATCTTGTAAGTCAATCTTCCGTGACCTGCTGTATGATCTTTCCAAGCTCCAGGCGCTCTCTGCTGCTCGCTGTGGCCATGGCGGCTAGTAGAATGGAAGGATAAAGCAAGGTATGATGACGATGATGATGATGTTAGGACGAGCTCCGTCGAGGTAGAAGTACTGCCCAAGAAGACAGCGAAAGATGAAAGGCTAAACAGGTCCTGAATTTGCTGAAAGGAGCGTGGAAGCAGAGTTACACTCGGCCCGAGTGTGATTCTGCTCCTGCCATTGTCGGCCAGCATTACCACGCGACTGCCAGCCGAAGACTGTCCATCGCGTGATGAACTTGATGCCAATGGAATCAATAGCGCTGTGCGGCCCACGTGGTGTCGCTGGACTCCAGCATCCTACTACCATATGGCATGGCCGGGCCGGTCGACTGCCTCACGAGCTTCACAGCCACCTGCCTACCACCAAATGCATCCATCGACTCGACTAGTAGCCATCGCCTAGTTATGCCCGTGCTCCACCTGGAATCCGGGCCAGCGTATCTCTTGCTCCTCGCCATAACGTCCGCCGTGTATCTCCTCATGGTATTCGCCACCCGACTGTTCCTACGCCTCAAAGTCAACGGCCCATTTGGCAAAGACGACTGGGCATGCGCGCTCAGTACGCTGTGCGGTCTCGTCTACTCTATCGTACTCGTTGTGCAAGTATTTCTGGGTCTCGGGTCTGCGCTTCGCCATCTTTCGCCAGCGGAGGCAAACACCATGGCGATAATTAGCTGGGCGAACAGCATTGCTCTCACCTTCGCCGGCTACTTCTCCAAGATGTCGGCGTGCTTCTTGCTCGAGCGTATCACTAAGACGAGGGAGCACCTCGCAGTCGCTTACGGTCTAATGGCGGCCATGACCATGTGGGTAATACAAGCACAGGGCTATACCATATTCCAGTGCAAGTACCCGCATCCTTGGGACACATCTCCTCACAATGTCTGCTATGATCGAGTAAGCAACCAATTCTCCATGTCCAAATACTGCAAAAAGTTGACCTTAAATAGTGGGGCCATAGGCTCGCAACCGCCGTCTCTTCCTGGATCTTGGAGTTTGCCATACTCGCTGGGACAATCCACATGGTCTGGGATATCGCCATGCCTTTCAAGACGAAGGCTAAGGTCGTTATCGCGTTCGCGCTCCGTCTGCTATTAATTCCCCCGAGCGCCACAAGACTTGGTCCTTTGCACGCAAACATCCATGATCCCAACCCGACGGCCTCCGTGGTCCGCCTTCAAGTTATGTCACTGCTGGCTTGCCAAGTCAGTGTCATCTCTGCCACCGTGCCCTGCGCCAAACCATTCTTCTCTGTATTCTTGAACAGGATCATGGGCCGCCCGAGGGCCTCCATACTTCCCACATCAAGACCGACAATTTCGAGAGAGACGACAGCAAGTGGACCCATACCTCAACGCTGGATCAGAGATCGCGGCAACAGCATCGGCCTACTCCACCTTCAACCAGAAAGAGGCATGACAATCACTAACGTGGAGCACGTTCCCACACAAATACCGCAGAGACCATCTCTCGCCAAGTCCAAGCACTCCGATAACAGCATCACCTACTCTAGAAGCTTCGAAGTAACCTTTCAAGACGTCGGAGGTCTCCTTGACCAAGTGGAACCTAGCGGCGCCCAGACTCCAGCGAAGAAGCGTTGCAGTTCAGGCGCTGGGTTTCCATGGAGAAGGTCAAGCGGAGGAAAGAATCGCAGAAAAGTAATGCAGAAAGCTCCCAGCATCAAAGCCATGGGTCTGAGGTGTAGTTTCGAAAATTGGGTTCTACTCGTGTCGTCTGCGCTTGCGAGCTTGCCCTGGATTGATGTGTTTAGCTTTAATTACATACCTATGCCTCTTTATCGCTCTGGGAATCATCGTCCTCACCCTCAGTCTGTATTCTCTTGCCTTTGACACCCTTCTCCACATCCGCGACCAGAGTCTCCATGAATTCTTGATCCCTACCTACCAGAGTGACAGTATTCTTACTCTTGCCCCACCTTGGGTAGCTTCCAACCTTCACACCCTTTGGTTCGACCTTTTCAGACAGTTCCGTCAAGAACCCAGCAACCTCACTCTCAGCCATTGGCGTGCTGAACAAGATCCTGTGCACACCCTTGCCCTCCGGATCGGTCAGCCGAGGAAGCAGGCGTGGTTTCAAACCAGCAAGCATCTTCTCAAACAGCCTGGGAATACCAGGGAAGATATGGACGTTGCCGTTGACCACGTTGTCGGCACCCAGAGGTCTTCAGAGCGAAAATGACTTGGTCCTCGTCGGCTAGATCCTTATTGTACGGCAATTCAATCATGCGTAGCTTAGCTTTCCGCGCAGGCGAGTCGACGTTCCAGTCGAAAGTGGGGTTGCTCGGTGTGGCCTCTCAGCTTCTTCATCTTCTCATAGGCGGCTTCGTGTAACACGAGCGGCAGGTCGAATGCGCGCGCTATGCTCTGGTAGGTAATGTCATCGTGTGTTGGGCCGATGCCTCCTGTTGTTACGACGAAATCGTAGTTGGCGGACATGCGGCGTGCGGCTTCGATGATTTCGCTCTCATCGTCGGCTATGACTTCGATGCGCTTCAGGTTGATGCCGAGAGAGAAGCAGTATTTCGCGAAGAAAGCTGAGTTGGTATCCACGGTCTAAAACACTAGTTAGATTCTATCATTCAACCCACTTAGGAGTTGTTTGAGGTACAGAATGCCTACCTTTCCGCCAAGCACCTCATCGCCAATGATCAGACACGCCGCGGTGTTGATCGTCCTCTTGCTCCGCTCTTGAGCCATTGCTCTTGATGTGGCGAAGGCAGAGTTGTGAAGATAGTTGGGCAGAGGACGCGAAAGATGTCTGGCTACCTGGTTCAGTCGAGAAAACATATGTTATGCCGGGTGTTTGGAAGTCAAGGCAGGTGGACATGTCAAATGGCGGAAGCTGGTCGAACGACTCCAGACCGAAAGCCGGACTCGATGATGATGCTCTGGCGCTTGACGCAACGCATTCGCGGGGGAAGGGCTCGAGCCATCTTCATCCCACTTCCGCTGCCCTGCCTTAGCCGCAGTCAACAGTGTATGAAGGCAGCCTTGTTGACTACCTATCCGGCTCAAGAACAGTTCAATCTCCCAAATCTCTCAACAATCAATCAATCTGTTGAGCCACGCGAACATGGTCAGCACATACCTTGCCATAATACCACCTCAAACCCTACCCTAACCATTCCCACTCTCACAGGCCTCCGAAGCTCGCCTCTACACCTTCTCGCAAGAGACCAAAGATGCCCTGCGCAAGTTCCGCCTGAGCACCTCGCGCGCAAAAGACCCTCAAGCAGTCATCTGTGAGTAACAGCCCAGCATTCTACAGCAACCGAAACCAACCCCCCAAAAAAAAAGAAGAACCCCAAACTGACCACCACCCTCTCTACCGCAAAGAAGACCAGATCGACAAACGCACGCTTGAAATCAGCCGTTCCGACGACACAGTCTACACCTCCATGCAAGACCTCAGCGACGAGCTGCCCGACAACTCGCCGCGCTTCATCCTCCTGTCCTACCCTCTGACCCTGGGCTCAGGTCGCTTGAGCGTACCTTACGTAATGCTCAATTACTTGCCGGCGACTTGCAACCAGGAGACGCGCATGCTGTACGCCGGCGCGAAAGAGCTTATGAGGAACCAGAGCGAGGCGGGCAGGATGATTGAGATTGATGCCGCGGAAGAGGTGGAGACCATCGAGCAGGTATTGCAGGGCGAGGATTGAGGATGAAGTTGAAAGTATGAGGTTTGAGCATCATAGCTGCATGCGGGTATTGGCAAGGGGGATGTGAGGTTGGGATAAGGATAAGATTAGTCGTGGATGATCTAGGAAGGAGCAGTTTTGGTCGAGCGAGAAGTCGCGACTTGGGTCGAATGTCATGAGAATTATGTTGATTTGTATGCAACAATCGAGAATCGAAGATAAGGTATGGTATTCTGCAAGACGAGAAAAGAAATCTTTGAGCTACACCATCAGTGCGCCTAATAGTAGTAGTATTTGTAGTAGTAGTTAAGAACCCCTGCCCAAAAGAGAAAGAGAAACTTAAGAAACGAAGTAAGAGGTAAGTTAAGGTGATTTGTTTCCTCGCCTGCTCTCCGGGAAACCAATGCCACAATCAATAAAAGAGGATATAATGCGAGTCCGTTCCGTTTTTCTCTCTCTCTCTTCCGTCCCATGGAGAGATAGAGGTTCTTTTCCCCCGCCTTTCCCTTTTCGCCATCTTCGTGTGTCTGTGGCAAACAAAAGGTCAAGGCATGTCCGTTTTTCTTTTCCTAACCCTCTTCATGTGGTGAGGTCAGGGTCGCGCGTGATTAATAGAAGGCGCGAAAATGCTACCCAATGCAAATCCGGTGCCGCCACCGTCAGCAGTTGGTAGAGTGCTCTGCAGTTTAAGCACCGGCTTCTCCGGTTCCTCGGCAAGCTTCCATCGTGAAGACTTTATTACATAACTGCGCACTTGCAGCAGCCACCGTCTTGGTCTTCGTCCATCTTAAGGCTCTCCATGTTGTTGTTGCCGGAACCGCTGCCGCCGGGGTTAGAAGACATGTCTCTGTTGTATCTCCTGATTTCGCGAACAATGTCGAAGAATGCGTTGTCGACGTTGACACGGGTCCTGGCGGATGTCTCGATGAATTTGCAGCCAAATCCACGTGCAAGTGCGGCACCCTCTGTTTGTTTATTTGTTAGCAAATGGCCTCAATGTGAAATCTACAGCGCATGCCCGCGCGACATGCAACGCGTGGCGTGCACGTGGGCGGACGTTGTAACTTCGGAAGTATGAGGTGGGACGAACCTTCTGTGCTCACTTGTCGCTCGGCGTCCAAATCGCACTTGTTTCCGACGACAATGATGGGGAAGTAGTCCTTGTCCTTGACGCGCAGAATTTGTTGTTGGAATGTGACGATCTCTTCGAAGCTTTGGCGCGATGTTATGCTGTAAACGAGAAGGAAGCCCTCGCCTGTCCGCATGTATTGCTCGCGCATGGCAGAGTACTCCTCCTGGCCGGCCGTGTCGAGCACGTCTAGTAGCGCGACCTCCTCGTCGATGACGCATTGCTTCCTGTATGAGTCTGTGGGCGC
Organism: Cladosporium cladosporioides; assembly: GCA_002901145.1. Lineage (NCBI taxonomy): Eukaryota > Fungi > Ascomycota > Dothideomycetes > Cladosporiales > Cladosporiaceae > Cladosporium > Cladosporium cladosporioides. The sequence continues at coordinate 1,631,845 of NOXB01000002.1, forward strand.
GAGTTAGCGCTGAGTGCAAGTGGGCTTGGGTGGTTCTGCATTGGCGTTTGCGCACCTTCGATGGTCGGGTCATATTCGTCGACGAAATGGCTCTGGATGAGCTGGATGGTCAAACAACTCTTTCCGACACCACCACCTCCAACTACCACAAGCTTGTATTCCCGGAGGAACTGCGATGATCACGGTCAGCGGATGTCTTGGTTTGAGCGCCAGCGTTGCACGGTCGCACGGGGCGGAGTGCCAATGGCTTCGACAGGCGGCCGGTGGTGGAGCATGCATACTTTTGACGCCATTTCGGAGGACGAGGATGTGCGAGAGGCGAAGAGATGAAGCGAGCGCGGGCGGTTCGCAAATCACGAGAGACTGTGAGGCGCGACGGCGAAGAGGCAATGCAAGGGGCGCGATTGCAGCAAGGCGTGTGTGTGTTGAGACGGGTGCTGTGAGGACTGGACGCGGCAGGTGCGGCGAATGAGGCGGGCGTGCTGTGGTGGTGGCAGTGGTCGTCGTCGGGGTGTGTGTGTATGCAGCGGACTGAAGGCGAGGGCCGTGTGGGAGGGCGATGCGTGACGATGCGGAGGTGCTTGCATCAAGTGTGTAGTAGCAGCAGCAGGGCAGGGCATGGGCGTGGTGGTCGCGATCTCAAGGAGGTCCACCAGGCAGGGCGCTAAGGCAAAACTCTCCGCTTGGTCGCGGGCCGGGTCGGCAGAGAGGAGCAGGTGGAGGAGCGTGCAATCAACAATCTTCCAGAAGCCCGCCAGCACGACACATGGGCAACGGTGCGCGCGATAGTGCAGATTGCGCGCAGAGACGGGTCATTACGATGGTATATGAGTGGGTGCCTCTATACACTTCTACATGAAACCAAGGGCGCGCTGCACGCTCGGCCAAGGGCTGTCCATCCATCCATGTGAACTTGTGCATGCAGGCGAGTGGCCGGCCCAGCAAGCAAGCAGACAACACCACAAGTGATGAGGATAGGCGCCGTTGCTCGTCACTGCGCTGGGACGCTACCCGTGCGCGCTTGGACTCGTCTGCCAGGCCAGCGCGCTCGCTCTTTAATTTGGGGAAATGACACTGTGATGAAGGTGATCTGATAAACAACGTGCAGTCCACGCTCGCCCGTTGCCTGGCTAGGCCATTTCGCTGCTCTGCCGTGTTTGCGATCGAAAGACAGCGCCAACGCCCGCCCAACAACAAATGCTCCACGCTCGAGCATGTCCGCTCGACAGCCTCGTGGCCTTCCGCCGAGCCAAGTCTTCGGCTGTTCTTGCGAACGTCGATCATATGCACTCCGATCTCACGTCGTGCTGATGGGAGACGCCACACCCGCCCATGCCGTGGTGTGCGAGTCTTCCACTGCCCTCGCTTGTAGAAGTAATTATTCGTCCATGAGGGCTCACAAGGCATGAGCAGGGCGGAACTCGGCGACCAGCCAAGATGGTCAAATCTGCCCTCTAGCCCCCTAGTATGTAAAACCTGAAGGCAGCGACGATCGTTTTCCCATCCGGAGAAACCGCCGATAGGAGCCAGCCACCCAGCCGCGCTCCTCGCAACGTTGAAGCCTGACTAGCTGGACAAGAGTCCCTTGGTCTCTGCAAACACCATCGCTGCTAAATATTGCGGCGATGCGCGGCGTCGTACCAATACCCCATCACATGACCGCCGCCTCATGCGAGCTTACAGGTACAAGCAGATACATGCACACTCTGCTCCTCCGAACACCTGATGTGGATACCTATAAGAGCGCGGAGAGGCAAACCTCGCATCCGACTGGTGCGAAGAGCTCGTGGGCGTCACCCTCGCGCTCCAAGCCCGCGTATATTATCCTGAGATTATTTAATACCATTCGCTCTATTGCTAGCCGTGTAGCAGCCTTGCGATGGCCAACAACGTCACGAGTAGACTGCTGTGTGGTTTACTTCGATCAACTGCCATTCTGGCGATATGTTTGTCGGCACGTTAGCGAGGTGTGTGCCAGTACCCTAGGTCGCGACAGTTTCGGTACTGTCTGCATGCATCATTGGGATCGCGACGGCTGGGTTCCAAGGAGACTGTTGTTATCACTGTCGCACCATTGATGATAAGATCCAGGAGAATTGCGATGGAGTAATTTGCGTAGTCAGACCGAGACTAGCAACACCGTCCCGTTACAGCTTACATCAAGAAGGATGTCAATACACACGATGGGCTTACGAAGCTCCAACGCCTCAATAACAAGCACCAGGACTCTGTCGAATCAAGCTACTGCCAAATACGAACTGTTAATGGTGCATCTACACAAGAATCATATGATGGAAAGCCACGGATTGAACCCCAAGTATTGGCAACCTTCAGAATAGTTACATGCATCCAACAATTACTCATAGGATTTACAATCTCAACACCAAGCATTCGCAACCCTCATAGCAGGACATCAAGCTTCAGCAGGTCGGCCTTCACCTACAAGCAAATCCTTCTCCATCAACATCACACTATCTGAACGCTTAGCCTCGACCTCTTCCCTGATACTCTGTCCACCGACCTCACCCTGCGGTCTGCCCAAGTTCTGTGCGATCTCTGCACCTGCTAATCTGCCAAAAGTCATCGAACGCAGACAAGACGTGGCGGGTGGGTATTCGTTGTAGAACAAGCCGGTCATCTCACCGGCCCCCAGAGACCGGGGATAGGCACGTCGTTTGTGCTGAGCACGCGGGCGTGGAGGTCGGTTTTGACGCCGCCGTATCTATCATCGTGTTAGAGATCATTCTTCGAGATGCTAATGAGTAGACAAAAAGGATATGCTTACGTGAAAGTCAGATTGGACGTCATGGGATAGCCGTAGAACGGTGCTTTCTCGATCTTCGATGCCCAGTTGGTCTTGTTGACTTTCAGACCAGTGGTGGCTTTGCCGTCCAGCTTCATCAGGTCGAACTCTTTGTCGTTCACGCAGCGTTATACTCATCAACGGTCTTCTTCAGTGCTTTTCGGGTCCAAGTTCATCTTCTTCGCCAGTTCCTCGATCGTGTCCGCTTTCTCCGGCGGCTGATCAGTAGTATCGTAGACCCAGCTGCCCTCGAAGCGCTTCATGATCGTGTCGTCCGTCACGAAGAAGCACGACATGTCCTGATCTCTCCAGCATTCGAGCGCAATCATCTCGAATGTGGCGAACAAGTGGCGTTTGCCCTCGTCGTAGAAGCGCTCGCTATTCTTGTTGACAACGATACCGTAATTGTGGCCCCAAATCACTGCGTCGGGTTTCTTTGCTCTGGTGTCGACGAGCTCGCAGTGCATGCCGTCGAACGAGCCTGCGGTTCCGGCGCCGACTTCGAGGCACATTCGTAGACCGGCGCCTTTGTTGTACTTCAGCCCTGGGGCGATGAGAGGGAGCTTGTGTGAGTCGCGGCCGATGTATCTCGCCAGCATCTCTTGATTGCCTATGTGAGGGTTAGTGAGTGATCACTAAAGCAAGATGGGACGACACTTACCTTAAACCCGCCACAAGCCAAAACCACATTTGGTGCAATCAAGTCATGCAACAGGCCATCAGTCTTCCGAACTTTCAGCCCTCTGATCGCGCCGGAGTCTTCGGTCAATAGCTTGATGGCTTCGGTCTGGTAGAGAATATCACAGTTCTTGTACCCGCGCATGTGCTCAAACAGCTTCGAAATGATCGCTTTGCCACCGCCCTCCGGAAAAACGAAGTGCTGAGCAGTCTTAAACTCCAGCAACACATTCGGCTCGTCATGGTGCACAAACTTGACTCCACGTTCTTCAAGATACTTCGCTGAAATCGGCGCTTCTTTCTCGAGCTTGTGGCAGTACTCTTCGTCTGCCAGACCGTTGCTGACCAGTTTCATTTCTTTGACCCAGTCTGCGTCGAAGTTGAGATCCTTGTCGAGGCGGAGATATGCCATGGTCCACTTTGAAGCACCGCTTCGTTCGCCTTCCCGGCCGACTTCGACGAGTGCAACTTTGCCTTCCTTACCGTTCTTCGAGCATTCTTCCAAGAAGCTGAGGGTGGCCATGCAGCCTGCGAAGCCACTGCCGACGACGACGAGGTCGTAGTTTGTACTAGAAGCCATGATTTGAATTGTCAAACGGATTGATGATACTTGGATTATGTATTGCACGAAGTTGTGGCGTCAATAGCCTAATATAGAGAGAACGTCGGGCACTTATATAACCCACCTTGCCCATATGCCTCCAGTAGGATTGCCATGGAGCTCCAGATGTCCGGTCTGCTTGGTCTGCGGGGTTATAGCTGATCGTTGTCTGTTCCTGACTGCGATAAGTATACTTTCGGTCTAGCTGACGGTGGCTTCTTCTGGACCAAGTCGACGCGTACGCGGGGTACTATACAGACTAAACAGTTCATATTTGTGGTTAGGTGAAGAATGGTGCTAGGTTGAAATGCAGACCTGTTCCAACACAAGTCTTGCTCAGCAGGGGAAGGGTTGTTGACGGGCAGCGACAATGCTCAATGGTTGTCATTTCGATCGATACATCATAGCTTGTAGCATCAATGCTGATGCAGGCGATGGAAGTGTCAAATGACTTCAGATCATAGAGCTCCTCGAGCTTACTGAGCTCCGTGAAGTGCCCTTGTGCCCAGTGTCGTCGACAACCAGGATATAGCCCGGCAATGAAAGATGTACAAGATACCTGCGGAGCGATCACGCGCGTGCAGATCTTCAATGGCCCTCCTGTCATCTTGTGTCCCCATTTGACGCCAAACGAGAGGAATCGCTACAGCTGATCGTATGACAATCCAAGAGAATATATGTTTGTATGATGGTGCATATTGTGCTTCTCTTGATTTTCGTGTCAATAGCGAGAAAAGCAGTCAAGACCAGTCGACAAGCTGAAGCAACAAACGGAGCAAGGAGTTACGAGCCGAGTATCAAACGAAGTTGAGGCATGAAGGATTCGCCACAAATCTACGTATGACCCTCAGGACGACCATATAGAAAGAACTGGTATGCTCCCACGGCTTCCCACGGGAGCTAAAGGATGCTAGTCGACGAGATTCCATGATTATTAGGGTTCCAGTACCGACTCGAAGCCTGTCGACATCTTCATTGCTGTTATAATGTTCTTCTCAAGTCGTTCTTCTAGGAGGTATCTCCTGCAGCATCGGAGGATTCAGGTCGAGATCCGAACAAGGTCCGTGCGGAGCACGCGCGCGCCGTTCACCATCGCATAAAGTTAACTGACTTCACAGTAGATCGCCGTCGCAAATAACGGCGTGCCCGCCCACTAAGCACTCAACTCTTGTTGCAAGCACTATCCTAATCGCATATCGTCAGTCTGGACTTTCAGCCGACAGCGTCAACGACACCGCTCCAACTCGCCTCATCGCCACAGCGAAACGACAACCGACATTCGGCACACGGTCCTCAAAGTGAGGTCACGCGAACTTAGGCACGCAAAGAGAGATCAAGAGTCGGAATACGCTATTGTAGCGCCGTAAGGCGCGGCTGTGAGAATGAGTGACCTGGACAAGTAAGCGCGCGCGATTGACCAGCTGCGAACAAGATCCTGACTGTGAGCAGGCACATAGAACAGCTTCGAGCATGTCGCCCTATACCGGAGGCGCAAGTGCGCGAGGTCTGCTACAAGGCAAGAGAGCTGCTCATTGAAGAAGGAAACGTTGTGGGCGTGGATGCGCCGGTGACGGTAGGACTGCCTGTGCAACATGAGTAGAGCAAGCTGCTGATTGGGATACTATGCAGATTTTGCGGTGATATCCATGGCCAGTTTCACGATCTCATGGAGCTGTTCCGCGTTGGTGGCGATGTGCCAGACACAAACTACCTTTTCATGGGTACGTGTGTGTCCAAGGCCAAATACCTTCAAGCTATGCTGATTGCTCGAAACAGGCGACTTTGTCGATCGCGGCTTCTATTCTCTCGAATCATTCCTCCTTCTATTATGCCTCAAAGTTCGATACCCCGATCGCATCACACTCATCCGAGGCAACCATGAATCACGACAAATCACGACCGTCTATGGCTTTTACGATGAATGCTTGCGCAAATACGGCAGTGCAAATGTGTGGAGATACTGCTGCGAGGTCTTCGATTACCTTGCTCTTGGCGCCCTAGTATCAGGTGCTGCGACCGATCTGGAGCCGACCGACTCATCTTATGCCGACCCTTCTGCGACACAGGCTTCTATCTCCTCAGAAGAGCAGGCGGAATGGGAGATTGAGATCCTCAACTCAACGGGACAAGTCGTCAACCGTTTCCCTCGCCAACGACAACAGTCTGAGTATTCGCAATTGTCGAATGCACCGTCATCTCCTGGTCACTCACCTTCTGGAAATGGTCCGCCAGGCACAGGGGCATCAGGCTCGAGTAAAGGCTCAAGTGGCAACCAAGGCGGCGCTGTACTGTGCGTACACGGCGGTCTCTCGCCTTTGATCGATAGCATCGACAAGATTCGCCTGCTCGACCGCAAACAGGAGGTTCCCCACGAAGGTGCCATGTGCGATCTACTTTGGTCCGACCCGGACGAGATTGACGGATGGGGACTCTCGCCACGTGGAGCAGGATTCCTGTTTGGTGCCGACATTGTCAAATGCTTCAATCACAAGAACGATCTGAGTCTGATCTGCCGAGCACATCAGCTTGTCATGGAAGGCTTCAAGGAGATGTTTGACAGCTCCATCGTTACCGTGTGGAGTGCACCCAACTATTGCTACCGCTGTGGCAACGTTGCGGCAATCTTGGAGCTTGGAGAAGACGGATCAAACGCAGGCTACAATGCACGTGGAAACGGTGACGCGAATCGCGCACCTGGCGTGCTTCAGCCGAGAGAACAGGAACGGAAAATGGGACCCGGCAGGCGGTACAGGGTCTTTGAAGCCGCACCGCAGGACTCGCGTGGCATGCCTGCGAAGAAGCCTGTGGCAGATTACTTCCTTTGATTGATTCTAGCCTTGCGACTTGAGATGCAGTCGCGCGTGTAGCTGTCCATAGCTGTGATGATTTGCTGATACCCACAACATACAAAATTATAAGCCTTGTTCGATATAAAAGTCAAGCTTCAACGGCGTCCATCCATGCATTCTCAGGTACATCCAAAAACACCTTGCTAAAACCGCTGCCTCTCGTTTCACAGAATCAACCTAACAACTCAGACACCAGCAACATACTCCGGATCAACTTTGCTCTGCTTGAACAAGCTCTTCCCTCTCAGCCACTGCTTGTACGCTTTGTACCTCTTCTTGTTCCCATCCTCGTCAGTCACCGTCAATGGATCCTCTCTGCCAGCGACAAACTCCATGAAATCGCGCAAGTCCTGCTCATCAATCTGATCCTCGTCACCTTCAGTGCCCGCTTCCTCCCACCTCAGCTCATCTCCCAATGAATTCGGCAGAGCAAGTCCGTTGCGCTGCACATACTCCACGTACTCGATGTTCGCGTCCGAAGGCAAGTCTGACGTCGTCACGAGAGGAAGAGTCAGCGGATGAGTGATGTAGCGGCTGTACTCGGCGGCCTCGTCCTCAGTGACGCTGGGGTTTAGGGATTGCGTGTAGAACTGATTAAGAGTCCACAGGTGCATTTGAGCCTTGTCCGCTGCATTCGACATGCTAGATGCCATGCTTGGATCGAAGGACTTCTCAGTAGCCGCGCTTGGGTGCGCCAGTCTCTACTTGGGTCGCGCAGGATGCTGGGTTTCTCGTCGCCCGGCGCAGTGGGTGGCCGTAGATTATCGCGAGGAGACATGGAGCCAGGATTCTGTTCGGAAGGATCGATGATCTTGACGCCCTTGCGAGCTCTCTTTCTGGAGAGTCTGGGACATGTTGACGATGCTGTTCGAGACGAGGCTTGAAAGGACTGAAGTCGAAGGCTTTAGCATCGCGGCTGCTGGGCCGGTCGGGCAGGTAGCGATTTGTGTTGTTCATTCGGAAAGGGTACATCTTCAAGAACGAGGATAATGTGGATGGACGGTAGTATTCCATCCAGTAGTCATCGTACTCATAGACCTTGTCGGCGAACTGATTGTTTCCGGGGTAAGCCACTGGTGGCAATCCGCGCGGCTCGAGATACTCAGGCGTGTACCACAAGAAGTAATCGCGCCGAGGGCGCTCAAGCCATGCTCGGGGATCCGAGTGGTGCAAGTAGTAGTCTGTGACGAGATCCCACAACATTGGTTGACCTTTGGCCCATATGTAGTTGCCAAGGAAAAGGTTATATGCTTCCTGACGTTGGTTGTCGAGGAATGAATTGTGGTAATAACGCTTGAAGCTCTCTACCATATCACGGGAATGGCTTTGCCAGTGATTCAGCTTGCGATATGTTGCCATTGTGTTGACAAGATGGGAGCCTCCATACTGGACGGCGATAGTGTCCCCATGATCATGGAACATGTGGGTGAACAAGTTGATGGCGTCCGTGTCATATTCAACCTGCTCTGCACCCAGAACACCAAGAGCTTGCAGTTGCTTGCCAAAGGCGCATTTACCGATGACAAATTGTGCTGCGTTAGTGCGGTCTAGACAATCGACACAATTCGTTCTTGCAACGCCGTTCTGCACCTGCGGCTCGTCATAATCGGTGTCGCCATTGTGGAAAAATCCTGTGACACCCAGGATCTCTTCCGCGATGACTTCGAGATTGCCAATGACATCCCCACCACGAGTCTTGGATGCTCGGCTCATGTCGAATGCTTTGTAGAATATCTTCTTATCCTCCGGTAAAGATTGATTCAGGAATTCAACGCAGTGTTGAAACTCATAGAGTAGCTTCGACTCGCGTGGAGTTCGTTCCCGAGATTTTATCAAGTTCAGGACGTAAATGGGACACCCGTAACGTTCGAACAAGTTGTCAAAGTGAAGTGCTGCAGGCTGGTAGAATGGGTCTTGCAGGTTCAAGTCAATGTTAGGCTTGGGCGTCACTCCAGTATTGTCTTGCGTCCAGTAAAGAGGTATGCTGCCTCTGTGATGCACGTAAGACGTCCACGTGGGGTTAGTGAAAAGGCGAGGTCCCGGTGCATGGAATGACGTTGTCAGCATTTCTGATACGATTTGTTCTGTTTCAACATCGTTTGCCACATAACCCATGTCGTTGATACCACGCTTCAGGAAACGAGCGCCTGCAAAAAAGCGTGACCTTCGTCCGATGATGGTGATGTACACTGAGCGTCCGAATATGTCGAGAGCTGCCTGATCGATGAAGCCATGTATTATTGGCATGCACCAATCGTGAGGCCGCTTCAAGGCATGTCTCGCAGGCCTCAGTAGGTGATGATTCCACACGAACATGCTGTTGAAATCGTGCCCGCACGAGTACTTGCCTTCATTCAAAGACTTTCTCTGTTGGATGATATTGTGTTGCAATGACCGCGTGATGTTATAGGAGTAGCTGAAGTAGAACGATCTCGTGAGATCGAGATTGTTGAGAATGCCCAAGAAGCGCGTCTCCTCGGGATTACGGTTGCTCGAGAATCGAGAACTTGAGCCTGTTGACAATGGTATAAGCTCTGTGCCTTCCACTTGGTACACATAATGCCCGCCGATCATAGCCACCTGCTGGCGCTTGGTGATGATCAGCATGTAGTATGATTCCGTGAAACGAATGAAGCCCAGAAGGCCCCAGAAGACACATTTTAGTCGGAGACCGCCGGTCGCCTTGTTGCCAACATCAATACTGGTCAACACTTCGTTAAGCTGTTCTTTTTCGTAGACGGTGTTGTCTTCGAAGATGCTTATCTGTCCAGGTCCAGAGGTTCTGTCCACTCGCAACAACTTGAACATAGTGTCGGTGATGTCGGCACCAGCGATCCAGTACCTAGTACTCGTCTCGTACAGAGTAAACTTGTGCATGCGATGAGGATGAGAGGAATCCGCTACGGGCTCCTGGGCTTCTGTCTCTTCGCCCTCGGTGCTTGAAGCGCCATCTTCATCATGAGAAAGGTCGCCCCTCAGCTCTTCTGCGGTGGCGCCGATACGCGGATACAGTGGCGGGTCATCTGGCGAGGCAAGCAACTCACTGCTCGTTTCCCCTGAGCGGGCTAGTGCTGAACCATCTAAGGTCGCTCCTCGTGCATTGCTCTGATCCTCCACATTTGCTTGTCGGGTTGACGCGTTTCGAACAAAAGCTGGTCGTTCAGGCGACTCTGGCCGGCTGGCATACTCACTATGCGTACTGGGACCGGCATCTACAGGACCTTGATCCATGATAGCATCGACTGCCAGCCTGAGATGGTGATTTCTTAGGCTCTGGCACCCATGATCCAATTTCTGGAAGCACAGCCTTTGATCTTGAAGTGTAGCAATAATGTGGCGTCGAGAGAACCGGCAGCAACAGCAGCAGACCTTTTCTGAGAGGTCTGAACTTGCCTCTCGCAGCTTATCTCGTGTCCAAGTCCCTGTTTCGACAGCTTAGGTGGACATCAGACTTCGGATTGTTAGTAATCAGGCGGTTGTGACCCTGCTATGGTTATTGTATAGGCCGTGATGGTCTAAGTCGGCATGTGGGGTGTGGAGTCGTCGCTTTCCGAGGGTTCCAGCTCCCACGCATGTGACACGGACTTGAGACACTGTGCTGAACATACACTATCGTCCACCTCACTTCTCCATTGTCAAGTGTCGCTTCACTGCTGCTGCGTCGCGAATCGCCGCTGCCATAAAGTATTCGACAAGCGCGCGCGAAGATGCCTCCTTGAGAAGCAGGCACGTCCCGAGCACGAAACAGCTCTGTCAACATACGACCACTATACCGACCACATTCAGTGCACATATACACATCTCTACCAATCGCCTAGGGCGGATCGCAATCATGGAAGCTTCGGTCCCGTCAAATAGCTCAGTCATACCCTCCGCAATGGATCTTCTCATGGTGTTCCTCGCTTAGCGCAACGAGCCGGCCTGTACCTACCGGAGGCAGTGGGAGATATCGCGGACAAGGTCTGGAGTGGAGGGAGCACAATCGCACATGCCACAGCTGGGGACCTGGCAGCCAATGCATCAAGCACGAACATCACGAGCACGATGGTGGAAGAAGCGATTGCCCAAAGTACAACAGCCGGCATGCAGGCGGCATTTCAAAGAGCCTGGATACAGGGAACAACCACGGATGGAGCGTCCATCTTCGGTATGATGATGCAAACGTTTGGAAGGATCAAGAACTTCGGAGGCATCTTCTCCTACCTTACCTCCCGGTGGGCACTGGCGACTTTCACTGCTGCTATCATCTTGAACCGCGCCCAATTCTATGCATCTTCGCGGGAGCATCTGCGTCTCAACTGGTACGTTCGCATGGGTGTCTACGCTGTTCCGATAGGGACAGTACTTCGACAGCTGGTAATTGTGTTGGAAGCTCTTCGTTGCCAAACCTCTCCGGATTTCGCATTGCTGCGCTATGGTGACCCTCTCAAGTCATTGGCCTTGGATTTTGGCGGTGATGACGACTTGCTCTACAAGCTCAGCTCCAGTCTCCTGTTCTGGAAAGATGATGCTGCATGCTGCGCTGCACGAAACATGTCCATCCCTGCATTGGACGGCGACACCACACAACTCCGTGGATCTATGTCGTTGCTGTTTGTCTTCTTCCTGACTTTGTGTGCGAGTCAGCTTTTTGAGACTCTGGCATGTGCTCTGCAAGGACGGCAGCCGGTACCTGAAACCGGCATGACAATCTTCGAGCATTCACTTGCATTTGCAGAATGCGAGGCTATGATTAGCAGTGCTCTTGGGTTTGGTTTCTTTGGCCTTCCAAAATCGAACGATGCGCCCACTTCAGGCTCCTCGGATACCAGCGGGCCTATGTTCACTAGATCTGAAATACTTCAACGCTTGAATGTCCCACCGGAGGTTCTGTTAGTCTGCCTGATATCCTGTTTCAGCCATCTGAGCAGTGCACTATTGGCGGTTTCCGGTCTACGGGAGAAAGTTCGATTGATCAACACCGGCGTCTGGGCCTGCTGTTACATGTCTGCCTTCATCTGGAGCTTTGCGAGAATTTTCATGTCTCCCGCCGAGACTATCAATGATCTTGGCGTCTTACGATTCCCCACGGTGTGCGTGGTGGGTTTTATTCCCCATCTGGTAACCTTGGTTGGAATCATAGCCTGCAGCCTCATGTATGGCATGGCTCTGGTCTTGACAGCATGCAACGTACCTGACGAAGTAGCGATGGGGATGAGTCTCAGGCAGCGCTTCGGGTGGGCATACAGCAACTTACAGGCCAACGTACAATTCTCACAGGCCTCTGCCATTCGGATCAAAATGTCGGAAGACTTTTACACCACGCTGCTAAAGGTCGGATTTAGTGTGTTGACCGCAGCAAGCGAGGCGGTGTATCTGAACGAAGGAAGCAAAATTCAAGTTGCACAGATGACCTGGCTTGAGAGGAAGAGAATTGATGAGTTCGTTGTGCGCATGGACAACCACAAGAGGTCTATTGTTCCGCCAGAACTTCTCGTGAGGAGAGGGCCAAAGGCGTGGACTTCATTGATAACGACAACGCTGCTTTCAGCAAGTCACCTTATGCTCGCGAGCGCAAGTCAAGGCCCAAAGGTACAGAGGCTGAACGAGCCAATGCATCGGAGATTGACAGTGGCCTGGGGATCAAACAGAAGCGCAATAGGATGCAGCTGACTTGCGACTTTGTTATTGGCATCTTCTGGCTGTCCGTCAGCTTGCAGGCACACTTGCTGTTGGATACCATGCGCAGATTAGGTGTACAAAGGCGACCAAGGTGGTTGCTCAAGGCTGCCGGTATCAACGATGACCAATCGAAATCAGGTACATTGTCTCCAGGAAGTGCTGCAGACAACTTACAGTTCTGGATGGTCGGTCCGGGTGGAGATCTTGGTCTTCCGCGCGACCGCAATGTCGACGTCGAAGCAGAAATGCGACGGAAACACCAGCGCACGGGCACATACTCAACAGAAGAAGCTCTCGGCGACAACGTTTACAGCTGGTGGCGGAGTGGTGGATGGTTTGGCGACATCGACTCAAGTGGCGACTATCGCGCAGCAGAAGATGATGACGACACCACAAGTATGATATCCATGTCGTCCAATGCAAGCGTGGCGGACGATTGGTCAGACGTGGAAGAGGAGAGTGGTCGCAGAACTCCGACGCAGCGCATCCGTATACTGATCGCAGCAGAGAATTCACGCCGTCCACTGATGGCGGCTTAGATGTTGGCTTGCTGTCAAAGCTCTTGAACCCACAGTCAACTGCTGAACGTGAAGAGGCGCGCCTACTATCCTACAGCTTGCAGGCCGACCGCCCGATGACTCGTGCGCAATTCAGGCGTACGACAGACCGCCAACACACTCAACTCATTCGTGGCTCTACTGCTGCCGATGTCTCAATTGAGGACGAGGAACGTGACCTGGAACAATTCATTCTGATGCAACGATTGAAGGGTCAGAAGAGGGCCACGCTAGCCACTGGGAGCTGGGAGAACGGTGGAGAAGGCATGGGCGAGGGCGGACCACAGTGTGTGGTATGCCAGACCACGCCTCGCACCATCTTAGTATGGCCCTGTGGCTGCCTGAGCATGTGCGACGATTGTCGTGTTGGGTTGGCCGCTCGGAACTACACAAAATGCATTTGCTGTAGAACGGATGTTGCTGCATACTCGAGGCTGTATGTGCCTTGAAAGGACTTTTATGTATGGCGTTCATATTGCTTCTTTGCACGTGTCTCTCAAAGTCTCACGTATTCTATCGCCCGAAGTGGTAATAAGACACTTTTGTAATAATTATCACAAATTGCAGGGTCTGCCTAAAGCCGAAAGTTTAGATAAGATCCTAAGCAGATCCCGATCTTAGATCAGCACGGGCAATCTCGTGTTTGCTCATCGTCTCATCAAGCGTGAAGCAGAACCACGACCCCGACACGTCACTCACACCAAGGTCTTTGCCTCCCAACTGCCTCGATATTCGCCGCCGCTCTACGACTCACGACTACATCTGCGCGCGCCCACAATACTGGCGCCGTCTCACACTTGCCGTCCCCTCTCGCCACCTCATTTTATGCAACCCGAGCTTCCCACGGCTTCAACACCAGTGACGACTCCAGGTGCCCACCAGAAACCACAGCCTCATCCACCCAGCATGGCCTTCCTTTACACGACACAGCAGGCGTCTCGCTGCACTCTCTCGCCACCGAGCGCGTCGAGGACGGAGCAGGGACGCCAGCCGAGCAGCTCGCTGCTGATGCCGCATTCGCCGCTTCCCTGCAGGAAGGAGAGCGCCACGCTCGACGCGAAGAACGACGACTGAGCCCTCCGTCGCCGGCCGAGTCAGTCTCTCCAAAACCATCCACGCTTTGCGCACCCCAAGAAATAGGATAGAGGAATATGAGCAAGCATCGACGCCGCCGATCGCGAAGAAGAGAGAAGGTCCTGCTTTTGAAGTCATCAAGAAACAGCGGGATCCAGCGGATAACCGCAGTCCGATCGCCGAGCTGCCAAATGAACTCTTGACGCATGCACTGGCACATCTTGCACCCAACGATCTGGCTGCAGTCGCTTCGGTCTCGAGGCGTTTCCATGAGCTGGTCACGACACCGCACGCCTGGCGGAGTGCCTTCGCAAGGCTTTTCCTAGGCTCGGATTCCATTGACGCGCTCGAAAGAGACTCTGATGATGAATCCGATGTTGTGGTGCGGTCGGAGCGACGTGTCTTCACGCGGCTTACATCTCTGGCTTCGTGGCGAAGCGAATATATCCTCCGAACACGGCTCCTGCGTTCCCTTGAGAGAGGCAAACCTGTGCAGACCATAGCCTCTACTCACGCCTCCAGGAACGGTCAGAGCCATACTGCGCAGTCTGCATTCAGATATGGCTCACATCTAACCCATCCTGTGAACCATCTACACGCCACATTTGGAACGAGCCTCAATAAGCGCATGCCACGCTTCATTCACGCTTCAGACGATGTAGGCACCGCTACGAGCAGCGACCCTTACGTTGGTAAAATTGACGCCTGGGGAGCTGGAGATCCTCAGATGTTCTTGCAGTTCTACGAACGCTTTCCAGGCGACTCTCAATTTGGCATGGGCCCCGGTGAGATTGTCGGAGTGCCTAACGTGATGGACGTTAGCCAGCCACATGGTATGATTCATGGTGAGGGTTCGCCAGCAGGCATGGTCTACTATCGATCCACTGAAGAGAAGCGTGGCCGATTCTTGCCCTTCTCTTCTCTATGAGTGATCCGGAATCCGGCATACCACGTATCTCATCGTCAAACGAGGCTATCTGTGCTGTATGGATCGCCAAGTCCACTGTCATACCTACCATGACCGACGGCCTCATCGGAATGTTGTCCGGTTCGTCACTCGGTGTTTTAACATCGTACAGTGTGGGCGTGACAACAAATGCAAACAATCGTGAGCAACAACGCTTCGGCCGTGGCGAGATGACTGCACGCTGGGTGCTGAGTCCTGGTGTGCCCATCATCGCCATCGCTGTTGACAATGAATACAGTGCCCAGAGGCAAGCTCAGAATCGCATCTGGGCTGTTGTACTCAACGCACTCGGTGAAGTGTTCTATCTCAGCAAATTCCCGACTCGCTCTGAACCTGATCGCGGCACTCGCTTGGACGACGAATCTCGCGAGAAGACAGCCTGGCTTACCGGACGCACCGTCTATTGGGACATTATTGAGCCGAGTAGGCGTACAGCAAAACCTGACCCGTATGCACAGGCTGGCGCTGATGGTAGCTATTCCCCGCGCTCTTCCTGGAATGGTATGTGCTTGAGCAAGGATCAGCTCGTTGCAGAAACTCGCGAGATTGCAGATTATGCAACACGAAAGCCCAAGGACTTCCGCAAGGCTTGCATTGGGTGGGATATGCGCAGAAGACTCGAGGTCGATTTCGCAGGTAGCAACGACACCGACACTGGAGAGAACATCGTAGTCGTTGGCTGTGGTATCGAAGACGACCACGAAGCTTATCTGACAAGATATACTCGCTGTCGTGTTCAAGAAAATTACACCTCAACCATGTCCGGCATTGTCACTGCCGGTCACAATAAACCTCGGTTCCTAGCAACATCAATTGTTCGGTGGGAAGGATCAAGTCTCATCAACTCCTTCCGCCCAACAACAAAGCAGCTCATCGCCAGAGAGTTCTGGAAACCCTGTCACTCCCAAGACGATGCTTGAAGAATGGCGGTCTTCGACATTGTCTTTCGGTAGGATCAAAACTTGCCAGGTCACCGCGTCAACTATCGATTGTTCTACGCATGCTGTGCAGACTCAATTCGAGGACCCTTTGCTCGGTTTCACCGGTCCTTCCACAGCATCCTCGCCATCTTTCACGCCAATATCCTCTGCCGGACCGGATGTCAAAAGTACCGATGTGCCCGGACATCGCGCTAGGTTGCTAGCCGTGGGTACTCACACTGGTAGTGTCATCTTGTGGGACATGCGGGCACCTGTCTCAAAGCGGACAGATATTGTCAACTCGATCGATCCTGTACGAATTATTTATACTCAGTCGCCACAAATATCATCACTTGCACTGACTTCACTGTGCCTGGTCCCGGTGGCAGTGATGGGTTGGTACAAGCCTGGGATCCCCTTGCTTCAAGGACTACACCTGTACGCACATTGAATTCAAAGTTCGCTTCGCGCTATCATCGTCAGGCTATGCAAGCGCAACCTCTGCCCGCTGGTGTTCAAGGAGTCAATTACTATGCTGCAGCTGCGATCTGCCTGGACCCGGATCCAACAGTTCTTCGTGGCATGGTATCACTCGGCACTGTTTGCTCTACTGGTACTATAAGTTCGTCGGCAGCTGATCAATACAAGTCGAGCAAACGACGTCTGCGCCGCGCTGAGAGAGGCAGCAACAACGGCGGTGAGAAGTTCTCTGGCGCCACTCGCGTTAATCTGAACAACTACATCGCCAATGAGCAAATGGAGATGGAGCGAGAGAAGGTGAATCGCAAGAAGAAAGTGAGCGATTCGCCGGGCGCTTCGGTACCGCTCTGCTGGATGGCAGCGAAGAGGAAAGATAGCTTATGCTGCCATGCTCAGTCAGGAATCGCACGAGCTTGAGCAATCACGACGTGCTTCCGATTCTGCCAGTGCTACTGACAGCGCACCAATTGCTACTGGTGGAGGCAACCATGTGTGGAGCAGCAACGCCGCTACACCAGCGCAAAGTGCTTCGCCGACCACCACGACTCCCAAGACCGACGATGAGTATGATGCGGACGTCGCAGAGGCGATCCGTCTGAGTCTTGCTGCATCGCAAGATGCCCCGACATTCGATATACCGTTCCGTCAAGCGAAGCCTAAAGGGAAGCGGAAAGGATCGTCGGTCTTCAACTCGCCTAAGGGCTCGCCTGTACTGGCC
This sequence comes from Cladosporium cladosporioides, assembly GCA_002901145.1. Lineage (NCBI taxonomy): Eukaryota > Fungi > Ascomycota > Dothideomycetes > Cladosporiales > Cladosporiaceae > Cladosporium > Cladosporium cladosporioides. The sequence goes on from NOXB01000002.1 coordinate 1,649,153, forward strand.
GCTGGGAATAGTCGAGAGGCAGAGATGAGCGACCTCGACTTCGCGATTCAGCTGAGTCTTGCGGAGGAACAAAGTCGGGCTGACGCAGGCGCTGATTCGTATGGGTCTCCCGATAGAAGCTCTCAAGGCCGTAAAGGAAAAGGCAGGATGATGTGAAGTACCGGCGCGTTAGTCATGTGACGTGGTCGTGTTGCGGATGTTGGGCAGTGTCTCGGTGGCACACCCTAAGATGTCCACATCATCACTTTTCATCAATGATTGGAGCGGCCATGCTGATGGATGGATGGTCCAGAGACAGTCGTCGAATATAAATGACAACATATATAAACTTACGTCAGCTCTTAATAAGCAGATTCCCCGAATGTTACAGCTTTCAGATTTGCCTACTTTCCTACTTTCCGCTTACCTTACAACCACAGTCCTCAGGGTTCGTCGCAAGTCGCAGCTTAAGACTTTCGCAAGACATTTTTTGCAAGCGCATCGCAATACAATAAAAGAATGCACGCCACCGACCCTACTTTCAAGATGCCTGACAGAAACTCGAGCACGTATTGCCCTGTTGCAAAAAAATCCTTTGCACGTCAACGCTCATACCGATACCCATCACCATTACCACTGCGGCCATGGAAGGTATAAGAACCGCATTTTACTTCGACGTGAACGCTCGCTGGCTATTAGACGGAGAACCACTCAAGGTCTGGGCCTACGAAGCAGATGACGACGGCGAGGATGTCATGCACCAGTTGCTGTACGATGCCGCCATGGCCTCTGATACTCTCCTCATGGACGATGATCCCAGCCGCGGCCTTCGTTTGCGCACTATCAGGCATGATCGCTATGGAGCCGATTGGAGCTCGGGATGGCCCCGGCCTGATTATAGCACAAGGTTGCCCGGGCCCGAAGATTCCAGCACCTACGCTAATGAGTCGGGTGTGAGACGTTCGCGTTACACAGGCGAAGTCATCCCGACTCAACGGCCATATGGATATTTGAGTGGTAGATCGAGGGCTCGAAGTCCGTATCCGCGAAGTACGAGGCCTCAGTGCTTCGATGACACACAACGCAGCTTGATCGGCAACCTGGTACACGCAGCGAAGAGTCTTTGCGAGAGAGCGACTCGTCCCGTGCGACGGGTGATTGAGAGTTCTGGGCGATGTTCGTGAATGGTCTCCGCGGATTTGTTCAATTAGCAGGTTTGATGGTATGTATGTTCAGTGCAGAATGGTGAGGAATACCGGCAGCTGGACATGGCTGACAGTCCGAAGTGTTATAGGCATAACGAGCTGAAGATTCGTCAACGGATAGCATCTGATCCGTTCGAGTCGCTAGTTTGTCGGGACAAGGATTGATTCTTTCAACGATATATGTACTGAGAAATGAGTGGTCGAGCTCATGCTGGTTTGCTAAAAGGGGCCAAGTTGTCGGAATTTATAGAATTAAACATCGTCTTCCGTTATTGAGCGCAACCCTGGTACTTGTTATAGAGGTCTTGGCCGCCTTCAACACTCGACTGAGCTTTGTCGAAGGTAAAGGATCCCTTTGTCATGCAATACCGCCGACATGGATGACCCTTAATGTCCTTCTTGACGCAGACTGCAGTCAGCACGTCTAGAGCACACTCCCACACCACGGTCCGTACCTGACGACGTTCTCCAAGCCGACGGTATCAGCTGAAAGCTTCGGAAGCCATGCAGATAGTGCCATTGGCTGATGCGGGAAATCTGGGACATTGTATGCATGCGAAGGAATGCGACGCAGAAGCATGCCACGTGGACATGTGTTAGTAGTCCAGCATTATCATCAGGATCTTACTGCCCATAGGACAGCATGCGCGCTTGTTGAAGCATGATTTCGGGTGGTTGCAATAATTCCACAGCCACGGTTCCAAAGTCTGCTGACGTTCGCGAAGGACTGCATCGGCCAAGCGGCAGCCCTGACAGTTTTGCAAGCAAGGCTCTCAGCCGACTACAATCGACCACGTTTCAAGCCAGGTATGACCCGGTAACCAGCAGAATGGCGCATGGTGGCGTATACAGTCAAGCCAGCGGGTGGAGATTTGGCGAAACAATGAGGATGCAGCTGGCCGAAGACGATCACCAAGCCGAGTGGTCAATCAACTGCATTCCCGCTTTGCGATCTAGCGCCAGGGGCACGGTCTCCGTTTGGTGTCGGAAAGACAGGGCCCAGATGCAAATCAGCGTGGAGGTGGAGCTGTTTTGCAGGGATTCAACCAGCTGTACTGCCTCATTCTGTTCTGCGGGCGTCTGCCACCGCTGCGGACTCGACAGGGCTATCCACCACACCCAATGGTAGCGCCAGGCTGCATCGCACACGTCGACGGTGGCGTGCGTAATTGCTGCTGAGATGCGTTTGTTGGTGCCGATGGTGGCACCGGGGATCCGACGGCAGGGCGTTGACAGAAATCTATCTCTTGTTGGCGTTTGTCGAAGCTCGGCACAAGCGAAGTGCTGCATGAGGGCAGCATGATGGTTGCGGAGATGCCTGAAGCCCTGGTGTATGGGCAGTCCTTTGGTGCTCCAGTCAATCTTCCATCTGAGCCATTCCTGTGCCGCATTGTTTGACCTTCCTATCACCATCTTGGCCTACCACACTGTCAGTCCTCTGGAGATTTGTCTCAACTGGAGTTGATTGGCCTACCGTCGCTTTGGGATATCCAAAGATACTGTCATTACTGAGTTGAACTTGGACCCTTGAGGAACAAGAACACTGGACATGCATGTGTCTTGGTGAGCACTTGCACCATGGAGCAACCTCAGGTATGATCTAAATCCATATACCACGCCACATCCATGGGTCATATGTCCATTCAATCGACCAGATCTATTGTATCGCATATTTTGGTTTCATTTCAATACTAACATACATTGTGTATACTGCACAAGAAATGTACTGACATCCGTCCCAGCGTGATCCACAACGGCTGTCAGCCATGTATCAGTACCACAACGCTCCAGAGGTGGCGCCGGCGCATGGTCTCGAGTACGACGACACCATCCATTCTGCATCGTCCGACAAGTATCCCGTTGTTCACGATCGACACTATGACCCTCCACATCATGGCAAGATCTATAATAACGACCACCCTCCACGAATCATCTTCGGCATGAAAGTCCGCACATTCTGTCTCGTGGCTGCTGTACTGGCTTTGATTGTGACCAGCGCCGCAGTTGGTGGCGCAGTGGGAGGAAAGAACATGCGCGAAAACCATGTGCAACAAGGCTCTTGGCCGGTCAACAGCGAGGAAACAAGCAGTGCTAATTTCCAGTGTGAGGTACGTGTCGATTGTGTATGTTCACAGTCTTCTCGATAGATGCTAACAAACATCTTCAGTCCATCGACGACTTCAGCCGCGTCGACCAAGGCGTCCACATACTCGGCTGCAACGCCAACTTATACACCGCTAAACCCCTGTCCGGACGCAAACAATACACAATACACCTCAACACGGCCAATAGATGAAAGCGAGGTCGTCTCTGGAGGCGCAACGTTAGATTTCACACGATACTGCAACGTCAACTCTCCATTCGATAGCAGCTCAACAAGCACTGCGAAGAAGCTATCAGAAGCTTTCGTATACAGCCTGGATGACTGCATTGAAACCTGCGCATCGCTCAACTTCTGGGGAGACAACAAGAATTGCACCGTGGTGGTTTACGATGCCAAAGGAAGCAGACCTGGGAACTGCTGGGTGGGTAGTGCTAATGGCGTGAAGGTCGGGGAGTCAGAAGAGGAGGAAAGCCTCGCTATTGCGGTTCTCGACGCATAAGAGACTCTGATATATGTCCTGATGTTAAAACACACTCGGGTGAAGATCATCACAAGCATATACATTTGGCGGCATATTATAAGGCGCAAATTGTTTTTGGGCTGTACTAGTGCTGGAATCCTCGAAATGTTACCTTACTTTCTCAGGGGATTGTGCTTTCGACATTCTTGGTCCCTGGGCATCTATAGCAGGAAGGGTAGAAGGGGAATCCCCGTTTCATCATCATAGCGCGAAGGATCAATCTAGAATTCTCGGTAGTATCGAGCTGAGACGCCCATTGGGTCTTGATACCGCTTTTCTTGCATGTATACCTGTACACACCTGGATGGCAACGGATTTCTGATGCCTGTACCTGCAGCTTGAGGTGAATATCTGGTCGATGCATTGTTGAGGTACTGACGAAGTCACCTCGTTTCTCAAGTGACAAGAGCACTCATACTGGCGAGCAAAGAGCCAGGAATGGCCATGCCAAACATGAGAGATGCTGTGCGCAGACTTGTAACGATTCATTGTGTCTACGAATCAGTAGCGATATACTTCTTCACTTGATCGCTTGCATCAAAGAGGTGCGCCGGGTAGACCGGCTGCCCGAACAAGCTAGAAAGCCATTTCGCTTTGGTCATACCAAAGTAGAATGCGTACACCATAGCTGTCGTCATCCATGACCAAGGTCTCTTTGGCTCTTTGATGGCTAGTCCTTTCCTCTTCAGCTCGTAGACGTGCTCTGATCTGATTTGGTGGAGGCCTTGGATGCTCTTCCGGATCGCTTCGCTTTCGGCGTACTTTTCTATAAAGCCCGCAAGGAGCAACGCCAGGGTTTGAGCGTCCTCGAGTGCTTGCGAACCACCCTGAAAGAGTCTCGTCAGTCATGATGTGCTACTTATATTAGATGAAAGACTGATGGCTTCTTGTGTTTAGTATGCCGACATGAAATCGTGTCCTTTCGTAAGAAGAGGTTTCCTGAAGCAAAAAAGTATGGGGTCATTAGGTACGTACTACTAGATTGTTAGCACATAGCACGATGGATAGGTGTGGACAACATACCTTGACCAGTGGCAGGCGTCATTGCATGCCCAGCATCGCCAACAAGCACGCATCGATCGCGACCCCAATGCGGGAGATCAGGTAAGTAGAAGATCGGGTAGATATTGTCGAGCATCGCTCTGTCCAAGCATTTTGTGATCATCGGATCTCCCCAGTCATGATGGCGCCTACGAAGCTCTTGCGTGGCGGCTTCCATGTCTGGTTTCTGTCCTCGTGCTGGAAGATCGGTGTCGTACTGTCCAGAGATAAGAATAATAAGTCAGCGATTGTCTTAGACACTATGTAGGTCATACCTTCACACTTACGAACGAGAAGTAGAGGAGCTTCTTCGGCGACGACTGTGAGAGACCACAGTAGCCAAAGGTGCCCTCGCTGCCGTGGATGAACGTAACTCGAGGATCGTTTCGGTAGGCTTCAGGCAGAGGCTCGTCTAGATCGAGAACTCCGCCCACAGCACAGTTGCCACTGCGTTTTGTTAGTTTTTGCGAAAGCGAGCGCATAGCGTTGTAGACTTACAGATATTGTGGCTGATACTCTGCTCCTGTTCCAAACAAAGCCTTCCTCACAGGGCTTCGGATACCATCTGCTCCTACAATGAGATCGGCCGTCTCTTCTCCTCCATCACTGAAATATACAGTTGGATTGTCACCTTCCTTGATCGCCACGCTTGAGACCGTTCGGTAAACGATGGAACTACGAGGGAGCGACCGCTGAGACAATCAATCAACAATGGCCGAGAGATGAGATGAGCATCCAGGTATTCGTGACCAAGCACCCAGTCGCTGGCAGTCTTCCAGGTAAACCCGTTACATGGCAAGCCAGCGGCATAAACCCTGTCTGCGAGATTAGGGTCTAGTTCTCGCAGGACCTTGAATGCGTTTGTTGTAGGCTGATAGCGGCGCCTTGACTCTTCTGTCGTATGTCGGAGTGGTCTTTCCAGCCGTGCTCAACTGTACCAGTGGATTTGATCTCGGACTCATCATAAATCTTCACGTCGAGAGGCTCATTGAGCTTGGGTGAGAGGTATTTGCGCAGTGAGATGGCGGTCGCGAGGCCTGAGATGCCTGCACCGATTATAATGATCTTCATTTTTAGCAGCTAAATACAGGAAAGAACTCCTCGTGTTAGAGCCATGATCCGGTATTACGAAAGCTCCAGCAATATTGTCGCCGTCGGTGCTGTCACATGAGCCGGCTCCGACGTATAGGCGACTTGCGAACGGGTCGTTCACCACAAACTCGCTTGTACATGAATCACGAGACATCGTGCTGAATGAATGAGCGTCATGGATCGCCAAGCTGCAAGGCTTTGAGGATGGTTGTTGGCTCGCATGTTGTGTGGGCAGGTGTGAGCATGCCACATCGAGATCGGGGTTCCCCGGCTTGAGATGGACGCCAGTTGCTCGAACGACTTCTCCTTTCTAGCCCAAACAATACAATTCGTGCCCATTGATCTGCGTACATCGCAAACACTTCAGATGCTTCTAATGACAGCTGTACATTCGAACCTGGCTTCATGCGCCTTCGAGATGCTAGCGCGCAAGCATGCCTGTCTGCCTCTGACTGCCTCTGAGTGGTATGCCCCCACTGACGGGTATCATTCAAGACTAGAACCCGCGCACCACCATTCCGACGAAGAAGTGAGCCAGCACTTAGATACGTGTCCCTGTATACGTGTAGTAACCTGGATTAGCTCCATGCACAATCGAGATGCCAAAGAGAACATTGTTGCCTCACAGTGTCTGGTATGCTCTTGTAGACGGGCATTGATTCAGATTACGCATTATGCACCTTGGAGATATCCGCCGAAAGCGTTCTATTCTTCTCGGCGAGTGACACGGGGTTTGTCTCGAGTATACAACCAAGGACGACAATAGCGATCATTGAGACAGCACGAGGATCATGTCGGTCCGCCGGTGCTCATTATACCTCTGCTAACGGGTACAAGACTAAGCACGAGCATAACGACCATTGAAATACCTGCAAATGTTCACTAATCTCACAGCCCTCAGTATGCATCATCCACTGGCAGGCATGTCACCAGGATTTGACATCGCGCCCATTGAGAGCATGGCGGTCTCTCAATGAGTAGCAGTGAGTGATGGCCCCACTGCTAAGTATAAGACTTCAAATGACTGCAGAGGCCGATGAGAGTATCTTAGTCTCTCAGTGGCAAATATGCTCCCGCCCGCAGGCACAGAACTAAAAATGGCCACAGTAGCCATCGAGAAGGTACCAGCCTCGCAGCAATCATTATCATCCTACCGACAGGCACAGACCGAAGAACGGCTATAGCGACTGGTGAGAGCGCACTGGTCTCACAGCAGATGTCATGGCCCTACTCACAGGCATGAAGCGATAAAAGACCATAGCTTCCACTGAGAGCGTGATAGCATCCCAGCGACTAATATGGTGTCAATGACAGGTGTGCAAGCACAAATAGACCACAGCGACCGTTGAGAAGCTATACACAGAGTCACAGCAACCAGGAAAAAGTTTAAGACAGAAGAAGAATGGAAAGGTGAAGAGTGCAGAGCGTACCTCTGCACAAGCTGATACACAGCTAGACTTCCGACCACCAGCAAGAATCAGAAGAAGAAAAAACATCAAATCGCAGCCCTCGCTCCATCCGTTCAAAAGACCGATGCGATAAACTCAACGCCCAAAGTACAAAACCCGCATAGTGCAAAGGCTCGCGTTCGCTTCACTTCTCTGCCGCATCAGAACCCTTCGGTGATAGCCGACTTGTCACTAGCGTAATCGTCAGCCCTCAGCTCCACCCTGGTGTTGTCATCCTCAGAGGCGTCTTTGATGTCTGCTCAAAAGTGGAGTGTTAGCTGACTGCACAATTCAAACATCAAACTCCCCTGCCGGGAATGCTTACCTTTCGTGATGTTGAGCTTCTGCTTCAACTTCATAAAGTGAATCTTGCCAATCGCCGAATCGGCCAATCCGAGAGCGGCAGCGTAAGCATGAAAGTCGACGCATACTTCCTTCGTGGTGCTATTCAAGAGTGCGACGAGGGCTTTGACATCGTGATCGGTGATGGAAGCGGCCGCGGCGGAGGTGTTGGTAGGAGCCTTCGGCGGCATGTTCGCTCTTGATCTTCGTAAGTATGTGCTTGAGTGATGTTTGTGAAGTACGGTGGGTTCAAGGGGTTGCTAGCGAAAGGTGATCAATGTGTTAGTTGGCAGTAGTTTGGCTTAGAGAAAAAAGTGTCGAGGGTCGAGGGAGGAGGCCTTCCTTTATACCATCGGGTCAGTAGCAGGGTCCAGTTTCACAGCCCGGTTATTGTTGAAGGATTGAGCATTTGGCCATGATCGGTGTCCCAGAAAGGTAGGTGAAAGTGTGAAACTTGCTCAATGTGGGCTGATATGGCAGCCACAATAGTAAGATTCCGATCACAGAAGTTGTCTCTTCACTCTATCTTGAGATATACTCGACATGTCAATATCCAAGGATACACATGATAGAGACTCGGTGCACACTGAGTCAACACGCCACGTCCACTGTGTCAGAATACGTCGATTGCAGAGCTTGCCTCTTCTCTTCGTCTTATGGAATCTCATCACTCGCAATATGTAAGCATGCACACAAAGGAAACACTCCACTTCAAGACCCAACACGTCACCAAAAGCTCATAACACCTCGCCGATCCAGGATCGCAGATCACGACTTAGAAGAAAGACTGCTCCGCCTCGCCCTCAGCGTCCTCGTCACCATCAGTACCACCAAGCCCATCGTCGACCGGCTCCTCCTTGACCTTCTTGGTCTTGCTCGGCGTCTTCGTCTTCTTAGTCGGACTCTCGCCATCGGCGTTCTTGCCAGCAGCAGCACGCTTCTTCGCCGGGGTAGCCTTCGGAGTCTGGGCCTCCGGCGTGGCAGTACCAGAGACGTCGCCAGCCTGCGCGGTGATCTTCTTCTGGATCTTGGACCAGGCGTTGGAAGCGGAGACGGGGTTGGACATGCCGGCAAGGGCGGCGAGTTTCTTGTAGTCGGGCTGTGAGGGAAGACGTCAATTATGTTTTGTTCAAAATTTGGTTTGTTTCGAGTGTTTGGTTTTTGGTCTGATGTTGAGTGTGAGTGGAAAGTTTGCGATGATGGCTTACCTTTGGCTTTTCGCTGAAACAGAGCCAGGCGAGAGCCATGAGCTCACGCTCGCGGTCAGTGAGGGCGTTCTTCGGGTCGTTGTTGGGTGCCATGCTGGGAAGGTGAGTTAGTTGCTGTATTCCGAGTGCGAACGGCGAACATACTTGGGTTATTCTGTTTTGTTGTGATGTCGAGATGGTTCAGATGTGGATGGAGTGTTGAAGATGTGGAGTGGATGTCAATGTGTGTGCGGCTTGCAAGTATTGCGACCGACAATATGTAAAAGTGCGATTGAGAGGGAATTTCAATCACTTGTCGTCATATGCAGGCATTGACAGGCAGCCGCGCGACAATGAGGTTACACAAAGATGCATGTGAGCCTTTGCGGCACAGACGTGTGAGTGGCGTCGACGCGCGAAGTGCTTGCATACATGTGACAAATCGCAAAATCATGGATGTCGCCCAGACTCACATTTTGGGCTCTCGATGCGCCATTTTGCCACCTCACATCACCGAGCGAGTAACTGGTTCACCACACACTTTGCTTCACCTCAACTCACCTCACCTTGCCTCACCCCTCTTCTTCCTGTCCTTCGTGTCCGTACCTCGAACTAATTGCACTTCCACCGGTTCCATGAACCCGTCTCTTGCTACTGAAGCGGTCAAATCATGCTGTTCACTCTGCTGAGTGTGACTCGAAATCTCAACATTGTTTCTTATGCCTTGCGTATCCGCTTGCTCGACCGAAGGTTTAGCATCCTGAGGCGCGCATGCACGATCGTATGCATCGAGAGCTTTCTGGTCATATTGGTGCACCCTTCTGAGATGTTGGCGAATCATGAAACGTTTTTCGTAGGAGCGATTGTGCTGGGGACATGACTCCTCAGGGCACTTGAACCCATCTTCAGTGTTGTGGACTGCTCCTTCTTCCACTTCCACTTCCTGTTCCTGTGCATCCTCGGGTATGTCAAATTCTGGGATCATTTCAGGAAGATACTCGGTCAGCTTGTCTGCAGCTTTGCCGGCAGCTGTTTCTGGCATTGTTCTAAAGAGCATTCGCTCGCCAAATAACGCGGCACATCTTTTTGCTGCACGCTCGATGACTGCAGGATGCCAACCAGCTAGTGATGCGACTCCAAGAACCTCGCTCCAGTCGCGTGGGATAACATTGTGGCCTCCAGAGGGATGCTTCGTGTAATCTCGGTGCAGATAATGTTCTTGATGGTCTTCTATTCCAAAATTATCTTGTTGAGCTAGCGGTGCTGGTGTCTCGGTGGTAGTCGATCGTCGCTTGCGCTTATGTGATCGAGATGTTGTCGTCGGGCTGTTGTCTGCCGCAGGACCTGATGTATGGTATTGGCGACTTCTGTGTAACCCCATCAAGAGTCTATCAAACTCTGCAAGGACATGATGAGAGCTTTGGCCAAGCAAATGTTTGGCCCTGTCATCGTCAGCCATAAAAACAGGCTTGGGGTACTCTTCTGTTTCCGTGCGTTCCGTCTCGCTGTCAGACTCGTGTGATCGTGTCTCACTTGCCACGCTCGACTGGCGAGATTCTTCTGCTACCGGTGGACTTGATCGCAGCTGAGACGGTGACCGTGTCCTCGATTGCTGCCGTGATGGTAGATCCACATGTGCTTCGGATCGCAAATTGAAACGAGATTTTGCTCTACGTAGCATGAGCGCCAGTACCTCCTCGTTCAGGTCAGCACCAGCTCTCCAGGGTACAGGCATCTTAAAAGTCCCGTCGGCGGTGTCATCGACCAATGCATCTTTGCCAAAGCCTTCGGATTTCCTAGGCACTTCGTCTGCGTGGAGAGGCCAGGCGGTCCAATTCGTGTCAGGGTGCCATGGGATGCTTCCATCCTCCTCAGGCTTGATCCACTGGTATTTGTTCTGCCATGGCTGGGACTCTGCGGCTCTCTGACGGTCGTACAAGCGAGACTTCAAGGCGTGAGCGTTGAACAAATGAATGCTCAAATTACTTGCTCGCTCTTGGTCTAGAGCAGCCACCAGGCCACGCTCGTCTGCGGTATAGTCACGCCAGGTGCTAGCAGGGCCGGTAAAGCGGTTCTCACGCTCCTCTTCAGAACTATACTGATCATTCTCATCTGGATCTGTTTTTGTTGGCTGGGGCCGTGTTACAAACGGCTTGGCATCAACGATCAATGATTGCGAAGAAGGTGCATCCAGAAAAGCTGATGGCGACTGAGGGTCGTCACCGCCGTCTGAAGACATCGTCGTGCTGTCTGTGCTGCGTTGGTTCGATCGGAGGCTGGATCATTGCTGTCGGCTCTGCGAATTGCACTATGGCAAGACGGATGAAACGCCCCTTGTAGATTGAGCAGGCTCTTCCCGGCACTGCTCGGGTGAGACTTCTAGTTCGCAGACATGAGTCCGATCTATACAGCCCTGTTCCCAACGGTGACGTTTGTTATTGATTGGGCGAATATGCTCCGATCAGAAATCCTGAGAAACGTTAAGGTAGCGGCCGGCGAGCCGAGACGCCCACGCCCACGCTAGACCCTTGCGCTGTTCTTTCCCCAGCCACGCCAGCCAACTCTTTTCCAGAACCCGCCATCGCCATTCACAGAGCAGCAACAATTGTCTCACACGATATAGTCGCTGCGCGTAGTCGCACAAGTCAAGGCACACTTTCGCGATTCCGCACTGCCTTTCAGCCTGGTTTGTTGTATAGCCTGTCCTCTTTTCTTGTTTTTGCCCGCTCGCCTGCATCTCGCAGCGAACACCTCAAGTCCTCACCGTCGCTTGCTTACCGCAGACGTCATCATACACCGACCCAAGCCTGCTTGCCTGCATACATACTCGGATAACAGCAGCTGTTCCTGTCAGGCACCTTGAGACATAAAGGGACCGATAGTACCTGCTGCTATCACCGCTGTCGCAGCCCATCCAGCCTCATCTGCACATCCCGGCGCATTCATCCGACTGAGCCAAGCAGCTCCCCGTCTGGAACTCTTTGGCCTTGTCGCACTGCATATCTCCCGCGACTCTGCTACCCTCAGCTAGAGCTTGCCCTGACGACGCAGACTCGAATCGTCGACCACCTCTCCCAGGACGAAGAGCACATCCGCATCGCTGCACAACCGACCCTCACTAACCCCACCACCACTTCTGACCATGGGTCTCTCCGGAATCCTCTTCTGCAGTTGGCGCATCTTTCAGATCGTCCTGCTCATCCCCGTCGTGGGTATGCTGGCATGGTTCGTCCATGGCTACGTAGAGTCTAATCAGCTCACACCCAACTTCATCCTCGTGCTCTTCATAGTCTCAGTATTAGCACTGGCCTGGACGTTTGCAACGTTATTCAACTACCTGAGAGCGCGCCACGATGCGCTCTTCGTCGCACTTATCGACCTTGGATTTGTAGGCGCATTGATAGGAGGAATCGTCGCTCTGCGCGGAATCGCAGATGCAGACTGCTCGAATTTCAGCTCAGGAAGCTTGTTCGTCGACCTGGGGCCATTTGGATACTACGGCCGACAAAGCAATAGTCGATGGGCTTTGAACATCAACAAGACGTGTGCCATGCTCAAGGCCAGCTGGGCGCTTGCTATTATCCTGGTACTCACTTTCTTCGTCACCTTCGTAAGTCTTATTGCCAGCCAATGTTTGTCGAGTCTTATATGCTAACAATGTCACCCTCAGCTCCTCGCACTCCTCGTTCACCGCAACCACCGCAACGACGACCGAGTCGTGGTCAAGCGCGAATACCACACTTCTCGCCACAGCCACCGCCGTTCTGCCAGCCGCAGCCGTGGTGGTAGCCGCTCTCGTTACGGCGACAGCGAATACCGTCCTCGAAGCTCCGGCAGAAGCCAATCGAGAAGGCGCCAATATTACGTCTGAAGACATTGCAATAGCGGCAACGCGCAAAGAAAGAGGCAAACTTCACAGAAATCACAATATCAAGAATGAAATGCCTTGGCTTGGACATTGGGTAGGGAACTGGCGCCGCGGAAAGGCGCTCGGCGGTGAATATCACGTCTCCGAACTTCACTTAAGATTGCACCTCTTGGCTTATCCTGCAGCATGGGACGACACATAACGACAGGGCAACATTCTTCCATTGTGAGCAGACATGATTGTATTTAGATTCACAATACCCACACATGAACCGGATTTCATGGTCACTTTTCTCAGCTCTCTACGCACGTTTGATTTATGCTGCTATATGATGCTATAAGCGCGCTGCGATCACATTGATCACGAGACTCGGTTCGAGTGGATGCTGTTGCTTCAAAATCAACGGATTCGTCCTTGCCATCATCGGATAAGATCGAACTACTGCAATGTGGAATGCAGACGCGGGATCGAGTCTCAGCTTACGCTACAGGTATCTTCACTTAACGAAGGTAGCAGGTCTATGTATGTGATTGACCAAGATGTAGTAAGTGATTGGAACCGATATGTCTTTGCGAGGCACAGAGTAGTTGACATGGGCATGCGCATGCCTCGGCCCGTGATAAATTGATTGAGCTGTCGCGGACGCCGGAAGTGCTAAACGCTGCCCGCAACGCGTGCCTGAACGCGCGAGCTTCGATCCAGCTTTCAGTGATCAGCCTGGCCTCTCATCATACCACTATTTTATCTTTGTCGCATCCCACACATTCACTTTCACTTACGAAGCAACACTTCACCACAAAACATCTCACCTTAATTCGACATTTCCTGTCGCACCGCCATCAACAAGTTCGAAGGCGCAAAAGCGCAACCTTCCACATGTAGGTCTACCACGATACCCTCACTCGCGGAAGCACTGGCAATATGCGCGGATTGAAGCAATTCCATGCGCTGCCGATAAACCGGCTGTAGGACTCAATGTGGAACAAACGCTAACGACCCTCCAGGGAGTCCTTTGACAACATCTACCTCAACCTCTCCAAGGAGTCTGGCAAATGCAGGCTCGCAGAATCTGGACTGGGCTGGAAGCCACAAGGCGGCCAAACTTTTACTCTCGACAAGTCAGAGCTCATCAGCGCACAATGGAGCAGAGCCGCAAAAGCACATGAATTGAAGATCTACGCCCGCCATGCGGGTGTGGTGCAGCTGGACGGATTCAAGCAGGAAGTGAGTTTTGGATCAATGCATATGCCAGGAGGACTTACTGACATCAGATCAGGACTTCGAGACGATCGCAAAGTGCTTCAAGGTCTGGTACGGCATCGACTTCGTCCACAAAGAGCATGCCCTACGTGGTTGGAACTGGGGAAAGCATGAATTGACTAGGAACGAGCTTGTTTTCAACGTCCGCAACCAACCTGCCTTCGAGATCCCCTTCACCGAGATCTCAAACACGAACTTGGCTGGAAAGAACGAGGTAGCTGTGGAATTCTCGCTACCCGACGATGGCATGGAAACTGGCACAGAAGGCCTGGGAGGCGCAAGAGCAAAGGGCAAGAAGAGCGGAGCTTCAAGCGATCAGCTTACGGAGATGCGCTTCTACATTCCTGGAACGGAGAAAAAGAAATCGAAGAAGGGTGGTGATGACGATGATGATGAGGAAGTTGAGAACGGCGAAGACGTCGGAGCTGCAAACTTGTTCTACGAGCAGCTCATGGAGAAGGCTGATATCGGCGAGGTGGCCGGCGAGACCTTCGCATCCTTCTTGGAAATTCTGCACCTCACGCCTCGTGGACGTTTCGATGTCGACATGTACGAAAAGTCGTTCCGTCTTCGCGGCAAGACCTACGACTACAAGATCAGCTACGAAAGCGCTAAGCGTTTCTTCCTCCTCCAGAAGCCGGACGACATGCACACTATGCTCTGTATTGGCCTGGATCCCCCTCTCCGCCAGGGTCAGACACGCTACCCATTCCTGGTTCATGCAATTCAAGAAAGACGAGGAGACAAGTATCGAATTGAACATGACCGACGAGGACCTCAAGAAGTACGACGGAAAGCTCCAACCAAGCTATGAATCGCCAATCGGACAGGTCGTCGCACGCATTTTCCACGTTGACTGGCAAGCGATTGATCCAACCGAGCAAAGACTTCGTCTCGCACCACCAACAGCAGGGCGTGAAATGCTCGATCAAAGCCTCAGAAGGCCACCTCTTCTGTCTGGATCGCGCCTTCCTTTTCGTCCCCAAACCCGCAACCTACATTTCCTTCGAGAACGTTTCCTCAGTCACGATGTCACGAGTGGGTGGAGCTGTTAGTGCTAGCCGCACATTCGATATCACAGTCACTCTCAAGAACGGTCAGGGCGAGCACCAATTCTCCAACATCAACCGCGAAGAGCAGCAGCCGCTCGAGCAGTTCCTCAGCATCAAGGGCATCAAGACCAAGAACGAAATGGACGGCGACAGCGGCATGCTGGCTGCCGCGCTCACAGCTGACCCTGATCTCGCTAGCAGTGATGATGAGGTCGTTGCTGCTGACCGTGGCAGTGCCGATGAGGACAGCGAGTCTGCAGACGAGGACTTCAAGACCGACAGCGAGAGCGATGTTGCCGAGGAGTATGACGAGAACGCAGGTTCCAGCGGCAGCGAGGCGAGCGACGCCGAAATGGACGATGCCGATGGTGACGAGAGCGATACCGAGGCCAAGGTGGAGAGGCCTAAGAAGAAGACGAAGACCGGTTAAAGAAATGGTTCTGAATGCGTGGCTGAGCTTAGCGCTGTAGCTAACATTGATGTTTTCTTGGAGAGCGGGTTTTGGCGTTTTTTTGATGGAATTAGTGCCACCTTTGCATGGGATCAAAAGTGCAAGGATTGGTGGTAAAACTGGTTTGAGGTGCACATAGGTGCGCGAAATTATGAATTGGAACAGCTTTACATCATTCTAGTCGTTCAGGTCTTTGACATTTCAGTCCGGTCGTGGGTCCTGACATGCCATGCTCTTCGAACTGCTTACGACGAGCAGATGCTGTGCACTGACGATCGAAAGGCGCAGCAACCAGTGCACTCCCTCCCATAGCTCATCGATGAGAAAAGCCGTGTCGCGGGAAACCACGACGACAGCATATTTGATTGAAGCATACATAGCCATACACATGATCGTACTCCCAAAGAGAAAATCCTCGCTTTCAATCCCCGGACCTTTTCTCGAAGAAAAACTTTACACCAACTTCTTCAGCACCTGCGCTCCAACACCAAGCACCTCAGCATTCTTCGCCCGTATCAAACTCTGTTTCACAATCTCCGCGCCACCATCTGCTTTGACCTTCTCGAGTCCTTTCTCGCCTACACCGCCTGGGGCACTGATGATGTTCATCAGGATTACGTAGCCTCGATGCACGATTTCTTCGCTCTCATCCTTACACATCCCAAGCACGATTCGCACGCCCCTTTCCTTCTCCAGCACAGCACTGACAGCCGCATCCCATTCCGTTAGCATTGCTAGCGCGCCACCTGCTGCGCGGCGAGTGGCAAAGTCTTCTACGTCTGCGAGAGCGAGCAGGATGTGCATCCTTCCGGAAGCCTGTTTCGAGCCGTCGGCGAATTTGGCTACGCCGGCGGGCGAGGCCATAAGGTTGCAGACGAGCTCGACGCTGGCACGCTGGACGAGGGAATTGCTAGAGAGGAGAAGCTGGTTCTCGAGCGTTGGCCAAGCGGCGCGGAGTAGGAGGTTGCGTGGCGCGTGGTCTTCCATAGATGCTAGGTTAGTGAGAGCGAGCAGGGCTTCGAAGGTTGGGAGAAGGTTGCGCTCTTCGCTTGCTTGGTCGAGGTCGAGGAGTTGGATGAGAGCTGAGACGGCGGAGGTGGCTGGGAGGGAGGTGCTGAAGGTATGCGCTGGGTTGATTGAGATTAAGAGCCGAGCTAGGGCGTGAGCGGCTGAGTGCTCGATTGAGGCCGCGTCTGAGGTGGACTTGTCGGTTTTGGCTACGCGCTCGCGGATCTGTAGCAGCAGTTTGACGGCGCCTTGTTGGGCCATCTGGGCGCGGTGCTTTTGTTCTTTGGACAGTGAGAGCATGATGCGCACTACTAAGGCGACAATGGCCGGAGATGGATTGTTCTTGCAACAGGATACCAATGCAGGCACGAGATTGGCGTCAAGAAGCTTTTTGCAGCGCGCAGTAACGTTCTTGTCGTCATCTAGATGGTCACGTTCTGCTGGTTTGGAGCTATTGGCGTAAGCTTTCAGATCTGCCATTTTCTGCTGCTCTTGAGATTGAACGGGTCTGTATATGGTGAGGTTGTCGAATGTGGTGAGACAGCCGAAAGCCGCACCTGCACGTTCTTGAAGAGCTGCAACGAGACGATTCACCAGCTTACCATTGGAAGCAATGGATTCTTTTACTTTGGGCTGAAGTGACGTGTAGGCAAACCCTTCGATTGCCTGATCGCTAGCGTCTGGTTCATTCAAGACGAGTGCAGAGAGCTTGTCTGAAATATCACTGTCTGCAGAATCGCTCGAGACCTTGGCGAGGACTAATGATGCGAGTGCCTTGTGCGTGCCTGCCCGGTCGTCTGCAAGTGATCTCAGCCACGGCGAGCAGTAGCGATCAATCGCTTCTCTACATGGCTTGTTGATACAAGCTGCACTGAGAAGCTCGAGTGCGGCCTGCTCGAGGGTGTTGCTTTTGCGTTTTCCAGCAGCAGCTGCTTCGGAATTCTTCTCAAGATTTGGCACGAGCTGTTGGACGAAACCATCAGTCATGAATAGTTTTGACACAACCGCAGGCACCATAGGAAATACAGCCGATGCGGCCGAGAAAGCATTGATGAGTTCATCGTTTGTGCCTTTGGCGACCCTTGTTGCAATGTACTGTGAAAAGATCTCTGCGCCCTCGTCTCCAGTTGTCTCGAACACTTTGGCGATGGCAAGCATCGATTGGCTGCGCAAATTTTGCTCCAGTCTGACGTCTAATGAAGATAATAGCACATCAAAAGTGTCTTCGTCGAGAAGTTCGGCGACATTTTCGGGAGCAAGAGCAACCTGGCGGGCGATAGCCTTCATGAACCTGTCAGGATGTTCGACGCCGGCAGCAATCAGAGTGGCGATGTTGAGGCGAAAGACATCCTTCTGGGCCTCGATCTGGACATCCTTGGAGGACCAAAGTGAATCGTCGGATGTGAGAGAAGTAAATGCGTTGAAAGTTGCATCACCTTTCCATAGACATCGTTGAAAATGTCGGTAGGATTATTGGCAAGTCGACTGGCCAAAACCTTTTTGCTTTGCTTTGTGACCGATGAGAAGTGTCGAAGTCAATGGTCGAGAGTGGCAAACCAGGGATCCGATTGTGAGCAGTAAGCCAACAGCTTCAAGAGCTTCATGTGTCCAAGTTGACTTTCCTTGAGGTCTTGAAGAGCTTTTTTGGCCAATGTCTTCCTGCCGCTACCAATGTAGTTGCGGATACTTTCTACAGCATCACGCGTGGTGGACTTGCTCTGCAGTAGCTTCCACGCATCTTGCACGTGAGCATTTCTAGGCTCGATGTGTGAAGCTTCCCTCAATGTCTCAGAGGCTTTGGCATAGTCGGTAGCGGCAATTTGCTCATTCACAGTGGCAAGCAAAGTATTCACGCGTTCTGAAGCAGCTTGGGCGGCCATGGTGGGAGTGTAGAGATATACATGTAGGCATGCTCGCACCCATCTTCGGTCATCAATGGCAATATCAGTGCGTAAGATCCGGCCTCAGGTACTGAATCGCCGTTCTAGCCTGCTTCCATGCGGAGAAGACGACAGGGTTAGGGTGCGATATGACGGAAGGATTCGAGTTTAAGCGCGAGCATGACGCCGTTGCTGCTTGCGATCACGCTTCCGATGTCGTCTCGTGCCCTACCATGCTAAGGCGCTCTTCGCTGTAGCATTCATTCACCGCACCCTCCCTGCCACCACCTTGCATCGCACTGTCTTTGCAGCATGTATTGAAGCTGCTTGTTCCGTCTTCCCTCTTTGTATCCTACTATGCATCTTATATGAAACACCGTCCCTACCGAATCTTGCCTATCAGCATCCCAGCACGCAGCCACCAACACCATGCCATCCTCCAGTAGCCGGCCCGCCAGCCATCGCAGTGGCACGCCCAACGCCACAATTGACAAGCTTGAATACAAGCCAGGTGGACGCCCTTTACTGCGTGCCGACCACGACCAAGACCGTTCTCCCTCCGCCCGACCAAGCACTTCACCAAGCTACGCAGGCAGCTTCTTCGAACAAGTCGTCGAGGGCGTCATGGACAAGGATCGTTCGCGAATGACACGCGAGGCAACGCGGTACTTCGCGTTCGCCTGGGCTATAGTCAACTGCTTGTGCGCCGGCAGTATCACTGCCTACTCATTGTACGCGCCGCTATTTCAGAAGAGGCTAGGATACAGTCAGTTGCAAGTCAATGGCGTGAGCATTACCGCGGAGCTGGCAATGTACTTGCCAGTGCCGCTGTTCGGCATGATGTGTGATAGATACGGACCAGGTCCGCCGTCACTGCTCGCTGGTGTTTTCTTTGGCGTGGGATACATCCTGGCCGCCTTTGCCTACAACAGCGGACCACCAGCAAGTGCGGGCGGAGAAGGCTGGCCATATGCGATCATGGTTCTTGCATTTATTCCAATTGGTATGGGTACGAGCTGCATGTATCTCTCTGCTGTCACGACGTGCGCGAAGAACTTTGGACGAGGAAAGTACAAGGGAATTGCTCTGGCACTGCCCATCGCAGCATTCGGGTTGAGTGGCATGTGGCAGTCACAACTTGGGAGCCGTGTGATCTACGAGAGACAGTCAGATGGGAACAAGGGTCCGGTGGATGTATTCCGCTTTTTCGTATTCCTAGGATGTTTATTCTTTGCTGTGGGTCTGGTTGGTTGCTTTGCACTACGTGTAGTTGGCGAAGAGGAGCTCATTGACGAGGCTGTCGATGAGCTTGAACGCAGCGGTCTTCTTGAAGAAAGTGAGTTCTTCCATCGCCGAAACATTGGAGAGCACTATGGCACGATGAGCTCCGACCGCTCGCTCAGTGACGAGGAGATCGACGAACTCCATCGCAAAGCCGCTGAGCACCAGGCACAAATGGAAGAAGAACAACGCAAGAAGAACTGGCTACTCAATGCCGAGACACGCTATTTCCTCGCCGACCACACCATGTGGTGGCTTGCCGCTGGATTCTTCCTTGTCACTGGCCCCGGAGAAGCATTCATCAACAATCTCGGAACTATCATCGACACATTCTACCAGCCTCAGACCTACCCGAGGGCGGCATCCCAACCAACGCAACAACGCACGTCTCCATCGTCGCCATCACATCAACCCTTGCTCGCATCCTGACCGGTACCTTGACCGACGTCCTTGCTCCCACCTCTCCTCAGCATCAACACCGCCGCGGTCCGCGCAGTCTTGAAAACTCCATGGCTTCGCTCCCGTCTCAGCACTCTAACACAGAGCCGTCACGTTTCCAAGTCTCTCGCATCACTTTCCTTCTCGCTTTCGCCCTTCTCTGCTCCCTGGGTCAAATCCTCCTCGCGACCGGCATGGTGCAAGAGCATGCCGAGCGCTTCTGGATCGTGTCAGCGTGCATCGGTGCAGGCTATGGCGCTACATTCTCACTGACACCCATCGTTGTGAGCGTCGTCTGGGGCGTGGAAAACTTTGGCACAAACTGGGGCATCGTCGCTACCGTTCCTGCCATCGGCGCGACTGTTTGGGGCCTGGCGTACTCGGGTGTATACCAGTGGGCGGCTGGCAGCGGGCCGCCTGGTGACGGAGCTGGTGATGTGATGTGTTATGGCAAAATGTGCTATATGCCGACTTTCTGGGCTATGGCGGTTAGTGTCTGGGTTGCTTGTGGACTTTGGTTCTGGGCTTGGAGAGGAAAGGGCGGTTGGGTTTCGAGAGGTGTTTTGGTTTGAACACTCTTCAATTTCATTTGTGGCATCATGTGCATCGCGCATTTAGGAGTTATGGAAGCATAGCAGCAAAGCATCCTGAAATGAAACAAAGGGTGCCTAGTACCCGCCTTGTTTTCGCGTACCGCATTTGCACAACCCACATAAGCTGACTTTAGCCTTCAGCCTGGTGCTTCCCAGTTTCTCTCCCTCAAGGGCAGCAACATCGTGACATCCATATCTCTGTCTCTATGCTCACGCTCACGCCACCCAAGGCAGCCTTGCATCTGCACAGCCCGCTTCGAGCTGAGCACGTTCTTAAAGCTCGCTCTTCAGCCTTGTCTGATCTCTCCTGCCACCTCAAGCGTATCGACATTGCTCAAATCCAAATTCTCGGAATTACATGCTCATACCTTATCGCTATGGCCGAGATTTTTGGTGCCGTTGCCAGTGGAGCTGGTCTCGTCTCTCTTGCGATGCAGCTCCTGGACAGCGCCCAGAAACTCAAAGGATTCTACAACTTGAGCAGAGACGCACCCGACACGGTCAGGCAGCTTTGCTTTGAGCTCGAGACGATGTCGATGGCTCTTCACCAGTTTGAGCAGTACCGCCAAAGCGACATTTTCGGCAGCGAGCTGCTAAGCCGGTGCATCATAGCTTGCGATCAGGCCGTAACCAAGATCAAGACCTCAGTTGATAAAATCGACCGACTACTGTCAAAGGCTCGCTTTGCGGGTAAGCTGTACATGGGCTTCAAAGAACCGGAGATCAAGAAGCTGTTGGAAGAGATGGAGCATGCGAAGAGCTCTCTGATGTTGGCTTATAATAGCTACTACCAGTAGGTCGCATGGCTCTCGTGATGGCGGCAATGTAAGCTAACAACTCTGCGAAGACACTGGAACATGCGTGAGATGGCAAGACATGCTTCTGCACTAACTATCCAAAGACACGACATAGAGAGATTGCAGACGAGTGTCGATACAGGACAAGTGACTTTGATCAATCACATCACGGGATTCGCCTCTCAACTGGCTGCAAACTCTGCTTCTATTCCGCTATCAGCTTCGAGCGAATACATGAGCACCAGCAGGGTCGCAACCAAGACGTCCAGGTATGGAAAGAGTCGCAGGTTTCGTGTATCGCTGCCTCGATGGCTCGTTGGCCGTATCTGGGAATTAGGTTTGCATCAATGCGACAATGTCTGGACTGTGCAGCTGGCTTCCATCAACGTGCGACCAGCTCGCACATATGTGTTCGACTTTGTTCGCGCTGGTGATGTGGAAGCAGTCCGTAAGCTCTTGAATTCAGGGCAACTGTCAGTTCAGGATCGCGAATACAAATACACATGGCAAGACCCTCGCACCTTACTTGAGGCAAGTCTCATGCACCAAAACATTTCTTGAAGCTTTGCTCACCTCGGGCAGATGGCAGCGAAGGGAGGACATATCGAGCTATGCAAGTTCTTATTACAGGAGACAGCACATCCTGACGAAGACGCGATATTGTTCTTAGCGCTGCGGGAGTCTATGTACTATACGACAGGATTTCGATTTCAAGACAATGGACGCACGAAGCTGGAAGCTCTCTATGACCATTTTCTAGACATCTTAGGCTCAAACATCGACCTCAGCGACGTTATAGCGGCGTCCGCAGCATCTCCGCCTGATGGGTTCATGTACATGACCAATACTGCTTTGGAGAGCGTGTTGGCTAGCCAGCCGACACCCTTCAGGAACCTGCCCTTTGCACAGCAGTTTGCCACGGCTGTCGAGTCCATCGGTTGGCCTGCAGACGCTTTCTCGATGCTATTGCGGCAACACGAACCGGCTCAAACCGTTCGAAGGACAAACGAGCATGGTAAGACTGCTCTCCACTGGGCGGCTGAGCATTTTGGAGAGTGGTCACGGAGGAAAATGCGGTTATATGATGTCTATGGTTCATTGAGAACCAACGAGTATGCAAGGCTTGCAACTGAACTGGTCAGCATTGGAGCCAATGTGCATGCGGTGTATCGTGAGTCACGCAAAGAATTCCCATTGCGATGGTATACCCAGCAATCTGACCCTTTCCTCGCTCTGCTGAGAGGAGTCGACACCCATGGCATCCATTTGTGGGAATTGGATAGTCTCCATGATGCGGTCTGTCGCTGGGGTCAGATACTTATCGAGGCCGGCCATGATCTTGTGGGCTATGTCTCCACTGTGAACGAGTTCCTGGAGTCCATACCGTGGGATCGTCGTATTGGCCGCTTGGAGACCGCATACAGTGAGTGGCCAGTCATCCCAGTGAGATTGCTAGTTTCGGAGCACTCGGAACTCATACTCGAGATGAAAGACATGCCTTCTGTGGGCACTTGGGAAGCAAGAGTTCAGTCCGTACCAGGAGCTTGGCCTGTTGACACCCAATTACCTGATGTCATTGCTTGGGCTCCCCAAGAGATGGATTCAAGAGATGGTCTTTGTTGGGTTCCAGCCCGCAGAGTCCCAATAGGTCGGAACCCTACGAAGTCCGACCCCATTCAATATCAAAACAGGACTTGCACAACTCATTCCGCTTCGACGTTTGGCAAGAAGCCGAAACCATCCAGGATGACCATGGCTTTATAGCAAGAATTCTTGCTCGTGACTCGACAGGTTGGCGACGGAGAGATCCAATATTTGGGCGCCGTCGCTCTTGCTCTTCGCCACCAAGTTCGCTCAAACATGCAAGCTTGCTGGACCGAGGAACTTATACCTTGGACCAATACACTACCAGTAGCTCTGAGCGCCAATATAACGTCCACAAATGTCCGCTCGACGGACAATGGCGCCAATGTGATCAGGATATAACACAACATGGGTGGAGAAGATGCATGCATGGACTAATGTGATGAAGGGGTTGACAGGGTTGAGATGTTCTTTGATATGCACGAGCACACTTTCGAAGGGTGGTTCCTACGTAACGAGGAATACGTTCACGTGGCGAAACGATATGCAGAGAGGTTCTGCCCAGAACGCATGGACGTTGTTGATACAACACTGGAACGGGTGACAGAACGAAAGCGATTAGCGATGGGTCCGAAGAGACGAGAAGAAAGCGATTGGATGTGACGGTGCGCACATGTCTGTAGCATTGACAAAGGGTATGAGTAAGCAATACGGGAAGACCTCGCGCATTCACCGTTGTCATCTACTGCAAGGTGTTCATAAGATGAACACCAGATGAAAAACGCCTTCCGATACCACATGAGCACTACAGTACGTCAAGCCTTTCATGTTGTGAAGCCATATCAAGAATGCAACATCTAACGACATGAAGAATACCTCGTCCTACCCATCTATCTAGAAAAGGAGCAAGCGAAAGCGTTGCGGGTATATTTACAGAAAATTGATCCAAACCCAGAAAGCGAAGCGAAGACAAAACAAAACAAAACAATACCATCAATCCATGCCCACAGTCTCGTTCCAACCATTCTTTCATCAATGTAACCTGAGAAATCAATGAGAGAAATACCCATCGTCCCACCAAAAAGAATCGAACCGCCAGCGCCAGTGCTAAAACCAGAAAATCCCCACAGCACAAAAACAAGAACGAAGCCCAGTACCCGCGAGCTTCCGCCTGCTGGACAGCATCGTACAGTCTATACTCTCCTCCTCTCGCGTGAAAGAAAGTTTAAAACTTCCTCAAGATGAAAAGCGATGATCTCCAATCAATCATACACTCACCTCCCCAGGATCCTCCATGACGCCCTCCATCCAGCCCCTGCCAGCCGGCAAGACAGCGCCCGAGATCCCTCTCTCATCAATCGCCATACCCTCGCCTTCGCCGCGCTCAACATACTTCTGTCGATAAAGCTCATCCCAAATGCGCTGGAAATATAGGCGCAACGTACGCAGACCGCGCAGATAGCCTCTGTCGACGTCGTCCGGGAAGTGAGGCGGGCAAGGACGCGATTGCCACACATCGCGGTCTTCGGCGGTCACGCAGTTGGCGAAGTCAACGATCTTAAGCTTGATGTCCATGTACGGCTGATGAGAGTCCTTTCGATCAGCCGAGTCGAATGTAGATCGCAGCTTGCCGTTCTCATCTGCGTCGCCGCGGTCGTAGATCATGAGCAGACTGCTTGCGTAGAGTCGATAGGCTGGCAAACTGCGGATGATACGCTGCAGAGCGTCAATCTTTTCGAGCACGGCTGGGATGTGCTTCAGAGCCATGGCGTGGCCGATGCCGTCGTAGAAGAATCGCTTGAGCGCTTCTCTGAATTCGCCACCGGCTTTGAGATCGCGGCCAAAGTACTTGTCTTCGAAGATGTAGCTCTGCTGGCGCACGTTGTAGACTTGCATGCCGCAGACGCGGACGCCCAGCTCGCGAGACGTTGTTGTCTTACATTTGCGGCGCTGCGAGGCTTGCTTCTTCTCGTTAGCTTCGACACCGTACTGTCTGGTACCCATCTTGAGATCCAGCACGCAGGGTTTCTGCATTCCAGCTGTGAGGTCCTCGAGAAGTAAGAAGTGTTCGACGCGCTCGTCGTGTTGAACGAGCGATGCTTTCGGGTTGCGTGGCTCATAGGTGTTCGCAAGCTCGATGGCAGGACCCAGGCGGGGCTGAGCCGAGTCCGCTACGCCGTTGTGCGTGTAATTCTCTTGGACAGGAATATCTGCTTGAGGAGGTTTGACCAGAGTTCCATCTGTGCACTTGCTCGAAGCAAGCAGATCCTTCTTCAAATCGTCCATAGCGAAGACATCCTCCTCTCCATCGCCACCATAAGCATCGTCTTCGTGGAATTCCAGATCACCTCGATTTCCCTCAACATCAGTCGGCTTCCTGACCAAACCTCCTCCACTGTGCCGCCGCCTGTGGTGCTTGGGCTTGGCCTGCTGTTCCGCTTCGCGAACTTCGACACTCCGGCTGAGCCCGCCAGATCTGTCACGTATGAGATGTCCCAAGTCACTAGCCGACCGATCATGGTCGTCCAGACGGATGCGCTGCACATTACGCATAGCTTGGCGCCTTGTCTGGTCTGTCGTTGCTGCATCCTCGTTCATAGCAGCAATGTTAGAAGTGCTCATGCTATTGCTCGCCAAACTATCCTTCAGCGATGCCGGTAGCTTGCGCAGTGATCTTGCATGACGATGCTGTTTTTCGTGCCGCTCGTGGCGATGGATGACTGGTGGTGAGAATACATCCCGCAAAACCTGTTCTTGAAGCTTACGGTTTACCATTGTATAGCCCCAGCTGTCTTGTTGGTGTAGCGGAGGACGCTGCAGGGTATTCGGCGCACTGCTGTCCTCGCTTTGGCTCAAAAAGCTGCTTCTGGGCGACGTTGAGAATCTGCGTTTGGCATAGTCTGGCGTCAGGGATCGAGGAGGAACACGAAACAAGTTCTCAGGAATAAGATGTCGGTTGTTTTCAAACGTCACTTGCGGCACAGCATTCGTTGCCTTTTGCGAGTGCGAAATGATACGCTGCTGACTCTCCGCTTCAGCCGTGTTTCCATCCTGCTGTGCAGAATCGCCATTGGTATCGGAAACGCCGTGACCATTGACATCCTTCTGATCCTCAATATCGGCTTGCTTTCGCTTGTCCTTACGATATGTTACATTGAGAACGCCGATATATCTGTGTCATTGTTAGCATTAGATGCCATTGGTGAATGATGGCGCGGCTTAGCTTGCACATGAACTTCAGCAACTTACCTAGGCATGAAACCCAGCAACTCTGGGTGGTGCTTCTCGATAGTCTCGTAGAACATGTTCTCCTTGCTATTGAGTTGCTTGCAAACAGCCCTGCGCGAAAAGCGGTACATGGTGGTATGCCCGCCAACCTGATGACTGAATGGCTTAAGTTCAACGGCATCGACGGCTTCTGGTGGCTGAACATGCAAGTGCTTACGCCTAGCTTGCGCCATTGCTGATTTCACAGTCGGCGTTGCAGTGGGTGTCGTATCCTCGTCCTCTGAAGCTTGCGACATCGAGCCACTTGTCGAATAGCCAGATTCATATTCGCTGTCGGAGAGTATGTTGTCAGATGTCTCTATTGAGTTTGCGTGGCTTTCAACACTACGATTGGACTGCTCTCGACAGAGTGAATGGTGGTCGGCGGTGTCTTCCGATGTTGTCATAGTCGGAGCATCGTGGACTGTGTGTTGCTGGCTTTCTTTGGAGAGCACACTCTGCGCCCGAGCTTTTCTGGCAGCTTGCTGAGATTCATCAGTGGGTGAATCGCCAAGTGCGACACCTTGGTGTGGGAAATAGGTTGCAGATGATATATGTTCCCTGTCAGAGTCCTCTTCGTCCGTTGCTTTGCGGTTGCGGTCCTGATGCCCGAGACGTTCGCCATCGTGCCCAGGAACAGTTTTTGGGTACGAGATCTTCTGTGCCTTGCCGGGTGCCAGATGGTGATGGTTTCGAATTTCGTCGAGCAGATCTAGAGGCAGACGCTGCATTTCTTCAGTCCGCTTCTCGTGTGGGTTTTCCTGGCTTTCAGAAGTAGGCCGGTCAATTTTGTCGTTGTCGGGTTGCGATTTCTGATTTAACAGATCTTGTAGTTTGTGAGTCACATGCTTTTGACGAGATGATCCCTCGTT
This sequence comes from Cladosporium cladosporioides, assembly GCA_002901145.1. NCBI lineage: Eukaryota > Fungi > Ascomycota > Dothideomycetes > Cladosporiales > Cladosporiaceae > Cladosporium > Cladosporium cladosporioides. Next base: position 1,676,422 of record NOXB01000002.1, read on the forward strand.
TTCTTTGAACAATCCCAGATAATGAGAAGCTTTGCGGCTCCTAACGTTGACTGCAGGTGCATCTGGCGGTGGCAATTGTGCATCAATGACCTGGTCATCGCCTAGCTCGGCCTTGCTTTGTCGACGCTGCGATTGCGCGATTGTCAAACCATCCAGTTTGGCTTTGCCAGATCTCCATGACCTGTATTGTTGTCTTTCCGCGCTATCTTCGACGTCGTTTGCGAAGGCAATCTTCCCCTGTTTGTTTGTTCGGTTCGGTGTCAATGGTGCAGGCGACCGCGATTCACGTGGCGTCGGGATGCCATCCTCCTCCAGAACTTCCGTGTCGGCCAACGTGGCATCCAGATCGTGCATATCGTAGAGCGAGCGCCTTTGATATTGGGGTGGCATACCAGTCCTACTGACAGGCCGTCTCGATGTGATTGGCGACTCGTCTCGTGAAGAATATGGCGACAAAGGTGACACTGGCCTATCCTTATTGAACGCTGAGTTTGGACCCATGAAGGGTTGTGGTGGCATTGGGATTGCCATGCCAGATTCGTTTATTGGGGTCGCTCCTTCCTCTTCACGCGCGGCTTTGCGCTCCTGCCCAGGCAAGGCTTTAGGTACAGTCACTGGCGTGTCTCCGGTGTAGTGTGTAGCAAAGATGCTATCCCGCTCGGAGAGGAGAGGCTCGACTGCATGCTGCAATTCGCGGCCAGCTTGGACGGCGGCGGCAGGGTCGTAAAGAGGCACGTTGTTGGGCGTGGTCCGGGTACGTCGCTGGTCGGACTGGGCGAAACGAGGTGGTGACGGCGGTGCTACGGCAGAGCTCGTCTCGACCGAATGTTTGGGAGCGGGCCGGGAGCCGGTAGACGAGGCATGGTGCTGGGCCATAGCATCGTGGGAACCAGGCTGGCTCCCTTTGGCGGGAGCATCTCGATTCAGAGGCGCGGACGCGGTGGTCCCTGGGTGCGCTGCGGGTGACATGAGGCTGACATTGAGCCTGGGGATCGAGCACGCAGGCAGAGCAATTGGCGGGATTGGTCTTGAGGCGGCGGCGGCGCATGCGCGTTCCCTGGCCGGGGCAAGTGAAGGCGAGCCTGGAAGTGCTGGCTCGGCGATGCGACAGGGCTGAGCAGCGCAGCGAGAACGGCTTAGGTGCTGTTTCGGGGAGTGGTTGCTGGCGGTGCGGTGGTGGTCGCTGGCGGCACGTTGTGTTGCGATTGGGCGAGGACCACAGACGCCTCGAGAGATTCGCGGTCTTGCTGACGTAGAAAGACACACAGGCGGCGCTCGCACCACCCCCATCAATTCCGCGCAGCCGGTGCCAGCCACGGTCCGCGAGCCACTAACTAGCAACTACCACGATGGACCACATCCTACACTACTGCCCAATACACTAGGCCCCTGATGATCGCCTGGGGAACATCGCCCACCTTCTGCTTCTGCTGCTTGTCGTGGTTGCGATGCCGTAATGCTGCCACATCCGCAGCCTCCGTACGAGACACCCTCCTCCCCCGCCACGTGCCAGATCCACCGTTCAAGAGTGCACTATGCCGTGCCGAGCTCGTACACGCCAGTCCTCCTGCCATATGGCGTGCGAAGAAAACAGCTCAATGAGCGATTTACGCATCGACGAAATGAGCTCCTTGCATTCTCACCGACATTGCCTTTCCATCTGTCCTTTCATCCGTCGCAATCTCAAGCCAATGGCCGCTCCCCGAGCAGCAACGTGAACTCGTCCATCCTCCTATCTACGCTGTACAATACCGCATACCGAATCCTCCACTCGGCAGCCAGCGGTGTGATAGCTCGCAAACGATAATAGAGTACCTTATTATTCTTGACAGCTCACAGCGCGTGCAGCCGAGGTGACACGCCGAAGCGCAGTCATCTCCAGCTATGTCAGTGTCCACCACATGGAATTATTCTACTTTCTGCGGTTCGTCGATCCGAAGTCCACAGCCGCGTCCACAATTCATCTGGAAGAATACCCAGGCACGGGGTAAGAAGACGTTCAGCCGCGCCACCGCCAATCGTCAACCGATAAGGCTGCATGAGTGGCGTCTGCACGCAGACGAGCTTCTCGCGTGACAAACAGCCACGTTGGGCGACAATCGTCAACTTGCTTTTGACACTAAAAAACACACCTGCTAACACTATCAGTATCAACTAATTGTGACCAAAGGAAAGTACGATCAACATGATCAAACTTCGTTTGGCAGTGGTCGCATGTTACCTACATTGTGTCAGCATGCTAGCTTTGCAGGGCTCCGAGCCACAACAGACCAAGTGCGTCAAGGCAGATAGATCTAAGCATCAGCATGCAGTATAAGCAGACGATCATACAAGTGGAAACTTTGATCGACTAGCAATCTACACGTAGCGCCTTCGTCAGCTAAAGAGAACACGACACCAATGCTGTGCTCGCTCGTGGGCTCGTCGAAACTCTTCACTGGCCGACTTTATGCTTACACGGGCTGCACAATACAACATACATATTGATAGTCAACTCAACACGCATGTATCCTCCCAACAACTAGCTGACGACATCCCCGCTGATGACTATGAATGATCGTACGGTAGCAATACGTGCACTTGCATCTGGACCACGGAAATCATCGCTTACTCATCGTCGACCACTTTAAGTCTCTGCGAGCAAGAGATTACACCTCCTTGTACACCAGTAATACGGAATCTGGAACGTCGTTCCTCCAAATGTCCAACAATCTCTCATCTTCGTAACCTACATGTAGCAAAGCTGGGACAAACAGCTCGGCAGCAGAATGTATCGCATACCAAAGCTATCATTTGCCTTCAGCACCACTTACCGACAGAAGACATGGCGTAGGGGAGATCGATGTTTATTATGGTCGAGCGAGATATCGTACATCGGATAATGATCAGCACCTTCCAGTCTACGAGGTAGCTGCGCCTCCCTCGGCAAGGGTTAATGGCAGGTCAAGGTTGATTGTCCCAAATGTCGATTCGTCTTCTCCCTTCGGCTGTTGCTACTTGTTTTCCACTTCTCAGTACTCCGCGCAACCATTGCGAGACGGAATTCGTTCGCCGTGATTATATGCACCTTGCAGACGGACAAGTACGGAAAACATGGCTGTACTGTGCAGCGGCAAAAAAACGAGACCAAGGTCAAAAGGATGAGTGCCCTAAGACGGAGTTGAACCGGCGACCTCGTCATTACTAGTGACGCGCTCTACCAACTGAGCTATCAGGGCTTATTCGATGATAATCAATCTCGACAACGTGTACATATAGCTTTGTCTTGAGGCACGATATCATGGACGATCGATGCGGTTGTCCGTCCCACAAGACTTGCGATGGCACGATGAGATGAGCAAAACCCCGGCATCATCAATGTATTGACCACGCTACCCATACACATTGCAAAGCTTTTGTCGTGTCCCCGCCGCGAAAGAATAAATAGAAACTTTGTCGATATCATGTCAGGGCATATCACCATGAAACCTCACATGAATCCTCTGAAGCCCCGAAATCCGCCTTTCCCTTTCACCTTGTCCGACGAGCCGTCCTCGGTAGATTTCTTATCTTTGGATTTGAGCTTGATGTTTTGTGCGCCACCTGTTGCAAGAGTCAGTATTCGTGCCCAAATCATTGATTGCTCATGTCACGGGGTCCGGATCATCTTACCTCGTCCGTAGTACCTCACTTCGCTGTTCGGCGTAATTTTGTTTTTCTTCGCTTGTCCCGAAAGATCGCTGCTTGCATCGCTCCAGCCACTCTTTGAGCTAGTCTTGTTCGTCTCGTCTTCTTCCATCAAGGGTGCCGTTTGGTTGAAAGGCAAGGCTGACGATGGCGTGCCTGGAGTGCCGCTTCCGCGTGAAGCCATGCTTTCCGCACGACTCACGCTCGGCTTCCATGATAGACCTCCGGTGTTGTTGGTTTGGGTGTGAGGCGATGGCAGGCTGTCTGCCGTGGGACGCTGCTGGGTGTTTACGGAAGGCTGGAAGCGGCGATTGGATGGATCGGAGGTCGGGTGGTAGTCGCTGAAAGCGTCGTAACCACTGTCGGCGGCTGTCATGGCGCCTCCCGAGCCAGGTCGGTCCGTATACGCTCCTCCTATGTTGGGATGATAATGCTCGTTTTGGTCTGTATCGTGAAAAAATGTCTGACCTTCACTGTGGCCTCGAAGGGTGTCCAGTTGGGATTTGACGGACTGGTATTCGAGCTCGAGATCGGTGAACTTTTCCAACAGCCTCGCGTGGGCCTTCTTGAGCTGAGCCAGCTTGGCCTGGCTATCTGCCACAGCGCGCTGCACGAGCATTTGGGTATCTTGTGACGGAGCCTGCGCGCTCGACCGACCAGAGCTGTAGTCATCGGACGACTCCACGCGTGCCTCGAGTTCCGCTATGCGATTTGTGTAAGCATTCTTGAGCCGCTCGGAGTCCTGGTCTCTTCCGGAAAGCTTCATTTGCAGTGTTTGCTTTTCGTTCTGTAAAATCTCGATCTCCCTCTTCGCGCGCTCAAACTCAAACTCCTTGAACTCATACTCTCGCAGACGCTGGCTGGCCTCACGGAGCTGTGCTTGACATCCTGCAATTGACTCATGTCCTTGTGGAGCAGTTCGAGCTCATGGGACTTGTTCAGTTCGCGTGCTTCACATGCGACGAGCAATTCTCGAATCTGCTTCATTTCTGACCGAAGTCGCCTGAGTTCAGCCGCTTCTGCCATCCAAGTTTGTTGCTCTGCCTTCATACTGCGTAGACGGTCCAGCATATGCGATTCCATTTATTCGCCTGTTTCCGAGTCAACGCAGAGTCCTTGAGTGTAGCCTCCCGTGCACTTCGAATGTGCTCGAGCTGTTTCTTGAGTGCTCGATTAGCATTGATGAGATTGAGTGTCTCGGCTTCGGCCGTGGCATCTTTTACATTTTTTCGTGATAGTTGACCAATGTGCTGAGAATATTGAGCTTTGTGCCACCTTTCGAAGTTGAGATCATTCTTGAGCAGCGTTATCTCGCGTTGTAGGTAGGCTAAATTGGTTTGTGGCGGCTCAGACTTTCTCGCGAAGCACGATTTGATCCGATATTGCCCGGCTCGGGAAATCGTCCACGTTCAGCGAGCCTGTTCTTTGCGATGCATTGGATCTACCAGGGATACGCAATTGAGCAGCATCGTCATCCTCATCCATGCCTTGAGCTCTCAGCAGTGGGCTCTCAGGTTCGGGGCTCAGCGCTGACAACGGTGGAAGGTTGGTTTCACGCCAGCTGATACCAGATCGCAAGCTTACTTGACTGGCGACTGGGGATATTTGTGTGCTACCAGGGTGGTGAGATTGAGTGCTTTGTGCATTCAAGGAGAGAATGGAGGCAGTTCCGGTATTTTGCAGTCGGAGGTGGTCCGGGGGCTTGTCAACATGATCTGTTTATTGTTATACAGTGCGTTGCACTCCGCAACAACGTCCGCGGGCTCTAATTTTGACCATTTAGTGTCGCTGAGCTCTTCTTCGGGTGTCATGTTGTAGAAGTTTGAGTGCATCAATGGACCGCTCTGTACTGGTCCGTTCGGCTGCGTATGACCGCTTGGTCTAAATCGAAATCGTCCGCGCCGGGGAAATCGAGATTCTTCAAGTATTTGCGTGGTCTGCGGATGTAGCTCATGAAGTTCAAAGGATATAACCCATACAGAGAGGTAAAGTAGCTCAGCAGTTCCGGCACTGTGGTTTCGACCACATCAACATCCGGACGGAGAATCTCCCAGGATTTGTCCATGCCGACTGCACCAGTGTCAAACTCGTCCGAGTCATCTGCATCCACTCGGTCGTCTGTGACGAGATCACGTTGGGCAACCGTGCTCAAAGGACTGAACTTCTCCCAGCACAAAAGCCTGCTATAGATCAAGCAGAGACGAGGTAGCTGTGCGCCAATAGGGCCAGGTATGTGAGGTAAGAGCATCAACGAAGTAAGTGCGACTGAGAGAACCGTGGTGGAAGTATCGTTCATCAGGCATTTGAGGATGTCCTCGACTAGTGGTGTATCGATCGCCGTGTAGGTATTGGGACCTGGTGCTTTAAAAACGTGCTCAGTAGGTTGAGTGCTTGAAGTCGACAGCTGGCTGTGCGGATCAGGTCGTCGATGTTGGCGAAAAAGTCTCGTGTTCTCTTCTTTCCAAACGCGATGAGTACGCTCTCGACTTGTGATGCGATTTGCGCATTCTCTGGAGCAATCAGTGCATCTTCGTCAGACACCTCGCGCGTGCGTGAGATATAGATGCCGAACAGTTCGCTGCAGAGTCGACTAGGCAGCGGCGATGGACTTTCACTACCGGCTTCGTCGTCATGATGGACCATGGAGCCGATCAAGAAATCTTGCGCATCGTCCAGTGCCTGCTTGCGATAGCCAGTCGCACTGATGACAGGTTTGATAGCAGTCCGCCACCAGTCCCAGATGTCTGCTTCCGCAGTGATGGCAGGGCGTAGTTCTTTCAGGACGCCACAAAAGGCGCCTGATTTGTGTGGGCTCTCACCCACATGACGCTCCCAGAAACTTTTGAGTTCTTGGTTTGCGCGGACAGACTCTTCTTCACTCAGCTCGCCATCGTTCTGGTCCACAAAGTGCTGTAGCATGCGTCTAGCTTCTGGTGGTAAAGAAGTCGGAGGCTTGGCGGCGGAGAAATGAGCCTGCAGTGCCTTTGGTCGCATCTTTGATAGTCCTGCGGTTCGACATGTCAGCAATCAGGAAACTGACAATATTTCCGATGCTATAACACGAGTATTATGGGCGGATAGGCGGGGCGTGAGGATGGTGCGGCATTACCTGACGGCCATGTCTGCGAGGTGGAGCTTTTACGCTCTAAGTCCCGAGGCAACGTCCAATTCAGTCGAGGAACAGCAAGGCTGACCGGCAGGGTAAACCTTTTGCGGTGCCACTGTCGAGAAGAACGAGGCGTACGATGCTTTTAGCGTCTACCAGGCTCCATGGCGAAGATCCGGGAGAAGTGTGAATTGCGTGCAATTGGCAGAGATAAGGGAAATTCAAGTGCGCAGGGGCAGGGCAGAGCAGCGCAGGCTACGGAGCATGGCCCAATATGGCGGAAGTGTATAGGTATGGACAGCGAGAGCGGGAGGTGTACTATGCGTCGGCTCGCGGCGGCGAGATGTGTGATGTGAGTGATGTGATGATCAAAAAGGATTCGAGATAAGACGCCGGCAAGCCCAGCTTGAAGACTGACTCCGCGCGTTGCGCTGCACCTGACTGCGTTTGTACTTCTCAAGTGAATGGCCACACATGCTTGCTGCACGATAAACTGTCGACGGCTTTCACAAGACGCCGGCGCATCTGTATGCGTTCTGCTCGTGTCACGATGCTTTGCACGCGAAGTCGCAGGCTGGAACATGCCTTCCTATCTCGAAGCGAGGGCAAGGCCGTGCCGTGAAGGCGCTGTGCACGCACCATCCTATTTGTTAACCCAACAATCCTTTCCGATGCCGCGACCTAAGACTATCCAAGCGGCATACCAAGGTCATGGCGCCCTCGGGCTAAGTTGTCGTTCAGCTGTCACTGCTATCAGGCATCCAAGTCCCTGACAGCCATCCCTGGCATGTGCGTGAGCGCTGCCGACATCCCCATGACACTCTATTCGCCTAGGGCCATACTAGCAGTATTCCCACGCGAGCATCAACGCTCAAGATCTACCGGCGCTTGGAGCTGAGTTCCGGCGAACAGCTGAGCCCTGCGAATGGGGCTGTTGGCTGACACGGCAAAGACCCTATGCAGCTGTGTAGATCTCACGTAACGTATCACATGGAGAGATAGCAATGCAATAATGTGCGATTAAAGTCACCCAGCGCCACAGTTTGATATCTACGATTGACGTGCATGTGTCAGCCCACGTTGCCGGGATGTTGTGGTGTATCTTCCCCCTAATAGCATACGCGGTCCAAGCATCTTCCCAGATGCATCTCACATCATATGTTGAGATTATTACGTATCTTAGTACACTTTCGCGCAAGGTATACAGAATTAAATCGTCTAACTGAGAATCTTTGCATCTCGACACAAGGGGCACATGGCCAAAACAATGTACTGGCATGAGTTGAGCGATAATCTTCACATGCTAGACAAAGCGCTACAGCCGCCTCCTCAGAGTCCACGATGGTTCTAGACTGTTTCCAGTTGATCGCCAGTCCTCTAGTGAGCGAGACATGAGCTTGCCTTCCTCGTCGCGCAGCCGAAAACTCAAGAATCATGAGAGAATTCTCCAGACCTCACTTCATCGAAAATGCTTATTTTCAAGGGTTCCTTAGCTCAGTTGGTTAGAGCGTGGTGCTAATAACGCCAAGGTCGTGGGTTCGACCCCCATAGGGACCATCCTTTTGCATTCTGTATCGATATCTATCGTTTTGAAGTCGAAGGGGTAGATATGGTGATGAAATCACTTCGGACTGATCTTTCTAGCCATGCGCTTGGGTTCGCATCGATATGGTTACCCTTTCAAGCTGGTAAAAGTCGCAGCAGTCGAATATATCGATTTTTGCTTTTGTATATACCAAATATGAAAAGTTGCGCTTTTAGTGTGGGAGGACTTCACAAACGCGCGGGGCGCTCCTGCCTCACCATAACTACTCATTCTCAGGCCATCCCTATAGACGCGGAATTTGTGTTACCAGTACACATACGCCATCACTAGTTGTCATTGAAAAACCTATACTATAGGTCGCACATGTGCTCGCACTTACAGCAGAACTACTCTGCGAGCCCGCCATATCTCTTTACTTATGGTGCATGAAGGCAGACGGACGACAGATATCGTTGCTGGAGATTGAAGTAGTCACAACGGAGGTAAGATCAAGAGACAGCAAAGCCCCAATCGAACGTAGTGTCAATGATTGGATATATCCGTGGCAGGAGTGTGTCTGTGAAGCTCCTAAACAGTCCAATTGCAAACCCCTCTAAAGCAAAGAATATATCCGAAGACACGGCCAACACAATGCATGTATCTCTGGCATGACATATTCTACGCTAAATGGTAAGGTTTGGGAGTGGTACTTTCCGAACTCTTGGCCTCGAGGGCCTCACCACCACTTCTCACAGAGCACCCTTCCCTTCTCCATCCCCTCTTGCTTCCCAAGAAACTCCACAACCTCGTCAGTCATCTTCTGCGGTCCACAAACATAGCACACCGTCCCTTCTCTACCCTCTCCCACCTCCTTCTCACCCCTCCACCCATCCAAAGCTCCAACCAGATCTCCCTCTCTCATCCTCCTCGCCCAAGTTCGATTCGGCAGCTTCCCATACTCGATCTTCTCACCATTCTCATAACCCGTCGGCCCGGTCAAGAAAAGCGACAGAGTGACGTTCAAAGGCTCGTCAGCTGCGCCGACCAAATCCATTAGCCGAGGCAGAAACAGAATCGTCTGCGGGTCAGGTTCTGATTCGAGAGTCTTGGTGCCATAGAGGAAGTGAATTTCTTCTGGTCGCTGGGACGAGTGTTGTCGTATTAGATGGCCGAGGATGGATATTAACGGGTTTATGCCGACGCCGCCTGCGATGAGCACTAGGCGGTTGATGTTTCTGGTGGGGATTGGAAGGACGGGTGGAGGATAGGTGAAAGAGCCTCCGACTCGAACTGCTAAGCTTGAGTTGAGGATGGATTCGATGGGCTGGTGGAAATATCTGGCCGGAGGATTGGAGGAGTTTTGCACAGCGAGTTCAATATAGCCGCCACCCTTAGGGTCGGCAGTCGAAGGTGGCGAAGTTATAGTGAAGCCGCCTGTTTTCGGTAGAGTGGGTATGAAGGTGTCGAGCCATTGGCCTGGGAGGAACTGTTGGTTGTCAGCTGTAGAAACAACTTATGTCACACGAGCAAGATCGACTCACTTTGATGGTGTGGTTCGGGTCTTCAGGAGAGAGGCGAAGGACACGTGTCGATGGGTTGATTTGGCGAATGTGAGATATAGTGACCGGCTCAATGCGATTCTGGCGTGGCTCTGATGCTGTGCGATCTTCATGAGGGACAGAGTCACGGACTATAGTGGCCATCTTTCGTGTGAATGACCTCGCAGACGCAGATGGTGTAAGGAGGGTTCGGGTTAAGGCAGGCGAAAGGCGCTGTATGAACATAGCATCAGAGATCTAGTAGAAATTTGAGAGACAACTGCGTGCATCAAAGGAAATAGTCATTGGTAACAAGTATGGAGATGCATCTGTCGTGTGCTAGGAGTTGGAGGTACTTTACGAACGCGCTGTCTAAAGCCAGAACATGACGTCGATGGAGAGTGAGGGTTGACAACATCGAGGCATCCTACTGTTTGAATTCATGTTGTGACTATACATTCATCAATACGCCAAGGTCAAACATAGCAGCAATTGTGTTGTATTCGATGTGCTACAGTCATCCGTCCTTGAGAAACAAACCACATCTAATAGGATAATGTATCCAGTATCACCAATACATGACGAAAGTCAGACCGAGGCACGACGCGAAATCCACCTGTGATTGAGCGACCAAGGGCTGAGCGAGATCGCAGCGCTGTGGGGCTACACAGTTCGCTTGCGATCACGTCAGCAACTCAGCAACGTGTATGATAAGGCAGCTGTACACTTAACACCATTCGTGCGTACAGTAACATAGATCAAAATTTGTCTTCGAGTCCGACTTGTTACACTGGAGCCACTCGCTGCATACAAAGATCGACCTATCAGTCAGCAAAGAAACATGGCGAAACCTCTGGCAACAGTAGCCATCCTGTCCATCGGAAGTATGGGTGCAGGCGTTGCCCGTCTACTCACAGCACACAATTATCGTGTCATCACAAATGCTTCAGAACGAAGGTAATACACGCCAGAGTGTTCAAAGCCCAGGAACTCGTCACTCATCAACGCATTAGTGAAGCTACCCAAAAGCGAGCTCGAGAGAGTGGCGTAAAGTTGATCTCGACAGACCTAGAACTATGCAACGAAGCCGACTACATACTCTCCATCGCACCACAACGCGACACACAGGCCATCGCCGATCGCGTTATCGCCGCCGCCACAGACACTGGGTTCAGGAAGCGCAGCAATCCTCTGTACTTCCTCGATCTCAACGCCGTAAGCCCTCGCACAGCCCGAGATGCATACGACCTTTTCGCAGCCTCCGCTCCAGGTATCAAATTGATAGATGGCGGCATTATTGGAGGCCCGCCAAAAGTGAAAGCAGATGGCTCTTGGTTCTGTCCTGGCTTCGTCGTTTCCGGTCCTCATTCGCTTCACGAAGCGCAGCCGAGCGGGGATGACCTCGCCAAAATTATGAATGTGCGCCATATAAACAATGAAATTGGCTCAGCATCTGGCGTGAAGATGTGCTTTGCAGCTATCCACAAAGGCTTCACGGCCTTGGCGACGCAATCGCTGACCACAGCTCACAACCTTGGCATCATGTCGGAGCTTCAGGACTATCTTAAAGAATCGCCGCTGGGCCCTCACCTGAATGGAAATTTGCCGGGCATGCCTCCGAAGGCGTATAGATGGGTGAGAGAAATGGAAGAAATCGCTGATTGCTTCGAGGAAGATGGTGGCTTTTCTCGTGAGGAGAGCATCTTCAGGCCCATTGCTAGGGAATACGAGCTCATAGCCAGCGGCACTGAGTTGGGCCAGGAGCAGACTGAAGATAGACAGCGTGGCAAGACTGCTGAAGACGTTGCCGCCGTGCTCAGCGATGGGATCAAGAAGTGGAAACTCAAGGCTGAGTGATGGCTTGCGACTTTTGCACAGCAGGAAGGAGAGTTCCAGAACGAAGCCAACCTTCGGCACCTAGTACGCCGCCGTCTTCAGCCCGAGGGTCCATTGACCACTTCCGGATTGGAGTGATATCGAGAGTTGAAGTATAGCCAGATGCGTACATCTCCATGCCAGCCCAAGCTATCATCAAGGCATTGTCGGTACACAGACTTGGAGGGGGAAATACCGCTTTGATGTGTTCATAACCACGTGCGTCCAACATGGCCCGAAGGAGATGGCGTAAGTAGCGGTTCGATGCCACACCTCCAGATACAACTACTGTATCAATGTCCTTGGCAGTGTCGGATGGTTTAGACTTTTTCTTAGACTCCGCAATGTCTCCCAGGTAAATCAATATACGCGACGCAAGATGCTCGAAGGACACGCGCAGAACCTCACGAGCCATGTCCCGACGCTCCTCGATCGAAATTGATTCTGGATCACGTAGCTCAGCTGTGAGCGTGCCGTCTTCAGTGACTTTCTGCTTCATGAAGCGCTGAACGGAGGTGAGAAGACCAGCGAACGAGAAGCCATCCTCTTAGACGACTTGTCACCGCCTTTACTCTCTGCAAGGGGGGCACCAAGTGACCAGCCCCATGATGTTGAGCGTCGCTTCAGCTCTTCACCTCTATTCACTGGAGCGGTGTAATTGTAGTCGGAAGGACCATTCGGGAAAGCAAAATCTTCAAGGGCTTTACCATACGGTGGCTTAATCAAATCAGAAGGCAACAAAGCTCGAGCAGCTTTATCCAAGCAATCACCAATCGCGATGTCACCCGTGGATGCAAGTATCTGGTGATCGGTAAGGCCCGCAGAGTTGACGAGCATGGTATGACCTCCACTGGCGAGAACACTCAAATACGGAAAAGAAGGCTGCAGCGATGCCGGCTCCCACGGACCTTGGTAGAGGTCAGGCAGGCTCTCCAGTGTAGAGCAGAGTCTCGGCGTCAAAGCGTGAGCTTGCATGTGATGCACACCGAGGAGTGGGACGCCCCATGCCAGAGACAGTCCTTTTGCAAGCTCTAAGCCAACAGTGAGATTACTGCGCATTCCGGGGCCTCGAGTGACCGATACAAATGTTGGCTTTCGTCCAGCGGTCTTTGCCAATGCATCTGCAACAAGATTGCCCAGGCTGGTCTGGTGAGAATGGAGCGCCACTAGAGGGTGTATGCCATTGTAGGCTGCACTGTTGGCAGTAATTCTCTCATGATACGCTACATGGGTACGTAATCTCTGAGGATTTGTTCCTGAATGGTCTCCGTTTTGTATTTCGAGAATTGCCACCGAGGTATCATCACATGATGTTTCAATGGCCAGTGTTGATAGACCTGGCTGCCAGCCAGCGTGTACGTGTCGAGTGCGCGAGGTACACCCTCTCAGGACACGTGCAGACCATCTTGTCCTCGGCCCTCTCAGCATTTGTTGGCGATATCAGTTGTGGTGGGAATACTCCCTAAAAGTGAAATGCTGAAGGAAAGCGCGCTAATAATAGCTTGAGCGCTCTGGCCCGTGTCGCATCCAAATCGGCGTGGAGCGATCTGAGCTCAGCGTGGCAGTGACGTCTGTCTCTTTGTTGATGACCTCGGATTGTCATTTCTCACGTTCCGAGATCCTGCGACCCTAGGTATTTATGACGCTATAACAAATATCGACTCACACGCCCGAATGTATATACTTCCTCATAGGCCTTGGGAAGGCTATACGCGCAGTATCCAATATGGCCGATGAGAAGAAAGCGACAGATGGCCCCTCCGTGGACGAGTCCAACGCTTGGGACTATCACACACTCCCCGACTGGGACAACGATTTCTACGACGAAGACGACATATTAGCCTTTGCTTCGGCTTTATCAGCACCTGAGACCTCAACATCACCTTCCGAGGAGGATTTACTCAACCCTAAGAGACAGAATGCCGAGTTCATCACAGCACTAAACGACTGGCGACCGGTGCATCAACGGGTACGAGGAGAGAGCACAAATAGCGTCGGAGACTACACAGGAAGACTCAAAAAGAGCAAGAAGCAAAAGAAGTCGCAGCGTGGAAGAGATGAGACTCGCGAAGGCTGGACCTACTCGCTGGTCAAATATCCGCTCTTGATCTTCGTCTTTGGCTGGCTTTTGGCGCTCTTTGTGATATACCTGTTCACAAGATTGTACATCTATGTCTACGAACAATACGTGACATGGAGAGGCAAGAGGGAGAAGTTGCGCAAGAATTTGCGAATACAGACGAACTATGAAGACTGGGTGCAGGCAGCCAAGGACCTGGATCGTCACCTTGGCAGTGACAAATGGAAGGAAGATGAGGATTCCTCTTACTACCAACCACGCACCATCAAGAGAGTACTGGTTGAGATGCGCAAGCTACGACATCAAGCGGAGACTGAAGGGCGCAAGCATGAAACTCAGCCAGGTTTCCGGGCAATGGACAAATTGCGAGGACTAGTCGAGGCCTGCGTAAAGAACAATTTTTCGGGCTTTGAGGATCCGCATCTGTACTCAGAGACATACTACGGCACAAAGGACCTCATCCAAGCATACGTCGATGAGGTGTCGAACACCCTGAAATTCATGTTCGAAAGCCCTCAACTGTCTCAAAAGAGAAGCGTGACCTTTCCAAACACCTTGGGACGAACTTTGGTCGCACTGCACTCTGCCTGAGTGGCGGAGCTACTTTTGCGTACTATCACTTTGGTATTGCAAAGGCGCTGCTAGATGCTGATATCCTTCCTGACATTATTACTGGAACGTCCGGAGGAGCTTTAGTGGCTGCTCTTCTCGCAACACGCACTAACGAGGAGCTGAAAAAATTGTTGATCCCAGCACTTGCCCACAAAATTACTGCATGTCATGATCCCATGTCTGTCTGGTTCCCACGCTGGTGGCGTACTGGCGCGCGCTTCGAGACCGTCGATTGGGCAAAGCGCTGCTCATGGTTTTGTTACGGCAGCTTGACTTTCCTTGAAGCATACCAGCGCACTGGGCGCATTCTCAATGTCAGCTGCGTGCCATCGGATCCACACTCACCTAGCATTCTTGCCAACTATCTTACTGCGCCTGATTGTGTAATCTGGTCAGCAGTCCTCGCATCGGCCGCCGTCCCTGGTATTCTCAACCCGGTCGTGCTGATGCGCAAAACTGCGACAGGCACGCTTGAGCCCTACTCCTTCGGCCACAAGTGGAAGGATGGTTCACTACGTACTGATATCCCGCTGAAGAGCTTGAACCTGCACTTCAACGTCAATTACAGCATTGTCAGTCAGGTCAATCCACATATCAACACATTCTTCTTTTCGTCACGCGGCAGTGTCGGACGACCGGTCACCCACCGACGTGGTCGTGGATGGAAGAGGTGCTTTGGGGCAGTGCTCTCGAAATGTATTTGAAGCAGGACCTCACCAAATGGCTCAAATTCCTTCGACACCTGGAACTACTACCACGTCCACTTGGACAAGACTGGAGTCAGCTATGGCTACAGCGTTTCAGTGGAACCGTCACAATTTGGCCTCGCACTATCCTCAGTGACTTCTATTATATTCTCACAGATCCAACTGTGGATCGCCTTGCACGCATGATACACGTAGGACAACTCGCTGCATGGCCAAAACTGAAATTCATCAGCAATCGTATGGCCATCGAGAAAGTCATCCAAGAAGCTCGCAAAGCAACAAGACCGGCGGAACAGCCTTTACCCACGCCCATGCCCAATGACAATGATCGCCAAATGCGCAACGTCTTGTCCGAAGAAGATCTCAGATCGCTCCTCGCACAAGCTAGAAACTCTGGAGGACGCGTCGAAATTACCAGCAAAAAAGGCACTCCCACACTTGAGATTCCCGAGCCACTCCCAGAGCAAGAACCGCGTTCAGTCAGCCCTTCGCTCAGCAAACGACTTGGCGGATGGTTCGAGTCAATGTCACGTTCGCCGTCTCGCCATCGCAGCGACCAGCCGCGGCCTTCGCTTGCAAGCATGCACCAGCTACACCATCACCGTCGCAGTTCTGTTATGGAAGAATTCAAGCGTCAGAGCGGGGTCTTCTTCGATGATCCGGAGATCGAAGAGAGCCCTGAAGAGCTGGACAGCGCTACTGACGGTGATGAGCACGAGACCAAGAACAGTGCTGATGTTGCTCCGCTGGAGAATGGCGGCGTGAGGCGAAGAGTAGATCGAGCATTTGATACTGCTGGGGATACATTCGATGGTGCTAATGATGACAGCGAAGAAATCATGCATGAGCTGGGTCTGGACGACGATATTCCTGCTCGGGGGAGATAGGATATTCTTATTGAGAAAAAAGGATGAGCAGGATTTCATGCTAGTCAGCATTCATAGAGCGTTCGAGCGTTTGGTTTCGCTACAGCCTGAATTGGGTAGGCACACATGGATAGAAGTACATGTATCGTACATTTGGGCTCTCTTCAAGACGTAGTAATACTCGTGCGTGACGCCCACGATCCGCCGCCGTGTGCCACAACACAGCCATCACATGTGTAGCAAGTTATTACATGCAGGTACCAGCGCACAGTCAATGTATACGCATCTAGGCGCATAAATGTACATCATGTATGTATGTTCCTCGTATACATGTAGATGCTCCGGCGAGCTTTCTAAGAGTGACGTCAGATGTTGTTTACCACAGCAACGGAAATAGCAACAGCACGCACCGGTCGAGGATCTCGCATGTTTCTTCAGCACCCCACCTTACGCCCTAATTTAGTCCTTACGCATCATGAATTATCACAGCAATGCCATCTGTACATAGCTCAGTCCGGCGAGCACCAATCCAGCCTTTTCCCGTGCCACAACCCAACTTCACCTTCCCCACCAACAAACACCTGCTCATCACAACACCCTCTCGCATCTTATCTTGGGACACTTCCGGCACACACGAGCTCTTCAAAAGCAGTCGATCTGGTATCGCGGCCGCGACAGAAAGTAAAGATGGGTCGGGCACACTGGCAGTCGCCGACAAGCATGTGGTTGTCCTGCACGATACCCAGCGCGGCAAGGAAAAGAGCTGGGGCTTGAGCGCACAGGAAGACGAAGTCAGGCATTTGGAATATACCAAAGACTCGCAGAGCTTATTTCTCACGACTACGGCGAGCAATGCGGTTCAATGCTACTCTGTGCAGGCGGAGCAGCTATTGAGCCCACCACAGACTCTTTCTTCTCCCGCGGTTGCGCTTGCGATATCTCCAATCGGACATCTCATGATCTCGGCGCAAGGCCTACCGCCTGTTGTGTTTCTGAAAGACTTATCGAAGAACTCGACCGCGACGCTCCTAAAGCCGCAGGCCTCGACGGCCGGGATCTCAATTGCTGCGTTTCATCCAGAGAGGGCCAACATCTTTCTCCTGGCATTCGATGACGGCACGTTGGCCATCTTTGACGCAACGCGAATTAATAGAGGTCCTGGATCGGGCAAATACAACGATCAAAGCCACACTGGAAAAGCGGAGATCGGACGCAAGAAAGAGCTTCATAAGGCATTGAAGTCTAAGACAGAAGGAAGGACTCGTGCAATTGCTGGCGCTGCATTCTTACCTGGACATACACTCAAGACCATCACTGTTGGAATTGATGGTCGATGCAAACTCCTAGACTTCTCGAATGGTGTCAACATCCTCCGCACCTGGCATGCCGAGACGCCTCTCATGTGTGTGTCGGTTTCGGCGTTGCCAGATCTTCAGCCTGAACGCGCTGCGACGCGAAAGCCGAAGTCATCTGTGCGGCTAAGCGACTCTAACACTCTTATCGCTGTTGGAAGCCAAGACGGTAAAGTATCACTCTATGACACTCTCGGCCTACTGCAAAGCGAGAAGCAAATCAGTCCGAGAGGAGAAAGGATAATTAGTGTGGAATGGATCGCTGGCGATTCTCCAAAAAGCGTGTATGGTCGTATCCCAGGAGAACAACATGATACGCCACTTTTGCCTTCTCTTGTATCCAATCCTGCCAAAGGAAGCGAGGTTCTGGGAACGAAAGACAGCACACCGAAACACCTGAGCATTCATCCGGCTTTAAGACCCTCGACGATGAATCCAATCCCATCGGCCTCTATGCAAAGTCGCAGATTCGCAGTGCACCCAGATGAGGCACTGAACGACAGCACAGTCCGACATACACCCAACGCAGAGAGAAGCCACATGGTCTCTGCAGAAGCCGGAGAGTATCTGGACTTGTTCTCTCCTGTCAACCCCTTCATTGTAGAACAAACTCGTGCCAGTCGAGATCAGAGCTACAGTCCTACCCGCATCAGGCCGCGAATATCCAGCCAGACCTTCGCCCGAGACGCCTCATTGTCAAAGCGTGACTTGGCACGAACGCGATTGTCCAAAGGTCTGACGCTATCGCCAACAGTAACAGACAGCCACGCCACAAGTTCGAGCTCAGTACCTGCCGGTTTAAAAAGGAATGTGCAGTTCCGCTCGGTTCGTGCCACTGCTCTAAATTCGCCACTCAGATCTGAAAGACGAAAATTGAACCCTGCATCTGTATGCAAGAGGAACACCCACCGTGTGGACAGCCGCGAAGCTGTAGATGCGACAGTGGCTGCTAATGCGAGGCTGTTGCGGGACTTGAGACAAATGGGCGCAAGGACGGAGACGTTGCACGCAGGCGGTGTCTTGTCGGGTCGTGCGTCAAGGAATTCGAAGAATGCGGACGTGAACGTAACCCAACCGCAGCCGGTCGTACTTTCACACACGTCTGAGCCCAGTCCATTGCCTGTAGAGCCCCAAGGAGAGGTTGAGATCTTTGGGCGTGATGGGCGATGGCCCACAGACTCGGTAGACGAACCATCGTGGAGCGAGGAGCAGCAAGACGACATTTGGATTACGTCAGATGAAGAGCGCAACAAGTCATCTCGCAGAATCCATGGGATTGAAAGACCTGTTGCTCGGCAGACTTCACGATCACGAATGGATTCCAAGGGCACCATCAGCACTACTCAAACGACGGCACGGTCTCCGGTCATATCACCTCAAGCCTCTCAACCTAAGACTACGGATCGCCCGACGTCGACCGAAGATTACACTACAGCACGCTCACACGCGTCGCCCAATGGGGTGTTCACCTTGGCATCAGACGATGTAAAAAGCGTATTCCCAAGAACTTCTTCCAAGTCGCCGAAGAAGGGTAAATCTGAATCGAAACAGCGGAATCGAGAAACACCCAAACACCGCAAGACGGCTCTGCAAGAGATCGCCTCGAATGCAGCAATGAGCCGCCAAGCAAGTAATCCCTGGGCCAAAGTAAAACAGCTAAAGGGTGTGCCTCTTGAACCCATTGATGTTGTACCACGCGAGGCGCCTGTGCTAGATGATGGTGCTGCACAACAGCAGCCACGCAGAGAATCGTGCGTTGGATGCAAGGCCAATGCGAGCAAGGTGAAGATTCTAGAGAGTGAGATGGCGCACATGAAGGGCGAGATCCTGGCATTGCGGGCGATGTTGAGGAGGAATGGAATTCCTGCTCCTGCGATCCCCGGGCGCTGAAGATGTTGTGTCCTGATGGCTTGCCATAACTCAGGTGGGATATCAATTGTCTCACACTATAAATTTCGAGCGAGGCGTTTGGGAATCTACGACGAGACGACCTACAGTCTTGCCTAGCATTACGATCACGAAGTACGACTAATGAATGAATGCAACACGGCTGTGCCGTCTTGCCGCACACACCATATATCTGTACATTTCCTGTTACTTACAAGTCATATTACTCAATAGAAGTGAGGTGCTCCCCATACTCGTCATCGTACATACATCATCAAGCGTACAGACAAGCCACTCAAGCCTCAAAAACCAACCCCGCAAAGAGGCGCCGCCAAGTCGTGCCGACATGGGGAACAAGCTTCTCCTATCGCTCGTCATCTGAACCTTGCAACTTGGCCCGGTCAATGGCTTTTCGTTCGTAAGTATGTTCGCCTGAATCGCAATGTTCGCGGTCTCCGTGCACTGGAGCATCAAAAGCCTCCTGTGACTTGTCTTCACGAGGAAACCATACACGTAAAAGCGCAGAGCCCAGCAAGATGTCACACTTCGCAATTGCCGTGCATCGCGTGACGCACGCGCACTCATAGCAACATGGGTAACGGCCGTTCTCGAGATTAACAGCGAGGTGAGGCCGAGCCTCTACGCATTCACGATCCTCCAGATCTCCACCCCCGCCAGACCTCTCCACGGGGTACCAGCGCAGAAGCAAAGCACGGTTCTACTGCAGACCAACAACACCTCGGACTGCGTCATTGAACGCCTAAGCACCACAAGCTCATTGGTCTCATCCGACATAAGCACCATGCCACGCTCTCTGTAAGGTGTGAACCGCGTGGGCAGACAGGAGGCTATAGCTTCTTACTTGCAGCGGGCGCCATTCATCTCATGACCGTTTTTCCGGGGCGTCGCCGCAGATGAAGATCGGGGCGTTTTGGCAATGCAATGCTGTTAGGCTTTTGCTGATCTGAGCCGCCGATCGTTTGTCGTGTGCGTGCGTGGATCGTTTTGCAGTCTGATGCTGGGTGAGGGACGCGTTTATAAGATGAGGGGTTTCCTCTCTGGTGTGTTGAAGGGTCTTGCTGGTGCTTCACCTTTACGGTTTCATCTCTATCAGGCTGTTACACTGCAGCTAGCGACACCATGCTCAAGGGCGAAAATCGATACTTTGGATTTCGGGGAGGATGGCTGACCTTTTGGGTCACTGTCGCGTGTGCGACAGACATGACTCTGGTACAAACGTATACAACATTTCGAATCTTCTCATCTCGCTGACCCAATGTCTTCAGTTCGGTTACGATCAAGGTGTATTCGGAGGTGTTATCGTGACCGATGACTTCCTGAACACCCTCAACATCGCAAATGACACAACCATGAAATCGACCGTCACGGCCATCTACGACATCGGGTGTTTCTTCGGCGCCATCGCAGCTTTCGTCTTTGGCGATTATCTTGGACGCAAGAAGACAATTCTCGTCGGTACAACCATCATGAGCATCGGTGCCCTCCTACAATGCACGGCGTACAGCGTACCTCACATGATCGTCGGACGAATCGTCGCAGGTATTGGCAATGGCATGAACACAGCGACTGCTCCTCCATGGCAGTCGGAAACATCACAAGCGGCATGGCGAGGCAAACTCATTGTCATCGAGCTCATCCTCAACATCGCCGGCTTCTCGCTCTCGAATTGGGTTACCTTTGGATTCTCCTTCCTCCCGGGGGCGTCTCGTGGCGAGTTCCCCTTGCATTGCAATTCATTTTCATCGCCATCTTATACGCTACCGTTCCATGGCTTCCGGAGAGTCCGCGCTGGCTGGTAATGAAAAATAGAGATTCTGAAGCCGAACAAATACTGGCAGATCTCGAAGGAACCGAAACGGAAGATCCGTACATCCAAACACAGCTGAGTGAGATCAAGTTCGCTGCAGATTACGAACGAGACCATGCTGTACGCATTCGGGACCTGGTTAGAGGCAAGAAGGGCGATCAAGCCGGCACGTGCACTGTGCGTCGCTTGCTTCTGGGAATGGGCGCTCAGTTCATGCAACAATTCTCTGGTCAGTGTCTCCGTACCAAGCAATGCTATGTTGTTCAAGACTAACGATAAACAGGAATCAACGTAACTAGCTACTATTTACCCACGGTACTCATCGAATCGGTCGGCTTTAGCAACACAATGGCGCGACTTCTTAGCAGCAGTCAACAGCGTGAGCTACCTTCTGTTCTCGACCATCGGAATTCCCAACGTTGAACGATGGGGCCGACGCAAGATGCTCATGTATGCTGCTGCTGGACAGTGTTTCTGTTACTTGATCATTACGGTCCTGATTAGGTTCAACGAGAAGGATGGCTACCCTCACAAGACCGAAGTGGCGAAGGCGAGCGTCGCATTTTTCTTCCTGTACTATGTCTTCTTTGGCATAGGTTTCCAGGTACGTGCTACATGGTCGAAAGATGTACGAATGCTGACTGCAGTGGTGTAGGGAGTCCCATGGCTGTATCCTGCAGGTGAGGGCCTTGGGCATGCAATAACCAAAATTGCCAAATGCTGACAAGTCTTCCAGAAATCAACTCGTTATCGATGAAAAACAAGGGCGCTGCGCTGGGAACGGCCACCAACTGGATGTGTAGGTGTCTTAGTAACATAACTTCGCTCGGTGCTCATACTGACAACAATGCTCCAGGCAACTTCATCGTCGTCGAAATCACTCCCATCGGCATCAGAACTCTCGGCTGGAAATTCTACATCATCTGGACCGTCTTCAACGGGGCCTTCGTGCCACTCGTGTATCTGTTCTATCCGGAAACAGCTGGCCGTACGCTTGAGGATATCGACAAATACTTCATGGATCACGATAACATCTTTGTGTTCAAGGACAAGGTGGGCAATAACTATTCTGACAAAGCTTGAGATCCTACCAGCTAACGACATCTGTAGGTCGCAACATCTGCGAAGCGTCCTCTCGAATACATCGAGAACGAAGAAAACCAAGTGCGTCGTCACAGCAGTGTCAATGCCCGTGCAGCCTCCATGGCGGTGGCAAGATACGGAGATCGCATGTCGGTTGGCGACCAACAGGAGACTATGGAAGAGAAGGAGAAGCAAACGCACAGAGAGTCTGTATAAGGATCGAGGCGGCCACGTTTGCCTTTTCGCAGTGTTCCGTGTAGCTTGGCATGTGCTGTTGCTATCCGATCAAGAATGAAGTCTGAAGAAAGCGGGGCGGAGACGTGCATCATGACTTGAAGTCTGCTATGTATGATGGCAGAAGTACTCTATGGAATCGCGCTCATCAGGTCCGAATTCCAAACAGCCGTGCGTCCGTGTAGATATCTCTTGCTCGATACACGTGCAATCGTATCGTAAAACGACGTATCATGTGACGAAGACAAACTAACAATGACGGGATGAACACCGAAACGCCTCGTGCTACCACGGATCGGCAGCCCGCCAAGCGCTCATAGGCCGAGACATCAGACGTCAGCCTTCCGCCTGCCAGCCATGGGCCACTTTGATTGCTACCTTACCCGTCGCTGTCCCTCCAGTTCCTGCCGTGACTTTCGCGTTTCACTCGGCTTAACACATCTGCGACTTCTATATCAGCTTTTCCATCGAACGTGTCGAGCCCCGCAACGAGCCGCGTGAGCTTTGTATGGCAGCAATGGACGAGACGACTTTCCAGCACGAGCTGTGCGGGCTGAAGGAGCGAGTCTCGGAGATGACAGACGACCCGTCTTCGTCGCCAGCTCAAATTTCGGGTTTCATGCTGGCGAATGCTCTTCAGAATGACTTGTTCGTATCTCAGTTGCGTGACGTCAGGACTAGGTTGGATATCATGCAGGCTAGTCTACCACCACCACCAGCAAAAGGCCCAGAAGGCGAGGGCAAGACTCAGCTTTCGCAACAGGCGTCGATTAATGCTGAGCATTCTGTGGCTTTGAGAGGCCTTACCGTCGACATTGCTGATCTATACGACGAGATTGAACACCGGGATCGCCAAACGAACGAAAGAATTGGCCGTCTTGAGCAAGCTATCTCTGGCCTTCGAGGTAATGTTGTTTTCACGCCCACGGCAAGCGAGACCACTATTGAGGATCTTACTACGTCCCAACACACGGATTACTACGAGAGCAATGACCTACCGGAGCCGAAAAGCGATGCATCTGTGCATGGCTTCCTTGGCCAACAGAACGAACACGACAGGCCTGCAACACTTTCACAGGTTTTGGAAGGAACATGGACAGGCTGTGATACTGTGTCGCAGCCTTTCATGGCAGTCTGTCCACCGAAGCCTGACCACCGCGCTGAACTTCTGTCGGACGTCCTTTATGCTTCCGCCACTTCTACCACCTTGAATGGCCCGGACGATGCAAACCTGGCCAATACATACGGACACGATCTCGAAGCAACGCGACAGGATACTGTAGAACAGCGCAATTTCACACCGAACGAGATTGCTCAAATCGAAAAGGGATTCAACGATCAGATCAACATTTTCGAAGAGGCCAAGAGAAAGCAAGCCGAGGACTTCGAAACCCGACTCTCCGCTAAAGACGCCGTTATCGCGCATCTCAATACATGTCGAAAAGCCGCCGAAGAAGCATCCCAAATCACTAGGACGAACCTGGAAACCCGCCTCGCCGAGTGCGAGGACCAACTCATTCGCTGGAAGCAGGAGGCAGATGCTGCCCTTGGAAATTTCGATGCGATGGCGCGGTGCAATCGCGAGCTGAAAGCGGCGCACGACCTTGCGGTTGGCCGTATGAAGGAAGAGATGAAGCAATGCGAGGCATCGCGGCATCATTTCATGACTAAGTACGTGGATGAGAACTATCGCTTTAAGTGGCTTGAGCAGAAGAAGATCCAGGGCGAACAGAAGCTCTACCAAAGACTGGATGAGTGCGAACGTGCTCTCCGAACAGTGAGAAAAACCGAGACGCAGACATTCGCGATGCGATACAGAGCCGAGAAGAAGAGCTCGACCAGCTGTATGCTTTCTGCCGGAACAAACCAGTGTAGTATCCCACCAGGAGAGAATCATCGCCCAGGGCACGGCTATCCTAAAGGAGCGAGATGCCGAGATTGACGGCCTCAATGCCGCGTTCGCCGACTCCGAAAGTGAGAGGCATCATGTTCGCGAACGCACAAGCAAGTTGAAGCACAGTCTCAAAAAGAGGGACGATGAGATCGAAGATCTGAAATGCGTCATCAGGGAGGAGAAGGACCGCAGACGTCGTGCGGAGGCGTTGATGCGAAGAGACGCCGATTCGAAGACGAAATCGAAAGATGTTCGATTCAGTCTGGACGAACGAAAGCCGTCACGATCTTTCGCACAAGCGGGTGAAGCAGCGAGCAGTGGACATGCCATGCGTGAACAATCTCAGTGGACGCCACAGCCTATACGCTCGAGCAGGCTGCCTCATGAAGAGGAAAGAGCCTCACTTTGGCAAGACAACGTCCGTTCTGCGCCGAACCATCGGTTTGGATCTGCAAGTCCCATCGACCGAGGAAGGAAGCCAGATGCCAAATTTGATGTGATTGGTGACGGCGCTGCTCGTGACAGCGAGAAGATACCTACGCAGCATTTCGATTCATCAAATAATGGCCTGCAATCTACCACTGACAAGCAGCGAAATTCTCAAGTGCCGCCGCCTAGAGGCCATCGAGCGCACGAGAGCATGCATCGAGGATGGAACCCGCCAGAAGCACAAAAAGATGCATCCAGCAGTCGTGTTATAGGCGGGAGATCGTCTCACAGCGGCATGCCGGCCCAAGCAGCGGCGAATAGCGGAAGTGCTGAGAATGGCCGACATGCGCTGCCTCTCGACGTAACGTGGTTGCCGCCTTTGCCCGCTCGAACGTCAGCGCCAGCGTCAGCGTCGGTAGGCAAAATGAGCAGCGTGCCAAACCTGCGCGCTGGCAGCAGCAGCAGCAGCAATGATGGCGTTGGTGCGATCTCCAAACCTGCGTCGATGCTGGAGCTAAGACCGCATACATACCATGCTCCTTCTGTCGAGACCGAGGCCGAGAGCGCAGACGACCGGGGCGGCTCTAGTCTTCTGGATTGCTAGTGCGCGGGTGCGGCGTTTGCGTGAGCGATTTCCTTTCTTGCTAATCTAAGGTACTGTTCTATCGCACTTTTGCACCCAGCCAGACAACACCCATAGCGAACAAGTTCTTCGAAGCACATGTCTCTCTGTCTCACAGCACTACGTAGATTCCGCGCTCCTCTCGTGACGTGTCATATGATGGGCGCACCGCATGTCTCTGCTCTGAGTTTCGCGATAATTGGGTGGCCGGGGCGACAGCTCACATGAGCACGCTCGCACTGCCGGGCCATGACGTCTGGGTGCAGAAGCTTTCACGGTGGATCTGCTGGCGTAACTGGGGTAAAGGGTTTCGTCTTAGACCCAGCGAGGCCCGTGTGTGAGTGAGAGCAGCACGGCTAAAGATACGGTATGACGGGATTGCTGGACGGCGTGCAGACGCGCTGTGAATTGCTTAGTACTCAGTATATATAATCCACACCGCTTGTCTCGCCCGCCTACGTTGTTCCTTCACAGCTAGCACTGGCCCCTGATTGTGTTGTGCTTGCTGTCTTTAGCTCTTGTTGTTGCTTTTGCAACTGTATCCTATGCCCGATCAAGACCGCTCTGCATAACTCCACCACGCCGCTGCAAAGCAAAATAAAGTGCCATGTCGACTTACGAGGATGACCCCTACGAGTCTCGCCGCCATCGTGCCCCACCATCGGGCAGCCGTCACGACAAGCATCGATCTTCAAGGCGCGAAAGAGACAGATACGATGCAGACGACAGCGACGACGACGACCATCCCAGACGAAGCCACCACCGCCGTCCAGCGCCCGCCGTGAAGAGCCCAGACCCATCCAGCAAGAGCAGCGTGCCTCCACCACCCATTGGCAGAAACCTCCGCGGCGGCGCCGACGAAGACGACAAGCCGCCTTCCAGACACAGACGTGATGACGACAATGACGACCTCCGTCCACGCCGCTCATCACATCGACACCGCGACTCCCACGACGACATCCCTCCACGTAAATCAAGACACGCATACGACGACCCTCCTCCCCGCCACCGCTCCTCACGAGACAAAAGCCGTGGCGGTGCCGACCCACGAGACAAAAGCCGCGGCGGCGCCGACCCACGCGATCGCGAGCGCAGACATAGACCCAGCCGCTATGACGATGCAGAAGAAGACTCCGACGTCCCGCCCATGAGACCTCGCCGCTCCCACCGTGACCGAGACCGCGACCGCGACGACGACCGCGGCTACAGGTCCGAGCACCACAGCAAGCGCCATGAGCGGCCGGACGAGCGAGGCTACAGGACTGATGGGCGTGAGTCGCGACGGGAGAGGGAGAGGAGGAAAGAGCGCGAGCGCGAGCGTGAGAGGGAGAAGCCACGCTCGAGACGCTATGATGATGATCACGATGACAGCTACGACGATCGGAGGAGGCCTTCGAGGCGGGAGAGGGATCGAGAGGAGGGCGCCGGCAGAGGCAATGGGATGCTGCCGAAGGTCAAGCCGAAGGATATTATGGAGAAGGGCCAGAAGGGGTGGGAACAGGTGAAGCCTGTTGCTGGACCGTTGCTGGGCACGCTTGCTAAGGCGTATCTGGAAAAGGGCAAGTGAGATGGGCGATGCGAGGGATGGATGTCTTGCTGCTGTTATGGTGCTGGTGATATGTGGTGGAAGTAGTACGAATGGACGGTGAGGTATCTGATTGAACAGTGTGTACGATTTTAGCGGGCGAGTTATGGATTTATGAGATTATGATACGAATTCTATCTGAACCATATAAAATATTTACTGTCGTTATTTTCACCAGTCATCGCGTGGCATCTCAGCGGCAACTGTCCTTTAACAAATCTCAACAACAGCCAAGATCTTCACGTCTGCTGGCGGCTGCACACAACAGACAAGCATAAAGAAAATGGTTATGCGGCTTTGCCGATTTCTGTCTCGCAGCTGAAGACCAAACTTGGAATCTGGATCTCGCATATGTGTGTGTCTGTGTGTGAGACATGTGGCACTGGCGTGTCTGCGGGCGTACAGACGTTATCCTCGATCGTATCTTGCATGCTTGCATGTGACGGTCGACCACGGACCTTCGTGTGTCGGTTAATGTGGTACGGCTGAGTGTAACAGACACGTGTTTGAGCGTTTTCAAGCCTGACTCGAGTAATATCGAGGCGAGATGAGAGAGAGCACGTACTACAAATGGCGATGTTGTGATTTGTGATCTGTGGTAGCCCTGATGTGTGTTTCATTGTGTCAAGATAACTACCTAGTTCAACCAGAAGCTCAGGCAACTCAACAAAACTTGTGCATATGCACTGCTTGGCACTTTCGAAAAACATTGCTTACCCATCCAGCATCTCGTACATGTGTATATATATCTCACGATCGCCGCCAGCGCAGAAGCATTGACTAACAAACCCGGTCGCGCGGGTGCTAGTTCGCAACGAGGCGCCGTCCCGACAGTCCAACAATCGGGTGGCGTAGCGCAGATATGGAGAAATATGCCATGTCCCCGGGGAGACGGTTTTGCAGGTTCAATCTCGACTAGGACACGCTGAAACAATGATCGTGCAACGGGTTTGCTGAAAGCTGCACATCTAGCTGTCATATCAATTTTACATATCTCGGCCAAGCGAAGCTGTGCGTCCAATGCCCGGAGCTGGCCATCCGCTCTATCGGATCGCCGCCGCCAGTGCTGCAGTCCCTGCGTGCAGCACATGCAATAATGTCATGCAATGCAACCTGCTGAATCGTCCTGTGAACTGGCGGTCACCGCATAGCTATGCTCGAGGTCGTGTGAGCGCATTGTATACATTGGTTTCGCCGTGAACATGGCACGTATCGAAGGCGAGGCAGGCCGCGTTAGACAATCGCAAGACGGCTGGGCGCATTTCGAAATGAGATGAGACCGCTCTTCTCTCGCGATACAGACCCCTTGGACGTCTGTGCAGGCCCAGCAAAGCAACCGGCAGCGCGTTTCCGATCTGCGATCTGGCGTGAATTTCTCCGCCAGCGTCTGCCTGCCCGCGCTCCCCGTCTGGTCGAGCACGTCAAGAAAGTCAAGCAGCACTGCGCGGGAAAACGGGCCGCTGTGCTCGAGTGGTGGGTGGGCAAAGGTCGTGAGCAGGCATGACGGTTGGCAAGCACACCGAGATTTCACTGCAACGCCTTCGTCCCGTCTGGCTCTATCTCTTTCTTTCAACACTGCTTGTAGCAGCATCCTCGCTGCCATCACATCACGCGTTTCGTCGACTGGGGAAGAAGGGCGAAAGAACGTGTGCCACGACTGCCTTGCATTGCATTGACTGGACTGGACTGTATCGCCTGGTGTTTCGCTGTTTCCCCGCGCTATATAGGGATTCTTTGGATCTGGACTTGCTGGATAGGATATTAATTGTTGTTGCCGACCTCCAATCATGATTTCCCTCAAGGACGACCCGGAAAGCTTTCCCACGAAACAATTAACCATCCTGGGTGAGTGGCGAATCTCTGAAATACCAGCTTCAATGCGAACATGCGCCATTTACTGACTTGCATCCAGCGATATGTCGCTTCTCCGAGCCTATAGCCTTCAACTCCATTTTGGCTTACACATATGCCATGGTCAAGGACCTGCACGATGGCGACGAAACTGATGCTCTTTTCTACGCTGGTCTCCTGGTCTCTGCCTATGCTGTCGCCGAGGCTCTTACTGCAATGGGCTGGTGCCCTCTCAGATAAGTATGGTCGCAAGCCCATCGTCTCTTATTGGACTCGGTGGTGTCGCCATTTCAAGTTTGGTGTTTGGTCTTGCCAAGAGCTACTGGGTCGCTCTGCTGGCCCGCTTCATTGGAGGTGCTCTGAACGGAAACGTCGCTGTTATGCAGACGATGGTGGCGGAGAATGGTCAAGAAGCCTGAGCATGAACGTAAGTCTTGCCACACATGTCACGAAACCTCGGTGGCGTCAATCACTGATCTCTCGCAGCCAAGTACGCTGTGACCCTTCGTCTGGACCCTTGGAGCATCTTTGGATCTGCTATGGGTGGGTTCTTGGCCCAACCTGCTCGTTTCTATCCTGGCCTCTTCTCTCCCGACAGCTTCTGGGCGGAGTACCCATATCTTCTTCCCAACCTTGTGGCTGTTATTATTATCGTCCTGGCCATTATTCAGGGAATCTTCTTTTTGGAGGAGACCAACCCCAAAGAGGTCGTGTCAGACAATGCCATCGACGACAACGCCAGCGTCTTCGACGAGACCTCATCGCTTCTTGGTCCAAGAGCCAGCATCGCTGGATCTGTGCGCCGCCGCTCGCAGGCGAGCCGTGCTCCCAGGCCTTCTTTCATCGAGGAAGGTCTTCCCGGATTCGCTGGCCAACACTTCGACATTCGCAAATCATCGTTCGCCACTGTCCACTCAATCAGATTCGCTCCTGAGGAGGCTGACAAGATCCGTCGCGATGTCGCTGCAGGCCGACCTGATGCCGTTCGCCGCACCACAGGCCGTGCCCCAGTCGAGGAGTACACCGGCAAGGCTTTCAACTATACTATCATTATGGTGACGATCGCCTTGGTCATTGTCTCATTCCACTCTATGGCCTACCTCAGCTTGCTCCCGACCTGGATTCTCGATGAGCCCAAGGCCGCTGTCCAGCACCTTGACTTGAAGGGTGGTCTCGGCATGACTGTCCACGACGTTGGTGTCTTCCTGGCCATCAACGGTGCCGTCGGCTTGTTCCTTCAAGCCATCATCTTCCCCATCTTCATCGAAAAGCTCGGAATCTGGAAATCCTTCATCTGGATGGTAATCCTGTTCCCAATCCCCTACCTCATGCTGCCTTTCATCAGCGCTGCGCCCACCAACTTGACATCGCCTTTGATCTACGTCTCTCTCATCACACAGAGCTTCGTCGGCATCATCATCTACCCCGCTGCGCTCATCCTCCTCAAGGAAGCCACGCCTTCGCCGCAGGTTCTCGGCAGAGTCAACGGCCTTGCCATGTCTGGATGCTGCCTCGCAAGGACCATCTCACCTCCCCTGGTCGGCATTGTCTACAGTGCTGGCGGATCCGGCGCTGCATGGTTTACTATCGCCGGCTCTGCGATTGTGGGTATCGCCCAGCTGCCTTTCATCCCTAGGAAACACATCGCACCCGTCGAAGTTGACACGCCATTTTTGAATCGCACGCATTCACACCAGCAGCATGCTGGCCCTGCCGACTCGGCGACTGCTGAGCAAGGGCACAGCCATTGAAATAATGGTTTTGCAAGGTTGCCAATAATTCTTACACGGCGTTATCGGAGCGGCGTCATTATCACTACAACACTTTCGGAGCCATCCAAGTATGCACATCGCAGCACAGCTCTCACGGCGTAACGGCTATCCAGAACAGGACTGAGACTGCAAAGACGCATATATCAGCGACGCGCGATCACGCCTGGAGGCAGTCAACCACTATTATTCTTCTCTCTCATTCTGTAATTAGACTATTTTTCTGTGTGAACCCTACGGTTTGATCACTTTCGGCCTTTTTCGTTGCTGGTTTCCTCTTTTTGTTTTTAGCGAGCATTGTTGGCGATAGAAAAAGTTCCATTGAACGCGACACATATAGCAACGAACGAAGCAACACGAGCGTTTTTGCATCCTTTCTGAGAAGAAATTGAAATTTCCTTTCTACTCTCGAGACTTGACATCTGTCTAGGGTATTATTGGAGTCTTTTGATCATTGCTATCGTGCATCCTTGCATCGGGAATTTTCACAGCTTTTTGACATCTCTCTTCCGTAGCCACTTCGCGAGTATGATCTTGATTGAAAATATGACTGACTGTGCTATCTCGAGCATTATAAACCGACAGAACGAGATTCGCTTCATCAAACCAGCTTCTTTAGCTCAGTGGTAGAGCGTGGGATTGCAGCAATGCTATCATCCTAAGGTCCCTGTTTCGATCACGGGAGGAAGCTGTTCTTTTGCTTTTTGTCTAGATCTATCTCGGTATGTGTTCGACGAGCTGAACCTTTTTGTTTGATCGAATCTGCTACCTGGCGAATAAAAATTTTAAATCTGCTTGCAGGCGGAAGTAGGATTGTGGATTGTTTGTTAGTTGGACTTATACCAATGCGATTGAAGAGGTGCAGCTGAGCAGTGCGAAACATTCTGCATTCCAGGAATTAAGCTTGCTGGCTCGTTGACGCACAATTCGTGCACTGTGTACACAATGGAAAACAAGGTCTCCTCTGAGGCCGTATATTCACATCTCATCTCAACCGGCCCGTATCTGATGCATTCGAATGCTTGTTACACAAGGACCTGTTCATGATGTTGACGCTGGCAGCTATCGACCTGACCTACGTCCTAATTGCTTCCACTCCCGCCTGCATATGCTCACAATGCATACTTGAACAGCGGACTCTTGTTACCGAGCTTGTCCAGCTCCTCATCGGTGTATTTCTCCTTGACCTCTTCCTCTGTGATGTGCTCGTACTTCTTATTGTGAGACCAATAAAAGTACTCAAGCGTCAAAGCAGAAACAATGCCAGTAGCAGCGAACGCAAGCGAAGTGCCAAATCCAGTGGGATACTGCGGAGATTCGCTCGATAAGAAAATGAAAGAGCCTGGTAGACCGCCAAGATTGCCAATGCAAATCATAAATGCAATTCCCATGGCCCTCTTCTCTGCGTTGGCCAGGTTGTTGATCGTCCATGCATTGCAGCCGGGCAGGATCGGGTATACGCCTATGCAGGCGAAGAAGACCATGGTGTAGCAAAGAGGCACGTTTTCTGCGATTCGCGGGGCGAAGACGAACAGGACGGAGTATGCCACGACGAGGATGCTTTGGGAGGCGACGATGAAGGGCATACGCCAGGTCACTCGATCAGCAAAGTAGGCGCTCAGGACTGCTGCGATTGCTCCGCATGTGTAGGGTGGTGCAGTGAGAAGCTGGGCCCTTGTGGAAGTGTAGCCCATGTTGCGGATGATCTGTGGCAGGGTTTGTTAGCGGTGGTAAGAAACACTACTGTGCGTGCAGAAACACACCTGAGGCATGGTGAACTTGAGACCGTAGTTTGGTACGGAATTGGACGCGAAGACGAGGGCTTGGAGATACAATTGCTTGTCGCAAAGGACCTGCCACAGTGTTTTCCAGTGGTGCTTCTTTTGCTTCTCGCCATCATGGGCGAGCTTCGATCCGCGAGACGAGATGTGCATAAGTTCCAGGAAACGGGACTCTTCGGGCTTCAGCCAGCTGGCTGTCTCTGGCGAATCTGGAAGCAGGAAGAAGCAGCTGGCGCCAACGACGACTGAGAGGATGCCTTCGAGTAAGAAAATCCAGCGCCATCCCTCATAACCACCGATGCCTCGCATTTGCGCAATACCGGCAGCGAGGAGTCCTGAAAAGGCGCCTGACAGTGCCGAGGAAAGATAAAACATGGCCATGCGGCTTTGTGTTTTGTGTGGTGGATACCATTGTGAGACAATCTGTAGAGAAGGAAGTTTTGTGATCAGCAATCTGTTCCTGATTGATGGGAATGATTGGATCTGCTCACCCAGATTGCTCCTGGGAAAAACCCTGCCCTGTGTCCACATTAGCGAGGCTGAAAGCGTTGCCTTACAGTGGCCGACATACTCAAAGACACCAAGCAAGAATCTGGTGGCAAGCAATCCTCCAAAGTTTTGCACAACTCCAGTCAAAGTCATGACGATTCCCCATGAGACCACGAGAAATCCCATGTACCAGCTTGCCTTCTTAAATTTCGCTAGAAGGAGATTGCTTGGAACCTCACAAAGTACGTAAGGGACAAAAAAGACTGTGAGAACGAGGTTAGTCGTTGTTAGAAGTGTGAATTACAGTGGCAGATATGATTTCAAGCAGTCTCTCGTTCGGCAGCCAGTCCTTGGTGGTGTGCAGTTGTGAATGCGGATATCCAGAGGCAATACGCAAGAGCTGAGAAAGGTGCTTACTGCGAGCATGTCAGCAAAGATTTGGCGTTGCGTTGACATCTCAGGACTGACCCTCCGACCACGACATTATAGTCTGTGCCAGCCATGCCGAGACTGGCCTCCAAGCCCTCGATCTTTGCATTGCCAATATTCGCCCTGTCAAGATGCGCTACATCACAAGAGTCAGGTCAGTAAACATCCAAGGCATAGATGTGTTCCTCCACACCTACCAATCAGATACAAGAGTGCAAGCATCGGCACCAAGCGCCTGTCAACCTTGTGATAGATGCGAGCCTGCTCTCTTGCTGGGATACTGTTCAGCCACTCGACATCTTCAGCGGTCAATCCAGGCTTGACTTGATGTATTGTCGTCTGAGCTTCTTTTCCAAGGACATGCTGTCACGATCCTTGTCTTCGATCATCGCTGTATCGCGCTTGTCCGTCATATTGTAGAATGTGTTTCGTATACCTGGCCACAACAGGGTTTCGTTCAAGGTCGATAGATGAATGACACCAAGTCACAACGTATGAAAAGGAAAGGCAGGCCGGACAATATAAGTACCTTGATCGACAGTTCCGCATGAATAGCCACGTTCCTACAACTTTCGTCTTCCAGCACCACCAGTCACGCACCTTCGTGCATCTGTCCCCGGCGCCGTGGACCGCTCACCTCGGACTTAGCCATTTCATTGCATTGCCGGCAGCTGGTAGAGGGGAGAAAAGAGTACGACCAAGAAACGACCCCGCAAACAACCATCGCCAAGAGCCATGGCGTTGATGACTTTGCGAGTCTTGAAGGAAGAGAGGCGTCGCAGATGACAGCGCCATGCTTCTCTTTGCACGCCACGTAAAGTCTGTGTCACTTGTGCTGCTGTGAGAGGCGGAGGATAGTGCTTATAGCCGCCACGAGAGGTTTCTTGACTCGCCGTTGCTATAGTGGACGAGCTTTGCTTGATTGAAGATGGTGCGTGATGGGCGAATGGTGCGGGCTCGCGCGGTGTCATGAGCTGACGGGGTCTTCGATGTACTCATGACTCGTTGTCTTGATACTGTAGACCGCTATTGTTGGCCTCATGCACTGGCGTAGGGGGTACGTCGAGTCGGACAAGCTGCCGACAGGTGAACCTTGGGTTGTTGATGAACTCCTTCTGTCTTGGCCGAGTTCGGTGTTTCTATCGTCCGATTGTCCGTACCTAGATTGCTTGGATCAAAGGCATGAGAAGAACAAATAGCCCAATGGTTCCGTTTGTTGAATGTTTCGGAGTTTACTATTCAGGTGATCATAGCATATAGTCGCTATATAGCACCAATCCTAAGTTCAATGATCAAAATAGTGTCGTTCGGGCACTCATAAAAAGTTCATTTTAGAGTCCGGTTGGTATTTCCACGAAAGAAATTATATTACATCAAAACGTGCGTGCAGAGTCTTTGCTCACGACCCTGCGCACAGAGTCTCAGCGGAATCCATCGTTGAGACGAAGACAAAGGCTGAAGGTATAACTTCACCTGCTGTCGAGATATTCCTGGATGTCATGTTGAAAATTCATTCGTTCTTGTCTGTAAGGCGTACATTCCCATTTCATACAAGATATACATGGCAGTCATCACTTCAGGAAGCTTACAAGCGTCGCCAGCATATCCTTTGCGTCTTCATCCTCAACGCCGTCGAGTTGTTCGGTGAGACTCTCTTTGATCGCTTCGAGCGATCCTCCCAACGCCTCAAGGACAATCTTTCTTGCACCCGTGTCTTCTGCCACGAGCCAAGCAAGAACGACATCGGCTGTCTGAAGCCCGTACAGCCCGTGGTCTAATCTGCGAGAAAACCACTCGCCTTCTCGCTCCGCCCAGTCGTCTTCGTCCATCATTCGTCGTTCAAGCTTGATTTCCTCCTCCACTGCTGACAGGCGCTTGGCATATTCCTTGCGTACCTGCAGCAGCTTACTCAGCTTCTCATAGTCTTTCTCGGTAAATTTGTTGAGTGTGCGAATCCGAGCAGCTGATTCGCCTGGTAGCCAGCGGAGTAATGATGCGAAGATGCCGAGTAGATGCTCCATTGTTGCTGGTGTCGGCTTCTTCGAGAAAAGCGAGAAGATGTTCTTGAGACCCCCTGCTTCTACTAATTTTACGCTCGCTGCTGTGGCAGCTTCGCTGACATCGTTGCTGCTGCCGCCAATCGCGTGGTCAAGCGCGCGTAATGCGCGCTGCTTGCTAAAGCCACCTTCTTTTAACATGATAAGCACGAGCTCTGTGCCTTCTGCTTCGACGAAGGCGGTCTTGCCTGCGGTTTCGTCCAGAACACACGTAAGCGCATCGAATACGTTCTCCACGTATTCCTCTTCGGGTGTATCTTTGGGTGGATCACGTTTGCGGTAATGGGCCAGAATTTGTAGGAACAGATCAACGCCTTCGACTTCTTTGGCGAGTCTTGCACGTAATAAAGCTGAGGACTGTAGAAGCACTTGTAGTACTTCAGCCGCGTATTGTTTGTTCTGTGAAAGCGGTGCTTCTGGTAGACGAATGCGGTTGCAGAGCCAGTTGAGCACGGTTTCTGTGCCGATTCGCTCGGCGACCGGTTGTTGGCCTGCTAATGATTCGAGAACGGAGAGAGAGTGGTAGACACCAGAGCGATCGGCTTCAGACGCCTCGTCCAAACGATTGAGGTTGCTCATGAGAAGATCGAGGAGATCAGCGTCGAGGAGAGCGGTAACTAGGGCATCCCATTGTGGTTGCGATGCCTCGACGTCCTCGTCTAACAGCTCACTAATGATCTCAATTGCGCCAATCGCAATATCGGTATTCTCATGCGCCAGTAGCTCGACAAGTTTAGGTGCCGCACTACTTTGTGCGAACTCGGGATACAGCTCTGCGTGCTCTGAGAGCAGACTCCAGCTCTTGATCTCGGCGTCCAAATCTGCTTCTGAGCCCATGAATTTGGTAGGCTCGCTCTCGAACTTCGCTCTCAATTCTGCGTTCTTTGCGATTTTGCGCTCAAAACTTGTACTGAGCCTCTTCATCCATGCACTATCAATCTTCTCTTCCTGGTAGTCTTCTCCGTCTTGCTGATCGAGGTAATCCAGAGCTTGCGCTGTTTCTCCCGTTACTCCGCCTCCAAAGAAACGACCCTCCTCGTCGTCGCCTTCATCTTCATCAGGCGGCAATGAGGGTCCAGCCTCCATATCGTCATCTTCATTGGGCGCATCTTCAACTGAGGCTTTGCCATTGGTATGTGGTGAAGACGAATCGGAGACTTTTGTGGACTTGTAGGCTTCTTGCGCGTCTGGCGCTTCGAATTTGCGTTTTGCAGAGCCTAAAGGAAGATTTGGCTTCTTGAACAGGTCGTCGATGGAGGTCATTGCGGGATTTGAGTGTTGCGAGATCCTGATCGGTATGCGACTGGCAACGAGTGTTTCTCAAGGTCGAGCTTCCCCGGTCAAGTTTAGGGTACGGACCGCTAGCGTGCGTCTGTCGCGTGCAGCACTTCCGCGCTTGAGGCGACTTCGATCACAAAGGTACGGAGTAGTCTCGTGTAGGAAAGCAACTTCGATTGTAACAACTTTCAGGAAAACTTTCCAGGAATTCAGTATGGACGCGTCAACAGACTCGAGACGCCACGCACACGAAAATGAGCCCGAGCTCAGACCGCTCGAACAAGAAGTGCTGGACGAATACGCAAAGTTGGTTGGCAACCTTGACGACGTATGTTTAGTGCCATTGCTTGATCAAGAGTCATACTGATGACAGTCCAGCTCTCAAACATACTAGCAGAACTCGCAGCAAATCCCTCCGTGGAAATCTTAGATTCTCTGCGCGGCCTTGAACGGAAGACAGCCACCGTATTCACACTCCTGAAGGCTAGCGTGTACTCCATCGTACTGCAACAGGAAATCAGGGATGAAGATGGAGGGTCACCCAGTCGCTGATTGTATGGTAAGGCCGACTGATTTACCATCAAGTTCAAAGGCGGCGTGCTGATTAAACCATGTAGGGGGATCTGCTTTTGGCGTTTCGATTTCTTGGTTGCATGATACCCATATGAACGGTTCCTTATCTTCTAAACGCACGAAACAACTCTGACGAGCCGTGTAAATCTCCACAGCTTCTACTGTTCCCAGATGACGATGTCAACGCCCAGCTTCTAGCACACCCAGACTTCTACAAATTTCTGCCTCAGCAGCTATAGCCGTCGGTCTAAGGATTTTATCATTGAGACGATCTTGATTATGGCTTGGGCTCCTATGAATTGAATGTCGCTATCAATAGGTGTATATCGACCAATAAGACAGTGTCCACAGAGAGGCTATGCGCAGGCTTGCGAATACCGACTGTTCGCCAGTCATTTCATTTGGTGTTGTGCATTCCACCGCGAAGGACTTGCTTTTAGTGGTCATATCGTACGAACGAGCGACAGATCTTGCCATCAGTCTACCCACAACTGATAATCATTGCAACTCAGGCACAATCTGAGGAAAATCCGTAACATTCGTTGGCTATCATAGCATGCATGGTATAAAACTCATCCCATCCTCGTAAGCTAAAGCTTAGGAGCAGCACCAGACCTGTCCACCAATCCAACCTTGTTGCCGCCACTGCAGCACTTGTTCAAATCCTTGGACGAATTATCTTTATCAACACTAGTAGGAGGCACCCAAAGCGCCGGGTTCTTGATGAAGAAATTGCTCGCCCGGAGCATCACGCTCAACGGCTCAGCCGGCATGACCGGGAAGTCCTCAGTGCGAGGGAAGTGTGTGATGCCGAATTGTAGCCAGCACACGATGTCGTCGTTCTCAATGTTGTCGTTGCGCTCTGACCAATCGACCACGGTCTCATTATAGGGCCAGCCTGGTTGACCCGCGTCGATTGGCAGACGTAGTTGCCTGCGGGGAAGAGCTCGTCTTCCCTGTACTTTGTCACCCAAAGCGTATGCCGAGTGAAGCCAGCGCGGCGCCAGACGAGACTGCCAGGTCTGCAGAGCAGGCCGGGCGATTCGCGACTGACGATTTTGTAGCCTACGGGCTTTTTGCACGCAGGGTTTATTTTGTTGGGGTTGATGATGTCCCAGGTGCGACTTGTGTCGTGGTTGTAGTCGCAGGCGCCTTCTTTGCTTGTTTTGAGGACGGTCTTTTGGCAGTGGAAGGCGTTGCCGTATAGGTTGCCTGTCTGGCCGACGGAATGTCGGTGCTCACGCCGTCGTTTTGGACGACGGTGTTATTTGGTCCATCGATCGCGGGATCGACTCGGAGAGAAAAGAGATGTTGGTGGTTGTGGGCGTTGAGACCCTCGGCGACTTGCGTTCCATGGGGTGCTGCCTCTTCGCCAGGCGCCAGAGGAACCGTGTTCAGGATGCCTGTAAGCTTAACCTCTAGCTTATAGGTACCATCCAGGGAGAAAGTATGATAGAAGCCATATTCATAATTCGCGGCAGTGATGATTTGCGAGATAATGAGCTTCCTATCTCTTGCGGACACGACAGTTCCATCACGGTAGTCGGTGTGCTTGTAGAGGATGCCGTTGTCCTCTTCGTGGATGCAGACAGCATTAGGAAGGACTGCGGCATATCCGCGGCTGGTGGACATCACAGCATCGAGATACTTGATGGCACCCTTACAGTCACATCCTGCTGTTAAGGGGTTGGTCATGAGGCCCATACCATACTCGCCGATGTCAAACGCGTGCTTGCGGTGATGCGGGAGATCAGGGTTACCGTACGGCACGACCATCTCGGCAACACTTAGACGATTGAAGATCATGCGGCGTCGCTTCTCGTACATGTCGTCGACGGACACATCGGAGATAATTCCTTCACGGTAGTTGAATCCGATATGCATCTTGAAGCCTGCCCAAGAGAGCTCGTTGCCGTTCATGGTAAACGAAACGCCTTTAGGCTGGGTGACATCGATAGGCTTGAGCCTGTCGGTGATGTAGCCATCCTTGATGAATTCAGGAAGGAAGTTGTGCGACTTTCGAGGCACAGGCACTCTCTTCCCGTCGACCCTGCGGATGTCGATCCGGAGAACTTCTTCCCTTTCGGTATCGATGACCATGCAGAAGTCGAGAGGATGGGCGTACTGGTTGTCGGTAGCCGAAGAACGCCAGTAAGCAAGACCTTGCTGAAGACGTCGGTCGAAGCCGTAGCGCTCATCAGCGCCAACTGCCCAACCGTCGAAGTAGACTTCATCCATGTTGTCAATGCCGATGTCCTTGCAGGCCTGGATAACGCCTGGATCAGCGCGAGCAACTCGCTCACAGACGTCCAGGTCCTCCAGAGTCAGGATTGGCATGACATCGTCAATGGTCCTGGTAGCCATAATGCTTTTCTGCGAAAGGCTGACAATGATCTCGTTGACTTGGCACGAGCCATTCAAGAGGACAATCACGAAGGCGCGACGGTCCGGACGTGGCCCATTGCCGTCACGCCAGGCAACGTACTCGGACTTGATAGGGTCCTAAGCGAAGAGTTAGTATTAAAGTTGCGTCAAAGGTTACAGTACTGGCTCGTAAGGCTGCGCCAACCTCGTGGTCGCGCTACACCAACATCGGCGTGCATATATATATGCCCTGAGATACATTTGGTGGAGATCCTCAAGGATTCGCAGGCTGCTGGCAAATTTCTATATTTGGCATTCGTCTGTACCACAACGACAGATGCCACTGAGATACCACACGCAGACTTACGAACCAGAAGTGTACGTCTCCCAACTTACCTTCAGGGTGATGACATTGGAACTTCAATGGCGTGTTCTCGTAGTTCTTCTGAACCACGTCGGCGACCTCAATGATTTCGGCAACCGTAAGCTGGTCTGTGAGCAGAATTGTCAGTATGTCTCCAGGTCAAATAACGAGCATCCTGACGAGGGTCTGCACTAACCAAGAGGGTGCTGGATTCTCTCGGTAGGGAGTTCCGCAGCAGCTTCGGGAGTGTAAACCTCGTAGCCGGCGATGATCTCAGTGTCGGCAGCCATTTTGGGTGGATGGGGTAAGATTTCCGGGTGGAGTGGGTGCTGAAATGCCTCTGTTGCTGTAAATGCCTCGATGCTCTGTATATAAGGTAGCTACTTAAACTATGGGAAGCGAGCGCAGCTCACGTATTATAGTGGCTCGGTTGAGCTCACCCACGCTGCGGCGGTACAGGACAGAGTAAGGCCGCATGGACATGCCGTTTCGGAGACACGAACCTTGGATACGACGCCGTTCCACTGCTGTGTCAGAGGCCGAGGCGAGCAGCCACAGGCGGTGCAGCAAGACCATTTTGACTTTAGGCCCCGGTGCATGGTAACGGCTATCTGGACGCGTGACGCCAGCCTTTACTACTAGCTCCAGTCATAAGTCTGTGCATGCCTTCTTATCGCAGTATGCCAGTGCGAGTGCCAGTGCCAGTATGCCAGTACCAGCGGTCATAGGTATAGAACTTATGGCCTATACCTCGTGGAGATCACAGTGGACGCTCAGGAAGATCCTATGGACTGGTCAGATTCTACCTTCAGCCTTCGTCTATATAGTAATGATAGTCACCATTGAGATGCCATGTGTAGACTTATGAGTAATGATGGCTGTATCTGTGCTGATCCATCCCCGCTTTCTGCCACATGCAAGAGCTTATCTCTAGCCCGACAGCTTGCAGGGTGGTTCTCCACCAAGGTTTCTTTTGGTTATCGCTCGCTAATATTTGATGCCTCCGGGCAAGGCGGCCAATCTGTCTGTGTCGCAGGACAGGAGAGCATGTAAAGGGCACTCTTCCGCCGCTGCTGGCCACCCGCGAAAACGCAACAACTCGTCGACGCCTAAGAACGTCCGAATTTTCGCTCCGAATCTGATGGACGTATCATCAGCACCCAACCGCGCCTCGTCGGTAGGCGGCCGCGAAAGCACTCGTGCAGAGCAGACAGAGCACGATGCCGATGTTCTCGCCGACATGGGACACTCGCAAGAGTTGTCCCGTCAATCAGTCCTTGGAGCATGTTTGCGCTCGCCTTCACGGTCTTAGGCACTTGGTCAACGTTCTCGCAGAATCTTTCCGACGGTATTACCAATGGAGGGCCCGTTGGCATCCTTTGGGGCCTAGTCTTGGTCACCATCTGCAACCTTTGCGTTGCCGTTTCTCTGGGAGAACTCACGAGTGCCATGCCCACTGCAAT
Organism: Cladosporium cladosporioides; assembly: GCA_002901145.1. Taxonomy (NCBI): domain Eukaryota; kingdom Fungi; phylum Ascomycota; class Dothideomycetes; order Cladosporiales; family Cladosporiaceae; genus Cladosporium; species Cladosporium cladosporioides. Next base: position 1,717,729 of record NOXB01000002.1, read on the forward strand.
GGGTCAGGCATACTGGATCTATCGTCTCTGGACTACCCCAGCTGGGCGTTTCTTCTCATACATGTGTGCATGGATCAACACTTTTGGATGGTGGACCATCACCGCATCTCAGGCAGCTTTCATGTCAGAGTTCATGCTGGCACTTAAGCTTCTCTACGATCCGGAATGGCCCGTTGCCAACTACGGCTGGGTCAAATTCCTGATCTACCTTGCTGTTATCTTATTCTTGACAGTCGTCAACGCTGTGGCATGCCGCAGAGATAAGATCCTTCCTGCCATCAACAGTGTGGTCGGCGTGATGTTTATCGCACTCTTCGTAGCGTTCTGCATGGCCCTGTTGATCTCCGTGGGCATCAAGCCTGACCTGAGCTTCCAATCTGGCCGCTGGGTCTTTACTTCTTGGATGAACCAATCTAGCTGGTCCGGTGGAGTTACCTGGTTCGTTGGGCTCGTGCAAGCCGCCTATGGCTTGACTGCTTTCGATGCCTGCATCCACATGGTCGAAGAGCTTCCCAACCCAGCCAAGTCCGGACCACGTATCATCTGGCTTTCCGTCTTGACTGGTGCCGTAACCGGCTTCATCTTCATGGTGGTGTGCTTGTTCTGCATGCAAAACTACGATGAGATTGTTGCGGCCGACTACGCCTTCATCACTCTCTGCCAAAGCACACTTGGGTTGCATGGAGCTGCAGTCCTGCTAGCGCTTTTCATCATCAACGGAGTCGGACAGAACCTCAGCCTTGCAACGACAGCATCTAGACTGACGTGGAGCTTTGCTCGCGACGGAGGCATTCCCTTCCATCGCTACTTTGCCAAGGTAGACAATAAGTGGCGGTCACCAGTGCGTGCAACCTGGGCACAAGGCGTCATCGCTGGAATTATCGGTGTTCTCTACCTATTCGCCGACACCGTACTGAGTGCCATTCTCAGTGTCAGTACGATTGCGCTGACCATATCGTATGCACTTCCCATCGTAGTGCTTCTCATTGTTGGACGCGATCAACTCCCAGAGTCTAGAGCGTTCCACCTTGGCAGATACGGCACGACTTGCAACGTCGTCTCGGTCATCTACTGCGCGATTACTACGGTGTTTTTCTTCTTCCCTGGCGACCCGAATCCCACCACATCGACAATGAATTGGGCCATTGCCGTGTTCGGCGTGATGCTCGTCATTTCGATCGGGTTCTGGTTCATCCAGGGTCACAGATCATACCTACAAACCGACTCTGCCACTTTCGGCGTAGTCAATGGCCAGCACGATGGGCCTCTCAGCTCTCACTCAAAGGCCGATGAGGACGCTCGGGATAACTCGCTGAAGAAGATGATGTCGGACCGCGTGTCGTAGCTAGTTGCACTATTTCTGTACATATTTGTCAAATGATTGTCAATAATACCACCATCCATCCTCATCAGCCCGTCCACGTGGCAATGCCCTAATCTCAACTCCAGTGGCTGGCCATACCACTACGACCCTCCGTGCCAGCAACGACTTACGAGATAAGATTCCGCCGAGATTACGTGCGGGCTGGGACACGTAACATGATTGCCACATCAGCTGCCCTACTATCCGTCGAAGTTAGATATAGCTGTATCGCCAAAGAGAGATGTTTCTTGTCATGCAATAACGATAAAAATCAACGGCGTATTGAAGTGAACAGCGTGGTATCGGCTGCAACATCCCAATGCAGCAGGTTCGAGGGCCATTGTACGCTCGGTTGTTCGTACAGGGTACCCTCGTAGGGCGTGGCAGCGGGGCTCGCCGAAAGGGCACAAGAACGTGGAGAAAACATGGGGTATCAACCATACCGCCGCCTTTCCTGGAGTCCAGGTGGGTCCCGCCGATAAGAACAAGCGCTTCTGCCCTGTCCGCCTGTCCGCGGGCTCCGCCCGCCGCTACTGTGCTGCAACATCATGCTTTGAAGCTTGTCAGTGTGGCTGGACCGAGGAGAGCTCGCTCGCTGGGTTTTGTCGTGCAAACAGCAAGTCCATCATGGTGCCACGTTTTAGCAGCGTGTTCACTCGGATAAAGGTATGCATGTGCAAACTCTCGCGTCACTCCGTCGATCCTCTCGCTAGCACCGAGTGGGCATGTCCTGCCGGCCGAGGTATAGCTATCTCTGTGGTTGCGGCCTCAGGTGATAGCTCTCCTCAGGGCTGGTAGTAGCTTCATGTGGACTGCCCATACTGTTACAACTTATCAGACTGACCAAGAGAGCAGGTGCCTACACAGAACTTTCGACACTTCACGACAACAAGCACACGTCCACAAATGTCTCTGTTCAAGCAAGTCACCGCGCCCAACGGCCAAAAGTACGAGCAGCCTCTCGGCCTCTTCATCAATGGCGAGGTGGTGCCAGCTTCTGGTGGCAAGACTATAGCGTCGATTGATCCTGCGTAAGACGAGCGTATTCATGAACTTGTCACAACAAGAAGCTTACATAGCTTTTAGGACCGAGGCCACAATTGCAGAGGTGCACGCCGGTTCAGCAAAGGATGTCGACACTGCGGTGCGAGCAGCAAAAGCAGCATTGATTGATCCATCTTGGAAGCTGTTGCCAGGCACCGAGAGAGGCATCTTGATGGGAAAATTGGCAGATCTCATCGAAGCCAACAAGGAAGTTCTGGCTTCTATCGAGGCATGGGACAATGGTATGTGCCAATTCGTGTATCTCAACAATCACTTGCTGACAACAAATGGCCAGGCAAGCCATACTCTGTGGCACTCAACGAAGACCTCCCAGAGACTATCACCACATTCCGCTACTACAGCGGCTGGGCGGATAAGATCTTCGGACAGACGATCGGCACCACACACCAGAAATTCGCCTACACTCTCCGCCAGCCCATTGGTGTAGTTGCACAGATCATTCCGTGGAATTACCCACTCTCAATGGCCGCATGGAAGCTAGGTCCGGCTCTTGCCTGTGGTAACACCATCGTTTTGAAACCCGCTGAGCAGACCCCGTTAAGTGCTCTTGTCCTCGCACAGCTGATCAAACAAGCCGGCTTCCCACCGGGAGTGGTTAACGTCGTCAATGGCTATGGAGGCGAGGCAGGTACTGCTCTAGTCCAGCACCCGCTCGTTGACAAAGTAGCCTTCACGGGATCCACTGCCACTGCCAGGAGTATCATGGGAATCGCTGCTAAGACCTTGAAGAACATCACACTCGAGACTGGTGGCAAGTCACCCTTGCTCGTTTTCAACGATGCCGATCTCGAGCAGGCTGTCAAGTGGGCTCACGCTGGTATCATGTCAAACCAAGGCCAAATTTGCACAGCAACATCGCGTATCTTGGTCCAACGCGACATCTACCCACAATTCATCGCCAAGTATAAGGAGACTTGTGCACAAGTGTCAAAAATTGGTGACCAGTGGGATGAAAACACCTTCCAGGGTCCACAGGTCTCAAAGGCACAGCTAGACAGGGTCCTCTCGTATGTGGACAAGGGCAAGGCCGAAGGAGCGACATTGGCCGTCGGAGGCAAAGCTTGCCCGATCGACGGCAAGGGCTTCTTCGTCGAAACCCACTGTATTCACAGACGTCAAAGAAAGCATGGCAATCTGGAAAGAAGAAGTTTTCGGTCCCTTTGCTGTCATTGGCACATTTGAAGACGAGGCGGAGGCTATTGCCAGGGCAAACAACAGCGAGTACGGCCTTGGTGCCTCAGTGTTCACTCAGAACATCGAGAAGGCCCACCGCGTGGCGTCGGAAATTGAGGCAGGCATGGTCTGGATCAACTCCAGCCAGGACAGCGACCCTCGTGTACCTTTCGGCGGCGTCAAGCAGAGTGGCATTGGAAGAGAGCTAGGCGAGGCCGGCCTGGAGGCTTACACACAGATCAAGGCTGTTCACGTGAATCTTGGCTCGAAGCTGTAGTGTATCATACGACGTAATGAAAGATATCTGCTAGAGTGCATGAAATGACGTCTCCGCGGTAACTATCGTTGTTACATTGTCGAAGGCTGTATATAGGACTTTATCGGGCATGAAGCTTTCCTGAGAGTCCTCCATCATCTCCGTGAGTTGTACTTCGAAGACTGTACCTATTTCCGCCGATATTGGCACGACGCGACATCAAGGCATATGCAGACGTTTCGAGGTCTGCGAACGCTTTGAGATATCTCGATGCTCGTACCTGCATCGACAAAAATGAAATTAGATATAGGTATCAGTGAAACATCAAGGGATCTATGTCAGTCGCTACGAGACTTGTGTGGCAGTACTGGCTGACGAGGTACCAAGACGCGCTGACGGGGCCACTGAGATGGTGCCATGCGCAGATCTACGATAGATTAGCAAGTCAGGTCCTACTATCTGCCCAGGAATGATTGTGACGAGTAAGTCCGCGTTGATATATATACGATTTTTCGCAACTTTGGGCATGACACATCTCAATGTCCGACATGCTTGTTTTTGGTTCTGTGCCAGTCGGTATGTGTATACGGAATAATGGGAGACTGGCACACTTCCATTCTTTTCTCAATGGTATCTAGAACCGATTTCGGATGAACGGCTGTTGATAGAAGCATCAAACAAACATTGAGGGATGCGCGGAAGTCTGCGCGATAACTGGGTTGGACCATCTATGAAAGTTTCTATTGATGCACAAACACCTGTCCAGATCTATCCGCGCTCAATACCATCCCAAACGGCCGCTCCAGCACCGCCACGTCCGTCACAGTGTCCAAATGCCCACCGAGTAGATTCTGCGCTGAGGAGCGAATGCGTCGTACCTGGACTTTGTCGGCGCTGCACGTTTCGCAGTGCCGTTCGACGATATCTTGTTCGACTCGATCACATCTGCAGCAGTACCAGCGCTGCTGTCCGGCAGCCTTTCGCTCAGGACTTTGGTGTCGAGACCGAGTGCGCTGAATGTGTAGGTTGGCTTTTCGTCTGGTGATCCGCAACTGATGAGACGGCAGCCTTCCAGCCTTTCGCAGTCCCAGAAGCGAACTCGCCCATCTGGTCCGCCAGTCACTGCATATGCATGCTGCGTTTCTGAGTCGTTGGACGCCTGTTGTTGACCGAAGTAGAGGGACGATGAGACAGCAGGCGCAGAGGCGGCCGAGTCAGAGATGCTGGAATCTGTGCGCACAGCATCGGCGACTCTACTTAGTTGGCCTTCGTACTTGTCGTCGTCGAGGTTGCGAAGCTCGTAGTCGCGCAGGTGGAGACGATCTCTGCTATCTGAGGTGGCGGGCCGGTAGATTTCGTGACATATGACCTTCTCGATGTCCCATACAGTCACTTCGCCTCTGTTCGTGCCACCAGATATGCAGACTCTGTTTCTACGCGCAGTCTTACGGCTGGGGTGAAGCTGAAGACGGGTAATAGGCGCAGCGCTGGGGAAGGTCCAGGAGCGAAGCTTGAGCTTGAAACGCAGATCCCAAAGATCGAGCACGCCATGCGATGTTCCGGTCAGTAACCAATCATGGCGTCGTCCAATACAGAAGCAGGTCAGAGCACCATGCTGCGCAGGGCTGTGAAACTCGAATATGGTGGACATGGTGCGCATATCGACAGCCAACACGCGATTGAGACTTGTCGCAATGACAAGGGTACTGACTGATTCTCCCCGGTAGTGTTCTGTCCACACAGCATGCTCTCCTGACGGATGAGAGGAAGGTATGTGCCACTCACGCAAGCAACGAAGCTTGCCATAGCGTGTCGAACTACCAGCCTCTGCTGTGACGTCGACTTTGACAGCGTGCACGCTGCCGTCTGAGCCCGTGCACACGAACGCATGCGTGGACTCAATGAAGCATAAGCTCGTCACCTTGACATTCGGAGCCAAGCGGTAGGTATTGCGCGATCGATGGCTTACATTGCGCTCGAGACGCTCAGAGTCCCACACTTTGACGGTACCGTCGTCAGAAGCCGTGAGGAAGAAGGTGTGGTCGGGCGCCACTAGGACACGTGACACCCGATCGGTGTGTTCATTAAGAACAGCCATGAGCCTGCTCTGGGGCCGCCACGGCCCTGACGTCGTCTGACTACTGCTGCTAGCTATCGGTCCGCGCTTTGGCAATTGGATAAGGGGTCCGAACTCGGCAACGTCGACTGGGTAATTATCCACGTACAGCGCATCGAGCAATTTTAACACCGTTGGGTCGTTGCCATCGTAGTTGTGGAATGACTTGCTACTTTGCATTCGTTCTACACCCTGACGTTGTGGCTGAGATGGATTTGTGGCAGGCGAAGGACGCCTACTAGGGCTCCTGACAGGGGCTTGCAGCCTGCCTGCTGCCACGGCGCCGTCTGTCGACACCTCAGGTGCAGCTTTGCTGCGAGACCCATGCCCTGGCAACAGGCTGGCACCACTGCCGCGATGGCGGGAACTGTGATCGCCATCTTTGCTCAGCAGATCCAGGCCGGAACTTGGTGATGATGAAAGACTCCCTGACGGTGGCTTTCTGAGCGTGGAAACCTTGATAGGTTCGATGCCCAGATAGTTCGGACTCTTCTGCCCGTCTGATCTGGGCGATCTCGTTTCTTCGCCGGCGTCCACTGTTCGGGAGTCATCGCGCTTGGCCACAGTGGCTGCCTCCTGCAGAGCCTCTGCAATTGATCTCTCGTGGTCTTGACCTCGCACGTGCTGCTCATATGTGTCGACGTCGTTTTCGAACAACACTGTGTGTGGTCTGATTTTGTATCTCGCTAAGGAAACGACCTCTTCGTAAGCGGTGTTCGCTTCAGCCGCATCATTGACTCGTGCACGGTGCGCTGCTTTCCAGAGATATTCACGGAATGCAAGGATCTTCATCTCATCTTCACTCTGCATGCCAGCATTTCGCAGACGGCCCAGCCACTGTTCATCTTCATCCATCTTTGGAAGCTTGCTCAGGAACTTGGGCCCAAAGTCTGCTACTGAAGATACGGGAGGCATGTAAGTAGTGGTACGCCCAGACAACTGTCTTGCTTCCCTCGCTGGTTTCCAGAAGACGCCTTTTTCTGCTCGAGATGCCCACTGGAGACACATATCTAGCACAGCTCGGGGCAGAGGCTTCTTTAAAGCGTCCAGCAACTCTGCTTCATTCATGTCGGCCACTGGAATCTTGAGATAAGGGGCGACTAACGGCGTGACTAGAATGCGTATGTCGGCTACAGAAAGGAAAATGGTAGCCGCCGAGATGAAGTGGGAAGCAGCTTCCCGAATCCAGAGGTTAGGATGCATGGAGAATCTTGCGATAGTATCAATGAGCTCCCAAGTTTTGGCTCGCTGAAGCAAGCCAAGTTCCGCCAAGGTCGCAAGTGAACGAAGGACTTGCTCTACCACCGATTCTTGTGGGTCCGATAGCGCCTGAAGCATCAAGGGCAGGATGAATTCTTCGAGACTGGCGCCTCCGATGTAAACCGCGACTCCAACAATGGTTTTGAAGAAAGCGCACTTCAACGTCCAATCTGGGTCGTTCAAGTATGTGTTGAGATGGCTCAAGATGACATCGCTTGCCTTTGATTCGCCGAAGAACACACAGAGACTGGTAACGGAAGACAAGAAGGCCCGTCGAACAGAATTGTCGGGGTCAACCAGGAATATCTTTGTTTGTCCCTCAAACTGCTCTATAAGTTCAAGACGTGTGGCATCGTACGCGTCTAGAGCGAAGAGTCCAGCGTTGTCATCTTCGACTCCAGCATTGGCAGAAGGCATAGATCCATCTGCTCTAAGGGCTTGAATCATGTCGAGGAAGCGGGCAGCAGATTCGGATAAGCTGGCAAGGCATGCGGCATATGTAGCACGTACGATATTGTTGTTACGGAAGCTCACTCCTTTCGTGAAGGTAAGCAGTCGTGGGAAGATGTATTGGGTGAACAGGAGCGAGTTTACTGGTGAAGCGACGGTGACCAGTGCTAAAAGCTGCGTGATAGTTCTCAGTGCTGCTACAAGCACCATCTCGCTTGTGTCTTCCAGCAACGGCATGATGTACGGTAGGACTCTGTCAAGCTTGGCCTCGTCTGGTAAACGCTCGGCAAACGCAAGCAGCAGCTCACAGGCACGAACCCTTGAGGTGGCTCTTGCGGTACTCCGTAATGAGGCGGTAACCACATTCAACAGGATGCATGTGCCGTCATCGCTCTGTGAAGGTGGCGCCGACGTCGCCGGGTGTCGCGAGTTGGGTAAGTCGACTTGCAACGGAAAGAGTGGCTGTAGTTGAGCGGATCTACGCTTACCGCCACCTTGGGGATCTGGCAGTACATCGTAACCAAGAGAGACAGAGAGCATCTCGAAGTCATGATATATACGATCAATTCGATCATCCGCCTCACCGTTATTGCTGTTTGCTGTCGTCGTTGCTTTCCTACCAAGCTTGGGGTCTGTAATTTCTTGTGTGAGGGTGTGAAGATGCTGGTAAAAGTAGAGAGGAAACGCCTTTCCCTTATATTCGTCAAGGTAGTCCTGTGCATGCCAACGCTCCCCGGGATCGAGACGTATCATGCTGCTGATCAAAGAGCGAACATGAATATCATCGATCTTGCTTAGAAGAGCAAACGCTGGGTCGTACTCCTTCTTTCGATATTTGAACAGCTGGCTGAGCGTGAAAGTGGGAGTCTCCGTGAACAATTCAGCCAGGACACAACCCAAGCTGAATATATCCATATTCCACTGTACGGTATCTCGATCGCTGTGCTGGTGGCCTGGGGCGACGAAACGTTCGGGCGCCAGGTAGCACGTCCGCCTTGATGTAGTATCGAAGTAAAATGTGAAGTCTGCCGGGTTGTCCTCGGGAAGGTAGACTGGTTTGAAGGCTGACGAGAAGTCGGTGAGGTATACCCAGCCCCAGGATGTGACCAGCACGTTCTCCGTTTTGATGTCGCCATGGAAGACGCCATGAGCGTGACAGTCGCGGACAGCACAGAGGAGCTGGAAGGCGATCCATTTTTTCTCGATCCCTTCCAGGAACGGACGAATACTCATGCGGTCGTAAAGAGAGCTGTGAATGAACTGTCTGACCAAGATACCGAAGTTGCTCGTCTCCAGCACCCTCGAATAGGTCAAGACATTGGGGACATTTTCGAGCATCCGTCGTTCCTTTTTCAGAGCTGCTGCATATTTGCTGAAGGAAACCTTGGCGCTCGACTTCATGCATACTTTGGCCACAACGATACCGCTCTTGTGCTGAGCACGCACGGTTCTGAGAAATCTAGGTCCGCCCAAAGCTTTCTCAAATGTCAAATCCGCAAGTTCTGGCGTCTCTATGGCGCTTGGGCCAGCAGGCAATGTGGTGAGAGAATATCCTTGACCCATCTTGAACCAATATCAGCGGATCGCGCGATGTTCCACGGCCAGGCTCAGGTGCCGAGGTTTGAAGGTGAAGACGGCGTCATTTGAGTGCCAGAATGAAGAACAGGTGTCGCGCGCTGAGGGTTGCTCCGTAACAAACGTTTGTCGGTGGGCGGATCGTACTATATCATTACGTTCGTCACGCGACGTTCGATAGATGGCCGGCTGGCTGGGCAGTTGTCGGTCTCGCGTGAGTGAGTTACAGATTAGACTTCGGGCCGAGCCTAGCGCGGCTGAGCTTCAGCACGCGAGCCGAACGTCATCGGAGTGAATTCCTAGAGGCTTAACCGATCGTTGATCATCATCATGACGTTGTATGCAATGAGAAATGTGTGCACTTGAATTAAGTATTGATTTGGTATCTAATTTTCAATGGGACCCCCAATGCTTTGTTCAGAAGTGTAATTCGTAACATTCATAAACGCGCTTCGCTTTTTCGTCAGAAACGTTGGAAACAGTTTACTGGGGACCGAAGGTGCCCTTCTTCTTGAGCTCGGCCTCCTCCTCTTCCTTGAGTTGCTGGTCAATCTTAGCGCCCTTGCTGGGCTCGTTGCCGTGGTTCTTGGCCTACAAAATTGTTAGTTGTATGTTCAGAGGCGATGATCTTAAATATGTATCACGTACAGGAAGGGTGGAGTCCTTCTTGCTCTCGGTCACCTCGGCGGGCTCAGGGGTGGGCTCCTTCTCGCGCTTCGACTCACGCTCGAGCTGGTTGGCAATGGTGCGCTCGTCCTCTGTTTCATGAATCAGTACTCGCGTTCTTCCGATGTATATTGATATCTTCAAACATACTGGAGTCATTGGCCTTGTGAGAGTTCTCCTTGCCCTCGTGGAAGCGCTGGGCCTCCTGCTCAGCCTTGAGGGTGGCATCGCTGACGGTGCGCTATACGTCGTCAACATGGCGAACTAATTGTATTCAACCCGTACTCTCTTACCTGGTCACCAGCCTCGTAGGTGCTGCGGGATCCGACGTTAGACATGTTCAGAAGTTGTGTGGGTTGAACGTTGATAGTATCGGAAGTGTTTCGAGTAATTTGAGAAGTAATTGAGATGTTGTTGATAGCGAATAGAGGGGAAAGAGAGCACAAGACAGGCGCAGAAGAACCTTTTGATGTGGTAGTGGGGTGCTCTCGATGTGATGTCATCAGGTACCTCATATCGATGATCGAATTCACATGGCTTCGCCGCGGTTGTACCGCCGATCATGCGCATCGCGGCGCCCAATGCTACAATCTAAAAAACGCAATCAGCCCACTCAACCAAGGCATCGGATTCTAGAAACCTCCATCTCGCTACGACTCATTTGACAGGCGATGGCGTCAGGTACCTGACGTCTGTCATTGGTGTTTCGTGTTGGCGCCCTGCCTGCCTGTCGAGCCTCGTCTCACCATACCATGCCTCGCATGCCCAAGTCTTCAGCATGACACTGTCCGTACCGTACGCGCGCAGGTCCTGGTGTGGATTGCGACTTTCATGCTGGTATATCACCACAAGCGTGCCAATGCAACTCTTGTGGATCATGGTAAATAGCATTGCCCTGATTGTCACGAAACATATTTAATAGCGTGAGATGAGCTTGCGCAAATCGGAAGTGTACACGCTGTTCTATCATTGTATGCACTTTCTGCCTAACAATAGGCACAACTAAGCGCTCAGCCTGGCCATTGGCGTAACGAACCAGAGATGTAACCGAGTCTTGGCTATGTCGCTTGCGAGATGCAGACATGCGGCACAGTGAGGGGAAAGATGATAAGAACAATGTCACAAAACCGCGTCTGACATGTTGCGAGAACTATTCCATGAAATTGCGAACAACCACTTTCCACCGCCCCGAGAGCTTTACTGTATTTGCGTCGGCACTCTTGCAATATGGTCAATAGCGAAGAGTTAAGAAGATTGGTTGCAGAGTATCGGATTTGCGGAAAAGGCCCAAGCGATAAGTGGCCTGCGGCGCATCAAATCACCTTCGAACATGTCGAAAGTCTAGCCAAGACCGACTTAGATGCTTATGGTGTGGGCGTCTCGGGCGAGTCTCATGAACCATGGAAACGACACAACATCAACAAAGCCGCATATCTTGCTGGCAAGTCGGCATCTCTTACCGGAGCTTCGGCCAACGAAAGTGCATGGCGCCATGGGATCGAAGGTGTTATAGTGAAGAGACTGTCTGACGAAGTTGCTTGGTATGTCTCGGCCAGAGTAGACCTATCCATGTCTGGAAACTTACAATATCTAGCCCTCAATGTAGGTACCGGCTATGGAGATCAGAGATCGAGTTCAGTCGTGATGGATCTGCGCGACGTGGCTTGGGCTATCAGGTGTCTGATCGCGAAGTGTGCGAATGCCCTACAGGAACTCGCCCAGAAGACCCGTAAGAGTCTAAAGTCTTGCAGCCGCTTCTGTGATGCGTGCGATGGGCTGATAAGGACGCAGGTACGAGGTCGAGCCAAGTCACCTGTTCCAGGAGGTAATCGAAGGAGAGATCATACATGAACAGCGCGGCAGACTCCGATTGCGACAGAGACCGGATCGTATCATCGGCCTCAAAGAAACGGAGAATATCTCATGCTTCCTCGAGCAACCAACACACGCCCTGGTACACCGCCAAGCGAGCAAGATCCGAAATGCGTTCAAAATTACACCGTTCAGATCCAGACAGCAGTCCAAACCGATGATCTTTCCTTTCTTGGTTGTAGAAGCCAAATCTCACAAGGCGCAGGAAAGCTTTTCAGACATACAAATCCAGACAGCACTGCCGATAAGGGCACTCTTGGACCTTCAGCATGGTTTGTGGAGCCACGGTCATTCCAGATCCCCGAAGCCGGAGCCTCTTGTGTGGTTTCTGGCCTACAGAGGCAGTGATTGGAAGATATATGCATGCTACAGGAGCAAAGATTGGACATCGAGTACTTCTTATGTCAGTATAAGTGAAGGTAGTCCTCGCATTCTGACTCTTCGAGCTTACAGTAAATCTAGATAATCCATCACCTCCAGAGTGGTGATTTGACGACCAGAGAAGGTGCTCTACGCCTCATATTGATCTTCGATTACATCGCAGACTGGGCCAGAGATTCGTACAGACCATCAGTACTCAGACAACTGACGTCTCTGGCAACTGGGACAGATTTTCACCATGTCACTCTGGGGCCCGACAGCGATATCATGTCAGACAGCAAGACGGTCGTTCATCGAGCTTCGTTAACAAGTCAGGCCAGGCAGATGGACGGCCTGGATGAACAATCTGACAGCGATTTGACACCTGCTGTGGAAGAGTCTAACATCAATTTTATGCACATCCCTAAAAGTGATCATGGCGTTATTCGGCGAATCGATACCGTGGTCTTTCGTTGCACCGGTCTACGCATTACTGACGCTAACATCGCAGACCTCCTACCATCGGGTTTAGGAGAGCAGTTGATTGGCGCGTGTGCGAGAGAGCTCCTCCATCAGCTCACCAGATGGGAAGACATCGTCGTCGTTGATGCTGTTGACCTATGCAACCTCGAATTGAAGTGGCGTAGTGGAGTGTCATCAAGCTTCCACAAGTACTACAAGCCGACAGAATCTACATTCTATGTCAGATTCCAGTATCGGTGCTACGTCGACCTCAATTGGGGCATCATACGAGAGCTAAGCTATCTGGCAATTTCACCTGCAGCACTGCCGGTGCTCACAGGACTCGCAGCGAACCAACGGAAGTTGCCCGGCTTGTACTCACTCTCAGACAGGCTGCGCCCATGCCCCAGTGCGGTGTTGCAGGAAACTATCGACTGCGTTCGTTCTGGGTCTTCATGGCAAGTCTTACGCGCGGCAATATCCAGTACAGCATTTTACTTGCAGCCATGTTTCGCCACCCATGCCTCCTCAGCCCAAAGAGTGGCGTACTTCTCTCTAGGTTATGCGCGTTCGACTCAGTTCTCAGATTTTCTGCAAAACCTCAGCCAAGAGTTCTCAACCCGCCACAAATGTTACACCGTGTGCAGTGTCTTCACGACCCTTGACAACCGAGTCTCAATCGAGAACGAATCCCATGATGATTTCAGCTGCCGTCGATGTTTAGCCAGTGGCCAAAACGCTTTCGCGCCACGAAATTGGAACCCGGCACATTTTCCCTGCCGCCCAGCATATGGCGCGATCCTCGTTGCGGCTTTGAGACCAGAAGAAATGGACAAGGAAGGTCAAGATCATCACGGTCTGTGCCTTTACCTGTTTGAAGATTGTCCTGCTTTACTGAAGGGCACGCCATTCTCGACAATCATCGAACGGCTCGCACAAGACGGTCAAATATATCACACCATATTCCATGGGGTTTCAAATCATACCTGGGGCTCAGACGGGGTTCTCTGGAATCTGCCGTGGCCATATCGAAAGAGCACCAAACGGCAGCAATTTGATATTGCCCGCTGGGTTCACGATCTCGCTGAGTATGGCTCTCCGTTCGAACAGAGCCAGCCGACTTCGTGGATGCACCTTTGGGTACATCAACAAATGCTGTTGTATTACCTCCGGTACGGTATGGACTATGACGCTGCAGATGCAGCTCTGAGAGCTTTCAGAAATCAGTCGAGAGGGCTATATCGCGGGCAGCACAACTTACCATTCGGCACACCAAACTTGCCTTTATCCGCAGTCCGGCTTTCGAGATTCTGGGCAAAAATCAAGAAGGAAGGCGACGATTGTGAGGGTATGTTAGACTAGATCAATGGAGGGTTCAACGTTGTCACATGAAGTATCACGGGCTGAATTCTGAGCAAAAAACGTTCAAAAACATACAACAGGCGGGATTCCCAGATGGTCACCCACTCTAGCACTAGTCGCCCGGTTCAGTGCTTATGTATGGCAGAGCGGACGGGATGCCCAGTTTTCACTGACCTATGGTCGTATGTGCTCCTCTTCACAGACCCTTGCATTAAGTTCAATTCAGTCGTGGTCATGGTACTTGCATCGGTCAAACTGGCTTGCGAGACACCCACCAGTCCACGACGTACCACGCCGGTTCTTACATCTTCTCAACATCTCTCTCTCTAGCGCTTCTCTCAGGCTCAACAACTGATCCCGAATTCCTAGCTCTGCACTCCCAATGACATCGCCAGTATGCGCTGATCCCCAATCTTCTGCGACCTCGTTCAGCTTGAACTGCTTGCGCAACTCCACACCAATGGCACCCCAAAGCCCCTCCCACTCCTCCGGCGTGCACTCCACGTATTGTGCACGCCGGCCAAGAACTTCGGCCCAGAGTTTAAGGGCATCCCCGTACTCAATTACATCCGTGGTGACGATACAGTATTTCGCGGGCAAGCTGACTTGAGGCTTTTTGAGAACCGCTGCGACGTAGACGCCGACGTTGTTGTCGACCTCGGAGATCCACATGCATGTTGATGGCTTGCAAGGCTGGATCCAGACGTACGCTCCGCCGCTCTGAGGCTGAGAGAGAATTTCAGCACGCGTTTTGATCGGGACTAGGAACTTTTCTACTTACAATCTCTACCGGCTTGGTCAGAGCCACGGTATAGAAATTGCTTGAGAACCATCCGACCCACAGGAACGTCGTCTTAGCTGCTAGTCCCGGCATAGAGCGCTTGATCTCATCGGCCGCTCTGTCCTTGTAGTCCCAATGCGGCACTATGTGATCTTTACCCGCGAGCTTTTCGCCTGCAGGTAGAGCGTGCAAGACTAGGTGCTCCAAAGTCGTCGTCTGCTGTGCAGCATTTGCGATGTTCAGCAATTGAGCATACTCCCGCTCGCCGGCGCCCTGGTCTCCAAGTTCGGTGATATGCTCCCAGAAATTGGTCGCAGCAAAGATCGCATGTGCGCCCTGTTGTTGTTATTGTTGGGTCAGTGATCTTGCGCGGTCTGCATGAATGATGAGGTTTTCTACTTGCCTCGAAGGCCTTCACAAGGGAAGCGCTATCATCGTAGTCTGCATTAGTAAGCTTTGCACCTTTTGCGGTTAAGAGCTTGGCTGCGTGGGAGTCTTTGTTGCGTGTAATGGCTCGCACTATCCATCCCTCTAGCATCATGCGACGTGCAACAGAGCCACCGAGCTGGCCAGTGGCGCCGCAAACAACGATTGTCTTCGTCATCTTCAAAATGGATCAGTTAAACTGTGAAATAGTATGCAATCAAAGTGTAAGCAAAGTGATCTGGTTGAGATAGTTTCATCTCCAGGCGTTTGTCTGTAATTTATAGACAGCAGTCTCAATCTCTATGCCGTTATCGTCGCCAGTCTACCACAAGATCTGACCACTTGTCGGCGCATACATGTCTACCGAGTGAGAGTAAACCCATAAGGGGTGGTCGGCGTCGTCATCTGTGTCAGCACTCGCTCTTGATGGACGCCGAACGGCACGAGAGCCGGATCCAATGGATGTGGTATCGCCTTCTTCCGATGGCCGACTGCGTATAACTCCTTCACACACGTCGACGATGATTTGCACGAGGGCCGGTGGTACCAAGGTACCTGGTATAGTCAGTGCCAAAGCCCGTGTGGGGCCATAAAATACCGGCCCTCTGACCAATCAGCGTGCAAACTGTTCGGCGCAGCACAGTGTCAGACCGAGCACATTGAGGCAATTCTCGACTGTTTCGTGTCATCTAGCTGTGAAGAAGACGTTGCATTGAACGGATCATTTGGAGCGCCTGTTGAATCCTTCGTGCGCCTGAACACAGGATAAGAGAAGTGCACCGCCATTCGCATCAATGCCGGGAGTCACCATCAACCATCAACCTGAGGATCATCGAATCGAATAGGATTTCCGATAGTAGTCGAGTCGGACTGTAAGGCAATCCTTTTGGTGCACACTTCGTTGTGTAATCTGCGTGCCGCCTTGCGAAAAGCGTCATTGTATCATGCCAGCATCGCGTTTCTTGCCGCGGTGGGATGTAGCATTGAGTATAGTTGTTGGGAGTGGCTTGAGTTCATCTAGCTGTGTCTTTGCTTACCGAGTCCGCAAGGCCTGTTCCCACAGAGGTTTAGTGAATGAAACCTGTTTCCTGCCAACGACGCCAACTTACCAAGGAGCAGGGCGCCAAATTTCCACGTTCTTGCCAACTGCGAGAGAGCCAGCCTTACAATCTCCATCTCGACACCGCACTGCTCACGGGTCCTTGATCCTTGCTTCCGTGAGATATCGTGCTTAATGACACGAGCATGGATGGCCGCTGGCCGAGGAATAAGCAGCCGAGAAAAGGATGGCAGTAGGGGAGATATTCGGGAGGCCACGCTTTGATGATACGCAGGACTTGGTCGGTAAAGCAACGATAGCCTACCGTGCGTATTCTAAACAAGCCGGCCGCTGCGAGTGGCGCCAGTAGTTGCTCAGAGGATGTCCCAAGTTTCGGTCCAGCCACACTCGCCATGCTCTCGTCGAAGAATTTGACGAAGACTTTGGCTCTGTCGCACGTAATCAGCATAGTCCGGGCTATGATTTAATGGTCTTTAAGCTACCCTTGCAGCATGATGTTTACTGCGAAGATCCAGTTCCACCGCACCATCTGGTCTCCAGTGCTAGGAACCATCGAGGCGGTCGGTCTTATGTGGAAACTCTCCGGAAGCAAGAGCGAGTAGCAGACTACAGCAGATTCGATCTTGGCAACTTCTGCGGCATCGACCAAAGACTGCTGGCCCACATCATGTGCAGCGAGTAGCAGGTAGTTACACACGAGGAACCATGCCCTCTCGTCCTGATTCTCACAGTCGCGTAGAGCGTGCCACGCATGCAAGACGTCTGCGTCAATGAGTGCTGATTCCACTTTCCGCCCTGCGAACCATGACGCATCCGAGACAGGGAGTTTGACTTTTAAAGGAGCGCTGATCAATCGCGTGGCATCGACAGGCGACGGCTGCAGAGAATGTATCGAGTTCCCATATCGACCACCATGCACGTCGTAACTCCTCCTTGTGAACCCACTGCTCCGCGGACTCCTGGGAAGATTCGGAGTAATCCATATCTGTTCGATCAAGGCACATGTCATACGCCAGTCGCGTACATGTCCCGATGACTAACCAGCCTTCCGTGCTTGGTCCTGAGAGGTAAAGGTACAACGCAAACAGTATGCAGCCTTGCAGGTGTTCTAGACTATATTTCGGAGGCGCCCTGAGAGTATTATAATAGATATCAGCGGCGCGCTTGCCAAACGAAACACCTTTGTCGAACGTTGGACAGCGATCGAAATAAGGCGACTTGCTGAATCGGGCAGCAAGTGCTAGCATGCTATTCAGTAGAAGGGAAGATTCCAGAGCACCCTGCCAATCTTGTGTGTTGCTTGCTGATGCGGCGAAAGCATGCTTCTCGAGAAAGTTATACTTGTGAATTATCGGTACGAAAGGATGGACTTTGTCAAAGTAGTGGCCGATGCTGTGAACACGTCAGCAGGACAGCACGGGATCAACTGGAAGGAAAACAGCATTCGCTTACATCTCTTCTACGGTGGCGTATGGTAGCTGGGAATGATCTGTTCTATTAGAACTTCTTACAAAGTCGCTTGGAGGCGTAGGGTCGTAATTGCAGCTGCCGTATTGGGACACTAGAATCTGTGGTCTGTCCAGACGATTGGAATGAATTTCCTGTCAACCATTCGAAGCCGGCTGGGTCAAAGGCATAGGGATCAACCGTATGAGAGAGAACGTTTCCAATAGTGTGATTCCTAACAGTGTCATCCGCCTCGGGATACATAGACAGATAGTCATAGGACTGCTCGAGACCAAGGTCAAAGACGTCTAGATGTCCCGAATGGGCAGACTCACCAGTCTGTGAGACTACACGCTGCTCCAGATCGTGACTAGCATTCATGATGTGCTGTAATGGATATGCAGGCAGCAACGATTGGTCAGCATAGAAGCTCGAATCAGTAACGCCACCATCTGAAATGGTGGTTGAAAACAGGCTAGACACTTTCGTTGGTCGCGCAGATCGCTATGCTTGGAAAGTCTGCCAAAGATCCAGTTAGCCGCTCGACTCGAACGCATCTTGCGACTTCCAGGCTACTTCTCACCGGCGGGGATACTAGCGATGCCAGGCGCCTGACGTTGAGATTCCTGAAGTGCAATTTTGCGCTTCTTCCGACCAGTTGGAAAGACACAAGGGTACTGGTTCGGATGCACAGGAGACACGAAGGCAGATTCATGTCACCTCCTCGGAAGTTTGAGTGTCAGTGAGATGCACGTAGCGATATACAGTGTCCACGGTGCAAGGCGATAACAGAAACACACATTTCGATTTTTTCCTGATCGCCCTGTGTAAGCTCGCCGTACCACAATATTGGTCGAAGCATCACCAACCGTTTGCATGGTAGACATGCGCGTTGCGACCGCAGTACTCCATTGTCTTGTGCCATCATGTAAAACGAGGATGACACCACGGTATGCTGACGGTAAGCGTACGGCTGATGATAATCGAGATTTTGACGTGCAAGCCCTCCAGCGATACAGTCGGATAAGTCATTACTGAGATGGATGCTCCAGGGGAAAACCAGGATATTCGGGCACGACTGATGCTCAGGTGATGATACAGTGGCTTCAGATATTTGATGAAGTGTTGGACTGGTCGGCGTGCCTTCAAAAGTCCGTCAGCCCTCACGCGCCAATTCTTGATTGGCTGACCATACCTACACATTCGCCACTACGCAGAGCCACGAGTACTACAGATGTACATAATCTACAGAATTCCGGTCGTGGAAGCATATCCTATATACTGCAACAACGAGAATCTGCAACTCGTCCACTTAGGCAGCTCATCTTATAGTTCCTTACGCCAGAAGTTATAGGTCTGTCGAATAAGCTTGTCGCAATGATAGCTCATGCTAGGTACACTATGTCCATTGGAGGTCTCGATAGATTAGCTATTTCGTGTATAGATATATCTAAAAGATCGTTGCGTTTGGGAGCAATAAACTGCGAAACTTGTCCGATTACAATCTGTGGAGTCTCGCTAGGCCTTGCGTGAACGTTTGTCTTACCCACTCATCATAGCCAGGCACTCCCAATTAGCAGTACCCAGGTGTACAAAATCACAAAGGCACCCCGCCAGTATCGCCAACTGCCCAACTTCGTCCTCTCAAGGCGTTTTGACGATTCTTTCGGATAAGCGATACCAGTCTTCGGGTCGCGATCTAGCAACTCCTCTCGGTCTGGCACTGTAGGCGGGCAGATAGCATACACCTGGTCAAATAATTAGTCAAAGCAGCAAATGATGGTCTAGAAAGGGTTATCTTACAAAGGGTGTCATTGCCGACACAGTAGCTTGCATCCAGAACAGCGGCGGCCAACCCAGACGAGTAATGAGATAGATGAGCTTGTCGTGGGTCGTCGTCGCGTTGCCGATGACGTAGGCGCTCTTAATGCGCTCGAGACCATCTGGCAAGAAGCAGCGCAGGAAGGTCAAGGTCACACCAGCTACAATGGCGAGGATGAAAAGGAGGTGCACCCATGCTAATTGGTGAACGACGACGATCCAAAGTCTGCGAGGCAAGGAGGCTCGGCCTTCCTTTGATCGTTCGTTCATTGCCGAGGCGATAGAGCCAGTGGATGTGAAGCCGGTCTTTCTGCCTCCAAGTTTTTCTGGTAGAATGAACGAGCGCACGTATGCCAAGAAGACGTCTATTGCTAGGTCAGTGTCCGTTCATGTTATCAATGATATGCACTCGCAGCTTACAGGGAGAGATAAATTGTTCCAAGTCAGTGTCGTATGATGGTAGTCGCACATCAAATTGATTGTTGATTCGGCGCGCGATTATCGCCAACAGGATTTGATGGATCCACCGACACAACATGTGCACCGAGACCAGTCTGATCAGAATCTTGAGCTGTTGCATGTCTGACCACAGGACAAAAGGATATCCACAGAGGAGGGTGAATGGAAGAGCCAAGTAAATGAGTGCCAGAGGAGCCTGGACCAGGTGCTTTAAGTCGAAGCTCATGCCAACAGCCCTCTGTCGCCATGTTAGGTGCTTGCCGACGGCGCCAAAGAGACGAAGTTTGAACATCATCGCAGTCTGTACGTGTCCGACGAACTCGAGAAGATATTAGCATTAGTCCTTAGATTATAGATTGACAATACTCACCCATCTCGTTCGCTGCTTCACGTGGGCGTTGTACGACTCCGGCACAGAGCCGTGCTGGAGCGATTCGGGAATAAAGCAAGTTTTCCAGCCGGCTCCCAACATCCTGGCTGAGCAACAGACGTCTTCTGACAACGATTCGACAGGAAAGCCTCCGACTTCTTCGACAGCGGCACGTCTCATGACGTATCCTGAACCAAGACAATCCGCATGGCCGAGAGAGTCGTGAACAAGCTCCGTGACACCGCTGAATTGATGCATCGTTTGGATGAGAGGGTCGTTGGGAGGGCAATCGTAGAAGGTCTGTCACAAAGATTGTCAGTCACCGAAACATGTTAAAGCCATCTCGTCGCTGTCCGGTCTTACCTGAGGTGG
Source organism: Cladosporium cladosporioides (assembly GCA_002901145.1). Lineage (NCBI taxonomy): Eukaryota > Fungi > Ascomycota > Dothideomycetes > Cladosporiales > Cladosporiaceae > Cladosporium > Cladosporium cladosporioides. Next base: position 1,738,444 of record NOXB01000002.1, read on the forward strand.
GCACGCCATGGCCATCTTGGGATCATTGACCATATGAGGCAGTAGAGCTCGCAAGATGTGGCGTTCGGGAATCATATCTGCATCTATACCAACAATATATTCAGAGGCTTGGAAAGTCCCCGAAGTATCTGCCAGCTCATAGACGTTGAATGATAAAGGCTCCGCAATTGGCTTGGGCATTTCGTCCACATCAGACTCCATACCGATCAAAGTCGCCGCCGACGATTTCTTCGACGGGAATGTAGGTTCAGACATTTCTGCCGGAGAGCCGACGTTCGTCCGCCACGATTGATTGGCTAAAGCCTTAGAAAATCGAAGGGCATGGTTGAGGTTTCCGGCTTTGTAATCTTTGACTGGTGGTTTTTCGCGGGCAGTGTAAATCAGCTTTGGACCGATCAGGTCTAGACTTTCCACAGCGGTCCGCAACTCGTCCGATCTAGCATCGTCACTCAAGAAGACACGATAACGCTCTGCCGGATAATCGATGTTGCAAGCCGCTCTCACAGTGTCGAGCAAGACGTCGATGTCCTCGCCGCAGCATGTGATGATGATATCAACTGTAGGAACACTTCGGGAATGATTCCATTCAAGACTGAGCTTTGGTCGCTTTGGTTGCCTGAAGGCGATGCTTCGGAGAAGTACAGGAAGCTGAGTGGGTGCTGCGACAAGTACAATGTCAGATCCCGACCTTCAAGTATTGGGCAAACAGACACGAACCGAAGATGAGGAACTCCACAGCCAGGAAGAACCAGGCAAGTCCCAATGCATTGGCCGGCTGAATCGTCTCCTGAGCAATAACGAGGCAGTATATGCGGTAAGCGAAGTATGCGGTAAAGGTCAAGACGCTCAGCATTGCCGTTGGCGGCATGAACATCCAAGCATGTTCGTCGAGCGCCATTTTGATGTGATAGAGCCTGCGAAAAGCCAATCACTCTGCGCTAGATCCTGGATGCCATTGCAGCGAGACGATTGTTTTCATATACCATAGACATGCGCTGGGCAGTGTGGATCGAGCATCATTGTGTTAGGTGGGTCCCACAATAGTGATGTCTTACCTGCAACACTCTCTACGGCGCGGCAACGTTCGTGCGGCATCCTTTGAACCACACCACAAGTAGAAGCCACATCGAGTGTTGAATAACGTTCATGCATCTCCAGCCGCTTATAACACGGCACGTCTTCGGACACGGGCAATACTGATGCCATTTGGGCGTATCTGAGGCGGTATTACTTCATCGTACATACAAAACCATAGGGAGGCATTGTTGTTCTTCGGTCCAGTACGCGTTGCTAGATGCACATCATAGCCCCTCCAGAGTTTCACATCAAATCCCGATTCGACCAAAGCAGAGCCTGTGGCACGACGAGTCATGCTAATGATGTGTGCAGTGTCTTCAGATTCGAGTGCTATTCATTGCCGAGCCGGATGTAGAGGCGTAGTTCCGCAAAGCAGACAGGTCTTGAAGTGAGACAGAGTGTTGCTTGGGACGTCCCCATGGTGAAGCGTGGGGGATGTGAGATCAAGGGAGCCAAGATGATGGGGGAGAGATTGGAGCGTCGTCAGCCCTGCGAACCCTTGGAAGATGCACAGCAACAGCAATAAACTCTGTTACGCTTACGATCACTTATTAATTAGCGTTACTGTTCGTACATTCGCTGTATTCTCACACACTACGCGTGCTTCTCATATGTAGGAGCCTCTGCTGATATTGTATCATGACAATACATATCAGATGAAGACCTGCGATCTCCGCGCCAGTGATACGAGCGGGCTGGAGTATTCCCAGCACTGCGTCGTCCGTCTACCATAGACACAAGTCACAATTCGCTTCTTCTCTTTCAAAACGGCGCCCTTTCGCCGTCGTCTGATGATGCGCCGCCGGCTTCTACCACTCGCTTTAGGAGCCGGCATAAGCATTCTGCTGATTTTCTTCATCTACTTCCAGGATGTCTCCTGGAGCGCATTACCGCAGACGGTAGGTCTCGGCGCGAACAATGGTCCCTCAGAAGAAGACATCGCGACTGGCAAGAACATCCTACCCGACTTGCGTACTGGTGCACCAGATCCCGAAAAGCCGTACAAAGACGAAGATCTCAGCAAGCCAGGCGTACACCTCGAGTCGCCCTACCCGATCGGTGAGACCAAGCCGCCTGGAAGCAAATATACCAAGAAGTTGGTGTTGGCTAGTATGCAAGAGGAGGATACATCATGGGTTGAAACAGAACTGGCGGACATTTTGGAACCCGCTGGTCAGCTGAGCCACGCCATATACGTTGTGGACAATAGATCGGCACCATTGCACACTCCCAAGAATAAAGGCCACGAAGTCATGGTATATTTGAGCTACATCATAGACTTCTACGACGACCTACCCGATGTCTCCATATTCATGCACGCACACCGTTTCGCGTGGCACAATAATCTGCTGCTTGACACAGACGCTGCCGAAATGGTCCGCCGGCTTAGTCCTGAACATGTCACTCGCTTAGGCTACATGAATTTGCGATGTCACTGGGATCCTGGATGTCCAGCCTGGTTACACCCTGGTTCTATCGAGCCCAACAATGTCAAGAAAGAAGAGCATCTAATAGCGGCTGCGTGGACGCAACTGTTTCCTCTCGACCCAATTCCTACTGTTCTTGCGCAACCTTGCTGTGCCCAATTCGCAGTCAGCCGCGAGCGCATTCGTGCGACCCCGAAGCAGCGCTACGTATACTTCCGTGACTGGGTTCAGCGCACGGAGCTCACCGACTACCTGTCCGGTCGCGTCTTCGAGTACATTTGGCAGTACATCTTCAGCTCTGCTCCGACACACTGTCCCTCAATGAACTCATGCTACTGCGACGGCTATGGTGTCTGCTTTGGTGGTTACGATATCTTCAACGACTTTTTCAAACTGCGATACGAGATGAACGAGTTCAAGTACGAATTGCAGGAATGGTGGAGGAAGTCAGACCGCATTGAAGAGCTGAAGAAGCACACGGCTGAGGGCAAGATGCTCCCCGAAGACGCCGAGGTTGATTTCCCAGAGCACGGTAGAGATGCCTGGCTGGAAGCGAAGATCGCAGAAATGCATGCCGAGCTGGAGAGGAGAAAAGCGGCTGCCATTAAGCGTGGAAATGACCCAGCCAACCGTGCCATGGAGTCCGGTAGACAGTGGAAGGAAGGTGACGGCTTCTGATTTATTTCAAGTACATCAATTGGACAGTCCGACATACTTGGGAATACTTATATAACAAATTGAATACAATAAGACCATGAACCAGTTTCCGGTACCCGAAAGCCCAACAACCGCCGTAATGCACCCAATGGACTTCTCAACTCAAAAGTGCTAGGCGACTGGTCTCGTTCGAAGCTCACAGGCGATCGTTAGCGCATACACGAAAGTCGCTACGATGATATCTCCATATGCTCGGCCGATTATGAAGTCTATGCGGACGCGGTGATATGGACCTAGGTGGATCGGAGCCCTATTGCAACTCCACTGCGGGACCCGGCTGGCGACGCTGACTACACATTTTGTGTAGCCAACACGAACTTCACATGGACTTCACAGTGTACAAATGCATCAGTCGAGTAACACCTGCACCTGAGCAATCGCAAGGACAGTCGCGATGATTCAATCTGGCCAGAAACATATGCCTTCGCATTTATCAGCGATGTTGTCAAACAGTACATTTGCCGTACCATCACGCAATACGACGATACAGCCATGATTATGTCCGCCCTTAGCAATCTTCAGCATTTATCGACAAAGCTCCAACAAGAAGAACGCGAAACCGAGCACACAGGGTGTTCTGCGACAAATTTCCTCAGCCTGTGTCAAGCGAAGTTGCCAAACCTCAAGGGTTTCGGTGTTCGGCCATATGGACCTTCGGGCTTAGCGATGTCCGAAAAAGCGGCTCTAAACTCATTTCAATTCATCATCATGTCTGGCTGCATATTAAACGGCTTGGCCCCTTTCCATCAGAGTCTTGTGCTACCGTCGAGTGAATACTGTCAGCAGACTCTACGCAGCGCTTTGTCTCCCCTCACGTGTTACGACACCAATTTTCCCGATACATTTACCTGGACACTTGGACTATCGTACTTGGATCGCCACTGCCAAGCTCCCTTGGCCGAAGCTTGAAGATCATCATGGCTGCCGAGGCAACCCATCAACAACATGGAGACGCGCCCATAGCGTCGACCTTCGACGCCAAGCCATCAGATGAGATGTCTTCGTCAAACATGACTGACGGAGAGTCTGATGAGAAGGCAGTCGCAGATGCAGAGGCTGGTGTCCCACCACAGAAACCTGCCGGTGGGCCCCGGGTGGTCCCCTCCGAACGGTGGAACAACTGCATGGTTGCAGGTCCTGGGTGGCTTCTTCCTATTCTTCAACACATGGGTACGTCTTACATCTTACTGTTCGATGACACTGATCAAAATAACAATGTCAAACCCTTGCTTGCTCGCTCTGCTGGCGATCGCGAAGGATCTATTGTTAACGTCGCTATAGGGTATCTTGAACACATTCGGTGTATTCCAGACCTACTATGAATCAGGCGACCTCTTCCGGGAAACATCATCCAATATCTCGTGGATAGGATCGGTACAGTGAGGTTTTACTCCAATCTCTCGCTTCAGAGAAACCATCTGACGAAATGCGATAGGTCAGTATGTCTGCTTCTAATTGGTGCCTGCACCGGTCCAGTCTTTGATCGTGGATACTTGCGAGTGCTTCTGGTCGCCGGTAGCTTCTTCGTTGTCTTCGGCTTCATGATGTTGAGTATCTGCAAAGAGTTCTGGCAGGCAATGCTGGCCCAAGGTTTCTGCATTGGACTTGGTGGCGGCATGCTCTTCGTTCCTTCAGTGGCCATTTTGCCTACCTACTTCAGCACGAAGATTGGGTTGGCCATCGGACTAGCCGCTTCCGGTAGCTCTATGGGAGGTAAGCTGAAGCGTAACAGGCCCTTGCATCGACACTCACTGATCATCCTGCAGGTATTATCTACCCTATTGTCTTCTACCGCCTGCTGCCGCGGATTGGCTTTGGCTGGTCCGTCCGTGTCCTGGGTTTCATGGCACTGGCTACTCTTCTCATTCCCATCTTCGTCATAAAGCAGCGCGTGCAACCGCCTAAGGCCCGTTCGCTTCTCGACAAGACCGTCTTCTCCGACTTCCCCTTCATGACCTTTGTCATTGGTGCGATGATTGGCTTTATCGGTCTATATGTGGAGCTCTTCTATGTCTCCTTCTTCGGACAAGCGACTGGCATTACCGACTCTTCAATGTCGTTCTACCTCGTGCCTATCCTGAACGCCGGTTCAGTGTTCGGACGAACACTCCCAAATATCCTTTCAGACAAAATTGGCCCTCTCAACGTCATCATTCCGGGTGCCTTCGTCTGCGCGATCCTTGTCTTCTGCAACATCGCCGTAGATAATCTGGGTGGTATCGTGGTCCAGGCCTTGCTCTTCGGCTTCTTCTCTGGTATCTTCATCGCGCTCCCGCCCGTCTGCTTCTTCAGCTTGACTGCAGACAGACGAAGCTCGGAACACGTCTCGGTATGGGCTTTGCCGTCATTGCTCTAGGTGTACTTGCTGGTGGCCCCGGAGGTGGAGGAATCTTGCAAGCTGATCCCGAAAATCTAAACTGGACAGGAACGTGGGCTTACAGTGGCGCGACGCTGCTGGCAGCTGGCCTGATCTTCTTCGTCGTGCGCTTCCTCAAAGTGGGCATGAAGTTATCTGTGAAGGTCTAGGGAAAATTTCAACACTTACCAACGCAAGATATAGAGAGATGTGTATTTTTTAGCATAGCGAAAGCCTGACAATAATCTTGTAATTCTAGCTACCTTTCTTTATATACAAGCCCTAGACTTTTACAGCATAGACTTTTTGACCCCTTTGGCAACGGCCACTAACCACCAGTACATCGTAAGAAGCGTATCTGACAAGCAACATCAGATGTAGTGCCGTGCGATGAACACGATACAAAACGCAGCTACAGGAAATGAACTCTAGTTTTGGTGTTTGAAGCTTGTGGCCTTCTTATACTGTATGTGCAAGGAACTACCTATCTAACATCGCGCCAAGATCCGTAGACACTTGCTGAGAGATCTTGATCCGCCAGGGGAGACATTATTAGAGGCAATCTCGACTTTCTATGAAGCGTTCAAGATATTGCACGCAATGACGAGGTGGTGTCGCTACGTGCTGCTGAAGGAGCGTTCAACGTCTCCCACATCAGGTTGCACGCCACCTGGCTGTGCGATGTGCCAATTTGTCACTGTGCTAGCGATACTTTGGTCATGAGATCTTCACATGGTTCTCCACCAAAGTCTGCCGATCTTGGCTCCGTGCACCATTCGGATGAACTACGTGTGGATCTGGCGAATTATCGGCCTGGACTGCGAGTCAGCATTCGAACTTCACGACCTGACTCCTTTTCCGGCTGCTCAAGGACAGCCGCAACCTTGTGTCTAGCTACGAGCCGTGTTGCTTGTGGGACAGCAAGATCTGGCGTCCTTGAGGTGCGACGTGACTTCACACCTGCATACAAAATTGGGCAGCATTACCAGGCACCGAACGAGCGAAGCCATGGAGCGCACGCATATCCGGGCAGCACTTCAGCTTGTATGCGCTTGTTGACGCTGAAGTCGTCTGATTCGCCGCTTGTAAAGCCCGTTTGTGGACCGCGTCCTAATCTTACTCTACCTCCTAGCATCTATCAAGGTTGGCTAATTCGTCTCTAGTGCTTCACCGTGTCCAAATGCTGCGTAGAGCACGTTGGCAAATACTTCCATAACCATACCCTGACACGGCCTGGAGTCCTTTTGCAATGCTCGAGCTACGAATCCGCGGAACCGAGCATGTGGTTCGAATGATGCGTAAGGCTGAATGCCTGCCGTGCTATGAACGCACAGGCTCACGAACGTACCCAAGTATTATTCTAGGTCCAGTCATGGGCTCTTTTCCCGGCGTATCGGGTCGGAGACGATGACCGCACCCCAGCAGACATGCAGGGTTCCTGCAGGTTCGAATATCACATTATTGATACGCTTGGACGGCAAAGCGCTACTACTTCGCGCGGCAACCGGTCTGCAGGAACTCACCCCAAGCGATTGGCATTCGTCAGACACGCAGTCTTCAGCCTGTCACACTATTCATTACTCGTGGTCCTGATGATCTTTAGCTACGCTCGACCTCCCCTTGGACAGTGCACAAACGGCTAGTAGACACATAAGGACTCCATATCGTTTCCATCGCAAAATGCTCCCGTGTCGCTCCACTTCTACGTCTCCTTCTTTGTTCTTTCCAACGTTCCTTTCCTAGTTCTACAGCAGCTATGAAGCTCGCGACGTTCTCAATACTCGCCGGCTCTGCGGCGGCTTTTCCAGCCTTATTGAACCTTGACGGAAAAAGGCCCTCTACTCGACCTCACAGCAGGAAAGCACTGCTTAACTTGGGCGGCGGGGATGGCTTGCTTGGTCTGACTGGCAAGGGCGGACTACTTGACCTCTCTGGATTATCAAACCTCACGGTAGCCGACGTCAATGAACAAAACGCCAAAGCCAATGTCTGGCCGGCAGCTGATCCGTCGACTTGTCCTTTCAACAAAAACCACAAGCCTGCTGCGGCCTGGAACTCGAAGTTCCCTTATAGTCATGCACAAGGCGGTCTTCCTGGAAATGGCAAAGGAGGCTACCAAGTCCCTGCACCTGGTGACGAAGACCACAAGTTTATCCAACCTGGACCCGATGATATCCGCGGCCCGTAAGTGATCACGATACATTTCCTTGTTGTCCCAATTGCTAATTGCTATATCAGTTGTCCCGGCATGAACATGCTCGCGAACCACGGCTTCATCGCTCGTGATGGCATCACAAACTTCGCAGAAGCAGTAGATGCTTGCCAAGAACGTGTTCAACATGGAGTGGGACCTCGCTGTCGTGATTACTCTGATCGCGACCGTCCTCGGAGATGGCGATGCCATCACACAGAAGTTCTCTATCGGATGCGATGCCACCTCTCGCACAGCAGCTGTCGACCTCAAGCTCCTCTCCGGCGCCCAGCCAGGCCTCAACGGCCATGGCAACTTCGAAGTCGACGGATCAATCAGCCGCAACGATTACTTCATCAGCGAGGGCGACGTTTTCACCCTGAACGGTACCCTGTTCGCCCAAATGGTCGAAACCACCGGCGGCAATTTCACCAAGTCTGGTATCTCCAAGCTCAAGCACCTGCGCTGGCAGCAGTCTCAGAGGGAAAACCCGAACTTCTTCTACGGACCAATTGGTCTCATTTCCTACGCGGCTTCCGCCTTCCTCCCTGAGCTCTATGGCGACGGCGAGTCGGCCTCCACCGAGACGATCGCCACATTCTTCGGTGTAGGTCAAGGCGAGGACGGCTCCTGGACCTACGGCCACAACGAGTCAATTCCAGCCGAATGGTACGCCCGTGAAACCCCATACGGCCTGACTGGTGTGGTGAAGAACCTGCTCGCAATGTACCTGGAAAACCCAGTGCTGTTCGGCGGCAACACAGAAGAGGGCCACTTCGACGGTCTGGACTTTGGCGCCATCAAAGAAGGCAAGCTCGACGTCGACATCAGCATCAACAACGCTCTCTGTCTCGTCTACCAACTTCTCGCCTGGCCAATCCCTGGTCCGGCAAACGGCGTCCTCGATATCGGCAAGGACGCTGTCGCACTCATTACTTCTACCGTTGGTAAAACTATTGCAGATCTCGGCTGCCCAGCACCATTGAACGCTTCTTAAAAAGAAGGAAAAGTCAAGCACAGCACACAGACACGACGGAATGTACGGGGTGCACCACTTTCTTGTCTTCTCGGCGCCAGCGCCGATGCATTTTTCTTTTTCTTTCAATAATCTTACAACCTTCTTAGATACCTACTCAAGTCTATCATTCTTCACAGCCAATCTCTCATCCAGCTCGCGTGCGCCGAACCAACAAGTTGACAATTGGTAGCATGAAAAACAACACTTCAGAGTGAAGCAATCTAGGCCTCGGTAACGTCGGACTCGCTGTAGATGCAAGCATCGCTGGGGCCAGAGCTGACCTTCTCGGGCTCAACATCGTTGTCGTCAGTGCCAGTGTACTCGTCGCAGATCTCCTTGACGCCGCTGACTTTGATGTTAGAGAAAGTGGCAGTGTCGCCGTAGTTCGAGTTGATACCTGTCCACACCGTTAGCCCACATATCTTCCACACACACGCTATCATTCACAACTCACCAGCAAGAGTCTTGCCCTCAGAAGCAGTGATGTCATCAAAGACGACGTGACGCTCGGCCTGAGTCTTGCAGTTGCCGCAGCTCCTGTAGAGCTTGCCGAAGTTGTCGACGGTGAAGCCGGAGACTTCCAAGGTGCCGCCGCCGTTGTGCTGGAGGACCTTGTCCTCGGCACCGAAAGCGCCGCCGCCAGAGATGGTGGTGGTCTCGCCAGACTCCTGTTTCTTGATGGTGAAGGCGTCCTCGCACACGGCGGACCACCAGACGTTAGTCAGCTTGCAAGCGCCCATGCAGTGGACACCCTCGATCTGGTTTGGACCGATGATGACGTTGGAGAGCGAGGCGCCGGCCTAGTCATGCGTTAGTGTGTTACTGATCGCATGGCGTCAAGAGTTGACTTACCTCCAAGATGAAGACAGAATCGCTGTCGCCGCCCTCAGACTGACCGGTGCAGGATTGACCACGGTCGTAGACGAACATGCCACCATCGAAGCTCTCGCCAGCAGCGATGGTCTGCACGGCGTCAAGAGCAGAAGAGCCGGAAGAGGCAGGGATGCTGCCACCAGAGGAAGAGGTCTCCTTCAAAGTAGCAGAAGCAGTGGTCAACGGAGCACTGCTGGCAGCAGAGGCGCTGGTAGAACCAGAGCTAGAGCCGCTGCTGTTGCTGGGGCTGTCGTTGGAGGAGACCTCCTGGCCCTGACCCCATTGAGCCCAGGGGTTGTCGCCGCCAGAAGGCCATTGTCTGCGCTGGACGCGAGCGTTGGCGCCCATGGCCAGAGCCAAGATTGCGAGCTGAGTGTACTGCATGTTGACTGTAAAGTGGAAGTACGGGGACTGTTGAGTTGGAAGGGATTGACTTGGCGAGAACGGATGTAAGACGAAGAACTAGAGGCGACCTGTCGCTTGCTGAGTCGATTGAATGAACGAGTGAATAGACTTTGAAAAGAAGATCGTATGTATATCTCAGGAAAAAAAAGTAGCTACGAACGAGAATCCGACCACTCTTATAGAAAGCCAGAATAGGGCCAATCCTGCGACACGCCGTAAGGGCAAGTCGTATATTGCCTACAGGAGAAACAAAGACCTATCTGGCCCTCAGCGTCGATCGAACGGAATTCGAGCGCTTCGCTATATTGAACCGCCCCATCACAATCGCCAGAACACCGGATGGGTTCACAGCGCAGTCTTGAAACGCATTGGCAAAAGCTTGGTTTTGTCGGAATAGTGGACCGCGTGTGGACGCAGACAGCGAGAAGCCTCACAATCCCCCCGTCTGAGAGCCAGGAGCGCGTGTCAGTACTCTTGGCAAACGACATGCCCTATAACTAGTAGTGTGAAGAGCGATAGATCCAGATGTTAGGTCTGTGATCATGGCTGTGCAAGAGCACGGGCACGCAATTGTTGAGGTCGATCTCCGCTGTCTGGATGTTTCAGGCGCTGAAGCGAAGGCGGCATCTGCTCCGTGAGTAGGAAGGACTTTGCAGAGTTCATCTATCTGTTGCTGTAACGCGAGTCAGAAAGATCTGGAGAATAAAATGAATGACTCCAAAGAAACGTGTATGTTCCCAACGGAAGACTCCGTGTGTACGTCGACGATCACAATACAACATGAGAGCATGGGTTAAGGAAAGCAATGGAAATGCATTGGACAAATCACAATAATCTTGATTGAGTACGAAAAATTCGCCTTGTTCATTGTACAAGGCCCAAACAACATCGACACCAAGTCGTCCATCCAAGAATCTACAAACAAATCATCTTCTCCTCAATCCTCCTGACTCCACTGCAGCACTTTCTGACAAGCCTCGATATCGATGATAGTAGCGTTGAAAGCCTCAGTGACAGCTGTGACAACCAAATTGCGGTTCCAGTGTTCTCTGGTAGTGTATATGGCATCCATGATGCTGGCATTGACCTGCTCCAGCTGCTCCACCGTGAGACCCGAGGAGCGTGCCACGAGCTCTTTGTGCAGCATCTCAGTGAACTTGTCATCAATCACGTAAGTGCTCGGCGCCTGCGCCTGCTCTTCTGGCGTGTTGGAGTTCAGCAGGTTGTGGATAGAAGCGCGGTGGGGAGGTGGAGCCATGGGTTGAGATGACTGGGAGGCGGGATCTTGCGAAGATTGGAAGTGGATCTCCTGCGTGTTCTCGAGCTGGCTGCCACCGCTTATAGGGGGCGCAGCGGAAAAGTCAGGATGGTCTGCACCATGGCGTGTGCCATTTGACAATTGTGTGTTGTGCGAGTATGGGCCGCTGCTCCTGTTGCTACGATCACTGGTTTTCTGGCCTGAAGTGGTAGTCGAAGCGCTGTTCTGGTATTCGTTGAGCTGCGAACCATGCGCAAGTTGCGTATACGCACTCTTCTGTGAGCGTTGCCCTTGCGTGTTCTGCTGGCTGAAGGCCTGTGGATGCGCGCCCTCATGGGGACTGGCGTCATACATTTCCGAATCATCATGTGGTTTCGATGGTGCTGCTGAGCCGTTGGTCTGGTTTGAGGTGCCATTGGTATTGCTCCAGTCGTTCGATGTCGGACTTGGTCCCGGCAGCCTACTAGGTGTGACCGGGAATTGTGGTCGAACTCCAGGAACCTCCTGGCCAAGCATAATTGGGCCGGATCCTTCAATCGTCGAGTGCGACATATGCTGAGGAGGCACGTTCGGTACAATGATCGGCACATGCTCGCCTCTCTGCTTGGCTTCTGCGACTTTGCGCAGACGCTCGCGTTCCCTCTCTTGCTCACGTTCGTAGAGCGCCTCGCACTCAGCCATGAGAGCGGCATTAGCTTCTGTCAACATGGCCATGTCGACATCAACATTAGTAAGCAACTCATTTGCTTTAAGCGTACGAACTTGGTTTTCCATCGTCTTCGCGTCTTTGGTAAGAGTTTTGATGTCCGCAAGGAAGTCTTTTGGACGTTTGTAGTATCCGTTGGAAAGACGCTGCTCTAGGACTGCGGTGTTCAGGTTGTAGTAGAACTTCCCTGAAGCAGTTTCGCGCAATCCTTGCACGCCTCTTTCGTCTGCATCAACCTCGTAAGGTCGGAACAGAGCTTGCTCCTGGCGTTGCTCTTCGCTGAGATCAGTCGAGAGGACATTGGGGTCTTGCTCATCATATAGGTATCGAATGACAGAATCGTCGATTGGCGAGGCGGCAAAGATACGATACTTCCTGATCTGGTCCATCACTGGCTGGAGGTGGATCTTCAATTTGTTCAGAGTCAATCGATCTTTCTTCCTCTGAGCCTTCACCTGTGCTTTGGAAAGCTCAACAGGTGCAGGAGGAGGGGTCGGGGCGACAGGTAGATCGACCAGCTTTCTGCGCTTGCGTTTTGATGGGTCTGGGAATTCATTTGGAGACTTTCGCACCATGTCGATGATCTGCTTAAAGAACTCTTCGCGTTCAATAGCGCTGGGTCTGGTCAGATCATACTGGTTCTTCAAAGAGTAACCGAACAGGTCTCGCAGCATAGCAGGATCTGGTTTGTGGTCTTCGCTTTGAAGCTCCATGTAGCCTAGCAGAAGCACAGGCTCACTGGGTTGAATGCCGCGCAGCAGACCAGTGAAAGTCCTGATGGCGGGTTCTGTCAGAGTGTGGTACCAGGTGTCGACGTCGGGAATGTAAATAATGCTCGGTTTGTGGCGTTTGACTTCCTCGAACAATTGGATGATGGCGGCTTCGGGAGACTGCAATCGCATTAGTTTCAAAACATTGTTTCCAGATAAGTTGAGATACGCACCCTTGTGGTGTCTGACATCAGAATGCTCAGACCCATGTTCTGTACATGCAAACCTTCAAGCTTGCTCAGCACAGCACCACCCAAATAGCTCTGACCCATGCCTTGCAATCCCTTGATCAGCAGCCTTGGCCTGAAGATGCGAGACGACTCGAAATGCCTTTGCATATTCTCGCGCTCGAATCCGTGCTCGTCATCACGGTCATCGTACATGGCTTCTTCAAGCGCCGTGGCTTTCCTCTTTCTAGGAATCGCTTTGTCGATCGCCGCCGTAATCTCTTCAAGAGGCTTCCTCAGCAAAGGCTCGATATCCTTCTTCAAAGGCACGGCGCCTGAAGTCGCCGATCGCTCACTCGAGGGCACAATCTTGTCAACCGAAAGCATGAAGTCTTTCGCCAAGACCTTGATCTGTGCAGGATCGATGATGAGTTTCTTCTCGCTCTGGTAGATTTGGGGGAAAGTGCCTTGCACGGCATTCAATGCGGCTTCAGTGCATAGTGCACGAAGATCAGCGCCGCCGTATCCCTTCGTCTGCTCGGCGAGTTTGTCCTTGAACTCGCTAGCAAGCGGTGGGTCCCAGCCTTTGGTGTGGATGTCAAGGATGGCACGTCTCGCTTCTTGGTTGGGGAGCGGGAAGTAGAACTCTCTGTCAAAGCGACCGGGTCGACGAAGCGCAGGGTCGACAGAGTCTGGTCTGTTTGTTGCACCAATAACAATGACTTGACCTCTTCCATCCATACCGTCCATGAGGGCCAGGAGTGTCGATACAATAGAAGCGTGAATCTGATCCTGTTTGCTCGATCGAACTGGCGCGAGACCATCAATCTCATCGAAGAAGATGATACTTGGTTGGTTCTTCCTGGCCTCTTCAAACAGAAGACGAAGCTGCTTCTCAGCTTCACCGACCCATTTACTGAGCGCATCTGCTCCCTTGCGCACATAGAATGTGACCTTCTTGCCATGCGAACCAACGCTTGATGCAAGCGCACGAGCAAGCATAGTTTTACCTGTACCCGGAGGTCCATGGAATAGAACGCCTCGCGGAGGCGTGACGTGGAATCGCGAGTAGATCTCGGGATAAAGCAGAGGCAACATGCACATCTCCTTGAGACGTTCAATATGACCTCCCAGACCTCCAACACTGTCGAAATTGATGTTGGGATCAACACCAAGAGGGTCTGCATCCGCAAGTGACTGTTTATCCTTAACCCTGCCAAGGTCAGGAGGTCCGCCGCCAGGACCGGTAAGTGCACTCTGTGGTTGCATGGGCTTGATTGGTGTCATTCCAGTCGCACCACCGAACCCTTGTGCACCTCTCTCGTCATCACTGCTGTCAGAGTCGGCGCCACCAGCCATCTCATGCTTCTCAGGACCACCGAGCACAGGTTTGGGACCAGAGAAACCCCCAAAAGACCAGTAGTCGAGAACAAACTCCTGTAGCCGTCCCTATCGGCCCGAGCTCTCCTGGGCTTTGGTGCGGCTGCTTGCTGTGAGCCCATGAGTTGATACTCGCCAGGCTCTTCGAGTGCAAGGTCATTGTTGTTGACTTCAGCCAAGGTCTTCATGCGGTAATCGATCTTCTCCTTCCTGGCGCGCAGTGACTTCTTCGCCTCGTAGGTGATAGCCGAAGGTTTGTTTCTTCTGTTCTCACGCCTTTTTCGTTTCTCGTCATCTTCCAGATCAGCCGCCTCGTCTGCAATCTCATCAGGGTCCAGGTCGGACTCAGATTCAGATGATTGCCGTCGTGACTTGCTTCCTGCCTTCGACTTATTACGGCCTGATCTTCTGGCACCACTTGCTCTGCTCTCCGGACGAGCAGCTCGCACAGAGTCGTCTTCACTAGAGATAGCCACATCTGCATCGTCTTCGCCCTCGGCATCAGGCTCAAAGTCGCTGATATCGCCCGCTGGCTTGCGGCTGTTTGTGAGGCCACGCCTAGGTCTTGTCGTCTCTTCTTGGGCAGGAGCTGGGGTAGAGGCCTGACGACGTGTGCGCAGTCTGGTGTTGATCTTGGAGACGGGCGCGTCATCCTCGTCTTCCTGTGACTCTTCGACCACTTGCTCCATTTGTATGTCCTCATCTTCCTCTTCTGCTGGTTCGGCAGAAGTGTATCCCGTCGTAGCTCCTCCTGCCTCCTGATCTACTGCTGCAGCAGCTTGCAGCTGTGAAATCAGCTTTGCCTGTCCTTGAGGCGCCGTGACCTCTTGCGAAGCTTCTTGTGACTCCTCCAGAATGGCACTAGGCATGCTGGGCAGGCCCTTGGTTCCTCTAGTTGGTCGTCGGCTGGCACCCAAATCAGGCTCAGGAGTTGCAGTACCACGTCGAGATCTGAGGCCGCGCTCGCCGGACGTAGGCAGTGAATGCAGCGGTGCTTCGTCTGAGAGTGAAATGCGACTACTCCTACGGGTGCCTAGCCCGCTTCCAACACTTGGTGTCGTTGCGCGCACATTTGTGGTCTTGCTGCCTGTGCGAGACCTCATAGTTCGCGCGCCTGTGTTTTGTGCGTCCGATGGCGGCATGTCCGTGAACAAACTGGGTACCTTCAGCTTTAACAATTCGGTGTTCCGGTGAGGGCGAGCGTCTGGACCTTTTGATTGGAGATGCAGTGGAGTCCGGACTGCCTACACTCTCGATGTCGTCTTCGCTCGGCTCCTCGTACTTGACAGCCTTCTTGGCAGCGCTTCTGACGCCTCTCCCTGTTCTCGGATTGCGCTCTACCTCTTCCTCCTCTTCCTCTTCGGCAAAGCTCTCTTCCTCTTGATCGCTGCTCGCGTCGCTATCGAGTTCAATATCTTCCTCCGAGTCGCCGTAAGTCTGTCTCTTCGCGCGTTTCTTGGCGGGTCGTGATGATGCGCCTTTCGACTTGCGCGATCTGGATGATTTCTGAGGGCGTCTGGGGGACGAGGCTTCAGCCCCGTAGTCGAGATCGTCCGAGTCGGATTGATTGGGATCGAAGTCCTCAATCTTGCGCTTGTATCGACTCATGGGTACAGTTGTTGTATATCGATCGTTGTCCGAACGAACGTCGTACTCGACGTTTCTCGCGGTCTGCGATAGTCGCGTAGCGAAACAATTGTGTATGGTGATACTATCGCGTTGTCGGAAGAGCGTATGCGATCACTCCTCTTCATACGGGCGCATCGGCAGCGCGTCTCCTAGCCCGAACAGCCACGGCGGTACGGTGCATCCGCTAAAGTGTCACGTGCAGTGAATGATGGCTCGGGGCCGCTGATACAAATGAGAGTGATGTTTCCAAGCAGTAGACTATGCAAGAACACGCGGTGAATGGCCGCCAGAGAAGGGCGAGATGGTTTGTGGTGTGTGTTGGGCGACGTTCGCTCGCTCGCTGCGGACAAGCCGCCCAGGGCGCGCTTTCCCCCATCAGCCTGACCCTTTGATATTGCCAAGATACTAGCGCCACGACGCAGCGTTCGGAACTTTGGCGCTGGACAAGAGCCAATTCACGCATGATAATAGCCCATTGAATAACACCATGATAGAATATATAAATCGCCCGAAATTGATGCTGTCGTAATTTGCGAGGTCTCGCAACTGATCATATACCATTTTGAGCCACATTTCAGTCCTCCCTCTGCCATAACTCGAGGCCGATAAACATGACCCTACGCTCTTCATCGTCGACCTCGAAAGGTCCCCGGCCTCTCCACAGATCGGCCACATGGCAAGATTAAGCTTAATTGAACCTCATGCTGGTGTCCCGGTACCTTGCAGGGCTGAGCAGTGGGTAGCATTCCAGCACGTGACCCCGCTTTCAGCGCTTTCCTTCCAATTTCCAGCCAGTACCTTACCTCCTGCTGTAGCTGAGGCTTGATGCGCGTGTACCTGCTAGGTGTAGATGCATCAATGCACAAAAGCACTGATGGTCGTAGAATCTCACATACGCTTTACATCAATTGTCTCGTTGCGTTACACCCGGGTGTGACACCAACGCACACTGGCACGCAGCTATAAAGCAGCTTCGGTACGGCTTGCTGAGCCCAAAGTCGTGTGACATAGTTATTGATGTTTGTGGTCCGTATGGTGTTGATTTGTTTGCGGCCTGTGTGCCCGCGAAACTAAAGTGGAGTAGACAGTGGCGAAGTGCAGGTGCATCCGTTGTGAACTTTATCCAAAATCCGACTTCATAGCGAACAACACCAGATCGCGACCAAGAACGGCCAAAATGGCACAAATCACATCCGAAAAGAAACTGTCGATTCAGAGACACATCCTATACCTCCGAGAAGTCCAAACAAAAGAGATACAAAAGGTCGCGACGACGAACATGCTCTCATCAAATCCCGGTCGCAACCCTATTAACCCCAACTCGGGCTCACTTGGTCCAACGTCCAATACATGTACATGCGTGTCTACATGCACACACATGTAACTTATGTAGTTGTTATGGTGAGACAGGTGTACATCCTTCCCAAGGAATGCATAAGGTATGGTCAGTCAGCAGCGACGCTGCACTTTTTGATACATGTACACGCTCTCCAAGAAGCTAAGCCTACACATCGTGCAGCAGAAACGCTGCCACCACCTCTAGCCAGTGCACACCACCACCCAGTGCCAACAAAAAAAAGACAGAAAAACAAAAACGCCTTTTGCGCTAAAGCCGAAGGGAAACAAACAAAGAAGCCCGAGTATGTGTCATGCGCCATGCGAATGCCACCTGTCATGCTCCGCGTCTGCGTCACCGCAACGCGTCACGCTTCGACGTCGCGGTGGACTAGCGGAGAGAGGAACAGAGGCCAGCTTACCAAATATATATTCATCTAAATCCATTAACAGCCGAATCTATTCTTGGGGCGTGGTAGGAGGCTGGCTCTTGAGGCCGGGGACCCAGCTCTTGAGCCCCTCCTTAGGGACCTTGGGCTTGCCGAATCCGAGATCGAGATCCAGGATAATCTTGAGGGCATTCCTGCTCCTGAGGTAGGGGAGAGGAGCGGTGGCTTCTTGCAGACCGGTGATGGGCTCGATTGTGCCGCGGGGACCGAGCTCCTTCTCTGCCGTGCCTTCGCCGTTCATGGGGAACAGTCCCTGCAGGACTTCGTAACCGGCAAGCGTGAAACCGAATTGAGGTGATGAACGCAGGATACGAGCAGGGCCGCCCTTGAAGAAGGCCTTGAAACCTTCCTCCTTGAAGACGGTCTTGGCGCAGTGGCGGAGAGAGGTGTACTGTGTGTCGCCCTTGCGGCTCTCGACTTGGAGACGGGTCTTGATGACGTCGAAGGGAGTGGTCATGTATGCAGCGGGCATACCGGCGATAGCACCCGCGGTCAGAAGCTGGACAATGCCGAGCTTCTTGGTAGGTGACTCGCCGAAGAAGTCCTTCTTCAGATGGCTGTAGAAGGGGAAGTAAATGGCAGAGAAAGGCATGTCACGCAACAAGCATGCAGATGCACCCTTGTAGAGACCGACGAGGCCAAGGTGGCGCACAATCCAAATGGCAGAGCGCTTAGTGACTTGCTCGCCCTCGCGAGCAGCGGCCTTGATGGCCTCACCCTGGACTTGAAGACGGATCTTGACGATTTCCAGCGGGTTGGTGAAAATGACTTGGCAACCACCAGCGCTACCACCAGCCAGAATCTCAGCCCAAAGCGGGATATTTCCGTTCGACTTGTCAGTGAACTTGCCACGCACAAGATCGTTGACAGTGAGCTTGATGGCCTTCTCGGGAGCGACACCAACCAGCTGGGGCAGGACGCCAGAATACAGACCGGGAAGCCCTCGTTGCGGATGACCTTTTGGAAGCAATCGATGCTGTTCTTGTAAAGCTGCTGACCAACCACGGAGCTACGCTGGTTCTGCATGCGAGTCTTCACCAAATCGATAGGGTACACCATGAAGGCACCGAAGGCACCAGCAATGGAGCCGAGCATGAAGTGGTGGGCGGAGACGAGGATAGACTGGAAAACGGAGCTTGAGGCGGCAACAGCTTTTTGTGAGATATCAGTCACGACCTGGTCTGGTCGGCTGCTGAGCCCAGCAGCAACAGCATGCCAGCTTGCGTCAAGGACCCTAGCAAAGTCGTTCATGCTGAGACGTCCAGAAGGCTGGTCAAGGGAGGCAAAGTGGAAGAGAATGTCAACCTCCATGGGTGTGAAGAGAGTGAAACGTGTGATGCGTGCGGCCTCGTTCAGGAAGTCGTTCTGGTAATCCTGTTGTCGGAGGATTTTGGCGATGGCGTTCTTAATGACCAGCTCGACAAGGTCCATCTCCTTGATGACATTTTGGAAAGCACGGACGTTAGCGTAGCTGATCCTGCTGCCAGGGCTGATGTTGCACAGAGTAGGCAGGTTTGACAACAAGTGATCGGAGAGCTTGTGTGATGCAGTCTCCCTGATGATGCGGCTGAACTCCTCAGGCTCAATGTATCCGTCGCCGTCCTTGTCAAAGTAGAGGAAGGCCTGGCGCACACGCTCGCCTTGCAGGGCGCGCAACATTTGTGCAAACTGAGGGTATGTCATCGAGTGTCTGTTCTTCTTGCCGCCGAGGTACAGCGCTGCCCATGTGCTGTCCCAATTGAAGGGAATATTGTCATGTGCACGGTGACGGGCATATTGCTCTTTGAAGGAGTTGAAGTCAACGAGGCCAGTGTCTTGGTCGGCAAAGAGCTGGAAGGCAACGTAGTATTCGGAGTCGGCCTTGGCGAGGAGGTTGTTGAAGACGGACCAGTCATGGATGTCGATGCGGTCCCTCTTGCGACGGTCGGCAATGGTGAAGAGGATTGCGTATTGCTCACGCTTGATCTTGTGCTGTGTTTTGTTAGTATGGTCGTTGGTTGACGGTGCTGTAACAACGCGCAAGGGCTATTGCCCAATGCGACGTGTCTACACAATTACTCACGTAGTCTTCGCCTTCTGGCGCAATGGCATCGACGAATTCGGACTCGGTCATGTAGTATTCATCTGATCCCTCATCTTTCTTGGCGTACTGGAGGAAGTTGTTCCTTGTCTGCGCGGACAATTGTGGCTCGACTTCGGTGCCGAGCACCTTCTCCTTCAATGCCTCTGTGACGGTCGCCATGACTGCGAGTCGACTGCACTGCAGCTTTTCTGTACAGGCCTCAACAGAGCTGTGCTGGGGTTGCGATTAGGGTGATATGAAGCTGGCGGCGGAAGTGGTCTGGGACGAGGGTTGATGCAAGCTTGATCGCGCACCGTCGGCTTCACGTGCCAGCTGCTGGGTGTCTCTGTGCGAGGACGGTGCAGTCTGGAGAGATGCGGTGGTTCGCGGGAGCGCACAGATTGGCCGCTAGGGAGGAAAACAGCACGCTAGACCGCGAAATGCTCCACAATGTCGGAGGCCGATGTGGAGAGAGCGAGCACCAGGCGGAGCGACGATGAGGTATGAGGTAATGAGGCTGGGACGAGTGTGAGATAAGGGCGTGCGCGAAATAATCGCTTGTACGATGCAAATGATATATGCTAGGCCAGGCGTTCGCATGCACGCCTCCCTGCCTGCGGCTCAGCGAAAAAAGATCTGGCCGCCCACGCTGCCGGGTATTCATGTGCAACTCACGCGGCGAGCCGGCTAATACCTCAATCTGTGAGAGGCTTAAAGACGCGCCATCCCTGTTCGGGGATAGTGCCTCTGACTGCTCGCTCGTAGGGCTGATGTATCGTCAATTCGTGCTTTTGCCTATCGCCATCGACTTGCCGAAACCGGCCATATTTACCACCAATCGAGAATACAGGGAGCTGGAGAGCTATCGCACGCACAATGTCCTTCGTGCGTCCCATGTCGCCCATGGACCTTTTGAGGTTCAATCCATGTAATCTCGATCACCTTACAGAAACTTACAACATCGGCTTCTACCTGGAATACTTCACCAAGTGGCCCTCATTGTGCAAAGTTGTAGAGAGCGAGAACGGCGAGATCGAAGCATACAGTATGCAAAGTTGAGAAGCCATCTCTTCGAAGTGACCTCACTGACTTCACGACAGTCCTCGGCAAAGTCGAGTCATCTCCATACCCAGCGCCAGTGGAGCCTTACGACCCCAGCTTGACCATATACCGCAAGAAGTTCTCCAACTACTTGCCATGGCATGCTCACATCACATGTCTCACTGTAGCGCCAGGTGCTCGTCGACTAGGACTGGCGACGAAGCTTTCTGAAGCTCTGGAGGTGGCGGGCGACGAGGCTGACGCCTGGTTTGTGGATCTGTTTGTGAGGGTAGAGAACGTGGCCGCCATCAAGCTTTATAAGAAGATGGGGTAAGCATCTGCGTCGAATATTTCATCGCTTCATCTGCTAATCTTGCCTGCAGATATTCCGTCTATCGAAGGATCGTAGACTACTACGCCGATGGTGCCGATGCATTTGACATGCGGAAACCACTCAAGCGGGACAAACAGCGTAAAACTGTCCGTCCGAACGGTGAAACTATCAAAGTGGATCCTTCGGAAGTCTGGTAGAGGGGGTGTTGCATCGGAAGCTGCCACCAAATGTATTGTGCAGCAGAGTACTTCCGAAGCAGGCAGCATTCCCAAAGGGTTGAGCGACTTATTGGGAGGACCAAGAGGACAAGCTTCGTCTCGACGAAGTATCGAACGTCCTTGTCTTGCAGAGCTTAGGATAATGAGGAATTGTGAGGACAGAATCATCCACCACGAAGTGGGGTGACGGCAAGAAGGGATACCGCATTAAACAAGATTCACGAGTAATAGGCACGAATGAGGGTGTCAAATATCACCAACTCATATTCAGGATTCATCAATAGCGGATCTGGCCATCAGATCGTTCCTAATCTCCGCAAACGCTCGGGTTGCCACATCACTTATGCAAATAAAACGCCAAATCAGCCTGTGGATCATACTCTCTCCTCGTCCTCCCATTGCCCATGAACCGAAACCGATTCCGCGTCCGATACACAATCTCGAAATCCTCCGGCCGAATGTGGTCCACCATCTCCTTATATCCAATGACGCTACCAGCCCAAACAGCCGTCACCTTCCCATCAACGCGATGATTCTTATACCAGCTCTGACACCCACCACTCCAGACCAGCGTCTGCATGATCTCATCCGCATACGCATTAAACTCATCCACGGCATCTTGCTTCGGAACAACATACTTGATGTCTTCTACCGCCATCTTGCGTAGCCACTGGACCATCCAATCTGCACTCCAGCCCAGCCCGGCCATGAGGCTGCCATGTCCTACGGGTGCATTCGGGCCGGAAACATGAAGAAATTAGGGAACTGCGCTGCGGCTAGGGACATATATGAGGCTGGCTCGTCTTTCCATGCTTCTGAGAGTGAAAGGCCGTTGAGGCCGATTAGTGGCCACGGTGGCCGATGCGACACGTCGAAGCCTGTGGCGCAGATTATTGCGTCGAAGGTGTGGAGGTGGCCGTCTTCCGTGCGAATGCCTTTCTTTTCTATCTTTGATATGGGCGACGTGACAAGACTCACGTTATCTCGCGTGAACGACTCGAGATAGCCGGGCCCTGGCGTAGCACGGCGGCAGCCCACTTCCCACTCTGGCGTAAGCTTCTGAGCAAGATCGTCGTTGTTGTTCAATCGGGATCTCATCATGTCTGCAGTCTGCTGTCGGCCGACTTTCTGGGCTGTTGACCCTTTCACAAACATGTCGAAAGAGCGGTTGCTGCCAGCCTGTATCTTCTTCCTGTACTCGTGCAGAGCCCCCGGCTCCTCTCTGAACCGCCGCTTTTCTTCATCAGTGTATATGTGCTGTGTCTGGCCGCCGATGATAGCAGACCCGAGCCCAGGTGTAATGTATGTCGGTCTCCGTACGAAGTTGGTCAAGTACGCTACATCCTCGACCAGCTGAGGAAAAATCTGTATAGCTGAGCTTCCATTCCCAATCACCGCAACCTTTTCGCCACGAAAATCATACTCGCGATCCCAGACTGCACTGTGACACAAATGGCCCTCGAAATCATGCAGCCCAGCAATACTAGGCCAGCGCCAATGTGACAGAAAACCAGTAGCAGAGATCAAAACGTCACACTCGTCTTCCAAAACCTCCTCTCCGTGCCTAACTTTCAGCAACCACTTCCCTCTCCCCTCATCAAAACTCGCCCGCTCAACCCGGTGAGAACACTTCACGTCCCTTGCCAGCCCATACTTCGCCACCGTCCTCTTGAAATACTCCAAAATCTCACTCCCGCTAGCATAGTACGCACTCCAATCCGGGTTCGGCTCGAAAGGAAAAGTGTAAATATGCGCGGGCACATCACAGGCTACACCGGGGTAGGTGTTGACGTACCACGTCCCGCCGATCTTGTCGTTGGCTTCGTAGATGGTGTGTTCGAGGATGTCGTCGAGTTTGTGTTCGTGCTGGAATTTGTGCGCGAGGCCCATGGCGCTTATGCCGGCGCCTATGGTGACTACGCGCAGTTTGCGGGTGGGCGTTCGCATTGGCTTGCGGTAGAGCGGAATCCATTGTGGTGGCAGAGGTTGGCCGTAGCGGAGGGGAGGGTCTGGTGTTGCTCCGTTTGCGTCGTCAGCATCGCCATTTAGTTGAATTGTTGGATCATTTGCTTGAAGGTCGGTTGTTGAGGTGTTTCTGGACATATAAGCGCCTGCCATCTTGCTGTTGGGATTTATCGATTTGCACAGAGAAGAGATGCTGAGATCGGACGGTTGAGATCGATGCTAGATGCTGTGTGGAGATGTCGCGCGACGTGCAACTTCAATCAAGAGCTGTATAGAACCAGGTTCCAACAATGTCGACTTGACGTTTGCGAAAGCGATGCGTGCGCTGAGTGACATTTGCTCATGTTGTTATCTGTATGATGCTATGTTGTGCCGGAACCGAGATGCCGTGAGGGGAAAGACGTCAACGATCTGCACCAAAAGCATACAGGATGACAGAGGAATCGTAACCACTTTTTTCGTGTTGCGCTCGATGAGCGTAGTGTCTATTGTACCATTATACAAATGGATTGAAGGGCACATGTCGGACCCCACCATCGCTGTCGTTGCTCATATCAGTACACCACGCGCGCTTGCTCGTTCGGCAATCATGCCAATCACCCTTGACCACTCCACCTCTCAAAGAAAATCGTATCTCACAGCTGGTGCGAGAAGGAGTCACATTGATCATCGACGGCCATCGAGTATTGTGAACATCAACATCATGTATAATTCAGTTGCCTCAGCGACCTCTCCAGCCATCAAGCGAGCATACTCAAAAATCCTGCATTCGTTCCAGCCTTGACTGCTTTCTGCTTCCTAGTGTTTGGTAATTGTGATTGCTGGACTGCTGCGTTGGTGGGATATTGGTCGTTGCCGTAGCTGGCCATAGGTGGTGGTCCTGGCGGCACATTGTTCTCTTCTCGCGCATATTTCGAGCCCCCACAACCATCGTGACGTCTGGCTTGAGCAGCAATTATTATGAAAACCTGGTTCGCATTGTCAGACCGACTGTTAGCGGAGTGATATGTTGTTGACTGACGTGAGGCTCTTTGAGTGTAGGTGCGTTTGCTTTCGGTCTAGGTCGAGAAAGATTTATAGGATACGCTGCTCTCGTGACAAACATTCGCTGCGATGGGCCATGATGCTTTATGGGCTCCAGGCGCTGGAGGCATCGTATATGCCCGTGACATCCTGACCGGGCTTCACCTTCTCAAGGACAGATCTACCTGCCCAAAACATCGTTGACCGTCCGTGCCATCAAAGACGAAGGATCGATAGGCACGAATAAGCGCAATGATAAGCAATTGGACAAAGTCAAATGTCGCATTGATACACTTAGATGTCAGTCTGTTCGCCGTTGTGGTTGTTATACTAGTATTCAAAGGTCGTCTGCTTGGGGTTGCCGGATTCGGGCCGTTTGTTGTGTTGAGATACCATATCAGGCGACCCTCGGGATGACGCCATTACTGTGATATTGCAGACAGGAATATGAACACGAGCCACATTGCCAGATATGTATCATGTGATAGAATGGCTTAAACAGGTTGTCGACAGCACCACTTCCCTCTTTTCCGCGCGTCCATGGTAGTAGGAGACCGGGTCGGTAGAGTAGAGGAACGAGAAAATGCCCAGACGATAAGTCACCAGAGTCTCTGGTGTTTAGCTTCTGCGCCTATCACTGTAAACGGATCAGCTTGCTGGTATTGACAAGGTTCGATCTTTTTTTCGAGGAGACTCGGACTACACAACCGCCTCAAAGTGCATATCATCCTGGCCTAACAGAGCTTTCGGACAAGCTACGTCTCATGCAAGAATTGAAAATCGACGGCGTTTTAGTTGGCTCCAAAGAGAGTACCAGTTTTTCATGACTTGGAGGTTTGTAATGTGGCGTGGCTGTGCGTTATTAGGCGAATCCTGCGCGATGTTGACGTGCATAAACTCGTCACAGATCGTATGCCCAATGTACCTGAGCAGGCTTCTGTGCGTCCTGAACGTACAAGCTGCATCCCGGAGGCAATCTACAGCGATAGCGAACCTTCAATGTCGTGAGATTATGACACTCTCGTGCTCCGAATGATAAAAGTTCTGATCTTCGTGAGTGCAATGCGAACGCTCGCGGACGTGGCCGGCGTCAACGGGGAACATGTGATATGCCACGACGAGCTGTCTGGGCAGTGGCATCGTCGCATCCATAGGTTGAACACACAGATCATGCCTATGCCCACAAGTGCATCTTCGAGACCGTGGCCGCTCAAGCCATGATGTTTGGCACGAACATTTTAGGCGTAAAAGTGCTCGGCACCTGAAGAAACCTGTCCATAGGGCTGGGCCTAGGCGGTGCCTTATGATACAGTATGTCTTGGTGCTCGATCCCACGTTGCGAGCGGCGATGAATGTACCGCGTGTACCGTGGCGCCCAGAAGAGCAATCCAATACACATTGTGTGCGATTGGCCAGCAGCCGGAACCGCGGAGCACTTCCAACTTTGTTTGCGCCGCCCAGAGCTCACCTCTGGGCATGCCACGACATGCCAAAGTCTAAGCCAGCCTTAGGACATGCAGACCAAAAGCTATTAGCTGTGATGATGCCGTGGCTTGTGAAAAGGTAGGTATTAATCACTTTCATTTCCATTGTTTCCGTTGGCGCATATTGCCATAGCAGGCATGCCGGAGCACGACACTCACTCTACAGACGATGCGCTGTCCGGCGCGCATGACGTTTCCAGCATCGAAGTCGCGTCAGAGGAGTACAAGGTCTTAACCGACGACGAGATCGAGGCGTTCTTCCAGGATCTGGATAAGGACAAGAATGGATTCGTCGATTTTGGAGAACTGGAGAAGAAGTTGCATGAAGTCCACAAGGAACTGGCGCCGGATCTTAAGAAACACCATATCACACATCCATCGAGACGGGATCTCGAGAAGAATGAAAGCCACGATCGGAAGGGAGATGGGCTGCACGCATTCCTGTGCCAACTACTTCCCGAATGCGATGCGAAGATCAGCAAAGATGACTTCATTGCGCGGGTGCGCAAGTTGAGGATTCCAAGTCAGAAACAGACGGACAGTGATGAGCAAGATAAGGGAGACAAGGAGAAGGAACATGAACTGCCAATGCGACGACGCGTTCGCGCATATTGGGCAGTGCATGGTCCAACGATTCTTTTCATGACGTTCGTTGTGGCATTGACGCTCGGGTTCAGTCTCTGGCAAGGCCTCACATACTTTCTTGGTCAGAGATACCGAGATGCGTATGGACTTGGAGTGGGCTTTGCGAAACTCGCGGCCGGAGCATTGTACCCTGTTCTATTCTTCATGCTGCTGAGCATGAGTAGACACTTCTCCACCTTCTTACGACGGAATTACTTGATAAGCCGCTTCATCAACTGGGATCTCAGCCAGGAATTTCATATCCGGATGAGCATCACTGGACTCGTGCTTGCGACTATGCACGCCATTGCGCATCTCAGTGGGACTTTAGTACAAGGCTCAAGAGCATCCAGGCAGGAGGCTGTTGCTCTTGTCCTAGGACCGGAATCTGTACCTCGTACTTACGGCTCCTACGTCCGAAGTCTACCTGGGTGGACTGGGATCGTCGCGCTGCTTTGCTTCTGGCTCATCTCACTGTTCAGTATGCCGTTCATCCGTAACCGGAGCTACGAGATCTTCCAGCTCGGCCATTTGCTTATGTTCCCAATGATTGGCATGTTGTGTGCTCACGGTACAGCTATGCTTCTACAGCATCCGATGCTAGGCTACTGGTTGGCTTTCCCAACGCTTCTAGTTCTTTTCGAGCGCACATGGCGGTTCATTCGCGGCTTCATGAATGTCCCTGCGCGAGTCAAGGTCCTTGACACTGACGCTGTGCTTCTGACCTGCAAGCACCCCAAGGGTCAGGACTGGAGATACCATGCTGGCCAGTACATTCTTCTCCAGGTGCCGGACATCTCATTCTTTCAGTGGCTCCATTCACAGTATCATATTGCAAAGGAGATGTACTGCATGTCCACATCAAGTTCGAGGCGACTGGACCACGGCACTGAAAGACTTGCCTGAGGATAAAGACATCAGGGTCGGAATTGACGGGCCTTTTGGTGCTCCAGCTCAACGCTTCTATAATTATTCTCACAGTATAATCATTGGTGGTGGAATCGGCATTACACCTTTCTCAGCTATTCTGGCAGACCTTGAAGACCACTTTACCGGGCTTTCGGATCCATGGGCAGAGCGCCGTCGCTCGCGCTCCTTTTCCATCAGCCGCAGCCAGTCACGAGCTCGATCGAAGGCCCGCGACAGCACCTCTCGACCTGGCTCGCGACCAGATTCACGATCTGCGTCTAGACCCGGCTCTAAACATGGCAGTCGGCGTGTCTCTCGTGTACGGGATGGAAGTAGCATTACCTTCACCGCGAGCGACGAGATGCCAGGCTCTCCGCGTCAACATATTTCAGGCAAACACCCTAACCCGTCAAGGCGCGTCGATTTCCACTGGACGGTGCGAGAAAAGAACAATCTGCTCTGGTTCTCCGACCTTCTCAATCGCACAATTGATGGTGCCCGCCCACTTGCAAACAACGGCGACCTGGAATTAAATATCAACACACACATCACGGCGAAGCGCAAGAACATCTCGACTCATGTCTTCCGCTATCTACTCGACAGCTACCGTACAGATGCTGCGCCTTATTCTGCTTTGACAGGCCTGAAACAGCCTAGTCACTTTGGCAGACCAGACTTTGATGACATTTTGGAAAGGCACTTTGAGGACATCATCGAGGCTGGGATCACTGATAAGAAAATCGGAGTATTCGTAAGTACACATTTTTTAAATTGATGCAATTTTGTTCTTTTCAATCGCTGACATATACTTTACAGTATTGCGGCACACCCGTCGTTGGCGAGATTTTGTCAGATCGCTGCCATCTGCTGACTGCAAAGGCGCGAGATAGAGGCTTGAAGATCAAGTACGATTTCATGATGGAGGTTTTCGGCTGATGCTGAGCTTGAGCATGGCAATGCCAATCTACAATGTCTTGTCCTACGTCAAGCGCGTGGAGGTGGAGACCCTCTGCGTCAGGCTTGCTTGCAAGGACGAAATAATAATGATAAGAATGTATTCATGTAATGTCTGATCAAGCTTGATCAGCCCCTGGAATTATTTTGTATTCATAAGATATACATCATGCATTTCCCATCTCTCGCCCTTCTATCATTGATCACACGAGTCTCTGCGCAAATCGAACCTAATTTCACCTCCAACGCCGGCGTCGAGATCTACAATCCATCTTCGTTTTTCAACACAACCGGACCATGGAGCTTAATGTCTCAAGCTGGGGACTTCATATACATAGCGGGTACACGACAATCTGTTCAATAGAGCTCCTACCAATTCTCGCGCTGATTACGTCAAGGCATGCGCGGCATCTACCAAGAAAACAGCACTCTCGCGCCAACAGGCATGCCACGCATTCGCCAAGCGTTCGTGAACATGCGCGATCTCGCTGAAATGGCCGGCGCGGAGCTGACTGACTGTGTACGCCTTGTCGTCTACACCACGGATATGTACCGCTACAGGCCATTGTGCAACGAAGCGCAAATCGGCCTCTGGGGTGAGGATGCAAGTCGCTATCCGCCGCGTACGATCGTGGAAGTCGATCGTCTGAATGATGATGATATTGTCGAAGTTGAGGGGACTTTTTACAATCCTAGGAAAGAGAGATAGAGCAGGTAAGTCGAAGGCGGATTGGGCGAGTAGGGTTGGGTGATATAGAGTCACGCGGAGTGGAACGGTACGCGATGCTTTGACTGTCAGCAACCTGCTTGATCGAGCGTAAACGAATTACCCCTTGATTCAACTAAATATAAGAGATGGTATCTGCTGTCTGTCTGTCTGTCTGTCTGTCATGATCATACTTCTTAGCCGTGAGGCTGAATGCGTCTGGATCCCTACCATGAATGTCCCTCCCATCCTGCGCGTGTGAAATTTGATCCAATTTGATGCCACATGTAGGCGCGGAAAGTAAGAGAAGTAGGGTAGTAACTA
Organism: Cladosporium cladosporioides; assembly: GCA_002901145.1. NCBI lineage: Eukaryota > Fungi > Ascomycota > Dothideomycetes > Cladosporiales > Cladosporiaceae > Cladosporium > Cladosporium cladosporioides. Next base: position 1,767,846 of record NOXB01000002.1, read on the forward strand.
CGAAAGGCTCATGATTAGATAAGAGGTAAGAGCAGTCGTTGTCTCGTGACGCGAAAATGAAAACACAAATATCTCCCCCAAAAAAAAATAGGTCCAGCCTGTCGTTATGTACAGAAAATTTGTGCAATGCTCGGTATTCAATATGACCATCGAAAAGAAAAGTTGTAAGGAAGAGAGGAATGATAGCGTCTCACAGGAATACAGACTAGACGCTCTTCGTCCGCCTCCGTGCTTGTGCAGGCTTTTGCGCGCAGCAGATCAGCAGGCGGAAGCTGGTTCCTTGCTTCTCGCATTCACGCAAGAGTCCGTGTTCCTGCCAGACACTTTTGTCGTCCTTGAGCAGCGGTTGCTCGTAACATGCCGAGTACCACCAGCGGCCGACGCGAGCGACCATCTTGGTGATACCTTCGTCGTTGGCGCGGCCAGGCTCGACGATCTGACTCTGGCGGTTCCTTTGCAGCAGTGCGGCGAAGCTGATGTCGTTGTCTTGCTGGTCGGTGCTGTTGCTGGTGGCTGTTCGGGGACGACCGCTGGTGGAAGTCGAGGAGCAGCTTGAGCTGCGGAAAGCATCGTCGCTGCGTGGAATGCGGCCTGCTGTAGGGACACCCACGATGCATCTTTGGACGTCCTCGAAGCCACGGCGGCCGATCATCCGCACAAGACTGTCGCTTAGATTGCCGAGGCAGACATCCGGATCTGTCTGTTGCATGCGTGTCTTGAGACCCCTAAGAGCTCTACGACCGCGTGTGCCCATGTTCATCATGTCAATATCGAGAGCAACAACCTCGAGATGCCCACCAGGGCGCAGAACGCGTTTGCTCTCAAGGATACAAGCTTGATATTTCTGCTCGGTTGCGGCCACAGGGAAACGAAAGACGACAGCAGCAAAGAAGCCTTTGGGGAACGGGAACGGTGCCGAGAGAGAGGCATGATTAAAGTGGCGGTAGTTTGGAAGCGGACCCCATCCTGATGATTCCGAGTAGCTGGTAGGTGCGATGCTAAGGTTGTAAACGACAGCATTCGGGTACGAGGTTGCAACATAGTGAGCCCAGTCGTTTCCGAGACCGTCAACAACAAGTATGCGTGCTTCATCTGCAAGTCGTACCTCGTTGTGCGCAGGGCTGAAGAGAATTCTTCCAAAGGACAACCACTTGCTAGTCATTAAAGCTCCGAATCTGAGGTCCGAGGTCGTTGTAGACTTCTTGTCAATGCGGTGCTCGGGAATATCGAACAGATGTGAATCCCGAGTCAGGCGATTACCAGCGGCAATACTGATCTGTGAGTTACGAGCATTGGCTTCGGGAAGAGAGTTTGTTCTCGAGTGCCTGGAGCCTCGGCTACGACGAGAGGAGAAGCTTTCACTTGCTGGGAGGAGCTCGGCCCGGCTTTGAGGGAGACTTGAGCGGTTCTGCACAACAGAAGAGGTGGCACTGCGGTCTCCGTATGTGCCAACGAAGCGGGCCAACGTGTCTGGAGTCAGCGGAGAGACTGGAGTGCTTGTGAAGCGGTCATCTTGTTGCGACGCCGCGAATGCGACTGCCGCATGCTCCTCTGGGGCCATGGGCGATACTGGGGGCTGTAGAGTGTTCACTTGCAGCGATTTTGGAGCCAGGAATAACTCTTGGTCGCGTGAGCCTGGCGGGACAGGCAAGGCGGGCCTAGTTGACTGCGACACCGAGCGATCAACGTTCAGGGGCGCAGGCATCGTGGGGCTACGGTTGTCTTGCAGCATACTGGCATATTGGAACGGGACACCCATGGATGACCCAGCGGAAATGGGAGTCTTTGTCGGCATTACATCGTCCATCAGGTCATTGTACTCGTTCCAGATATCATCCTCGGATGCATGAGCGGGCATCAATGACCGCCAGTTGGAGTCGCTAGAGCTGCTCGAGTAGGTGAAGTCTGAGTTCTTTCGTGGTGCGAAAACGATGAAGTCGTTCCCTGCGTAGAAATCAAAGCTCGATCGGTTTGTTGAGGCGCTTGGCTGATCTGCATTGATACTGCTTTGATTAGCCGCAGACGCGGTGTCAGACCCGCCACTTGCAGAGGATACAGGCTGTGAGGCTGAGTCGGTCGGACTCGCGAGATCACGGATCTGGTTATATAGAGAGCCTGGCGGACGGACTGTTGGGCGAGGTTGGGTGCTCGCAAAAGGCCTGGAGAACGAATTGTCTGGGAGACGTCTATCACGGTCACGCTTTGACACAACCATAGGAATTCTTCCAACAGGCGAGAGTCGAGGCTGCCTAGCAATATCGAGGTATTGCGGGGTCTCTGGGGTATCATTCCTTTCGTGCACCAGCTCAGGTGTAGCAACAAATGGTGAGATCTCAGGCGATTGCTTAGGGTGCTCATTGGGACGCATAGTCGGCTTCTGTGTCGCAACCATTCGGACGACTTGTCGAGGTTGTTGCGGGATGGCAGCACGAGCGTGAAGTAGCTCCGGCGACTCTGTCAGGATCTGGCTTGCCATGACGCTGGGCGACAAAGTCTTCGCTTCGGAAATCCCACTATCGTGAGAGAAAGCTTGAGCTAGCGAAGGCCCAAAGCTGTTTCGTCCACTCCCAGATGAAAGCATACGTGTATGGCGCTTTTCATGTTGGCCAGAGCCTGTTGTCGATGTATCATGCTGATACACAATACGTTCCACCTCTGCCAGTCCTACAGGCTCAATAGCATCGAAAATTCCGAGGTGCAAGGCATCATGATATGCCTGGGTGGGCAAATCTCCCTCGGTTGGCGATCCTCCGTAGACCGCAGGCAGGTTTTCACTAAGCTGTGACGATTGAGCACGCTGGAGAAAGTTGAATTTGCGCTTGAGCTTTGGTGCCGGTTGCTCCTTTCGAAGGGGACGCAGCCACAAGCCTTCCTTGCCTTCGTGTGATTCTTCAGGCTGGCTTGGGCTGCGGACTTTGGTTGGCTCTTTCAGACCCCGAGAGCTCCATTGGGAGCTTGATGGCGCTGTTTTACCTCGGGGGTTCGGGGAATGATGCGCGAGATTGCTGTCCGCAGTTGCTTCATTCAACAGCGTAGCCGTTCTTGGATTGCGGTCGCCATCATCAAATTGATAATTGTGATGAACAGGATCAGCCTGGTCGAGATGAATCATGGCCAGCAATCATTGCAGAAGGTAGCAGCCGTGGCCGCGACACATCTTCCAGTGAAGGGGAACTGCTAGACTCTTCATCTCTTTGCCGGCCCATACCGATGTCTGGTTACCAAAAGCTTGGCGGTTTCCCCTAAGCACACACAGGGTTAGTCGGTCACGTAGAAATTCGTCCATGTCAGAAGTGTCCTCACTGGTAGTGCTTCCCTTCCGACCGACGCCTGACCTTGTAGCGCTACTCACGTTGCTGTCCGAGCTTGGAGAACGACTGGGTGCCTGAGAGCTCGTCGTACTGCTGCTACGTCCTCGAAATCCGAACCTCGCGTACTTCTCATGGCCAGTACCCGCTACCGGACCCTTTCTTGCCTCACGTTTCGGTTTCTCGGTGGAGTTATTCTCGGTGCTGCTCTTCGATTTTCGTGACAGAAAGCCAAAGCGAGGTGGTTTGGTCGGAGGTGCTGGTGATGGAGATTGACCAACTGCGGGAGAATCCTTGCGAAGGACTTTGGGACGCCCTGGTACCGGATCAGGCGTAACCAGTCTTGTGGATCTTTTAGACGCAGGCGATGGTGAAAAAGCCGAGTCCACTCGAGGTGATCCTTGTTTAGAAGAGGACCGTGGTGAGAACCCAAAGCGACTCCGCAAGCTTGTCGATGTCGCAGATCCGTTAGTGTCCTGTGATGGTGTTCTCTTGTGGTATGTGGTGTAAAGTCGTGGGAGGTCGCTGTGTACGACTGGTGAAGGTTTGTTAAGATGTGTAAGACTAGGCGTTCGATCGCGGCTCGGCCTTCGAGGGTGATGTGCTGTTCGAGGCTGTACACAAGCATCGACATTCAAGTGTGCAAGTTCAGGAGGTACTTCTACATCCGTACGAACCGGAGGTGTGGGTAGAGAGGACTTCCGACGTGTTGCTGAAGTGGTTCTGTTGATAACAGAATTATGTGTTCCCGACGATGTGGCCGCAACTGGGTCATGCTTGGACGTTCCTGCGCCGTTCGTTCGTTGTGCCTTGACCGTGGAATTGGAAGATGACGTTGATGATTCGCGCACTGGTGGTAAAGAGCTCCGGGTGGCTTCGTTCGATGAAGGTCCTCTACTGCCAGGAGCTGGTTGATCACGACGTGTCGCATTGGTAGCGTGTTTAGAATCAATATCAGCGGATGCAATTACTCCACTTGAGTATGATGAGGCAGAGCTAGGTGTCTGGACATGACTATATGGGGAGTCTGTGTACCTTGAAGAAGGTGTCGCAGAGTGAGAAAGCCCAGGTACAGGTGGAGTGAGATCGCGCGTTAGATATGTGTTGCGCGTGTCCAAGTGCGGTAGTGTGGTTGTAGGCATGGCGGAGCTGAGATACACATCTCGATGCTCATATTTGCTGGTGGTCGGCGGCATGATCCCCAGCACAGCATCATCGTCGAAAGCCTCGTTGTAACCTTCAGCGCGACTGTGCATTAGTGCACGATCGGCCTCTATTCTTGGACCATGCGCTCGCACTTGTGCCTTGTATGAATCAATGGTCGAAGGCTTTCTCCGCAGGCCATGTGAACGTGGGCTGCTCAGGGTAGGAGCAGACGATCCCGAGAATAGTGACGGTGTTCGGGAAGTTGAAGGAGGTTGAACATTCGTATATCGGCTGGGCCGCGTCGCCGAGGCCGAGTGTGGTGACACGACATTTTCTCGTGATACAGTCGCATTGCGATGCGCAGCTGTCACCGGAATGGAAGCCGATCCAACACTGCCGTTTGAAGATTGCTCTTTTCGACTCGACCTCCGGGCCAGCCTAGATATATGCTGTGTACTCTTGTTCGAAGTCTGCTCAACTGTGCTTGGTTTCGACGAAATGCGACTGGGCGCATAGTGTCTATCATCTATCCGCGGTCTGTGCGGGACTCTCGTTGTTGCGGACATGGTCGCAAACTGGCAAGCAGCTGTGTATGCTGTAACACCAGGTCTGGCATGTAATATATGCGTCCGTATGAGCCTATGAGGTATACATGGAGGCTTGCTTTAAGTTGAGCGATGAGGATATCGTATGCTGTGGTATCGTGAAGTCGTCTTGAATGCGCCGAAGGACTTTAGATCGGTGGAAGTCAGCGTCCAGCGCGAGACAACCTCATGTACAGAACAGAAATCACACAAGGGAATAACAGAAAAGATGAAAAGGCACCTTTTCGCAAAGAACTATTCCTGTCCACAAAGCAAGACAAGCTGCATGTCCGTTGCCGGTAGTGGATGATCGTTCGCCGCGCGTGCACTGCCACTGTAAGGCTTGCTCGGAGCCGCCGATGCCTTTGACTCCTCGCCGATGCAGGGCAGATCTCGCACTCAGCTGGCAGGGACACGCACTCGTGAGGCAGTGTGGCAAAGTGCGCTACGTGGTCGACATATATTGGACCGGAGTGAACGTCTTCTATATCGAAATGGAAATGCTGGTTTTCGACCTGAGTTTCGTCTCTGCGGGGTCCTCCGAGAAGGCGAGAGGGAGCGGGCGGCTGATCTTCCACGGTACCAAGAAATCGGTCGGCAGAAGTGGGACCCTGGCTTCTCTAGTGGCGATGTTGTCACTCGCTGAATGCTGGCCAGTGCCTTGTTCCTGTTGGATAGCCGCGGTCTCGTGGATGAGCAAGGACGGTGGCGACGTGGTCGAGAGAAAACGCAGCAGCAACGGAGATGAGCGAAGAAGAAGAAGTCAGGCCAGGGCACCAGATAGTCTCGTGTCTCTTGCGCTACTTGATGACTGCTGCTAGCTACCAAGTAGGACAAGGGAGGACTACCTTTGCACCGCAGCTGCAGTTAGGCGCCCGCCACCATCATACGGGGCTAAGTAGCATGTTTTGGCCTCGTGCCAACTACTGCATGCCGAAGAAGCATGCTATGCCGCCATCTTACCCACGCAGGCCAGTAGCCGTGAAGAAGAGCCTCTGGCCGGAAACCATTCGCGGACCTGTGCACCGTGCACTCGTTGGTTCTTTTGACTAGGACTTTAGTAGGTAGATGGACATCCATCACCATCACCATCCCTATTCTCCCTCACAGAATTAGTGAGTGCTCAACAGTACTCCATCGCCGGGATCCTCATGCGCTCGCCTCGAGTTGTATCGCGCGGAGCCATCGAACGCCAAAGTCTGTAAAGGTTGCGGCCCGTCATCTCGCTGAACTGTTCTTGCCGAATCAACAACACCCCAACCATGTATCGGTACGGACGGCACTCCTTTGGCTTCGAAACCCTCGAACGGTCCGCACCCTGACACCCTGAAGAGCCTGTCAGAAGCATGCAATGCCGAGCGGCGGCGCGAACGCGTGGACTTGTCATTGCCTTATTGGGACACGCGTCTGCTACAAGTAAAGATTTCGTGCAAAGTATTGCGTTTACGGCAAGTAGACATACGCAGAAACATGTCTTCACTCATGAGGTTCCTGCTTCATCAAGGTCCATCCTTGTCATTCTCCACTTGCCAGCGCATGCGGTTTCATTGTCTGCAGGGGAAGATAGCTGCCTTCAAAAAGAAAGCCGGCCGAAGCCATCTTCAGAATGTTTTGCATGTAACATGCAGAACATCTGCAGCACCACGGCCATGCATTCTGGTATGTTTATATCTCCATCCCTTGTCACTAATACATGCACCTCTCAGCTCCCCTGTATCTTCTAGGCGTTCTGCCCGCTCCGCCGCACGCGCCGAGCAAGCCACCCAACTCGCCATCACACAATCACTGGCTCGCGAGTGTCCACGCTAAAAAGCACCCGCATGATGTTACAGTCACATGATCGCGTAATTGTCCTTTGATTTTCTATCTCACCACACCATTCCGGATCCATATAGATTGCGACGGCTTGCGCAGCTTTCTCAACATCTTTTTTGAGATCCAACCGGATGACTCGCCATGGTATGCGAGCGGGTCGTTGATGGTGTTGACATTAATTTTGATGCAAGAGACTTGATCTGGACTGCTTCTACATGTACTAATCCTTCATGTGAGGTCGCAACCACGCTTAATGGCAACCAGTGTGTCGTCTTCGATGCCTCAGTCATACAAATTGGATGACATAATCTTAGGCTTCATGCCAAAGCACGTTTCTTCATTGCCGTCCGCGCATGGCTCAAGGATCACATCGAAGAAAGTGCTGGCGTGCATGGACATGAGGGTTTCTTTCCGCAGACCGAAGCGATCAGCGCATCTGACCGCAGCTGAGGCAAGATCACAACTCTGCCTCTGATATGCCACGCTTCTCATGACGTTCGCGGTACATGCCCAGACCGTCAGAGCATGGAACATAGGGTCACGTTGATGACATCGCCAGCAGTGCTGGCGGGCTTCTCTGACAGAAATCTTGTGCTGAGCGTGGCAGAGCGCCATGTTCTGGAAATCCACACTGCCACTTGCGTCCGTCTGCCATACATCCCAGGATCCTGTGCCAGGTCGAGCGCTGTATTGATAGCATGCGTGAGCTTGAAGGTGAGCGCAGCCACCGAACGTGCCTGGAATGGTCCGTTTTGGGTTACAGAGGTCGAAGCCGATGGCATCCCACGCAGGATGAGTTGCGTGAGCAGGTAATCGAAGGGTACAGCTGCTATGACGATGACATGAAGGTCAACAGAAACGCCAAATCGCGACAGCAGATGCCTCGTGAACTCCTCTCCAGCTCCAGCGATCGTAAGTTGAGCAGTGCGTTCTGCGACATATTTGATGGCCTCGTTGTCAAGAGGCGAGTCGTACTTGACACGCAGTAGTTCCGTACTCAGTCGTATGAAATAGCTCGTGAGCAATGTGCACAGAGTCAATAGTAGTGGGACCATGATGGCTCGTCGCAGTAAATGCATGCCCACTCGTAAAGAGCAGATCAAAGCAATTGACCAACTTTTGAACGCCGCGTGAAAGGGAGGCCGGGCAAGTCCCTTTATTCACATGTCGAAGAAAAGTGAAGGTAGCACCTTGCCTTCGTGTCTTGAACTGGTCTCCAAGGCTCCCATGACTCGATTAGCCTCCATCCAAAGTTCGTCTCCACGGAACAACGTGCCGCGATGACGCCAGCCTTGCACCAGTACATGTACTTTTCGATTCTCGAGAAATACATCGTGGAGGCAAAGAGCTATACATAGCATTGTAACATTTCGTATGCAGCGCTACCATTTTTAGTGCCGTTCTTCGAATGCTCCTCAAATTGCACATGGATGGATTCCATATTCTCCGTGACTTGGAGAAATTTCTCTTCGACGCCGAACCTTATGATACAGTTGAGCATAGCCAAAGGAAAATTGAGGCATTCGTCCGCCTTCTCATGCGATGTCGTCGATGTGTTAATACAGCTGTCGAATCCGGTCCAGGACAGGTCTGCGTCAGGGTGACATTGCTTGACATGTTGTTGGGCTTCTCCAGCAGAGACCTGAAAGCCTTCGTGGCACGCAAGCATTTTCTCTATGTCGGGGTCTCCACTCGAGGCAAATCTGTAACACGCATGCGCTTGAAGTGGTGCACAGCCATCGTACCTAGTTCGCTTGTGACGACGTTTGTCGCATGGTCCCACGCCAAAGAGTCGCCAGGACGGGCTGCCCTTGTGCAAAATATAGTCCAAGGGCGCTGCTGCTGCGACAATCGCAAAGACATCGAGATCCCAGCCAAGGCGCCTTGAGAGAGTGTTCTGCATATCTCTGCCGTTGAACCAAAGAGAATAACCTGCAATGTATCGGCAGCGCCTTCATTGACAAACTTGAGACAGACGCATGCAGACAGAACGCAGAGAGCGAACAGAAGCACATTCGATGTCGGTGTCCGCATGGTCAGTGATTTTTGTTGGTGACAATAGAAGTAGAATCATTACCAGAAGGTTCATTCTCATATACCATACGTACAAAGTGGGGCCTGGCTGAGCATCTTCGAAGGATGCGCAGCGTGATCCACCAAGACACCGGAATTGGGCCTTCGGGAGAGGAATGCCGCTGCCAAGTCTGCGATACTAGCATGCAGTGACTATATGATCGCATTAGCAACATTGCAGTGTGGGTTATCTTGTATGGCTCCGATAATTGTGGATGGCATGTAGTAATGGTCGAGATGCAAAGACATGCGGCGTGGGAGTCAGCGGGTGGTCTCCTGGAGGAGTCTGATTGCTTCTACTTTGGAAGATCGAGGGACTAGCAACAGGCGAATGCATCTTGCATGACTGTAGAGGCTCTTGTGGAGAGATGCATAGATGCGCATTGGTCCATACGGAGACTCGCCATCTGATGCGGCGAGTGTGAAAGTGTTTGGCAGAGCTCAGAAGGTGGGTTGCGCGAAGTTCGCGGAAGGCGAAGCAACTTTGAATCTTGAATGTGTCATCAAACAGATCACCACACTCCGAACGATAAAACCCTTAACACATCAATACCACAATAATCATACCTCAAATACAGCAGCATATAGGCGATCGCCGTCAGCAAAGGATACAGAAACATGGCAGAGACCCAGGAAAAAGCGCCCGTCCATCTTCCACGCGTGGCGATCACTTTCTGCACTCAATGCCGATGGATGCTTCGAGCCGCCTACTTCGCCCAAGAGCTTCTATCGACCTTTGGGGGAAGCATAGGCGAGGTCGCACTCATACCTGCCACGGGAGGTCTTTTCACCGTCCACTTAACCTACAAGCCTGAAAGCAATGGCGAGAGTGGCGAGGCAGAAACGCAAGAAGTCCTCCTCTGGGATCGTAAAGCAGAAGGCGGTTTCCCAGAAACGAAAATACTGAAGCAGAGAGTGCGCAATCACATTGAGCCGAACAAAGACCTCGGGCACTCTGACAAGCCTGCCAACAAAGTGAAGAGCAACGATGATGGCTCGAAGGCAAGCGAGGCGGATACGACGCCATCTTCTGCAGCTGGTGTGGTGGCAAACGAAGCATCAACAGACAAGACAGCAAACGCCACTGCGAACTGTGAGGACTGCAAATAGGGAGAGTGGTCTCCTGCACCGAAGCATTTGCGCCTCTGATAGATTTGCAACCTCCTCTGTTTGATGGCAACCGTGCAGACCATGATTTGAGAAGGGATATGGATCAGAGAGTAATGAAAATACGCATTCCGACCAAGAAGCCATCACGAGGAACATAATATGAGTACATTTACAATTCGTAAATCACAGGCGCAACACGACTACCTCGGCCATGTCATTATTGAACTGAGGTCTTCGAGGTTGCTGGTTTGTGTGACCGTCCTTTCAAGAGCCTCAGGCTTGAGCTGCAGATCATGGTCTTTTCTCCTGTGATTTGTGCGGGCTGAGAGGCAATCCGTCTCGAACTTTACAAAACTAGCATCTCTTTCAGTGAAGTTTAATTTGAGGTCTGCACTATATATACAAGTATACTTGATATAATGCACGCAAGAACGATGCCTACATACGAGGGCTAGGTGTTAATCTCAGAGGAAATACGCTTCCGCAATTGGTTCGGATGTACCCGCCGCTAACAAACAGTCGCTGGTTTTATAATAATAAATAAAATAAATAAATTCTATCATGTAGACGTGTGCTCTTAGACGCTAAGAAGCATAATTGTTATACACTGGGTCGAACACACAGTAAATGGATCCCGCAGATTGCAGGAGGTAGGTGATACGGTATGGAGACGACGAGTGTTGTATACTGATCAATGTCTTGCCTGCATGCAAATGAGCTGATATAGATGAGACCTTCACTAATCATAGCTTGCGCAGGCCAGTCAATCGACATGACCCAGGGCCGGAACTTGGATGCTAGAATGATCATGATCAGTAATCGATCCGAGGTGTATGAATTCGTGTAACAATCAATAGGTATATAATTGCCCCAGAGCTCATAGCAGGCGGCTGAAAGAATAATGTCTGTAGCTTATTCCAACTCACATGGTCACATCCAGATCGCAAACTCTTGATCTAAATTGCCAACGCGACGATATTCAACCAACTCTGACAGTTCTGACGGCATCAGTAAACCACGATGCCTCTCTGGCTAATCTATCACCCCACCAGCACCTTCGAAGACAATGCCACCAAGCAAGCCTTCTCCCGCGACATTACAAAAATGTACACCAACATCGGCCTACCAGCGTTCTACGTGGTCGTCAACTTCATCAAACTCCTCGGCAATGACACTTACATCGGTGGTCGCCCAAACACAAGCAACCCTTTCATTCGCATCGCCATTGACCACATTGCAGTCCGAACTCCAGACTCCGATGAAGGTTACCGCGGAGTCACAGATCGGGTCAGCAATGTCCTAAAACCATATATCGCGGACAGAGGGTACGATTGGGAGTTCCATGTTGACGAAACGGAGCGGAGACTGTGGAGGATTCAGGGCCTCGACCCGCCGCCATTCAAGAGCGAGCAGGAGAAGATTTGGGCGACTGCTAATAAAGCTATCACTTTCGACTAGTCAGACTTGGAGTAAGTTGAGGAAAAGATCAATTGTGACCATGCTTGCAACGTTTCATTCATTCTCGATCTTCAATGCACCTTTCGTAGTCAGTCCGCTTTCTCCTCTAATAAGATCAGATAACTGTTCGAAGAGGGTAATTGTACTGTCTGAGGCGAGTTCCTACGCCGCTATGGAGCTCCAGATTTGGTTACGGTACAATAAACGTTGTTTGAGGGGTAGTCAACATCTGAAATCGACGGTTTTATAGTGTAGCGGTTATCACTTCCGGTTCTGATTACCGCCTTCTCCCAGAGAAGGTGAATGTGATATTCCGGGCAACCCCGGTTCGATTCCGGGTAAGACCTTTCCTTTTGCCTTTTATTTGTGGTGTATATCTGGTCCATCAGACAAAGGCTGGGCAGTATGGTTTTGAACAACTGACAAAAATACGAACAAGCCTCAGAGGATAACGCACAACTTCGCGCCTCGATTTGAGCAAATTTAAACAGCTTCAAACGAGCTGATATCGTGTCTGATAGATGAACGATCGTGATTCTGCGCATAGCTAGGTGCTGATATGGTTTTCCTGGTGCTGATTCGCTAACGATCAATGAATGTGCAGTAGTATCACCATATCAATCATAACATTTATATCCATAGCGATGCCTCCCACGCCACAGTCTCCTTCCACAACGATCTGCAGCTTAATTTTTGACTGAGCTAAGGTCGAATGTGCGAATGCAAACCAGAAATTGCGATTGCACTTCTCTCATGCGAAACAAGTAACCAACATAGCCATGGTCAAACTGTTCCAGAAGCGTGCCGCCAACCTTGATGCAGCACCTGTGGTTGCTGGCGCAGGTCCCGTTGTGCTTTCACTAACATTGTGCGAACCTCCATATGCTGCTGTCCCAGTCGACCCTACAATGCCGCTGTAGATATAACCTCCAAAACCGTCGCTAGACGTTGGCGGTCCCGGTAGAGCAGTGTAGATTGTACCTCCAAGTGTTATAGTAGACGTGTCCGCAAGTGTTACGGGGGCGCCATTGACATACAGCACTGATGTTGACTGGGCGAGAGAGGCAGTAGTCTGACCTGCTGTGATCTGCTGACAAGGAGATAGCGTTTCGCCGTTGACGGCGACAACAGACCCGGATCTTGATATTGTCATGGGCTCGTGATTGCTTTGGTGCAGGGTGGTCGTTTGGCCGTACGACAACTGCACGGTCTGGCTTTCGTCGATGACTACCCCATTTCCATCAGGCAGTTCGGATACGTGACTGCCGCCAAAGGTCACGGCAGCTCCAGGGCTCAGTGTTTCTCCAGCAATTCTGAAATCCAGGACGCCAATTTCGGCGGATCCGGGTGCAGTGGATCCAGTAGATTTGCCTATGTTATTTGTTCCTGCGGTTGCCCCATTTCCAGCATTTTGTTGCGAGATGTGAGCGCTTCCTGGCGTGGGACTATCTGTCGCTTCTTCCGCTGGAGAGGCAGGCACTGAGCCTTCGGACCCGGCCACATGAGAAGCAATGCTTTGAATTGCAGACCAAAGGTTTCCTACATCTCCACTGAGCGTTGGCTGCGGTGTAGCGCCAGCATCATGACCATCGCCTGGTTCGTTGGTCAGTGTTGGTGCTGTTGTTCCGCCTTGAGACGCCGATACTTTGGAAGCCAATGCACCGATAGCGGATCCGATATTCGCGAGCCCCGATCCTGCTGGAGAGTCATTATTGTTATCATCGCTTGGGTTCTGGCCATTCGAAGTACCCTCGGGCGTTGTAGTCTCGCGTGACGGCGACTGATCACCCGGGTTGGGCACTCCCCCTTGTTGACCACTGGAATCGGAGTACTCAGTCTTAGTCGATTCTTTGCTTGGAGGAACATTTGGCTCAACTGTGGACGTGGGCCCTTGCTCGGTTGCTTTGTGGAATGGTAGAGTCTCACTTGCAACGACGTCTGATATAAGATCTGGTGTTGGATCCGAAGCTCCAATGCTTGGAGTCAGGGTATTGTACGTCAGATAGGCAGCTGGCTTGCGAGGAATGAAGACAGGGTTCGTTGACATTGCTTCAGTGCTACGCTCGGTAGGCTCCGAGAAAACAGTTGTCGTAGTCGTTATGGATACCTCGCTGCAATGTGTACGCGAAAGATTGCCTGAACCTACAGCAGACAGACAGGACGTGGAGGTTGTTACGACCACGCTGGTACAAACTTCCGGATGCTTTACTACCGCAGAGCAGGATGTAAGAGGAACATGGTTGAACTGGTCTTGAAGTTCCGGTAGGCTGTCCAGATAGTTGAGTATGGAGGCTGGTATAGGGATCTGGTCTTGAGCAAAGTCGGAACTCCTTGGAAGTCCGATAAGCGACGATGGATCAGCCGTTGGAGGGAGCGTAAGATCAGAGAGGTCTGTTGATTGAGCACATTTGGTCGTAGTTCCGGAATCCTCTGCAGCGACGCCTGAGAGATCATAATTGTATTGGATGTACGTTGTCGGATAAGTCCTGGCATGTCAGCATGATTTGGCTTCCAAGCTCATTGCGTTTTCTGCAACTCACAACGTCAAGTTCTTGTCACCAATACCGGGTACGATCCACGTATATGCCTCCTCCAGCTGCAAAGTAAAGTCCGAGCCATTTCCGTTCAACGCTGTTGAGAAATTCCTCCTCTCAGTCTCATAGATCGTCGACACGCTGCCATTTGGAAACTCCGTTACATGTGGGGTGACGTTCAAGGTATATGTTTCGTTCTGAATGGCAATGCCGATTCCAGGATATGACAGCTCATAAGGAGCGGCAGTGATATAGCAGGGAGCGCAAGTCTTCGTGGGACAAGCAGGAATAGAAGATGCTAACGAGATAATATCCGTCAGTACGAGAACTGTACGCAGGGAAGGCGGATAGCGGACGTACCGTCGGTTATTGTCGTCGGAACTTCTGAGAAGAGGACCGAAGGTGAAGTAAGAGTCGACATGTTCTGGTAACATCAACCCAAGGATGAGTTGGTCGTTTCGTATTGACTGTGAGAGCAGCGACTTCGTGGATGTTCAAAGGGAAAACCATAGTGCGCTCAGGTGAAGAACCGTAGGGTAGACTGAACCTGCGGCATCAGGCAATGAGGCGCTACGGACTTCCAGAGGAGGCTGAGTTTGTCACGTCCAGTCAACATAGGCCCCTGTGGGTACAGTAGTAGTGCATATGCGACCAAGACAGATCAAGGTTACCAGCGCAAAATGCGGCTTATTATCGAATCTGACAGGCACTCCATCGCCATCCGCCGGGTTCTCTTCCAATCGCTGCAGGCTGGTGGTGTGAAGCGGGCGCATGAGATGCAGTGCAACAGGGGGACATGGCCAGTCGTTGTTCGGAGACCTGGTACAGCTGAAGTGGGGGCGCTTTTTGGGGGCTGAAACATGCAGGACTTGACCGGCTCGACATTCGAATCATCGGCATTTCCGTAATAGTTTTGTTTCGCCGCACTCGTTAGTATGTTGCTCATGCGTAGCATATGTAATTCGTGCATGATCCTTAGCGATGGATGATTTCTCCGCGCTGCAAGTCAGACAGATGCTCGGCACTGCGGATTTTTTAGACGCATTTGACTATGGCACCTGTTCAACACTCTCTGAACATTGCCCTCTCTCTGTGGGTGTACTGTTCGCAGGCTCATTATGGCCGCTTCTATATCACCATTAGTCTTGGAGGCTAGCGCCGTTTGGGCAGGCAATGATGGTAACTGGTCAACTTGGTCAGCGCAAGTCGGCAACCCGCCTCAGCAATTTCGTATCCTACCCTCGACATCGCACGGCGAAGTCTGGATCCCAGGCCCTCAAGGCTGTACGGGCCGCTCAGAGCCCTTGGCTTGTGCAGCATCTCGCGGAGTCGGTTACTTTCAGGGCCAACAGAGTTTGGGTTTCCTTGAGAACGCCTCGAGCACTTGGGATCAGGCATCTACGAGTTCATCGTTGGTGGAGATCTTTTCGAAGAGACGGAGACTGGGCTTTATGGTCAGGATGAGGTGGCGCTTGGTGAGAATGCTCCAAGCATCATCAGAAACCAGACAGTTGCCGGCACCGTCACCCAGGACTTCTGGGTATGTGAGAACCGTTTCTTGACGCGATGTCATCAATAATTAGCTGACTTGTTCACTTCGCCATGCTTAGCTCGGGAGTTTTGGACTGGATCGTGTACGGTCAGAGTTCCCGGTCAGAAGTGAGAGCCTTCCAAGTTTGCTCGAAGGGATGAAAAATGCAAATCTCACCGAGAACACTGCGTTCGGCCTAGCAGTCGGTGCATCCTACAGTGTGTCAATCTATCTCAGTATGCGATCTGAGATGCCAGCTGACACCTTGGCGCAGAGTCTAGCCCTGGTAGCCTCGTCATTGGCGGCTATGACCAAAATGCGCTCGAGAGTCCAAGCTTGGAAGTTCTCGTAGCTACAAACAACACTCGGCCGCTGATCATACAAATGCAGAACTTAGTAGTAGCCAATACTTTGAACGGGACTCTTTCCGCAACATTTGGTTTGCCAAGTCTCCAGATGGCGATAGATACAGGCGTGTCGCAGCTCTGGCTACCCAAAGCGGTTTGCGACAAGCTCTCTGACGCCCTTGGGTTGACATACGATTCATCGACAGAACTATACCTGATCAACGACACGGCTCGCAAGAGTTTGCTAGATCTGGCGCCAGAATTCACTTTTACCTTAGCAGCGAATTCCTCATCTTCAGAAACCGTCAATATTATACTGCCGTATGCAGCTTTCGATCTTCAGGTTGGCCAGCCGTTTTACAATACCAGCAGGCACTACTTCCCAATCAGACGAGCCGCAGATGAGAAGCTGTACGTGCTAGGCCGTACATTCTTGCAAGAAGCTTATCTGGTTGTCGACTGGGAGCGAGGCAATTTCAGTGTAAGCCAAGCAAGTCACCGGAGTACTGAGCGAAACATCGTGCCTATACAGTCCGACCGGAGCGAGGCAGGCAAGCATCCAGCGATGAGCCCGGGCGCTGTGGCCGGCATCGTCGTGGGTGCTTTGGTAGCTATACTCATTGCAGCTGCATCTGGGTATGCCGTATGGCGGAAGAAGCACTCGCAAGCGGCGCATGGTGAACAGCGAACATCTTCGCCATATCCCGACGACAAGAAAGACAGTGGAGCTATAGAGCTCTCCGGCGTCGGGCCTTCAATGGTTGAGGCCAATTCGACTCCAGTCCATGAATTGTATCAGGATACAACCCACCAACAGCTTATGTCGACTCCAATATACGAGCTGTCTGGCGATAGAGTTGAAGGAGAGCTTGATGCAAGCGCAAAAGCGGAAAAACTCGGTTCGAGGCAATCCGAAGACTGAAGATGATCAGTGTATTTGGCCGTAGAGCGCAATTAGAGTGGTAAAAATGCAGTCACACTCGTCGCAGAGGCTGCGGTCGTCTGTAATCGCGCTCATTTTCGCCTTGCAGAGTTGTGAGCACGCCATGGCGACGAGCAACCCTCTACGCCACCGATTCGAAGCGTTGGTACATGTAGAATGGCCAAAACTGTGCAGGGCAAGGCACCATGGCACGAGCAGCGCTGAAGAAGAGGTTCAACCATGGCGAGGGTGTCGTATGTAGAGAAGCTAAGGTGTCGCCCAACGGTGGAGCTGCGACAAGGCCAATGAAATGACGCGCGAAAGCCCCACAGCAGAACTTTAGGGCCTTTTGTTTCCGGCGGGTAATCTGAAATCTGCTGGCTGCGACAAGCAGGCCACATGCAAGCAGCATGGCGACCATGCGATAAGCAAACACCACAACGTCAAGCAACAAGCAAGCAATACTGATGACTGCTCCAATCGTAGAGAGACTGCTATCACTAATCCGCTGTAACATGTGCACGCTGCTTATGCGATGACCGCAGATGCGGTGGCAGGCAGGAAGACAGGCAAGTTCATGCCCACTTTTATGCTCAAGCACCTTGATGGTCAACCTAAGTCTCTGCGAGCGAGCGGGCTCGCACATCTGAAAGGGCATCCGCCCCAACTGCCACGCGCGGTCTTGCCTTGAAACCTCGCCTTAGCCGACTCGCCATATCGTCGAAGCCCGTTGCTACCACGAACTAATACTCGCCTAGCCCGAGCGATTGTGCTTTGTCGACTTCGCCTTGCCGGCCAATTCACCTTGACTCGACACCTGCCTCTGCCTCGACGCTGGCCAATTAGCTTCCTCCACCGGACGCAACAATGTCGAGCTGTCCTACTGATAACGATTTTGACGGGCGCATGGGCGTGCGCATCTCGTCCATCTTTGTCATTCTCGTCGGATCCTTCCTGGGCACATGGTTCCCTGTCTTCGCAGCCAGAAATCCTGGTGTCGGCGTGCCTTCATGGGCTTTCTTCATTGCGAAATACTTCGGCTCTGGCGTCATCTTGGCCACAGCATTCATACATGTAAGTCGACTATAGCACCATACTAGTTAATTCATTGATACTGACACTTCACAGTTGCTAGCCGCCAATGAAGCTCTGACAGATGACTGTCTGACGGGGCCCATCACAGAGTACTCATGGGTTGAGGGCATCTGTCTCATGTCGGTCTTCGTCCTCTTCTTCGTAGAGTTGATGGTCATGCGATTTGCTCGCTTCGGGCATTCCCATGACCACGGCCACGGCCATGATGTAGAGGACCAACCAAGGTATGTAATTTCTCGTCCATCCTACACTGACTCTCATACTTACGTTTCCTAGCACACCCGACTCAAGCTCCATTGGCTACCGTGACGAGCCTATACCCAGCAAAGGCGCCACCGACATCAGCCACCTGCCTCTCGACATCCCATTGCAGGACTCACCCACTCTGGAAGAGCGAAGGCCGTCTGCATGCGCAGGCCCACACGTCCCAGGCGACGACCACCTCTCCCACGCCAGAGAGCACCCCGCTGTCAGCCACGGTAAGTCAAGCCTACCAACATTCAGTCGAAACAAACCATACTAACACCACCTTCAGACCACTCTGCACCCAACGCTCACTCCCACCCTCACACCAAAACCCCCGCCCGCACCTTTGACCCGGAGTCCTATGCGGCACAGCTGACCGCCATCGCCATCCTCGAATTCGGCGTGATCTTCCACTCAGTCTTCATCGGCCTGACCCTCGCCGTCGCCGGCGAAGAATTCCCAACCCTCTACGTCGTGCTCGTCTTCCACCAAACATTCGAAGGCCTCGCGCTCGGCTCACGACTCGCATCAATCGAGTGGCCCAAATCTAAGCGATGGACGCCCTACTGGCTGGCGGTCGGCTACGCGATCTCCACGCCAATTGCCATCGCCATCGGTCTTGGAGTGAGACAATCGTTTGCGCCGGGTTCGCAGACGACGCTGATTGTTAATGGTGTCTTTGACTCCATCTCGGCCGGTATCTTGATTTATACTGGACTCGTGGAGCTTATGGCGCACGAATTTATGTTCAGTGGCTATATGCAGAGAGCGCCGCTGAAGGAAGTGCTTGGCGCTGTTGCGACGATGGCGCTCGGTGCAGGTCTAATGGCGCTGCTCGGCAAGTGGGCATAAGGGAGCCTCACTGCCTGTGGCAATTGTTTGTTGAAATTTCTCGTCAAGCGTTCGTAGCGATCGGCTAGTTTCATTTGCATGTGGGAAGATATATGTATGCTCCAAAAGCATGTTATTCGTCATGACCCTTCCAGACCCATTACCTTGAGAAAATGAAAACAGAAAATTGCCAAACACAGGCAGTGACATTCATTGTGAGTATCAGGGTCTACAAGTAGGCGGACATCAAGTAGGTAACGAGTGACACATGAATCGGGTATCAAAGTTTGGTGGAAAGACAAGGCAACTGATCTTAGTCTTGGCTCAAGCTAGACTACATTTGACGCCATCATCCATTGTGAGGCATGAAGTCCATCGATCGCCTAATTCAGACAAATGATGATCGAAAGTGTTGCTTCTCATTTTTCCGTTTTTTGGTTGGTTGGTTATCTACCATCTCACGCACCTATCCATTCTCTGGAGGTAGGCGAATGCTCTAGTAGCGCTTGCCCTCGCGGAGGACGTCAGAGTACTCATCCAGAGGGGAGCGGATGAGCTTGTTCTCCTTCCAGAGGTTGGGGGTGAGGAAGCCGTAGGTGTCGGTGACGGCGGAGAAGGTGGCCTTGAGGGTGTTCTCAAGGGTCTTGGTGCTTCCGGAAGAGGCAGAGTAGGCGTCCTCAACACCAGCGAGCTGCAACAGACGCTTGACGGCGGGGGAGGCGACAATGCCGGTACCGCGGGAGCGGGGATGAGCTGAATTTGTTGTCAGTTTTGGTCCATTCAGAGACAGATTTTGATAGGGTTATAACTTACACGGACGGTGACGGAACCGCACTTGCCAGACTCCTTGACGGGATGGAGTGAGGCTCACCAAGGTTGGTGCCCCAGTAACCACGACGGACGGGGATGACGTTGAGCTTGGCGATGATGATGGCAGCACGGATGGCGGTAGCGACTTCCTTGGAGGTCTTGATACCGAGACCGATGTGGCCGTTGGAGTCACCGATGAGGACGACAGCCTTGAAGCGGGTACGCTGACCGGCACGGGTCTGCTTCTGGACGGGCTTGATCTGTTGGTGAAGATCGGTTAGTACAGAGGTTCCTCCAAATTTCTGACATTTCCGTCCTGCCATTGGCGCTCTCGCCGGAATTCCTGGGTGTGCCGTACCTTCATGACCTCGTCCTTGAGGGAGGGGAGGAAGAAGTCGACGATCTGGTACTCCTTGATGGGGAGAGAGTGGAGGTAGATCTCCTCCATGCTCTTGATCTTGCCGGCCTTCACGAGACGACCGAGCTTGGTGACGGGCTGCCACTCCTTCTCCTCGCTCTTTGCGCCGCGACGGGGGCCACGACGGCCACCACGTCCACGGCCACGGTCACCGCCGCGCTCGGCACCACCACGGGAAGCGAATCCACCTCTGTCGGCCATTGTAATTGTGTTGTTGGTGATCCGGGGGAGTTGGTCGTTGTCGGTGTGGTCGTTCGCAGCGGGAAACCAGAATTCGCTTTTGGCGAAATGCTCGAAATTGCTAACGTGGAGTCGGAATTTTGCCAAGCTCAGTCATGAAAGTCCTGAGGCAGAAGCGGGGCCCGACTCACTTGCGAGCCCGAACCCTTTCAACACCATCTGCTTCAGAGTGAATGCTTTCGAGGATGCGATGTTATTACCCATACAGTAGTGATATTGCTTAGTTTCATTGATGTGATGAATCTCTTCCCTGGGATCTTGTCAGCGTCCTTGCATGGGATCAAAAACGGTCTTCCTGACATTCCTGCTTCAATACTCAAGCACACGCGAATCTTGACGCGAATTTGACTGTAACAGTGCACGTGGTCTGAACATCATTCTCAGTGGAAGCATCACATGTTTGCTATATGATGAGAAATCAGGGGAAAGAGCTCTACATTGAACCAGGCTGTCGAAAAGGAAGATACAAAGGATACACAAATGTAGCCGTATGTTAACAGATCAGCAGAATGCTGATGCCTTTGCAGTCGTTGCTCATAAGTCTACGCACACCTCAAGATCTTCCAGCAGCTGTCGTTCATATCTAGTTTCACATCCCAGGTGAGATGAGAATGAATACATAGGTAATAACCTGACGACGACTAATGTGCTAGTTTCACTCCACGCAGGGCTGAGTTTAGTAGCACGGTTACTGAGCGATGCTATTTGCAGACTTATGACAATCAACTGCGCTCGTCTTCAGTCGACAGAAACATTCATCAGTCGCAAATACATATACATTGGACATGCTAATCCACTGTGATCCGGTGTCGCCATAAAAAGAGATGTGCGGTCTCAATTGTAGTTCTGTGACCATATATAGTATAAATCAGCCTCGCATTGATGCGTGAAACCTGAGTACCGATCACTATCATTAATCGTACTCGCAGGATCAGCACTGGAAGCAGCGCGGCCCAAGCCCTTGATCCCAAGCGGCGGCAGTGTTGACGCGGGGCCGGCCGGTTTGTTGACATTCGTCTCGTTTTGTCCACAGAGTACGCACGCGCACGGCTTCGCGACACGAGAACCGACACTTTCTTTTCCTACACGATTACTAACATATGCGCAAATGTTCGACGACATGGCGCTTGCCGTCGACAAGGAAAATGTCGCGCCCACGACTTCAAGCGACCCTCTGCAGCGCAAAGGCAGCTCCCCTCGGAAATCCAACAAAGGACGGAGCAAGAGTATTGGCCCAGGAGGACTCGAGGAGGATGTTGCCCAGAAGAGCGATCAGAAAGACGAGATGAAGAATAGGAGAAAATCCGCCTTTGTGCCTGCTGTTAAGGGCATTCTTCCCAGCCAGGCCGACGCTGAGCGCAAAGCAGCGCGTCGCAAATCTATGGCGAACAGGCGCGTGTCTTTTGCACCAGAGGCCACGCTGCACACTTGGGACGTCATCGAGTACATGCGCGATCACACAACTTCGACCGATACCTCGGAGAGCACGCGACGAGCGTCGAGCATGACGCGCAACTCTAGCGCATCGCCCAGCTCGGAACCACCATCTACTCCACCAGAGCAGTCCAGTTCACCTGCACAATCGCCAGCACACCAGAGAGATTTGCATCAGAAGAAACGCCGACGAAGCTCTGCTGTGCCGCCCATGAACTTCAACAACCCGGACGATCTGGAATCGAGCATGATCAGTGGCAGCAGCGAGGTTTCTGGCAGCGAAGGCGAGGAGGAAGGCTCCAGCGAAGGTGAAGACGAGGACGCTACAGGAACTGCAATGAGTCTAGATATGGGAGATAACACTTTACTTTCTACGACTGAGAGCAACGATAGTACCTCGTCAAGTGCGCGATTGGAGAGGAATCTGCGAGAGGCCGCCAACACCGCAGGAACACGTGGAATTGAATACGATGAAGCTTACGAGGAGGATCTCGGTGACGAATCTATGGAAATTGCTGGAGACGAGGTTACCAACGCCTTTAGACCATGGGCACAGCGTCACGCAGATGAAGAGGATGAGATGATAGGCTCCGCAGCCGTGGACCAAGAAAACGTCAATCCGTTCTCGCCCGCCTTCCAGGCTTCAGCAGCCACTATGCTTAAACCTCGATACTCTACGATCGAAGAGGAAGGGGAGGAGGAGGAAGACGACGACAATGAAGATATGAGCATGGATGTCACCCGAGCTGTTGGTGGTATCCTGCAGGCCAGAGTGAACGCTCCAGCAAGCTCGCCGTTCGCTGAAGCTGACGACGGGACGATGGACTTCACGCAGGTTGTAGGAAAGATCAATACTAGCATGCAAGCTCAATCTCCCACTCGCAGTGCACAAAAGCGGCGCAGATCTACGACGGAAGCTGGATCACCTGGCTTCTCAGCAGCACAGCAGTCCAAGCGCAGACGCTCGTCAATGGCTCGATCATCCATGGGCGATGAGACCATGGATCTCACCATTGCAATGGGTGGCGTACAGGAGTCGGCATCACCAGCGAGAACAGATAGACGGAGAAGTAACGCGAGGAGACGATCCTCAGGAGTTGCTTCCGAGGCAGATGAAGCTACCATGGACTTTACTCGACCACTAGGTAGAATCAATGGTTCGAAGAGGGAGTCAATGCAAAGTCTGGTCGAAGAGGAGGACCTCAGTATGGAGCTTACCACAGCTTTCGGTGGCGTGCAAGCCGCTGAGAGAGCAGCTGTAGAAGAGCAACCTGCGACACCTCAGGAATCAGGATCACCAGCAGCACTGGCTGATGCGGCGAACACAACGCCAAAAGATCAGGAAAGATTCCGTGACGTACCAGACTCTGGTGCAAGGAAGTCCTTGACACCTGTTCTGCAGAAAGAAGCCTCTCGTTCAGCCGAGAAGCCAGCAAAAGGAAGATCGTCGTCGACGAAGAAGCGACAGTCAATGTCGCCTGCGAAATCTAGCCCAGTCAGACAGAAGACGGAAGCAAAGCAGTTGCGATTGACGAGATCTGCCTCCAAAGAGATGCCTATTGCTTTATCGAAAGGATCACCATTGAAGAATGAAGTGTCTTATCCGGAACTGCCTTCTTTCGATGCACCATTGCCTCCTTCAGGAAGCCCTGAACAGCAACCGAGTATGCCTCACGAGCCACAAGGAGTCGACGTTGAGATGATGGCGAGCCCGAACGAGCAACTACAAGACTCACGATCCTCGCCAACTGTCGAGAAGCAACTACGCAGTACTCCCAGCAAGCAAAGTGAGCATCTAGCTAAGCCAAAGACGCCTTCGATCTCTGCAAGTCCACAACGCAAGTCGCACAGTCCGCGAAAAGCATTAACTCCCAAGGTGGTAACCCCAGAAGATGCGAGCAGCAAATCCGCAACACCCAAGTCATCTACACCAAAGGCAACTACACCAAAGGCTGCCACGCCGAAGACTGCTACTCCAAGAGCATCAACGCCCAAATCTGGCAAGTCTGACAAGTCTGGCAACTCGACTACGCCAAAGACTGTTTCCCCTAAGAAACATCTTTTGCAACCGTCCGATACTACAACAAACCCTACCACGCCTCAAGAAGCAAAGACTCCCGAAATGGCGACTCCTGTCAACGAGGCGACACCTCTAGCAAAAGCTGCCCCAGAGGAATCCTCTAGAGATGCAACAAGGCTTGCTGATTCCATCAAGCTCATGTCAACGCCCAGAAAAGAGACACTCAAGTCTTTGACTCCAAAGAAACACACACCGAAGAAACAATTGTCTCCCATGAAGAGGCCTACGCCAGCAGGCAAACCTACTCCAAGGACACGCAGCGGAGCCCAAAAATCTCCTGCGCAGCAACTAAGTGATGAGATCTTCGAGTTACAGCCCACCGTTGAAAAGCAACAAGTTCGCCTTCAGGACTTCTTGGATGCGGCGAGCATTCGATTCATGGATCTGACCACCACAAAGCGAAGAATGACATATGCGCCGACCCCGTCTAAAAGGCGTCGGAGTGACGCAGAAACGAACTTCGATGCCCAAATCACGCTCGAGGGTGCTGTCGTGGCCGCTACGTGCACGGAACCCGAGAAGGAACTCTTCTCTCACGCCTGTCACGAACTCAAGCGCTACATCCATGAAGGCAAAGCTGACATCAAGGAACTCGAGGCCGAGACGTTCCAAGATACACCTCGACTTATTCAAGCATATATGTCCGCCACCCCAGACCGCAAAATGGCAATCGATGCTCAATTGAGGGACATGAAGACACATGCACGAATGCGAAGTAAGGAGATGTGGTATGGTTGGCGTAGTAAGCTTCTGGACGAGCTCATGCACGTGCTTCAGGGCATTGCAGAGGGACTTCTCAGAGACGATGAATTATTGCAGGCCAGGGAAGAGATTCTGAACGAGGTATTGCCGCAATTGACCGGGAAGCAAGCGTCATTACAGCAAGAAGCTGAGAATCTTGAATCTGAAGTAAATGCGACATCAGATGTGGAAAAGGAGGAACTCGAGGCTGCAAGGGCCCGCATCTCGTCTGTAGATGCAGAGCTCGAGGAGAAACGTAAGATTCTGGAGGAATTGAAGT
Organism: Cladosporium cladosporioides; assembly: GCA_002901145.1. Classification (NCBI taxonomy): domain Eukaryota; kingdom Fungi; phylum Ascomycota; class Dothideomycetes; order Cladosporiales; family Cladosporiaceae; genus Cladosporium; species Cladosporium cladosporioides. The sequence goes on from NOXB01000002.1 coordinate 1,792,849, forward strand.
ATGATGTGCAGGAACAGGAAGAGATCGAGCAGAACTTCCACGAAACGAAGGCCGAATTCACGGCTGCCATTCAGGAGGCTGAGCGCGTGCGAGAGTCTTACAGGACCATTTCGATGGACGAGATCAACGCCCTCAAAGGTGAGCCTAATTCAGAGCCAAAACTATTGACCCGTTGCTAATGCCAGTAATAGACTCCGTTAAAGCTTTGGAAGATACCTACGGCTGGAGCATCACGACAGCCACCTCGTCTCCGCCCACCGTCACGATGACCTACAAATCATCCCTCCAACTGTTCTTCCATCCGTCCGCCTTCCGCAACCCTTCGCAAGAAATCACCAACCGCCCTAATGCCCCGATCGGTCTCACCTACACTGGTACCACGCAGCCTCTACCCACAACCATTCGCTTCTTCCTGCAGCTCCTGCGGGCATCGCTGCACGCACTTCCGCAAAGCGCGACCAAAGTCTCCTCCCTCCTCCACTTCGTCAGCAGCGGCTGGACAACCGCTCTCGCAGTCGCAGAATCCGAGCGCCGCCTCTCCATCGAAGGTCTGACAGAGACTCGAATCGTATCTGACGAACGTCTAAGCATTGCATCGCACATCCTATTGCCTAAGACGAGGACGAAGGTCCGCATATCATTCGACATCCTGGCCGCAATTGGAGACGGTCTTGCTCTCAGCGAGAGTGTTGAAGTCGATGTGCGAGTTGTGTATGGCGAGACGCTCAATGAGAAGAAGATGAAGGAAGTTCTGCAGGGCAGCGTCAGCGGCGGTGTTGATGGCTGGGAGGGAGCTGTGCGTGAGGTGAAGGCTATGCTTCTTAGCAAAGGTGCCAAGGTCGTCAAGAGATGATTGGGGTACGAAAGGCTCCAAGGCTTGCATGCAATGATTCACTTGATGGTCTTTGAAGGATACGAGGCGTTGTGGTTTGTTTTCTCTCTCTTAATTGTCTTGGAACGGCTGGGCTGACGACCTTTACGAGTGTTGCCCCGGGCTGGCCGCAGTTCCCACTATTGTATACCCTTTCGTATTATATTTTGTTCAAACTTGCTTCATTCATGTCCAGTTGAGATCAGAGCGCATTACATGTATCAGAGTATGACGATGTGAGTCGTACACGCACCTCTTTGTCGTCTGACTAATCATACATGAAAGCTAAGACTAGCGCATTGACTACATCGGACCTACAGATCTTTCAGCTTTGGGAATAAGCCAAGAAAACCATGAACCACCCAGCTTCCTCGTGCATCTTGCTGTTGTCCCCAGTGACAAGGAGCATTGTCCGCGGCCTTTCGAGAACATCATACTTTTCTTTCCTGGGGCCCGAACCTGCCGCGCAAGCTCTTTGCATCTAGCGCTAAGTTGAGAGATTTACCGAAGGGCGCACAAATCATGTCTCCCAAAATTGTGATGGTGACTGAGCTTCAGTCGCACAAGTCTTGTACACGGAGTACGCTTGCTTTTGGCCTACTTAGCACTTCTGGTGGGCTATTCGGCTCTCATGCTTTACTTTGACTGGGAGCCTCGATATCTGCTTGAGTGGAAGATGCGATCTGACTACAGGAGTAGCGCGCGCTTCGCAACAGCTGGTCGTGATCAATCTGCTTGAGTCCCTAAAAGTTCATGTGGCAGGGTGCCACCGTATGGCGGGCTATGAGAGCAAGACGACCATCGTAGGGTTTCCTGTCCAAGAAGACTTCCGCAACCTAAAGCTGTATCGCGAATGTGCTACTCCGCCTAGATTTGATGGATGATGTCTAGATGTCATCGACTGATCGACTGACCCGAGAGCCCCATATTCAGCGATCGCTGTGTTCAGGACATCGGCGGACAACCCACTTCTCCCAAGCCTTTCGCTGAGAGTTCGAGACAGAGATGCCATCGTCACCCAGAGACTCTGGTGAATCTGCCCAGCTACGAGCATTGCAATTGCACCAAGTCGCCGACGCTGGAGTCACTGGCGAGTCCAAGGGAGGGAAGTCCATGTTGTAAGCATCACCACCGTGCTCAGCATCAGAGTCAAACGCGCTGTCGGAAGCGGTATCACGATCATGGAAATCATCGTCGTCATCGCTCTGATTTGTATAGTGCTGAGGATTGCTCGGACCAGCGAACGCGTCGTAGTCCTCGTCGCTGCTCTCGCTCTCACTTTCGATGTCGAGGTCATCCGGAATCTCAGCACCCACGTCTTCTAGGTGCGTTTCGAAATCTCTCTCATAGCCTATACGCCGCAGGCTCACCCACTTGAGCTCGGTCATGGAATCGCGTAGTTCACCAAGCACGTCCTTCCAGTAGCTGTCCTCTCGAAGTACGACGTCGCGTAGGCGAAGTCCTTTCAATCGTTTCCGGTGCCGTAATGCTAAATTGATGATTTCGTCGGCGGTTAGTTTCCAGCCTTGTATGCCGAACGCTACCAGGCAGTCCCATGTAACGTTGTGGAACACGTCTTCCAGCGGCAGGTTCAGTGGCCGGTGGCTTGGAAAGCCTACATGCACTGCCCTCATCTCCCTTGCCGCCGCAAAGACGCTCTTGAAGAGACTGGACAACTCCCTCATCTTGACGTCCAAATCATCTCCGTCGTCGAAATGTAAGGTCAGGCAGGTCAGTCTTCCAGCTAATGTGCCAAAGTTATTGGGAGTGTGTTGCAAGAGAAATCTTGCACTCTGCGGGCTGAGCTGTGGCGATGAGAATCGTTGACAAGGGACCCCCGATGCCAACAAAGCGGCTCCAATCGTCCGTGAAGCATGTATACACGCTTCCGTCCACTGTGGACGAATGACAGCGGCTGCTCGTGCTGGATCTCGCTGCTCCAGGTAGGAGATGAGGGTGTTATCCTCGTCGTCATGGATACGCAGGAGCTGAATGTGTTGCAAAGAGCTGAAGCTTGCGATTGCCTGGCCTAACACAGTTGCATCGAGACCACTGCTGATGATGTGACGCTGCTCAGAGATTTTCTGCTGGAATTTGTGGATGTTGTTGCCACCAAAGCGAGCATCAAGCTCGGGTAGGAGTGACTGCATTTCTTCAGCTGTAGTAGCATCATCGTTGCAGTAGAAGTAAGGCACCATGTAGCTGAACTTTTTGACATGCTCGGCAACCTGCCATGTGGATAGTACTTGGAGCCTTTGCAGCCCTTCTCTGGATAGCCTTGCCTGCACCCTGCTGAACAACAATTGCGCTCCAATGTTGGCGAACCTCTTTGATGCTAGCCGGAATGCACCAATGTTTCGAGCAGCGCTAGGGGCGATCTCTGGAGGAGGGCCAAAGCTCTCTACCGACAGAAAACGGCGGCAATCTATAGTCACTGCTGCGGATCAGGGGCAAGATGGTCCAGAACCAGTAAAGAAGTTCATCGGCGAGCCTGTGAGATGCCGGACAATCCATAATGTGGGCTCTCGATCAATATATTGGAAGAAGTGAGCCGTCAGCAAGATCGTGCGTTCTTTGAAAGTACCAGAGAAATCTGTAGCGAGGAATGGTCAGGTGCTGGCGACCTTGTGGCCACATGAAACGTGGTCATGCGTGAGAGGGCAGCAAGTAGTAGTACCAGGGAAAGTCTAATGGTCCGCACAAACCAAACACTGTGAATATGAGGAGCATGCAAGTCGCCCTCACCTGTCAGCACGGCGTCATGAGCCTCTTTTACTCGCTGTGCGCGGGCGAAATGGAGCACCTTTGCATGCACGAAGAGCAAGCCACCAACTCCTCAAGGGCCAACAAGCCAATTGCAAGCGGCCGGGAACAGATCACATGACCGTCTAGTCCTGCACGGTGAGTCGGTCCGGGACGACGTGCAACAGCATGCGCATCACGGCCGCGGCGCTCGGCACTCTACGGTGGGTGAGGTGGACGCGACGAGGAGATGAAGACGCACGCTGCAAGCGTCCGAGGGCGACGCGATGCGGTGGCAGCGCAGGCCGCGAATCGGAGGGGAAAATCTGAACGCCAGGCCCAGGCTAGCCGTCACTCTGCAGCGAGGTGCATGTCGAAAGTGCCGCTTGACAAACATGGTCGCGCCATGCGTGTTGCAGTGATACCGGTTCGATGTCGAGGTTCAGAGAACCGACACTCGTTACGGATGACCAAACGGGATGCATGCATGCAGCTTCACAAGGTGGTACAGTACCGGAATTTCACGAAGACGATACTAATCTGTTGTCATCGGTACCGGTACTTCGTCAGAGGATACCGAGACAACTTCTGCGGGAACAGTCTATCGATGTGATGTATGCGCGTGTATACTGACATTATCGGGAAAGCAGTAGCAGCTTTTTGGTGGCCGGAATAATACGATGAATTTAGAGCGTCAACGTCTCTCGTCTATATATCCATTGAGTTCACAATCAAGGCCTCAGGTCTACCACCAACGCTATCAAGGTACATCAGACTTTGGCGGACATCTTCTTCTCAATCTTCGACCTGATGGCCGTGCTGCTTAACTTGCTCTCAAAGCCTTCGCTCACTGCAGCGCTCTCCTCCGTCGCGTCAGCACGTCAACCCTCAAAGACCTCAAGCTCTCTCCAACCCTTTTCTTTCCTCTTGTCGTTTACTGCTTTGCCACCAGAACGTGTCTCTGCGGAGATGATGAGTGCTCCCAGATCCTCAATAGTAATGGTTGGTCCGAATGGATCTTGGATCTCAGTGCATTGCAGAGTGTAACCAGAAGGGTAACGCGTGTCGACCGATTTTCCATTCGACCAGGGTCATTGCGCTCCGTGACTTGTTTTTTACTTGTGGACGAGGCAGGTGAGAAGTCGATCAAGCTGTCGCAGAAGTCTGCCACGGCCTTTTGGCGATCAGACCAGCTTTCCAGTACAGAGATATGCTTCTTGTTCTTCAGCAGTTCATCGCCAGTGATGCCAATTATTGAGCTACGAGGCTGGCCCGCCGGTGCATTGTCTGCCGCGAACAAAGTCATGGTGAGCAGAAGCTTGTGGCCGATATGCAGGTGGTCAAATGTGCCGCCCACGACGCTGTTGTAATGACGCTGACCAGTTGCTTGACTCGTAGCTGGCTGTGATGCGGAGGATAAAGGGTCATTTGAGGGATTGAGATCTCTCGACACAGGCTTGTTTCCTTGCAGCCGGTTGACGGTGCCACCGCTGCCTTTTGCTGTGACAAAAGCTCGCACCATGGCCTCGCCGGCCTCTGACTCCACGCCAAAGGCATATTGCCACGCCCTGTTAGCCTGAGCCAGACCGGAGATATTGAGCACCGGGCCTTCGAAGTTGGCATCGTCTTCGAACCAATCCCGGTCAGGTGACCAGGCCACTGGGATCACTCGTACGTCGACACCGTCAGCATCCTCAACGTTAATTTTCTCTGCTGCCGCTATCACGCACACGAGCTTGTAGATGGCAGCTATCGCCGCTTGAGTTTCGTTGTAGAGTTGAGAGCGAGGGGTGTCTTGCTTGCCAGCGAGATGAGGACATGCCAGGGCGATTTCCAGTATGGCTGCCTTCGAGTACTCAGCGGAAGCTGACTCAGCCTCCCTCAAGACTTGTGTGAAGGTGTCTGCGAAAGCGGTCTTCAAAGCCGAAATGGTAGGAGGCGAAGGCACGGGGGGCACAAAGAGGATGAAACGAGGTGCTTCTTCGGTCGCCATCTTGTCGAGCTGAACCTTTCTTGTGTGCTTACTGAAGTGTCCTGTTGTGGATGTCTGATCTGATCCTGGATTTGTATCGGTATCTGATATCTCAAACCAAATGGAAGCTCGAGCTGATCTGCAAGCTTATCTTTGTGGTGTTGTGCCAGATTGCGCGATCGTTGACTGCTGAATTAAGCCGAGGTGTATGAATTAATGCGATCAAATGCTTGCGAAGAACATGAACGCGAACCGCTCTCAGAACACATGACGTAGAGCTTTACCGTGCTGGCTGTCGCGAGATCAACATCAACAACTACAACTACTAGCACTTCTCTTACATGCCAGTGTCGATATACACCTCTAAACGCATCGCCATGCAGATTCCGTCCGGTGCGCCTTGCTGAATCACAAGCATCGCGTGCCTGCAGTGAATGTCTCAGCCACGGCCAAAGCGCTGCGCATGACGATCCAGCATCGACTCGCGTGACTACTGCATCCTAGAGAAATTGTATACATCTCCTCGATTCTAATCCTTTTGCCTGCTACGATGAGTTCTCGGTATATATCCACTCCTCAATTCAAAAACCTAGCAACGTAGCAGCATGTCTGATGTCCTCCGTAGAGCTTCCTGGCTCTCACACGCCTCGTCCAGCCGCCGTGATCGGTATTCCGACACCAGCCATGAGCTTTCCCGTTGGCGCTCGCCTTCGCCTATGGCTGCGTCCATGATCCCTCCTCCCATCGTACAAAGCACCTATACCTCTCCGACCCCAGTCGCCGCCCTTGGCAAGTCAACAGTCTTCGAACAGCCACTTGTATCCGACACCAGAGAACATGATCTGCACGCCGACTTACAGTTCCTGCTTGATGCACAAGCTGAAGCACTTGCAAGAGGGTTAGAAAGTGGAGGCACGGGAGATGGCGGGTCTACAGGCAGTACGACACCTACTGCAAGAAGTGGAAAGAGCAGCCTTGCGCGTCCTGTGAGCAAGTCTAGTCGCAAGAAGATAGGCCTTCGGAGCGCGCGCAAAGGCCTCTACACCACTATCGTAGCACTTTCTGGCCTCAAACGCGAAGAGCTACAGGAGCTGGACGCGCAAGTGGAGGACGCTGAGAGCAAGCTACAAAAGATCGAGACATGGGGCACAAAGCGTGGAAAGCTTGAAGAAGTCACCTCCAGTGTTGACTCTGATGAGAACACGATACGTGTGCAGCGTTTACGGCAGGAAGCAGATGCGCTCCAAAGCTCGATACAAGAGGTGGAGATGCAGCTTGCAGACATGAAAGGAAGACACAGAAAACTGGCACGCCAGATCGCGGCGGCGGAGAACTCGACACAGGCGAGACTCGCATCTTACACGCAGAGCATTAGCTTGCTGGAAGCGGACGTGCAGAAATTCCTGTCAATACAACCTGCTACAGCACCTGGCCGTGTGGACGCAAGCAACGGAGAGCTCTCGGTCTGGCAGCTGCCAGCTAAGCGACGGACGCTGGACATGGCAAAAGAGTACTTTGAGGGAGAGCGGGATACCTTGAATGGGCGACGGCGACTGGTAGAGCAGGA